>OX940967.1:14796660-15459745 GCA_954870475.1 Euphrasia confusa
TATGAGCACATATAACAACAAACAATCGATTTAATCTCCGATATTATCTCCCTCAAATAATATCATTAAACCACTAATCGCATCTAAAATCCAATCAGATAAGGCAAGCCACGTGGTGTGGACGTTTACCCATCCAAATGATTTAGCAATTAGATTTTCTTCGGTCATACATCACTTATAGCGTAACCTCGTGGGGAGGAATACTATAATGCGTATCTAAGTGTAAACCATTACTCAGCACTAAAGTAAATCGTTAGGAATTGCTACATCACCGCAAGCCACGTGGTGTGGACGTTTACGACAACTTCACAACTCTTCACAATTTCTTATAACTGTCTACATCAATTAATCCAAAATCCGTTGGTATAGCAAGCCACGTGGTGTGGACGTTTACTACACCAAGAGACTTTTATAATTGACTCCCTATTACAAGATCCAATCGATTTTCGTAAATCAGGACGCGGAGAATCATAAGTGAAACTCGAAGTTTCTAACCAGTGATTCACCATGCGAACAACCCTATCTCTCATAAATGAGGGAGCCGAGCAGACAATCGATCTAGTCATCAAATGACACGAAAGTCTCTAATTTGTGTCCTCGACATGACCAAGTGGCTTTGGCTCCATTCCACTCCCCGGGGTGAGAATGAGTCGACTTGAAATCAGTTTTGGAAAGACAAATTAGGCATTGTTTGATAAACTTAATCAATGTTTCTCGTAAGAGGAATTACAAGAATTCTCCTCCAATGACTTGTCTATACGAACTTCAAAAGTCCATAAAAGTCACCAAGAGAACAGCAATGGAGACCATGGCAATGTTTCCATTCCCTCACCCACTTAGCTTTTTATAACAAAGGGATACGCTATCTAATGCATAATTAAATACACATAAGCATAATCACAAACACACATTTCATGCAAGTACGTACAAAAATAATCAAATAATTGCTCAAGTAAAATTATTTCTCGACTATTCGTACCTTGATGAATTCCAGCATGCTTGTCTTGAGTCTTCATTCTACGTCTTGAATACTTTGTCGAGCGACGGAAAAATTCTTTGATTCTCATATTTAATTTTACTCCAATTAAATAAAAACAATTCCATTGATTTCCATATTTAATTCTATTTTAAATAAAATCCAAGATTTTCCAATCCAAAATAAATTTTGAATTAATCTAATGATTTTAAATAAAATACTTAAATTAAATAAAATCAATATTATTAAAATCCATTGATTTCCATATTTAATTCTATTCTAAATAAAATCCAAGATTTTCCAATCCAAAATAAATTTTGAATTAATCTAATGATTTTAAATAAAATACTTAAATTAAATAAAATCAATATTATTAAAATCCATTGATTTCCATATTTAATTCTATTCTAAATAAAATCCAAGATTTTCCAATCCAAAATAAATTTTGAATTAATCTAATGATTTTAAATAAAATACTTAAATTAAATAAAATCAATATTATTAAAATCCATCGATTTCCATATTTAATTCTATTCTAAATAAAATCCAAGATTTTTCAATCCAAAATAAATTTTGAATTAATCTAATGATTTTAAATAAAATACTTAAATTAAATAAAATCAATATTTTAATAATTTCTCAATCCTATTTAGATTAGATCTCAAGAATCCTAATCAAAATCGAATTTTGATTCTTCTTAAGACTTCTAATCCAAGTAGGTATAGGATATCTAGAGAAACTAGGTTTTTCTTTCCTAATTTAACTCTCCATCTAATTCCATTATTTAATTCCATAATTAAGAAATCTAATCCAAATAGAATTTGAATTAATTCCAATATTAAATTAAATAAAATTAGAAAGATTAAATTATTTCCGGAAAGATCGGATTTACCGGGACGAACCGAAAAACGAGACCCGCTCGAATCCAAGGTCCATCCCTAATCGAACATCACTTGGGTAAAACATGTATGTGGGGCTAGCCATGCATGAAGACATGCACATACCCATCAGCCCATGCAATCGAGATGTACAGCACCATGAATAATGTTATGCACATCGAGGATAAAAAGAATACTCGCACATGCAATTCACGCCAAAACATCATATGCATGCCGCCGCGTTGGTGAGGTCAATCTCTGGCATGACGTCTTCACCGACGAACCACGCCATCGACCTTCCGCTGCCCCAGCAGCCCACATGCCCAGCTCACGCCGCTGCCCCAGCAGCCCGCTACGAAGGCGTACCAGCAGCGGAGAGCTCCAGCTCGTCGGCGATCGACATCCGGCGATCATGCCGTCGATCCCTGCCAACAGCCCAGCCCGTACGAAGCTCCGAGAGCAGCTGAAACAGCCCAGTCCAAGTACGAAGCCGAAATCGCGTCCGCGATGCCGCCAACGTACTACCGAGCGCAGCCGCCGGCTGCCGGCGAACCACCACCACTGGTGGCATACGCCGACACGCCCAGCTGCGTTCAGCCCAATTCCGGCAGCCCGCACAGCCCCTTCGAGCCTAGGTATGCCGCGGTCGATTTTGATTCGATTATTCCGAAAAACCCTCGATTTTTAATATTTAATTTTTCCGTCCAACACAATTCATACGAGAGATAAAACAAGTACGTAGAACAATATAGCACAATAATTTAACAATTTAAATTAATCTATGGCTATAAATAACGACAATCGATTATCGAAACAATTAACGAAAAAAACGTAACCGTACGCTCTGATACCAATTGTTGGAATTCGATATCCCGGAGTTGCCGGAATTGCGGAACATGACAACTCCGATCAAACCCTTCGCCGGAGATCACATGAACGCCGGCTCATCCGCCGGAGTCCGGCCTTTGGAGACCACGCACCCGAAGGCACGCGGCCCGCCCCCAGCCGAACCCCCGCGAGACGGGGTTCACGCGATTGATGATCGCGTTCGATCTTCGAGATCGATGGGGCTGCCCAGCAGTCCCCCGCGGCGAGTCCGGCGACTCGCCGCCGCCTGGAGGAGCCCCGCCTTCACGGCGGGTGGGGTGCGGCACCAGCCCGCGCCCCCAGCGATCGATCCCCGTGATCGATCGCGAGCCCTCGGCCCAGCCGAGGGTTCCTTTCCTCCGCGCGCCGCCAAACCCTAGCGGGCGATCCCGCGGTCCGGTGGCTTCGCCACCACCGCGTGATCGTTCGTCTAGTCCGGGTTCGACTCTTGGATCTTGTTTTTCCGATAATTGATTTCAATATACATGAATTAAATAGCGGAATTATTTAATTCACCTTTCGATTCGTTGTGCGGAGAAACGAGATCTTATGATGACCTTGAGATCTTCCCACGTATTCCTTGCACTAGCCCGGACGTCGTGTGGGCGACGATCTACCGAACTCCATGGATCCTCCTCTCTACTTTCTCTCTCTAGAATTGTGATCTTCAAGTTATGAGAATAGAGAAGACCATGTAGTGCTTTTATAGGCTACGTAGGGGATCTTAAGGAGGTGGAATATTGGGCTTCCAATATTGAAGATTAAATTGAGCCCAATGCTCAAGTCCATTAATCCTTATCAGTATTAATTAATTCTATTTTCCACTATATAAAATTAATTGCACTCCCAATATTAAACCATATTATATCAAATAATATTTCTCCGGTAGTATTATTTATTCCGTGTATTTAAGATATAAATATCCATGAATAAAATTAATTTATTGCTAATTAATTTATTCATCTCTTTTATCCGAGACTAGTACCATTCAACCTTAATTATTATGCGGAACGAATCCACCTGCAGGGTTTACATAATAATTCCTTATGAACTCATCTCGGGGATATTATCAACCCTTCCGGGACACACTGTCCGGTCAATTATTCACGGCATGTCATATATGAAATATAGTGACCCAACTTAACCGGTAATTAACCCAATAATTAAATCGGTTAATTCCTTTGGTAAATCAAAGTCACTTATATTAAATATACACACCCGCAATAATATCGGGGATTAAGAATAAAATACACTGAGACTCGAATCGATTATCGCCGGCAATCCTAATCGATGAATCTCAACGATCCGCTCAATACACCAAGTGTACAAGTGTGATAAAATAATTAAGATAAATTATTTTCTCTCTCACACAACGACTATACCGATGGATTGGTCCGTGTCCATCTAGGTCGTGAGCTACTGTTCGATTAAATACGAGTAACCGATAGTATGATCTTCTGTGCGCCCATGCTTGCACCATACTAACTACAACGTATAAAATCCAGGACTATGATTTGCATATATTTAATTATAAATAATTAAATGCAAATAATTGTTTATTTAATTAAATAGATTAATGGCAATGGATCGTGAGTTTGCGTTACTTAAATCTAGACATTAAGTACACAACTCCAACATGGGAGAGGGCAACTAGACTTTTAGTATAAGTGGGAGATTGATGGAGTTATATTCTAAATGTCTAGTTTAGTGACTATATGGAACTCCTTATCTGTGTTTTATTATCTATTAATCAAACAGTCTGCATTTTGTTTACATACACTCTATGCCATAGTCCTAGATATATACGTTGTAGACAGTATGGCGTGAGGAGACACGCGGAAGATCATACTGTCGGTTACTCGTATATTATCGAACAGTAGCTCACGACTTAGATGGACATGGACAATCCATCGGTACGTCGTTGTGTGACTGGTAGATAGTCGGTCTTGACTATCATGTTACACTCGTACACTTGGTGTATTGAGCAGGACCACGGGAGGGCGTTCGATTTATACTAATCGAAGTAATCGAACTAGACCTCAGATATTACGGATATACGAATTCCTAATCCCTATATAATTATAGGTGCGTGTGTCCAGTTCTCGGTTCTTTAACTTGCCAATGAGTGAGACTAATTGATTAGTCGAGATTCTCGGTAAATTGGGAATCGTAATTGTACGCACGGCATGCTGTAGATTATAGACAGGAAACCGTGTCCCGTTTATTGGGTTGATTACGTCCCCGACATGAGCTCATAAAGTTTATCATGTAAACCCTGCAGGTGGATTTGTTCCACATGATAATAAGGATGAGTGGTACTAGTCTCAGATAATAAGAAACGAATTAATTTAATTATTAGTAATTAAATAAATTCGTGGACGTTCGATATCTTAAACACGGGGAAAGTCGTATATGTAATTTCGGCGGAAATATTATTGTTGATATAATATTAAATTAATTTCGGGAATTCAATTATTATTTTATAGTTGAGTTAATAATAATTAAATTTGAAATCGATTAATTAAGGAATTGCTTTTAAGTATTCCAAGTTAATTAATATTTCATTTTAGCCCCTAATTAATTTACCTAAGAGGTCCCTAGTGTAACTCTATTTAAACCCCCCCCCCCCTTTGCCTCTCCTAAACCTATCATTCGCCGCATTCTTTTTTGCAGCAGAAATTAATTGCGTTAAGCGCAAAAATAATTTCTTCTGTAAAAATTAATAAAGCCTTTGCGCAATTATTTTACACAGAAAAAGTAAAAGGATATTGCGGTGGTTTATCAGAGAAGCAGAAAAAGGGAGACCCAACGGATCGTTGCCCACACAACGGTTGGATCAAGGGAAGAGCCATACACTAGCAATCGCTAAGGTCTCAACAATCGACCGAGAAGGTATGAGATCGTTTTTATTCCGCACATTATTCGATCTCATTTATTCGTTGATCATACTTTGAACGTAGATCGGGTTCCGGGGTTGTGGGTTGTATTTCTCGACTACTGGGGGTTCTAGGACCTTCGGAACGGTAGTCGGATGAGAAAAAACGACCCGGAAACGAGCCCGGAACAGCAACGTCGCGTTGCTGTTCGCGGACAAAACGGCGGTCGCCAGAGGGCAAACGGCGGTCGCCGTTTGCAGCTCCTCCAGCGACCGCTGGTCTGCATTCGGCGGTCGCCGAATTAAGGCAGACCAGCCCCGTTTCGCACGGTTGTCCTCCGGGGCGATGGCTGGGCGTGATTCGGGTCACGGGCTGTCATGTGAACGAAGTGACGGACGTGGAGGTCGACTGGGATCGTTCGGATGTTCGAGCGATCGAACGAACGCATCCCGGGTAGTCGATTTCCAACATAATGCACAAGTAATGGTGAATAATGGGGAGGTGAAGGGTCATTTCCACATCACCATGCCAAATGGCATTATACGTGGTCCCCTTGCTTGTGTGGGTTGCCATGTCACACCATGTGACATGCATCCATGCAAACCATGCATCCCATGCATGTGAAAATTCATACGTATTGATTCTAAATCAATATAACAAGCAACGTAATTTCGACTCGTGTGTGACCATGTAGGTATGATTTATCGATCAATATTATATTGTTCCCAACAATTAATATTATCGAATAATCATTTCACATCCATAGACTACCTTATGATTTTATCGATTGCACACGTAGGATCGAAGGACATATACCAACAATCTCCCACTTGGCCTTCAGAGCCAGTGTGCTACCAATTTCCTGTTGTCACTTTATGTCTAAGTTTGAACTTTAGGCAAGACTCGAGTCATCCTCAATCGGTTCAAACCTTTCTTGTACTTTGAGACATACTGTAAAACAAGATTTATCACTATGATACGAATCTGGACGTGGCCACGTATTTTCCACAGTCTCGACTCTCCAAGTGGCCGGTAAGACATATATCCCATTATAAAAAATGGAGGACAATCCCATCTTGTCAATCCAAGCTCTCCCACGTGCTTCCTGATACACCTAATAACAAGTTTTATAACCTCCTTTTACGAAAGGTGTTTACTTGTATCAAAGTATACCATTTCTTAATGGAATTAGTCTGGACTACTCAGGTCAGAGGAAATTGCTCGACAGTCAATGAAATAGTATTATGACTCGATATCTCAAATACTATTCCAGTCGTGTCTGTTCGATCATTAGCTCCCAGCTAATATCTATGCAACTGTACTTGACGTCCCACGTCACTAGCCCATGAAGTGGCGCTATAGTACACATTGCAATCTAGTTCATTGTGTTATCGGTTTGTCCGTACTCGATGATACGAACCAGGAACAATCATATGATTCAAGTATATCAGTTCAACCATTGTGACTTCATTATGCGGTAAGTCGACCTCATAACCCAATTGATATCACTTAATCATTTGGACAATTCATATAAATTAAACCACATTTATATGAAGAAATATGTGTAATACATATGTGAATGTTTAACAAATCTCCAAAAGTATCTAATACAGTAATAGAAATCACAACCCATCTCTAAGATGTCTGATCTATATTGCAGTCGTGAAAGCCTCAAGCTTAAACTGCTGGAGAGGTTTAGAAAGCGGGTTTGCAACATTTCCAAAAGTTGCAACTTTATTATCTCGATGTCTCCACAAATCTCCCAGATTAATGTGGAACATCCTGAGCACCAGTTTTAGATTTGTGGTGCTCCCTAGGCTCATTGGCTTGCGCGATAATTCTACTATAAATAGAGAACTATCGGATGGGCTGAGCTAGTTACGCCACCTAGTTCATTCAAGAACTTTCAAATCTTAACTGCCAACATTACTGCATCCAATGCAATATTGTACTCAGCTTCTGTAGTTTAATCAGCTATATTGCATTGCATGGAACTATTCCACCAAATTTCACCTCTAACCAGACAAAAGATATAACCAGATTAAAATCGGAAATTATCATAGTCTGTTTTGAAGTTAGCATTCAAACAACTTGTTAATATCAACTCCTTTTGTCTTCCAAAGACAACAAAATATTCTTTAGTCCATCTAAAGTACATAATAATATTCTTGGCCGCAGTCTAATGCGCCTTTCCTGGGTTTCCTTGAAACCGACTCATCATGCTCAAAGCATACGATACGTCCGATAGTGTACATATCATGGCGTACATTATAGACCACATTGCCGAAGCATAAGGAATGTTTTCCATCCTCTTTTGCTCATCAAGTCCCGTAGGGCCTTGCATTTTGCTAAGAGATGTGCCATGAATCATTGGAATGAGACCCTTCTCGGTGTCTTTCATTCTGAACTTATTAAGAACCTTATCAATATAGGTCACTTAATTAAGTTCAAACATCCTTTTCGATCTGTTCCGACAGATCTTGATGCCCTATATGTACTGTGCTTCTCCAAGATCCTTCATTGAAAAATAATTTCCAAGCCATTCTTTGACAGAATTAAGCATAGAACCATTGTTTCCAATAAGGAGTATGTCATCGACATACAACGCAACTAATACAACGTTACTCCCACTGATCTTATTGTAAAACAAGACTCTTCCAAGTTCCTCTGAAATCCAAATCCCAATATGGATTCATTGAACTGAAGATTGCTACTCCAATATGCTTGCTTTATTCAATAAATGGAACTATTAAGCTTGCATACTCTCTCAGCCTAATTAAGATCGATAAAACCCTCTGGTTGTGTCATAAACACATCCTCTTCTAGAATCCCATTCAAGAAGTCAGTTTTAACATCCATTTGCCATATCTCATAATCATAATGAGTAGCAATGGCTAAGATAACCTGAATGATTTAATCAAAGCAACTGGTGAAAGTTTTTCGATAATCCACCTCGTGAATAAAACTTTTACCATCAACCTTGCTTTGAAAACCCTAGGTTTTCTATCTGCCTGTTTAGATCTTAAAGATCTATTAGCATTCATTGGGTCTAACCCCGTGATGCAAATATATCAAGTTCCAAACTTGATTATCAGATATTGACATCATCTCAGATTTGACCTAATCAACAATTTTATAGTTATGTCTCATTGAGACTTATTCGATTCGGCCATTGGTGTTAATGTTATATATGATTTGTCAAGTTAAAATATACATAAACAATATAATAATCATACCAAAACAAAGAATAATTCATAATTAAAATAGTTACCAAACTATTTAATAGTGAAAAACTAATCCACCAGTATCTAATACTAAACCAATATTCATTGTTTATTGAAGGTACGAAATTACATAGTTATAATACTAAAACAAGTCCCTAAGGCGAAACAACATCATATGATCATACGGCTAATGAAGCGACATTCGCTCCATTTCTCGCCCGTAGATCGACATCTCTACTCACCAAACTTATACTTCTATGTAGTTCCTCCACATACAAATGTGAGAACCGCATTTGGCATCCAATACCCAAGAAGTAGAATTTGTGAAGTTTAATGTCTATATCATTAATACCTAAAGATGAAGCAACCCCGTTCTTCACATCTTCATTGAACTTTGGGCAAATTCAATTATTCCCAATAATTGATTCTCATTCAAATTTCCCATTCAAAATTATCTCTATATCAAAACGTGATAAATCTTAAGTGAAAAATCAAAGTTTTCTAACCAGCGATATTATCATGCAATTGAAGCCCTATTTCTCATAAAATATGAGGGAGCCAACCAGACAATCGATTCACGCCATCCCATGGCTCGAAAGTCTCTAATTTGAGTCATTGATGAACTAAGTGTTTTGGATTAAATCACTCCCCGAGGTGTAAATAAACTTAACTTTAGAATCCATCACATGAAAGACAAATCAGGCATTTGTTTTGAAATTGAATAAAATATGAACTTTTATATGTTTGCAAGTAGTGTCCAACACTTTTGCAGTAGACGCATTGAGATTCCCTAGGAACCCTAGTAGCCTTCTTGCCCATGCTCTTTTGAATAACCCATCCCGTATCATAAGAATTTCCCTCTTAGGATCCTTCTCAATCTTCGGCTCAGCAACCTTGAGCATCCCGTGGATCTCACGTAGCAATTTCTTCAAACCATTCATATGGAAAATTTAGCCTAAAGACATCATAACCATCATGATGGGATTGAAGTATTAAATCGATTGCCAATTCATCATCTTAGGCATAACCTAGGCGATCACTTTTAATCAAATAATCCAATCATTTGATGCACATGTCGTCCCTTAGGTTCCCCTTCCTCCAGCCTAGCTGAAGCGATGGCCCTGGTCACACCGAACCGCTCAATCATTGCATGTTCCCCGAACAAGCTATTGAGTTGTTCAATGATATCATAGGATGTGGTTATCTAACACATTTTTCTTTTCTTCGTATTTTGAGGACCATTGATTTACATGTTTTTGTGCTACTTTTCCTTTGATGTTTTGTGTCGTTTCGTGCCATTTTGTGTCATTCCTGTGCATCATTCTCATGGATTATGGTAGGTTTGATGTTTTGTGGCGTGTACAGGTGTATGAGTGATACGTACCTCGTTTGACAGAAAATTGAATTGATACGAAGAACACGGAATTCGGGTTTCGGATACCTGGGTGGATGAAATTCCCAAACTTCTGAACCTAATTCGTTGAATTGATCAGATTGAATAACCTAACCCCCAAAACGGAATTGATGCAGCTACTTGGAAATGATGATGACACACGACGAAGTATGGATGCTTCGTAGATTCGCCTAGTTGAACACTTTTAGCAAAATCAAAAGAGGACGAAAAATTGAGAGAGATAAACTCACGTAATAATAATAATAATAATGTCAAAAGTTGTATCTAAAATAATAGGGTTCAAGGCCTTATATAGGCTGACCTAAAACCCACAAATCGAAAAAGGAAAATACGTAAAAAGTCTCAAAATCGCGAAAACGCGATTTCCATAAAAATCTGGACACATGTCGGCCGACAGGAAAGAGGTGTCGCCCGACATCCACCTTGTCGCCCGACAGGAACTCGTGTCGCCTGACAATTCGCCTTCGTCAGAATGAAATTCCTTCGAACGAAGTTTCAACCAGCTGCACAGCCCTTCTCGTCCAAAATCCTGAAGCTGTCGGCCGACAGGGACTTGGTGTCGGTCGACACCAAGCCATTTTCTTGGCTGACCTCTGCGGCGCGTCCTCGGCTCACGTCTGACCTCCGTTCCGGCGTCTTCCTTCTCGTGTCAACCTGAAACTCAAAGTCCTCTGTCGGAATAGCCTCCTCGTACGTAATCAAGTTGATAAGGCTCGGCTTCTCCACATCCCCGATGGGTTTCTTCAGTAGCTCTTGTTCCCATACTTCTTGGATCAACGCCATCAAGCTCGCCATGAACTTCTTGGCTCTCGAGCGCGTAACTGGTCCAGCTGGAACTCGTACCGGGTCTAGTATCATCGACGACTCTTGGGCTGCATCATTCCCCTCCTCTTGAAGAGGATTTGTCCTCAAATCCAAGTCGTCACCTGCATCGAACAAACTCAAGTCAGTAACATTGAAAGTAGCACTAACATTGTACTCACCTGGGAGATCCAGTTTGTAGGCATTGTCGTTGATACGCTCCAACACTTGGAATGGTCCATCGCCACGAGGAAGTAACTTCGATCGGCGCTGCAATGGAAACCTCTGTTGGAGTTGTGTACTTAATGTCTAGATTTAAGTAACGGAAACTCCCGATCCATTGCCATTAATCTATTTAATTAAATAAACAATTATTTGCGTTTAATTATTTATAATTAAATATATGCAAATTATAGTCCTGGATTTTATACGTTGTAGTTAGTATGGTGTGCATGGGCACACAGAAGATCATACTATCGGTTACTCGTATTTAATCGAACAGTTGCTCACGACCTAGATGGACACGGACCAATCCATCGGTATAGTCGTTGTGTGAGAGAGAAAATAATTTGACTTAATTATTTTATCACACTTGTACACTTGGTGTATTGAGCGGATCGTTTGAGATTTATCGATTAGGATTTCCTTGGATAATCGATTTAAATCTCAGTGTATTTTATTCTTAATCCCCGATACTATTGCGGGTGTGTATATTTAATATAAGTGACTTTGATTTTCCAAATGAATTGACCGGTTTAATTACTGGGTCAATTACCGGTTAAGTTGGGTCGCTATATTTTATATATGACATGCCGTGAATACTTGACGGGAAAGTGTATCCCGTAAGGGTTGATAATATCCCCGAGATGAGTTCATAAGGAATTATTATGTAAACCCTGCAGGTGGATTTGTTCCGCATAATAATTAAGGTTGAATGGTACTAGTTTCGGATATAAGAGATGAATAAATTAATTAGCAATAAATTAATTTTATTCATGGATATTTATATCTTAAATACACGGAATAAATAATACTACCGGAGAAATATTATTTGATATAATATGGTTTAATATTGGGAGTGCAATTAATTTATATAGTGGAAAATAAATTAATTAATATTAATGGGATTAATAGATTTGGGCTTGGGCTCAATTTAATCATTAATATTGGAAGCCCAATATTCCACCTCCTTAAGATCCCCTACGTAGCCTATAAAAGCACTACATGGTCTTCTCTATTCTCATAACTTGAAGATCACAATTCTAGAGAGAGAAAGTAGAGAGGGAGATCCATGGAGTTCGGAAGATCGTCGCCCACCCGACGTTCGAGCTAGTGCAAGGAATACGTGGGAAGGTCTCAAGGTCTTCATAGATCTCGTTTCTCCGTACAACGAGAACAAAGGTAAAATCGTTGAATCCCTCGATGATTTTATTTAATTATTCGTCGTATACACATGAACCAAGATCCGAGGGACGAACCCGGGGACGGGGATCGACCTCGCGGTGATGATCGAAGATCATCGGACCGCGGGAGGTCGGGAGATCCCCGCCGGGATCGAAAGCTACAAACCCTCGGCTGGACGCCGAGGGTGGCGATCGGCCCTAGGGCGCGATCGCCGTGCGCGAACGGGGAGAACCCCGGCTGGACGCCGGGGTGCGATCGAGCGCGTGCTCGATCGCTGGGGGCGCGGGCTGGTGCCGCACCCCACCCGCCATGAAGGCGGGGCTCCTCCAGGCGGCGGCGAGTCGCCGGACTCGCCGCGGGGGGCTGCTGGGCAGCCCCATCGATCGCGAAGATCGAACGCGATCTTCGATCGCGTGAAACCCGTCTCGCGGGGGTTCGGCTGGGGGCGGGCCGCGTGCCTTCGGGTGCCTGGTCTCCAAAGGCTGGACTCCGGCGGATGAGTCGGCGTTCATGTGATCTCCGGCGAAGGGTTTGATCGGGTTATTGGTTTCCGCAAATTTAAATAACCCGGGATATCGAATTCCAACAATTGGTATCAGAGCGTTGGTTCTAGTTCATGTGTATATGCGATAAATTGTTCTACCTTGCAGGGTTTCCGACTATTATGGCTAGATATAATTCTTCGTTAATTATTGTCATAATTTTATTAAACTCTCGGACATGTCGAGATTCGTTTTATGTGTGGTGAATGCTTGTAATAGTAAAAATTTGGGGGTTGACCGAATTTAGGTTTATTATTACGTTCTACTTTTTCCGAAAAATGTATAGGGTCGATTTCATGTATAGAATCGATACCGGATAATGTAATTTTAATTATATAATTTATTTTACGTTGGATCGATGCTGAAACGACCGCCGGAAAAGACGTGTGACGAAGACGAAGAACTAGGGCTCGGGGATCGATCATGGTGATCGACCCCATGAAGGATCGAAGGGGGAGGGGGCTGTCCGCAAGGGTCCTCGGCCACGCCGGCCACCGGTGGTGGGGGCGCGTGGGCTGGGGGCGGCGGTGGTGCTCCTCTCGGCCGGCGATCATGGTGGGAGGCGCGGGGTCCTCGTGATCTCGTGGTTTCCCGCCGAGATCCAGCTTTCCTATTTTAATTCGGTTTTCCTATTTGATTATTTCTTTTATGGAATATTCATGGAATAGGAAAAGAATTAATTTAGTATTAAATTTATTTCCTCATTGATTATTCCTATTATGGGAATTTTCATGGATTAGAAAGAGAATAAATTTTGAATTAATTTATTTTTCCTATTTAATTATTCTTTTATGGAATTTTTAATGGATTAGGAAAATGATTAATTTGGAAAGTTTTAATAGTCCTTAATTAATTTTTCCTATTTAATTATTCCTTTATGGAATTTTTAATAGATTAGGAAAGGAATTAATTTGGAAGGATTAGGAGTCCTAATTTATTTTATTTCCTTATTCTATTATAGAAGTCTTCTAGAATGTTCCAAGTCTGACTTGGATAGGATTCTAAAGATTTAATGGAATTAGAAAGGAATAAAAATAAATAAAAATATTAATAATATTTAATTTTATTTTTGATATATTCGATTGACTTAATTTTCGAATTAAGTAACTTTTGGATTAATTGAAAATAAATAGATTTAAATATTGGGATTAATATTCTCGTCACATGGAGCATTCAAGAACGAAGACTGAAGACTAGAAGATGCGTACGGAGATGCGATAAAGCCATGATAGTCGGAAAATAATATTCTAGTATTATTTTGACTATGTGATAATATTCTATGTGCTTTATTTCATGTGTGCATGCTTATGTGTATTTAATTATGCATTAGATAGCGTATCCCTTTATTGTAAAAAGCTAAGTGGGAGAGGGTATGGAAACATACCCATGGTCTCCATTGCTGCTCTCTTGGTGACTTTTATAAACTTTTGAAGTTTATATAGATAAGTTATTGGAGGAGAGTTCTTGTAATTCCTCTTACAAGAAACATTGATTAAGTTTATCAAACAATGCCTAATTTGTCTTTCCAAAGCTGATTTCAAGTCGACTCATTCTCACCCCGGGGAGTGGAATGGAGCAAAAGCCACTTGGTCATGTGGAGGACACAAATTAGAGACCTTCGTACCATTCTTTTATAGATGGATCGATTGTCTGCTCGGCTCCCTCATCTAATGAGAGATAGGGTTGTTCGCATGGTGAATCACTGGTTAGAA
Organism: Euphrasia confusa; assembly: GCA_954870475.1. Lineage (NCBI taxonomy): Eukaryota > Viridiplantae > Streptophyta > Magnoliopsida > Lamiales > Orobanchaceae > Euphrasia > Euphrasia confusa. The sequence goes on from OX940967.1 coordinate 14,811,355, forward strand.
ACTTCGAGTTTCACTTATGATTCTCCGCGTCCTGATTTACGAAAATCGAATGGATCTTGTAATTGGGAGTCAATTATAAAAGTCTCTTGGTGTAGTAAACGTCCACACCACGTGGCTTGCTATACTAACGGATTTTGGATTAATTGATGTAGACAGTTATAAGGAATTGTGAAGAATTGTGAAACCATCGTAAACGTCCACACCACGTGGCTTGCGGTGATGTAGCAGCTCCAAACGATTTACTTTAGTACTGAGTAATGGTTTACACTTAGATACGCATTATAGTATTCCTCCCCACGAGGTTACGCTATAAGTGATGTATGACCAAAGAAAATCTAATTGCTAAATCATTTGGGTGGGTAAACGTCCACACCACGTGGCTTGCCTTACCTGATGGGATTTTAGATGTGATTAGTGGTTTAATGATATTATTTGAGGGAGATAATATCGGAGATTAAATCAATTGTTTGTTGTTATATGTGCTCATAGATTAGGATATGGCTTTGAACCCACTTTCTGTGATACTTAAGGAATTTTTAACTCACTGGTCCCTGATTGTATTGATTGGAATAGAGATCTGGACATTGCCCAGACTGTTAAAGAGTACAAATTTGTACTCAGTGAGCTTTGTCCTCCCGAGCCTACCAATGTCTTAACTGATGAGGAAAGAACTGTTTTAAGAAGTGGGAAAATGCTTTTGCAATAACCACTAATTATGGTATCATGTTCAAACTCAAGAAGATGTTTAGACATGACGTAGTGGCTGGACAAGAGGCGATGAGGATACTCATAAAGGTCATTCATTCGAGGAAGCGCTTGAACACGTTTTCGAGATGATGAACCTTTTAGACGAGTTGAGACGGAAATCGCAAACTCTTGTAGCCAATGCCAAAGGTTTCGAACCTAAGGGCAAAAACGGGGAAAAGGAAAAGCTAAGCAAAGAAACCCAGTGGTTCTAAGTTACTTGAACCACGAGATGGGACGAGAAAGCCAATAGGCTAGTGTTCTCGATGCAAACAGTCTGGGTACTAGAAGTCTGATTATCCTCTCAAAGAAAGTACGAAATTTTCTTTAGTCGTGAAACATAGTTAGTGGTGTTATCTACCGGAACCTGGTGTGTAGATATGGAACCATTGACGGTATGCGCATTCTAAATGCTAGGGTTCCAGGAAACCCGACGACTTGGAAAAGAAGAAATCGTAGTCTACATGGGCAATGCTGTTAAGGAGGCAGCTGTTGCAGTGGAGGACAATTATATAGGATTTCATTTTGAGTTATTGCTTTTATGTACCTTTCATTTTAGAAAGAACTTTGTTCTGGATTTCTAATGAATGGATATTTTATTTCTTTTAATCATTTGATGGTTATAAGAAGAAATAAGGATATTATCTATTCTGGTACATTAGCTAGCAATATATAAATGATGAATCCTAAGTCCACCACGATGCAACGAACCGTAGTATATAACTCGCTTTACTTTTAAGAGATATTTCTGTAATGAATCATTTATACTTGTGGATTCTTATGCTAAGTCATATTTATTCAAATGAGAAGTTCAAAGGTCGAAAATTGATTGTAAGATCAATTAAGTTGAAGGAGTGGACCTTCCGACCTAAGAATCTAATTTGGAAGATAACATGGCTAAGCAATCCTTTATGGATATAAGGTATAAGATCCGGACAAGTATTAGAATTGATTAACTCTGATGTATGCAGATCTTTGTCTACTCAGACAATTGGATACGAGTACTTCATTTTATGATTACTCGAAAAATGGATTAGCATACCTGATGTGCCACAAAAGCAAAGTGTTTTGACAATTCAATGGACACAAAGCTATTGTGGGGAACCATCATGGTATATCCATTGAAAGCCTGCGATCTAATCGCGGAGGCAAGTGCCTGTCTGAGGAATGCATGGCATACTGATCAAAGATTGGGATTTGATCCCAAATGACTACACCATACACTGTTGTGTAGAAATGGTGTGTCGTAAATAAGAAATGGAACTCTTATAGAAATAGTAAAAATCATGAGTTATACGGAACTACCTGTGTTTTATGGATATGTCTGGAAACAACGGCGCATTCAAATGCGGTTGTAGGATATCCTAGAAGAACAAAAGATGTGTGTTCAATAGTACTATGAACCAGAAGGACGTTACAAGTTCTAACGCCCGGTTCTTAGAGGAAGACTATTAGATGAACCACAAGCCCAAAGTGACGTAATACTTTGAATGAGAGAAAGGGATAAGGACTGGGAACCAGCCAAACCGAGTAGCGGTACACCACTAACTGCACCTACTGTTATTACTGTTTATACACCGGAATGCCGTTGTAGTGGGAGGTTGTATGACAACCGGAGATGTTCATAAGGCTAGGAGAGTTTTGAACTCTGGACCTAGTATACATGAAATCAATCCCTGGATCTACATGAAGGCGGTACTAGATCTAAATGTGCCTTCTTGGAAAGCAATAAGGATTATTGCTAAGAGGCAAGATCATTTAGAGTACAAGTTTAGTTGATCCATTTATGGATTGGAACAAAGCTTTGAGTTCGTGGTACTTGCAAATTGATGAGATAGTCCATTTTATGGATTCATCAAAGCATAGACGAATCGAGTGTATAGGAAACGTGATGGAAACAAGGTGGTGTTTCTCGGAGGTTTTATGTAGATAACATTTTATCATTGGCAACAATGTAAAGATGTTGTCAGACATAAAATGATGGTTGTCTAGAAAAATCGATATATGAGATAAAGAAGAAGTTAGAGCATGTTCTTAAGATCTAGGATCTCAAGAAAAGAACATTGTACTTCTCTAGATATCTTATACGATTATGGTTCGTTTTAACATGCGAAATTCCGAGAAAGGTTCGTTACCTTTCAGATACGGAATGCATCTATCTAAGGATATGTGTTTTGAAACACAAAAGGAGATAGAAGCAATGAAAGCGGTTTCCTACACTTCAAGTGTGGAAAGCTTGATAAATGCAATGTTGAAAACGAGAACCTGATATCTGCTATGCAGCTAGTATAGTGGGAGGATATCAAGGTAATCCTGGAAAGGAATACTCGACTGCTGTAATGAACATTTTAAGTACTTTCGAAGTACTAGAAACTATGTTCTGGATTACGGAGCAGACGAGCATTTCCTTTGGATTACACTCTTATATTTCTAATCAAATGAGGACCGGTGTAAGTCGATATCAGGCTATGTGTTTCACTATTGAAGGAGAAGGAGTTTTAACATGGAAGAGTGATAAGCACGATGCTTTTCGGACTCTGCCATGGGTAACCAAATAGCGGCCTCAGAGGTAGCAGAAGTTTTGGTATAGCTCCGGGATAATCTCTGGGACTTAGAGGTGATTCTTAATTTGCCAAAGGCTATGTGAATAGCGGTGCGATGGCAAATGGTAAGAAATCACAAGTCCATAAGTGTAAGATAACACATAGAGCAAGTACCACCTGATATGAATCATCGTCGAGGGAGACGACGCTGTAGTCACCAAGATAACTTCAGAGCGGCAACCTAGAGTGCTCATTCACATAAGTACTTCTTGGAAGTACAACTTAAGCACGTGATGAGTATGGGAGTCGGGAGTTTGGAGGAAATGACTAGACCTTAGTACAAGTGGGAGATTGTTGGAGTTGTGTACTTAATGTCTAGATTTAAGTAACGGAAACTCCCGATCCATTGCCATTAATCTATTTAATTAAATAAACAATTATTTGCGTTTAATTATTTATAATTAAATATATGCAAATTATAGTCCTGGATTTTATACGTTGTAGTTAGTATGGTGTGCATGGGCACACAGAAGATCATACTATCGGTTACTCGTATTTAATCGAACAGTTGCTCACGACCTAGATGGACACGTACCAATCCATCGGTATAGTCGTTGTGTGAGAGAGAAAATAATTTGTCTTAATTATTTTATCACACTTGTACACTTGGTGTATTGAGCGGATCGTTTGAGATTTATCGATTAGGATTGCCTTGGATAATCGATTTAAATCTCAGTGTATTTTATTCTTAATCCCCGATACTATTGCGGGTGTGTATATTTAATATAAGTGACTTTGATTTTCCAAAGGAATTGACCGGTTTAATTACTGGGTCAATTACCGGTTAAGTTGGGTCGCTATATTTTATATATGACATGCCGTGAATACTTGACGGGAAAGTGTATCCCGTAAGGGTTGATAATATCCCCGAGATGAGTTCATAAGGAATTATTATGTAAACCCTGCAGGTGGATTTGTTCCGCATAATAATTAAGGTTGAATGGTACTAGTCTCGGATATAAGAGATGAATAAATTAATTAGCAATAAATTAATTTTATTCATGGATATTTATATCTTAAATACACGGAATAAATAATACTACCGGAGAAATATTATTTGATATAATATGGTTTAATATTGGGAGTGCAATTAATTTATATAGTGGAAAATAAATTAATTAATATTAATGAGATTAATAGATTTGGGCTTGGGCTCAATTTAATCATTAATATTGGAAGCCCAATATTCCACCTCCTTAAGATCCCCTACGTAGCCTATAAAAGCACTACATGGTCTTCTCTATTCTCATAACTTGAAGATCACAATTCTAGAGAGAGAAAGTAGAGAGGGAGATCCATGGAGTTCGGAAGATCGTCGCCCACCCGACGTTCGAGCTAGTGCAAGGAATACGTGGGAAGGTCTCAAGGTCTTCATAGATCTCGTTTCTCCGTACAACGAGAACAAAGGTAAAATCGTTGAATCCCTCGATGATTTTATTTAATTATTCGTCGTATACACATGAACCAAGATCCGAGGGACGAACCCGGGGACGGGGATCGACCTCGCGGTGATGATCGAAGATCATCGGACCGCGGGAGGTCGGGAGATCCCCGCCGGGATCGAAAGCTACAAACCCTCGGCTGGACACCGAGGGTGGCGATCGGCCCTAGGGCGCGATCGCCGTGCGCGAACGGGGAGAACCCCGGCTGAACGTCGGGGGTGCGATCGAGCGCGTGCTCGATCGCTGGGGGCGCGGGCTGGTGCCGCACCCCACCCTCCGTGAAGGCGGGGCTCCTCCAGGCGGCGGCGAGTCACCGGACTCGCCGCGGGGGGCTGCTGGGCAGCCCCATCGATCGCGAAGATCGAACGCGATCTTCGATCGCGTGAACCCCGTCTCGCGGGGGTTTGGCTGGGGGCGGGCCGCGTGCCTTCGGGTGCGTGGTCTCCAAAGGCTGGACTCCGGCGGATGAGTCGGCGTTCATGTGATCTCCGGCGAAGGGTTTGATCGGGTTATTGGTTTCCGCAAATTTAAATAACCCGGGATATCGAATTCCAACAACCTCTCCTTGCGCATATGCAACCACACCCAATCACCAGGCTCAAACACTACTTTGCGACGTCCTTTGTTGGCTTGCTCCGCGTATTGCTTGGTCCGCCTCTATATGTTCATCCTAGCCGTCTGGTGTATCTGTTTCACAAAATCAGCCCTTTTCTGGTCATCAAGATCAGTATGCTCATGCACAGGTAAAGGAGATAAATCCAAATGAGTCAAAGGATTAAAACCATACACAATCTCAAATGGTGAAAATTTAGTAGCAGAATGAACACAACGATTATATGCAAACTCTACATGAGGCAAACACTCCTCCCAAGACTTAATGTTTTTCTTTATAATAGCACGTAGTAAAGTAGACAAAGTCCTATTTACTACCTCAGTTTGACCATCAGTCTGGGGATGACAAGTAGTAGAAAACAGCAATTTCGTACCTAGCTTACACCACAATGTCTTCCAGAAATAACTTAGAAACATAGAATCCCTGTCAGACACAATAGTCCTAGGCATGCCATGCAATCTAACAATCTCTCTAAAGAATAATCCAGCCACATGAGATGCATCATCAGTTTTATGACATGGAATAAAATGTGCCATTTTAGAGAAACGATCAACTACCACAAAAATGGAATCACTACCTCGCTTAGTCCTAGGTAAACCCATCACAAAATCCATAGAAATATCAATCCAAGGTGATGCAGGAATAGGCAAAGGCGTATACAATCCATGGGAACTAACTCTAGACTTAGCCTGTTTACATGTAAGACAACGACCACATATTCTCTCAACATCACGTTTCATATGAGGCCAAAAGAAATGCTCATGCAGAACAGATAAAGTCTTAGCAATGCCAAAATGTCCCATTAATCCCCCACCATGAGATTCAAGCAATAGTAACTCACGTAGAGAGCATTTAGGCACACACAGTTTATTTTTCCTAAATAGAAAATCATCATGCCTAAAGAAATCCCCACTAGTAGTTTGTTCACATGCTTTATAACTCTCACCAAAATCATCATCATGCTCATAAAGACCTTTAATATGCTCAAAACCAAGTAATTTAGCATCTAATGTGGAAATAAGAGCATACCTCTGAGAAAGGGCATCAGCCACCACATTCTCCTTACCTTGTTTGTATTTGATGACATATGGAAACGTCTCAATGAACTCCATCCATCTTGCATGGTGCTTGTTCAGCTTGTTCTGACCCTTGAGGTGCTTCAACGACTCATGGTCGGTGTGAATGATGAACTCTCGAGGCCAGAGATAATGCTGCCACGTCTGAAGAGCTCTCACCAAGGCATACAACTCCTTGTCATACGTCGGATAGTTCAACGTAGCTCCGTTTAGCTTCTCGCTGAAGTAGGCTATCGGACGACGTTCTTGCATCAACACTGCACCAATACCAATTCCAGAAGCATGACATTCAATCTCAAAAGATTTAGAAAAGTTAGGAAGAGATAATACCGGGAAGTGTGTCAGCTCGTCCTTCAATCTCTGAAATGCTTCATCTTGTGCCTTTCCCCACTTGAACTCCACGTTCTTCTTGATCACTGCAGTTAAAGGTGCCGCCATGCTACTGAAGTTAGGCACAAACCGTCGATAAAAGCTGGCCAGACCATGGAAGTTCCGCACATCTCCAATGCTCTTCGGTGTTGGCCACTCTTGGATAGCTCGTATCTTTTCCTCGTCAACCTGTACACCCTGTGCACTAACAACAAAACCAAGGAAAACGACTTTATCCATGCTAAAGACGCACTTCTTACGGTTAACATATAATTTCTCCTACCTAAGTGCAATCAAAACCTCCCTCAAATGAACCACATGCTCATCATGATTTTTGCTATACACCAAGATATCATCAAAGTATACTACAACAAATTTTCCAATAAAAGCACGCAAAACATGATTCATAAGACGCATAAATGTACTAGGAGCATTAGTAAGTCCAAAAGGCATAACTAACCACTCATACAAGCCAATTTTCGTTTTGAAAGCAGTTTTCCATTCATCTCCCTCTTTAATCCTAATTTGATGGTACCCACTACGTAAATCTATTTTAGAAAATACGCAAGAACCATACAATTCATCAAGCATGTCATCAAGTCTAGGAATGGGATGTCGATACTTTACCGTGATGTTATTAATATCTCGGCAATCGCAACACATCCTCATCGTGCCATCCTTCTTGGGTACGAGAAGTACAGGTACCGCACAAGGACTCAGACTCTCCTTCACGTGCCCTTTGGTCAACAACTCGCCAATCTGCTTCTCTAACTCCTTTGTTTCCTCCGGGTTGGTGCGGTAAGCCGGGCGGTTTGGTAGCACAGCTCCAGGCACAAAGTCGATCTGATGCTCTATCCCTCGAATGGGTGGTAAACCTGGTGGTGTATCCTCCGGGAAAACATCATCGAACTCCTGCAAAACAAACTGAATAGAAGGGGGTAGAGGGAGTAGATCGTTAGTAATAACCAGGTTCCCCTTCCACAAAAACATGAACAGTTGTCTCTTCTCATTCACTGCTTCCTTCACATCACTAGCCTTCGCAAGGTAAGATCTGTGAATCAAGGCATTCTCCTTTGTGGGTAAGGGCTGCTCTTTGGGAGTCGCCCTTGCTGCCTCCTTCTGCATCTGCACTTGATCCTCGTAAACTTGTTTAGGAGTGAGAGGAACAAGTGATACCTTTTTATTGTTATACTCAAACGAGTACTTGTTGGTGAAGCCTTCGTGTATGTCTCTCCAATCGAACTGCCACGGTCGTCCCAACAAGATGTGACTCGCTTGCATAGGGATGACATCACATAGCACCTCATCCTCGTACTTACCAATGCGGAAAGGAACCTTCACTTGTTTGGTCACCTTGATGACGCCGCACTCATTCAGCCACTGCAGACGATATGGCTTCGGATGTTTCACCACCGTCAATCCCAAGCGCTGAACCATGGTAGCACTAACCACATTCGTGCAGCTCCCTCCGTCAATGATGACACTACACACCTTGTCCTGCACATGACATCTCGTGTGGAAAAGGTTCTCTCGCTGCTCCCTCTCAACGGGCTATGTCTGGGCACTCAATACTCTCCTAACTACAAATAGTTGGCCTTCGGTTGGTAGGATCTCCTCCTCATCCTCGAAATCCACTGTAGCTGTAGGTGTCGGTTCATCGCCTTCATCATAAGTCACGACTTCTGCGTCGTCTCTCAAGATCATGAGTCGTCTGTTAGGACACTCACTCATAATGTGCCCAAATCCCTAGCACTTGAAGCACTTCTTGTCTCGGTTGCGACTATCAGGATTTGATGGGCTGACCTAAGTCGCTGGACTTGCTCCCTCCGAACGACCCTTAAAGAAGGTCTTCTTCTCATCTCGAGGTGGAACCTCTCTCTTCCATTGGTTCCCTTTAGGTGTAGAACCACTCGGGCCTTGGGGTGATCTCCAAGAAGACTGATTCGGCTTTGCTCTGCTAAAACTACCCCTCCTCTTGTGCTGGTTCTCAATCTTGATCGCCATATGAACCATATCCTCTAACTCGACATACGGTTGCAACTCCACCGCATTACGAATCTCCCAATTCAGTCCAGCCAAGAACCGAGCCATGTGTTGGAGTTGTATACTTAATGTCTAGATTTAAGTGATATGAACTCCCGATCCATTGCCATTAATCTATTTAATTAAATAAACAATTATTTGCGTCTAATTATTTATAATTAAATATATGCAAATTATAGTCCTAGATTATATACGTTGTAGTTAGTATGGTGTGCGTCGTCACACGGAAGATCATACTATCGGTTACTCGTATATAATCGAACAGTGTGCTCACGACCTAGATGGACACGGACCAATCCATCGGTATAGTCGTTGTATGAGGGAGAAAATAATTGGTCTTGATTATTTTATCATACTTGTACACTTGGTGTATTGGGCGGATCGCTTGAGATTTATCGATTAGGATTGCCTTAGATAATCGATTCAAGTCTCAGTGTATTTTATTCTTAATCCCTGATATTATTGCGGGTGTGTGCATTTAATATTAGTGACTTTGATTTTCCAATGGAATTGACCGGTTAGTATATTGTTGGAAATCGACTACCCGGGAAGCGTTCGTTCGATCGCTCGAATATCCGAACGCTCCCAGTCGACCTCCACGTCCATTACTTCGTTCGTGTGACAGGCCGTGTCCCGAATCACGCCCAGCCGTCGCCCCGGAGGACAACCGCGCGAAACGGGGCTGGTCTGCCTCAATTCGGCGCCCGCCGATTGCAGACCAGCGGTCGCTGGTGGAGCTGCAAACGGCGACCGCCGTTTGCCCTCTGGCGACCGCCGTTTGTCCGCGAACAGCAACGCGACGTTGCTGTTCCGGGCTCATTTCCGGGTCGTTTTTCCTCTTCCGACTACCGATCCGGAGGTCCTAGAACCCCCAATAATCGAGGAATACAACCCACGACTCCCGGAACCCGATCTTCGTTCAATGTATGATTAACGAATATAATGAGATCGAATAAATGCGGAAAATAGAAATCCGATCTCATACCTTTTCGGTCGATTGTTGAGACCTTAGAGCTTCTAACGTATATTTCTGATCCCGTCTCCAACCGTTGTGTGGGCAACGATCCGCTGGAGTTCTCCCGTCTATACTCTCTCTGTCTCAACCAGCGTAATGAATTATTCTCTAAGAATAATTATTATTGCGTTAACTAATTAATTTTAACAGAGAAAAAGTATTGTTGCGGCGAATGTTAGGTTTAGAGAGGGTAAGGGAGGGGTTTTTTATAGAGCTACGTTAGGGACCTAAGGAAAAATAATTAAGGGCTAAATTGAAATATTAATTAACTTGGAATACTTAAAAGCAATTCCTTAATTAATCGATTTCAATTTTAATTATTATTCACTCCACTAAAAAATAATAATTGAATTCCCGAAATTAATTTTAATATTATTTCAACAATAATATTTCCGCCGAATTACATATACGACTTTCCCCGTGTTTAAGATATCGAACGTCCACGAATTTATTTAATTACTAATAATTAAATTAATTCGTTTCTTATTATCCGAGACTAGTACCACTCATCCTTATTATCATGTGGAACGAATCCACCTGCAGGGTTTACATGATAAACTTTATGAGCTCATCTCGGGGACGTCATCAACCCGATAAACGGGACACGGTTTCCTGTCTATAATCTATAGCATGCCGTGCGTACAATTACGATCCCCAATTTACCGAGAATCTCGACTAATCATTTAGTCTCACTCATTGGCAAGTCAAAGAACCGAGAATTGGACACACGCACCTATAATTATATAGGGATTAAGAATTCGTATATCCGTAATATCTGAGGTCTAGTTCGATTACTGCGATTAGTATAAATCGAACGCCCTCCCGTGGTCCTGCTCAATACACCAAGTGTACGAGTGTAACATGATAGTCAAGACCGACTATCTACCAGTCACACTACGACGTACCGATGGATTGTCCCTGTCCATCTAAGTCGTGAGCTACTGTTCGATAGTATACGAGTAACCGACAGTATGATCTTCTGTGTGTCTCCTCACCTCACGCCATACTGTCTACAACGTATACATCAAGGACTATTGCATTAAATGCAATCATGTTTGAATCATATCTCGAACTAAGGTATAGATAAGGAGTTCCGTATTTGCACTAAACTAGACATTTAGAATACAACTCCATCAATCTCCCACTTATACTAAAAGTCTAGTCGCCCTCTCCCAAACATCAGATTCCCATAACCTCATCACGCCTACCCAACGCTTTCGCTGGAAGTGCCTCTGTGAACGGGTTTTACCAGGCAATCCTCTCGATGCTATCTAAGTGACAACTGCATCGTCTTACTAGACGATCTCTCGAATTAGGTGGTACTTGCGCTCTACATGTTATCTCCCACTATGGACTCGTGGCATTTCAAGTTTGCCAATACCGCTATTCAAAATAGCTTTGGGTGAACTAGAAACCACATCTAAGTCCCTTAGGAAGTTCTGGAGCCACACTGACCTTTTAACTGCCTCACATGTCGTTATCTTTTCAGTTTCCATGGTAGAGTCCGTAATTCATCGCTGCTTTACATTCTTCCATGTGACTGCTCCACTTCACAGTGAGAACACGTAGCTTGACTTCGACTTTCGACTGTCCCTGTTTGATTTGGAAATCCAATTCTATGTAATCCAAAGGAAACAACTTGACTGCTTTGTAACTCAGAACATAATTCCTGGTCCTCTGCAGGAGCCTAAACATGTTCTTTACATCAGTCAAGTGATCCTTTCCAGGATTACTATGATATCTCACCACCATGCCCACGGCATAGTAGATATCAGTCTCGTGCATAGCATTACATACATTAAGCTTCCCACCTTAAGGTGCAGGGAACTGCTTACTCTTCATCTATCTCCTTTATTATGTCGGACACAAAACTTTAGATAGATGAATTCCATATCTAAAAGGTGAAGACCTTTCTTGGAATTCTGTATGCTGCAACGAGTAAGAATTGTATTTATGTATGAGACTCGAGATAAGTTCTTTGTTCTTTTCTGGCGATCATTTGTAACTTTGATCCCAAGAACATTCCCGACTTCTCCTAAGTCTCTTACATTGAATTACTCGGAAAACCATCCCTTTATGTCCGACAACATCCTTCATATTGTTGCCAATTTAGAAGGATGTCGTCTACATAAATAATGAGAAAACACCACATCTTTTCTGTCACATCTTTATTACACACAGGACCTAAACATGCCTTGAATGAATCCATGAAATGGATTTTCTCATAGGTCCGCATGTGTCCAAGATCTTAAAGCTTCCTTCAATCCTAAGATTGATTAAGCTTGCTTACCGAATGCTCCTGGCTCTTTTCGATGAATCCCTCTGGCTGTCCCACACAGATGGTCCCGTCAAGACTTCGATTTAGGAAATCCGTCTTGACTTCCATCTTCCATGGGAAGACAAAAGAATCCGGATCGACTTTAGCATAGCTACCGGCGAAAAAGTTTACTCATAATCGATCCCTTTCTTTCTGAGTGCACCCTCTCGCAACAAGCCTAGCCTTGAAGGTTTACACCTTCCTGTCAGACCCTCTTTTCCTCTTGTACACCTACTTGCAACCAATGGCTTTTACACCTTTGGGCGGTGCTACAAGATCCCAGACATGATTTGAATCCAAAGATTCAATTTCATATTTCATCGCCTTTTACCAAGACTGAGCATCTTGATCTTTCAGCGTCTCGTCATAGATCCAGGGGTCGGCTTTATGTTCTCCAGGTAACAAGTCCGAAGACTTTCCTATAAACATGAACCTACCGGGTTGTCTAACAACCCTCCCACTATGACGACGCTCCGGTGTATCTTTAGTGATTAAAGATTACAGTAGTGAACTACTCAGTTAGGCTGGTTCTAAGTCTTGATCAGTCCCTCTAAGCACATTAAGTATTACTCTACTCTTGGGCTTGTGATCTTGCATATATATATAGTCCATGTTTAAGAACCGAACATTGATGCAATCAATGAACATCTGGTCCTTTGGACTATATTACATATCTCAATTCATTTTCTTAGGGTATCCTATAAACAGCCGAATATCTGTACAAGTTTCCAAAGAAATCAAGTTCAGGATAAACGCCGTTGTTTCCAAGCCATATCCCAAAAACGAATTAGGTAACTCCGAATAACTCATTTTCTACTTTCCCATATCTATAAGAGTCCTATTCCTTCTTTACAACACATTATTTTGCTGAGGCATAAATGGTGTAGTCTGTTGAGAGTTAATCCCATTTTCTGATAAGTATGCCTTACTCCTCAAAGAGGTCTGCATATATCAGAGCGAATCAACTCTAGTACTTCCTTTGATCTTTTCCCTTAAACCGTAAAGGGTTGCTCGGTCATTAAAACTTCCAAGTATGATTCGAAGGTTGGAAGATCCTTTCCTTCAACCTAGCTGAGTGGTCCATCAACTTTCACCCTTTGAATCGTACTCAAGTTAAAATGATCTATCCTAAGATTCCATAAGTACATTTGATTCATCCTAGAAGGATCTTTACTCTTATTGGGGTTTGATAATGTGTTATTTGCTCCGGTGTGTTGCATCGTGGAAGAATATGGATTTAGCATTAAATTGTCTATCAATGTACCAGAATAGATAATATCCCCGTTTCCTATTCAGATAAGTATGAAAACTATCAGATGAAACGGAATATCCATTCTAAGCCAATTTAGAAATCCGAAATGAAATTTCTTTCTAAATACCGGCACATAAAGACAATTTATTAGAACTAAAATCCTACGGTTTAAAACCATTTAACCTCTCCCACTGCAACGGCTGTTACCTTAACAGTATTGCCCATGTAGGTTATTACTTCTTCCTTTCTATCTTGAGGTTAAGCATCATATCATAGGTAATGGTCATGGCATGATCCCGATGTTGCAGCACATTTAACATGAAGGTCATAATGTTGCTCCGCGTCATCTCAAAACCTTGATCCATTTCCAATGAGCTTCCTTTCCTCAGTAGTGGAAGCATCATTTGGTTCAGCAGGTCAATTGACTTGGAGTACATATTTGTACTCCTCTACAGTTAGGACAATGTCCAAGTTTCTTTTCCAATCCATACAATCAGGTTCAGTGAGTTTGTTGACTTTTAATGGGAATAATACCATATAAAACAAACAATGAGTTTAATTCGATATCATTTCCCTCAAGTGATATCATTAAACTACCAATCATTTCCAAAATCCCATCAGACTAGCATGCCACGTTCTTGTGGACGTATACTAATCCAAATGATTTTATAATTGGATTTTTACTTCGGTCGTACATCATTATAGCAGTGACTCTGATGGGGAGGATACTATAAAGCGTACCTAAGTGTATACCATTTCTCAGTACTAAGTCCACCGCTCGGGAACTACATGCCCACCGCAAGCCACGTTCATGTGGACGTTTACGTTGACATGCGGTCCTCCACGACATTCTATAACTGTCGAGCCTCAATTAATCCTAAAGTTCCGTTCCTATCTAGCAAGCCACGTTAGTGTGGACGTTTACTAAAACAAACAACTTTATTAATTGAATCCCATTTATTTAAATGTCATAGAGTCTCAATTAACCCAAAGTACCGTTTCCATTTAGCAAGCCACGATAGTGTGGACGTTTACTAAAACAAACAACTTTGTTAATTGACTCTTACATTTATTAAATTTCACAATTTATTAATCAAAGCTTGATATCTCGTAAGTGAAACTCGATGTTTCTAACCAGCGATCAATCATGCAATTGAGCCCTATCTCTCACAAAGTGAGGGAGCCAATCAGACAATCGATCTAGTCATCGAATGACTCGAAAGTCTCTAATCTGTGTCATTGACATAACCAAGGCTTTGGCTCCATTCCACTCCCCGGGGTGAGAATGAGTCGAGTTGAAATTAGTCTTTGAAAAACAGATTAGGCATCGCTTTGAAAAACTTAAGTGTTCAATTCCTCGGTCAAGAGACGAACCCCTCCCACTGGAGTATCATCCCAGGCCTCGACGAGCGATCCGTGGTGTCCGTCGAACCCCCGCGGCGCTGCTGCAAAACCTAGGTCAGCGGGCGCTGCCCTATATCCAGCGCTCGCTGGAAGATCCGCAAACGGCGACCGCCGTTTGCCCTCCAGCGGGCGCCGTTTTTGCACAGCCTGCTGCGGGTTCGACTCCTCGACCCTCGTTCGTCCGGCCTTCGATCTTCTCTCGATCCACCAAGTAGCAGTAACATTACAAAGGTAAAACATACTACTTCCGGCATCGATCCTATACAGATTGATCGATCCTATACATCCGAATAAAACGAAAAACAAAATAGAAAAACCTAAACGACTCAACCCGTCGTTTTAACTATTACATTCAAGCAACGATTTAAAACAAAAATCTCGACAACCCCGAGAGTTTAACAAACCACAAAATACAGTACATACACATGACCATAATAATCGGGTTAACCTGCAAAACAATTCTCGCAAAACATACAAAGAACGTACAAAACCGGCTCTGATACCAATTGTTGGAAATCGACTACCCGGGAAGCGTTCGTTCGATCGCTCAAATATCCGAACGCTCCCAGTCGACCTCCACGTCCATTACTTCGTTCGCGTGACAGCCCGTGTCCCGAATCACGCCCAGCCGTCGCCCCGGAGGACAACCGCGCGAAACGGGGCTGGTCTGCCTCAATTCGGCGCCCGCCGATTGCAGACCAGCGGTCGCTGGAGGAGCTGCAAACGGCGACCGTCGTTTTCCCTCTGGCGACCGCCGTTTGTCCGCGAACAGCAACGCGACGTTGCTGTTCCGGGCTCGTTTCCGGGTCGTTTTTCCTCTTCCGACTACTGATCCGGAGGTCCTAGAACCCCCAGTAATCGAGGAATACAACCCACGACTCCCGGAACCCGATCTTCGTTCAATGTATGATTAACGAATATAATGAGATCGAATAAATGCGGAAAATAGAAATCCGATCTCATACCTTTTCGGTCGATTGTTGAGACCTTAGAGCTTCTAACGTATATCTCTGATCCCATCTCCAACCGTTGTGTGGGCAACGATCCGCTGGAGTTCTCCCGTCTATACTCTCTCTGTCTCAACCAGCGTAATGAATTATTCTCTAAGAATAATTATTATTGCGTTAACTAATTAATTTTAACAGAGAAAAAGTATTTGCGCTAACGCAATTATTTTCTCTGCTGAAATGAATTGTTGCGGCGAATGTTAGGTTTAGAGAGGGTAAGGGAGGGGGTTTTTATAGAGCTACGTTAGGGACCTAAGGAAAAATAATTAAGGGCTAAATTGAAATATTAATTAACTTGGAATACTTAAAAGCAATTCCTTAATTAATCGATTTCAATTTTAATTATTATTCACCCTACTAAAAAATAATAATTGAATTCCCGAAATTAATTTTAATATTATTTCAACAATAATATTTCCGCCGAATTACATATACGACTTTCCCCGTGTTTAAGATATCGAACGTCCACGAATTTATTTAATTACTAATAATTAAATTAATTCGTTTCTTATTATCCGAGACTAGTACCACTCATCCTTATTATCATGTGGAACGAATCCACCTGCAGGGTTTACATGATAAACTTTATGAGCTCATCTCGGGGACGTCATCAACCCGATAAACGGGACACGGTTTCCTGTCTATAATCTATAGCATGCCGTGCGTACAATTACGATCCCCAATTTACCGAGAATCTCGACTAATCATTTAGTCTCACTCATTGGCAAGTCAAAGAACCGAGAATTGGACACACGCACCTATAATTATATAGGGATTAAGAATTCGTATATCCGTAATATCTGAGGTCTAGTTCGATTATTGCGATTAGTATAAATCGAACGCCCTCCCGTGGTCCTGCTCAATACACCAAGTGTACGAGTGTAACATGATAGTCAAGACCGACTATCTACCAGTCACACTACGACGTACCGATGGATTGTCCCTGTCCATCTAAGTCGTGAGCTACTGTTCGATAGTATACGAGTAACCGACAGTATGATCTTCTGCGTGTCTCCTCACGCCATACTGTCTACAACGTATACATCAAGGACTATTGCATTAAATGCAATCATGTTTGAATCATATCTCGAACTAAGGTATAGATAAGGAGTTCCGTATTTGCACTAAACTAGACATTTAGAATACAACTCCATCAATTGGGTCAATTACCGGTAAAATTGGGTCACTATATTTTATATATGACATGCCGTGAATTCTTGACGGGAAAGCATGTCCTCGAAAGAGTTGATAATGTCCCCGAGATGTAAACCTTGCAAGTGGATTTGATCCGCATGATAATAAAGTTGAGTGGTACTATTCTCAGAATTATAAGAGATGAATAAATAATATTAGCAATAAATATAATTTATTCATGGACATTTATTTCTTAAACATGCGGAATAAATAATACTACCGGAGAATATTATTTGATATAATATGGTATAATATTGGGAATGCAATTATATTTATATAGTGGAATTAATATATAATTAATAATATTAAGGATTAATAGATTTGGGCTTGGGCTCAATTTAATCACTATTATTGGAAGCCCAATATTCCACCTCCTTAAGATCCCCTACGTAGCCTATAAAAGCACTACATGATCTTCTCTATTCTCATACCTTGAAGATCACAATTCTAGAGAGAGAAAGTAGAGAAGGAGATCCATAGAGTTCGGAGGATCGTCGTCCACCCGACGTTCGAACGAGTGCAAGGAATACGTGGGAAGGTCTCAAGGTCTTCCATAAGATCTCGTTTCTCCGCACAACAAATCAAAAGGTGAATTAAATATTTCCGCTATTTAATTTATGTTTATTGAAATATTATCGAAAAACAAGATCCGATAAACGGGGATCCAAACCGAGACGAGTCGGGAGGTGGCGGTCTTGGACCGCCGGCGACTCGAGAGCCTCGGCTGGATGGACCACCCGTGGGAGCCCTCGGCTGGGCAGCCCACAGCCCGCCTAGGCGGCGGGCGATCGCCCCGCGGGGAGCGATCGAGAGGCCGCGGCTTCGCCGCGGCTAGGGCTCGATCAAGAGCTCCTGGGGCGGTGGCTCCAGGCTGTTCCGTCGTGGTTTCCTGGACGTCGATCGGAGTCGGTTCTACGACGATTCCGGGTGATCGATTTCCAACAATTGGTATCAGAGCGTACGGTAACGTTTTTCGTTAATTGTTTCGATAATTGATTCTCGTTGTTTATAGCCATAGATTAATTTAAATTGTTAAATTATTGTGCTATATATATTGTTCTACGTCTATGATTTTCTCTCTTGTATGAATCGTGATGGTCGGAAAAATTAAATATTAAAATCGAGGGTTTTTCGGGATAATCGAATCAAACCGAGATCAATCGACCGCGGCATACCTGGGATCGAAGGGGCTGTGCGGGCTGCTGGGCGTGACCTAAACGTGACTGGGCATGCCGGCGTGTGCCACCAATGGTGGTGGTTCGCCGGCAGCCGGCGGCTGCGTTCGGTGGTTGCGTTGGCGGCTTCGCGGACGGCTTCGCGATCGGGCGGGCTGCCGGGGAGGTCCGTTTGGGCACGCCTTTGCGGGCTGCTGTGCGGGCTGTGCGGGCGTATGGCGTCGATGGCAGCAAGCTGGAGCGTAGTCGATGGCGTGACGTCGGTGGCGGCGTCATACCAGGAGTCGGCTGCTCCGGCGAAGCTCCTGACGGGCGTCGGATCGATCGATCGCGGACTTCTCGTGCGTGGGTGCACCATGGGTCGATGGCATGGGTTGTCAGTGGAGACGTCGTGCCGGAAATCGACCGGAGCTGGTGCACATATTCGGCGATGAAGAAGACGATCGATTTGAAGCCGCTGCTGAAATTTATTAAGGGTGTCGGCCGACATCGGTTTTGTCTTTGGCCGACACCATGCGATTTCTGGTGCATGTGCGTGTGCGTGAACTAATTAATTGAATTGGAAAATCTTGGATTTTATTTAGAATAGAATTAAATATGGAAATCAATGGATTTTAATAAAATTGATTTTATTTCATTTAAGTATTTTATTTAAAATCATTAGATTAATTCAAAATTTATTTTGAATTGGAAAATCTTGGATTTTATTTAGAATAGAATTAAATATGGAAATCAATGGATTTTAATATAATTGATTATATTTAATTTAAGTATTTTATTTAAAATCATTAGATTAATTCAAATTTATTTTGAATTGGAAATCTTGGATTTTATTTAAAATAGAATTAAATATGGAAATCAATAAAATTGATTTTATTTAATTGGAGTATTTTATTTAAAATCATTAGATTGATTCAAATTTATTTTGAATTGGAATCTTGGATCTTATTTAAAATAAAATTAAATATGAAAATCAAAGAATTTTTCCGTCGCTCGGCAAAGTATTCAAGACGTAGAATGAAGACTCAAGACAAGTATGCAGGAATTCATCAAGGTACGAATAGTCGAGAAATAATTTTACTTGAACAATTATTTGATTATTTGTGTACGTACTTGCATGAAATGTATGTCTGTGATTATGCTTATGTGTATTTCATTTATGCACTAGATAGCGTATCCCTTTATTGTAAAAAGCTAAGTGGGAGAGGGAATGGAAACATTCCAATGGTCTCCATTGCTGTTCTCTTGGTGACTTTTATGGACTTTTGAAGTTCGTATAGACAAGTCATTGGAGGAGAATTCTAGTAATTCCTTTTACGAGAAACATTGATTAAGTTTATCAAACAATGCCTAATTTGTCTTTCTGAAACTGATTTCAAGTCGACTCATTCTCACCCCGGGGAGTGGAATGGAGCCAAAGCCACTTGGTCATGTGGATGACACAAATTAGAGACCTTCGTACCATTTTTTGAAATGGATCGATTGTCTGCTCGGCTCCCTCATTTTATGAGAGATAGGGTTGTTCGCATGGTGAATCACTGGTAAGAAACTTTGAGTTTCACTTATGATTCTCCGCGTCTTGATTTACAAGATCGAATGGATCAAGTAATTGGGAGTCAATTATAAAAGTCTCTTGGTGTAGTAAACGTCCACACCACGTGGCTTGCTATACTAACGGATTTTGGAGTAATTGATGTAGACAGTTATAAGGAATTGTGAAGAATTGTGAAATCATCGTAAACGTCCACACCACGTGGCTTGCGGTGATGTAGCGGTTCCAAACGATTTACTTTAGTACTGAGTAATGGTTTACACTTAGATACGCATTATAGTATTCTTCCCCACGAAGTTACACTATAAGTGATGTATGACCGAAGCAAATCAAATTGCTAAATCGTTTGGGTAGGTAAACGTCCACACCACGTGGCTTGCCATATCTGATGGGATTTTAGATGTGATTAGTGATTTAATGATATTATTTAAGGGAGATAATACCGGAGATTAAATCAATTGTTTGTTGTTATATGTGCTCATAGATTAGGAAATGGCCTTGAACCCACTTTATGTGATACGTAAGGAGTTTAACTCACTGGTCCCTAAATGTAATGATTGGAATAGAAATATGGACATTGCCCAAACTGTTGAAGAGTACAAGTTTGTACTCGGTGAGCTTTGTCCTCCCGAGCCTATTAATGTCTCAACTAATGAAAAAAGGACTGATTTTAAGAAGTGGGAAAATGCTTATGCAATGACCACTGATTATGATATCATGTTCAAACTCAAGTTGGTGTTTAGACATGATATAGGCGGCTAGACAAGAAGCGATGAGGATACTCATAAAGGTCAGTCGCTTCGGAAACGCTTAAACACGTTTTTGAGATGATTGACCTTTTGGACGAGTTGAGACGGAAATCGCAAGCTCTTGTAGCCAATATCAAAGGTTTTGAACCAAAGGGTAAAATCGGGGGAAAGGAAAAGCAAGCAAAGAATCCCAGTGGTCCTAAGTT
The DNA here is from genome assembly GCA_954870475.1 of Euphrasia confusa. NCBI lineage: Eukaryota > Viridiplantae > Streptophyta > Magnoliopsida > Lamiales > Orobanchaceae > Euphrasia > Euphrasia confusa. The sequence goes on from OX940967.1 coordinate 14,832,116, forward strand.
TCTTAGACCACGAGATGGGAAGAGAAAGACATGAGGCAAGTATTCTCGATGCAAACAGTCTGGGTACTGGAAGTCTGATTATCCTCTCAAAGAAGGTACGAAATTTTCTTTAGTCGTAAAACATAGTCAGTGGTATTATCTACCAGAACCTGGTGTGTAGATATGGAACCACTGACGGTATGTGCATTTTAAATGCAAGGGTTCCAGGAAACCCGACGACTTGGAAAAGAAGAAATCGTAGTCTACATGGGCAATGTTGTGGAGGAGGCAGCTGTTGCAGTGGAGGACATGTTGGAGTTGTGTACTTAATGTCTAGATTTAAGTATCGGTAAACTCCCGGTCATAGCATTTAACCTATTTAATTAATAAACAATTATTTGCATTTAATTATTATTAATTAATTATGCAAAAATATAGTCCTGGATTTCATACGTTGTAGTTAGTATGGTGTGCATGGGCACACAGAAGATCATACTATCGGTTACTCGTATTTAATCGAACAGATGCTCACGACCTAGATGGACACGGACCAATCCATCGGTATAGTCGTTGTGTGAGAGAGAAAATAATTTATCTTAATTATTTTATCACACTTGTACAATTGGTGTATTCGGCGGATCGCTTGAGATTTATTGATTAGGATTGCCTTGGATAATCAATTTAAATCTCAGAGTATTTTATTCTTAATCCCCGATATTATTACGGGTGTGTATATTTAATATAAGTGATTTTGATTTTCCAAAGGAATTAACCGATTTAATTATTGGGTTAATTACCGGTTAAGTTGGGTCACTATATTTTATATATGACATGCCGTGAATACTTTACGGGAAAGTGTATCCCGGAAGGGTTGATAATATCCCCGAGATGAGTTCATGAGGAATTATTATGTAAACCCTGGAGGTGGATTTAATCCGCATAATAATTAAGGTTGAACGGTACTAGTCTCGGATATAAGAGATGAATAAATTAATTAGCAATAAATTAATTTTATTCATGGATATTTATATCTTAAATACACGGAATAAATAATACTACCGGAGAAATATTATTTGATATAATATGGTTTAATATTGGGAGTGCAATTAATTTATATAGTGGAAAATAAATTAATTAATATTGATAAGGATTAATGGACTTGAGCATTGGGCTCAATTTAATCTTCAATATTAGAAGCCCAATATTCCACCTCCTTTTGATCCCCTACGTAGCCTATAAAAGCACTACATGGCCTTCATAAATCATAAGACAAGAATATCAATATTTGATAGTTCTAGAGAGTTGAAGGAGATCCATAGGAGTTCGATAGATCGTCGCCCACCCGACGTTCGAACGGAGTGCAAGGAATACGTGGGAAGATTCGAAGGTCATCAAAGGTGTTTGATTTCGTTTCTCCGAACAACGAATCGAAGGTAAAATCATAAAACCCTTTCTATGATTTTATGTGGATTAATCGTAGCATATACATGAACATACGATCCGGGTAAACGTACGAACTTCGGGGACGGGGATTCGAGATCCCCGGCGAAGGTCGAGAAACCCTCGACGGGATCGAGGGTGACGGTCGAGCCCTAGGGCTTCGACCGCCAGCGTGCGTCGAGATGGGAGCCCCGGCTGGACGCCGGGGCAGACGATCAACGGGGGTCGATCGTCGGGGAGGCCGCGGGCTGGTGCCGCGGCGGGTCCCCTCCGCCCCTCGACGGCGGCGCGCACCGAGGGAGGCCTCGGCTGGAAGCCGGGGCGTGCGATCGAACCCCGAAGGGTCTATCGCTGGGGGCTGCCGCGGGCTGGTGCCGCGGCGGGTGCCCCCTGCCTCCACCCGTGGTGGCGGTGAGTCGCCGGACTCACCGCCAGGGGCTGTTCCGAACAGCCCCAGGGGTGCGATCGCGCACCCCACGCGATCGATTGATCGCGAGCCCCGGCGGGGGCTCGGCTAGGGTTTCGGCCGCGGGTTTTTCTCGCGGCGGCGATTCTCTCGTCGGGCTCCGGCTCGCACGGTGTTCGCGGTTGTCTTTCCGGCGACGGGATTTCGGTCGGGTTGTCGGTTTCCGCAATTTTGATAACCCGGGATATCGATTTCCAACAATTGGTATCAGAGCGTTTGGTTTCGTGTTCATGTATGTGTTCTATTATCGTTCTACCTTGCAGGGATTTCCGGCTATCATGGTTGGATTTAATTATTGTGTTAATTAATTATCATGATTATTCGTTAATTAAACTCTCGGACATGTCGAGATTCGTTTTGTGTGCATGAATGTTTGTCATAGTAAAAATTCGGGGGTTGACCGAATTTAGGATTTATTATTACGTTCTTGTTTTTCCGGAAAATGTATAGGGTCGATTTCATGTATAGAATCTATACCGGATAGTGTAATTTAAATTCTTGTAATTTATTTACGTTGGTTCGATGTTGAGACGATCGCCGGAAGACGAAGAAGTGACGAAGAAGACGAAGGACCGAAGGGCCGATCATCCCCATGATCGACCCTTGCATCGATCAAGGTGGGAGGGGGCGACGCCTCCCTTGGCCGTGGGCTGCCGCCGGTGGGTGGTGGCTGGCCGGCTGAGGTGGTGGCGGCGGCGACCCTTCCCTTGGTGGTCGATCTCGGTGGGGTGGTGTGGGGTCTCCCAACCCATGCCACTTCTACCAAGATCTCACTTTCCTAATTTAATTCGGTTTTCCTATTTGAGTGTTCTTTCTTTTAGGAAACTCTCATGGATTAGGAAAAGAATTAATTGGAATTAATTTTTTCCTTATTCTATTATAGAAGTCTTCTAGAATATTCCAAGTCCTACTTAGGAATAAGATTCTAGAGATTTAATAGAATTGGATAGGAAAATGATTAATTAATAAATTGATTTATTTCCTATTTTGATTATTCCTATTTTATGGGAATTTTCATGGACATGGAAATTAATTAATTTTGGAAAGTTATAGAGTCCTAATTTATTTTATTTCCTTATTCTATTATAGAAGTCTTCTAGAATATTCCAAGTTCTACTTGGATAGATTATTTTAGAGATTTAATAGAATTAGATAGGAAAATAAATAAAATAAAAAAAATAAATAATAATAATAAATAAAAAAAAATATTAATGATATTTAATTTTATTTTTGATATATTCGATTGACTTAATTTTCGAATTAAGTAACTTTTGGATTAATTGAAAATAAATAGATTTAAATATTGGAATTAATATTCTCGTCACATGGAGCATTCAAGAACGAAGACTGAAGACTAGAAGATGCGTACGGAGATGGAATAAAGCCATGATAGTCGGGAAAATAATTTTCTAGCATTATTTCGACTATGTGATACTATGTGCTTTATTACTTGTATGCATGCTATATGTGTTTACTTTATGCACTAGATAGCATATCCCTTTATTGTAAAAAGCTAAGTGGGAGAGGGGATGGAAACATTCCCATGGTCTCCATTGCTGTTCTCTTGGTGACTCTTATGGACTTTCGAAGTTCGTATAGACGAGTCATTGGAGGAGAATTCTTGTAATTCCTTTTACGAGAAACATTGATCAAGTTTATCAAACAATGCCTAATTTGTCTTTCTGAAACTGACTTCAAGTCGACTCATTCTCACCCCGGGGAGTGGAATGGAGCCAAAGCCACTTGGTCATGTGGATGACACAAATTAGAGACCTTCGTACCATTCTTTGATAGATGGATCGATTGTCTGCTCGGCTCCCTCATTTATGAGAGATAGGGTCGTTCGCATGGTGAATCACTGGTTAGAAACTTCGAGTTTCACTTATGATTCTCCGCGTCTTGATTTACAAAATCGAATGGTTCTTGTAATTGGGAGTCAATTATAAAAGTCTCTTGGTGTAGTAAACGTCCACACCACGTGGCTTGCTAAAAGCCATTGGTTTCAAGTGGGTGTACAAGAGGAAAAGAGGATCTGACGGGAAGGTGGAAACCTTCAAGGCTAGGCTTGTTGCGAAAGAGTACACTCAGAAAGAAGGGATCGATTATGAGGAAACCTTTTCGCCGGTAGCTATGCTAAAGTCGATCCGGATTCTTTTGTCTATAGCATCTCATATGGATTATGAGGTGTGGCAAATGGACGTCAAGACAGCATTCTTGAATGGGAATCTTGACGAGACCATTTATATGAGACAGCCAGAGGGTTTCATCGAGAAAGGCCAAGAGCATCTAGTGTGTAAGCTAAAGCGATCCATTTATGGATTGAAGCAAGCTTCTAGATCTTGGAACATGCGGTTTGATGAGGTTATCCAGTCTTATGGATTCATTCAAAGCATGGACGAGTCGTGTGTATACCGGAGAAGTGACGGAAACAGCGTGGCGTTTCTCGTGCTTTATGTAGACGACATTCTTCTAATTGGCAACAATGTGAAGACGTTGTCGGACATAAAGGGATGGTTGTCCAAGCAATTCGATATGAAAGACTTGGGACAAGTAGGGCATGTTCTTGGGATCAAGGTTATACGGGATCGCCAGAAAAGAACATTGAGCTTGTCCCGGGCTTCATATATTGATACGATTCTGGCTCGTTTCAACATGCAGAATTCCAAGAGAGGTTCTCAACCTTTCTGCCATGGAATTCATCTATCTAAGGATATGTGTCCCAAGACACAAAAGGAGATAGATTACATGAAGACGATTCCTTATGCTTCGGCAGTGGGTAGTCTAATGTATGCTATGTTGTGCACGAGACCTGATATCTGCTATGCTGTGGGCATGGTAGCTAGATATCAGAGTAACCCTGGACAGGGTCACTGGACTGCTGTAAAGAACATACTTAAGTACCTGCGAAGGACTAGGAATTATGTTCTGAGTTACAAAGCGTCTGAATTGATTCCTATGGGTTACACAGACTCGGATTTCCAATCTGATAAGGAACAGCGAAAGTCTACATCAGGCTATGTGTTCACATTGGGAGTGGAGCAGTTTCATGGAGGAGTGTTAAGCAGAAATGCATTTCGGACTCTACCATGGAAGCCGAATATGTAGCAGCCTCTGAGGCAGCTAAAGAATCGGTGTGGCTCTGGAACTTCATCATGGACTTGGATGTGATTCCTGATTTGCCTAGAGCTATCACAATTTATTGTGACAATAGCGGTGCAGTGGCAAATGCGAAGGAACCACGAGCCCACAATGCGAGTAAACACATAGATCGCAAGTACCACCTGATTAGAGACATCATCAGGAGAGGCGATGCGGTTGTTGGAATTCGATATCCCGGGCTATTAAAATTTGCGGAAACAATAACCCGATCAAAAACCTTCGCCGGAGTTCACGCGAACACCACAGCACGCGCCGGAGCACGACCGAGGACACGACGCACCCGAAGGCACGCCGCTGCCCCAGCCGAGCCCCCGCGAGCGGGGCTCCATGCGATTAACGATCGCATCGATCGATCGATTGGGGTGGGGCTTCCCAGCAGCCCCCGCGGCGAGTCCGGCGACTCGCCGCCGCCTGGAGGGGTTCCACCTTCACGGTAGGGAGGGACGGCACCAGCCCGCGCCCTCCGCGATCGATCCAAGTGATCGATCGCATACCCTCGGCCCAGCCGAGGGTTCGACCCTCTCGCCCCATGCGAAACCCTAGGGGCGATCGTCGTGGTCCGGCGATCCTAGATCGCCACCACGCGTTCGTCCTCTAATCCGGGGTTCGATTCTTGGATCTTGTTTTTCGATAATTGATTTCAATATACATGAATTAAATAGCGGAAGTATTTAGTTCACCTTTCGATTCGTTGTGCGGAGAAACGAGATCTTATGATGACCTTGAGATCTTCCCACGTATTCCTTGCACTAGATCGAACGTCGGGTGGGCGACGATCTTCCAAACTCTATGGATCTCCTTCTCTACTTTCTCTCTCTAGAATTGTGATCTTCAAGTTATGAGAATAGAGAAGACCATGTAGTGCTTTTATAGGCTACGTAGGGGATCTTAAGGAGGTGGAATATTGGGCTTCCAATATTAATGATTAAATTGAGCCCAAGCCCAAATCTATTAATCCCATTAATATTAATTAATTTATTTTCCACTATATAAATTAATTGCACTCCCAATATTAAACCATATTATATCAAATAATATTTCTCCGGTAGTATTATTTATTCCGTGTATTTAAGATATAAATATCAATGAATAAAATTAATTTATTGCTAATTAATTTATTCATCTCTTATATCCGAGACTAGTACCATTCAACCTTAATTATTATGCGGAATAAATTCCACCTGCAGGGTTTACATAATAATTCCTTATGAACTCATCTCGGGGATATTATCAACCCTTCCGGGATACACTTTCCCGTCAAGTATTCACGGCATGTCATATATAAAATATAGCGACCCAACTTAACCGGTAATTGACCCAGTAATTAAACCGGTCAATTCCTTTGGAAAATCAAAGTCACTTATATTAAATATACACACCCGCAATAGTATCGGGGATTAAGAATAAAATACACTGAGATTTAAATCGATTATCCAAGGCAATCCTAATCGATAAATCTCAAGCGATCCGCCCAATACACCAAGTGTACAAGTGTGATAAAATAATTAAGACAAATTATTTCCTTTCTCACACAACGACTATACCGATGGATTGGTCCGTTTCCATCTAGGTCGTGAGCAACCGTTCGATTAAATATGAGTAACCGATAGTATGATCTTCTGTGTGACGTCGCACACCATACTAACTACAACGTATAGAATCCAGGAATATTTTTGCATATATTTAATTAATAATAATTAAATGCAAGTAATTGTTTATTTAATTAAATAGATTAATGGCAATGGATCGGGAGTTTCCGTTACTTAAATCTAGACATTAAGTACACAACTCCAACAATCTCCCACTTGTACTAAGGTCTAGTCATTTCCTCCAAACTCCCGACTCCCATACTCATCACGTGCTTAAACTGTACTTTCAAGAAGTACCATGTGAATGAGCAATCTAGGTTGCCGCTCTGAAGTTATCTTGGTGACTACAGCGTCGTCTTCCCTGACGATGATTCGTATCAGGTGGTACTTGCTCTATGTGTTATCTTACACTTATGGACTTGTGATTTCTTACCATTTGCCATCGCACCGCTATTTACATAGCCTTTGGCAAAGTAAGAATCACATCTAAGTCCCAGAGATTATCCCGGAGCTATACAAAAACTTTCGTTGCCTCTGAGGCCGCTATTTGGTTGCTCATGGTAGAGTCCGAAAAACATCGTGCTTTTCACTCTTCCATGTTAAAACTCCTTCTCCTTCAATAGTGAAACACATAGCCTGATATCGACTTACACCGGTCCTTATTCGATTAGAAATCTAAGAGAATCTAATCCAAAGGAAAAGCTTGTCTGCTCCGTAATCCAGAACATAGTTTCCAGTACTTTGGAAGTACATAAAATGTTCATTACAGCAGTCGAGTATTCCTTTCTAGGATTACCTTGACATCCTCCCACTATACTAGCCGCATAGCAGATATCAGGTTCTCATTTTCAACATCGCATTTATCTAGCTTTCCACACTCGAAGTGTAGGAAACCGCTTTCATTGCTTCTATCTCCTTTTGTGTTCCAAAACACATATCCTTAGATAGATGCATTCCGTATTTGAAAGGTAACGAACCTTTTTCGGAATCTTGCATGTTAAACCGAACCATAATCATATATATGTACGATGTCCAGGAGAAGTACAATGTTCTTTCCTAGAGATCATAGATCTCAAGAACATGTCCAATTTCTTCCTATATCTTTCATAATGATTTATCTAGACAACCATCATTTTATGTCTGACAACATCTTTACATTGTTGCCAATGATAAAATGTTATCTACATAAAACCTCCGAGAAACACCACCTTGTTTCCATCACGTTTCCCATACACTCGATTCGTCTATGCTTTGATGAATCCATAAAATGGACTATCTCATCAATTTGCAAGTACCACGAACTCAATGCTTTGTTCCAATCCATAAATGGATCAACTAAGCTTGTACTCTAAATGATCTTGCCTCTTAGCAATAATCCTTATTGCTTTCCAAGAAGGCACATTTAGATCTAGTACCGCCTTCATGTAGATCCAGGGATTGATTTCATGTATACTAGGTCCAGAGTTCAAAACTCTCCTAGTCTTATGAATATCTTCGGTTGTCAAACAACCTCCCACTACAATGGCATTCCGGTGTATAAACAGTAATAACAGTAGGTGCAGTTAGTGGTGTACCGCTACTCGGTTCGGCTGGTTCTAAGTCTTAATCGTTTTCTCTCTCTTCAGAAGTATCATGTCATTTTGGGCTTGTGGTTCATCTAATAGTCTTCCTCTAAGAACCGGGCGTTAGAACTTATAACGTCCTTCTGGTTCATAGTACTATCGAACACACACTTTTTGTTCTTCTAGGATATTCTACAACCACATTTGAATGTGCCGTTGTTTCCAAGACATATCCATAGAACATAGGTAGTTCCGTTTAACTCATGCTTTTACTATTTCTATAAGAGTTTCATTTCTTATTTCCGACACACCAATCCTACAGAGGACTGTATGGTGTAGTCACTTGGGATCCAATCCCAAGCTCTGATCATAAATCAGAGTCAATCAATTCATACTTGTCCGGATCTTATATCTTATATCCATAAAGGATTGCTTAGTCGTATTATCTTCCAAATTAGATTCTTAGGTCGGAAGGTCCACTCCTTCAACTTAATTGATCTTACAATCAATTTTCGACCTTTGAACTTCTTATTTGAATAAATATGACTTAGCATAAGAATCCACATGTATAAATGATTTAATAAAGAAATCTCTTATTAGTAAAACGAGTTATATATAAAACGGTTCGTTGCATCGTGGTGGACTCAGGATTCATCATTTATATATTGCTATCTAATGTACCAAAATAAATAATATCATTATTTCTTCTTATAACCATCAAATGATTAAAAGAAATAAAATATCCATTTATTAGAAATCCAGAACAAAGTTCTTTCTAATATGAAAGGTACATAAAATAAATAACTCAAAATGAAATCCTATAAAATATCCTCCACTGCAACTGCTGCCTCCTCCACAGCATTGCCCATGTAGACCACGATTTCTTCTTTTCTAAGTCGTCGGGTTTCCTGGAACCCTTGCATTTAAAATGCACATTCCGTCAGTGGTTTCATATCTACACACCAGGTTCCGGTAGATAATACCACTGACTATGTTTCACGACTAAAGAAAATTTCGTACTTTTGAGAGGATAATCAGACTTCCAGTACCCAGACTGTTTGCATCGAGAACACTTGCCTCATGGCTTTCTCGTCCCATCTAGTGGTCCAAGTAGCTTAGGACCACTGGGTTTCTTTGCTTGCTTTTCCTTTTTCCCCGATCTTTCCCTTAGGTTCGAAACCTTTGGCATTGGCTACAAGAGCTTGCGATTTCCGTCTCAACTCGTCCAAAAGGTCATTCATCTCAAAAACGTGTTTAAGCGTTTCCTCGAAGTGACTGGCCTTTATGAGTATCCTCATCGCTCTTCTTGTCTAGCCGCCTATGTCAATAGGCTCGGGAGGACAAAGCTCACTGAGTACAACCTTGCACTCTTTAACAGTTTGGGTAATGTCTAGATCTCTATTCCAATCATTACATTTAGGGACCAGTGAGTTAAAATCCTTACGTATCACACAAAGTGGGTTCAAAGCCATATCCTAATCTATGAGCACATATAACAACAAACAATCGATTTAATATCTGATATTATCTCCCTTAAATAATATCATTAAACCACTAATCACATCTAAAATCCCATCAGATATGGCAAGCCACGATAGTGTGGACGTTTACCTACCCAAATGATTTAGCAATTAGATTTGCTTCGGTCGTACATCATCATTAGCGTTACTTCGATGGGAAGAATACTAAGAAGCGTACCTAAGTGTAAACCATTACTCAGTATCTAAGAAGATTGTTTGGGATTCGCATATTCACCGCAAGCCACGATAGTGTGGACGTTTACGTTAACATACGCTCCTTTACTCCCTTCTATAACTGTCTACATCAATCGATCCAAAATCCCATTCAGTGCAGCAAGCCACGATAGTGTGGACGTTTACTACACCAAAAGATTTTTACAATTGACATCCAATTACTTGAATCATTCGATTTTTTGTAAATCAGGACGTGGAGAATCATAAGTGAAACTCGAAGTTTCTAACCAGTGATTCACCATGCGAACAACCCTATCTCTCATTAGATGAGGGAGCCGAGCAGACAATCGATCCATTTCTAGAAATGGTACGAAGGTCTCTAATTTGTGTCATCCACATGACCAAATGGCTTTGGCTCCATTCCACTCCCCGGGGTGAGAATGAGTCGACTTGAAGTCAGCTTCAGAAAGACAAATTAGGCATTGTTTGATAAACTTAATCAATGTTTCTCGAAAAAGGAATTACAAGAATTCTCCTCAAATGACTTGTCTATACGAACTCCAAAAGTCCATAAAAGTCACCAAGAGAACAGCAATGGAGACCATGGCAATGTTTCCATTCTCTCTCCCACTTAGCTTTTTATAACAAAAGGGATACGCTATCTAATGCATAATTAAATACACATAAGCATAATAACAAACATACATTTCATGCAAGTACGCACAAAATAATCAAATAATTGCTCAAGTAAAATTATTTCTCGACTATTCGTACCTTGATGAATTCCAGCATGCTTGTCTTGAGTCTTCATTCTACGTCTTGAATACTTTGCCGAGCGACGGAAAAATTCTTTGATTCTCATATTTAATTTATTTTAAATAAAATCCAAGATTCCAATTCAAAAATAAATTTGAATCAATCTAATGATTTTAAATAAAATACTCCAATTAAATAAAATCAATTCCATTGATTTCCATATTTAATTTAATTTTAAATAAAATCCAAGATTTTCCAATCCAAAATAAAATTTTGAATTAATCTAATGATTTTAAATAAAATACTTAAATTAAATAAAATCAATATTATTAAAATCCATTGATTTCCATATTTAATTCTATTCTAAATAAAATCCAAGATTTTCCAATCCAAAATAAATTTTGAATTAATCTAATGATTTTAAATAAAATACTTAAATTAAATAAAATCAATATTATTAAAATCCATTGATTTCCATATTTAATTCTATTCTAAATAAAATCCAAGATTTTCCGATCCAAAATAAATTTTGAATTAATCTAATGATTTTAAATAAAATACTTAAATTAAATAAAATCAATATTTTAATAATTTCTCAATCCTATTTAGATTAGATCTCAAGAATCCTAATCAAAATCGAATTTTGATTCTTCTTAAGACTTCTAATCCAAGTAGGTATAGGATATCTAGAGAAACTAGGATTATCTTTCCTAATTTAACTCTCCATCTAATTCCATTATTTAATTCCATAATTAAGAAATCTAATCCAAATAGAATTTGAATTAATTCCAAAATTAAATTAAATAAAATTAGAAAGATTAAATTATTTCCGGAAAGATCGGATTTATCGGGACGAACCAAAAACGAATTTCCAGTCGACCATGAACATGGACCAATCGAAACCATGGCTTTAGTTTCATGCATTCAATTAAATCATCTAGCCCACATGCAAAGAGACCACGCACACACATGCATCAAGAATCGCATGGTGTCGGCCAAAGACAAAAAAAACAATGTCGGCCGACATCCATAAAAAAACAGCGACTTCTTCAGCGATCGTCTTCCCCGGCGGACTTGTGCACGAACCTGGTTGATTTCCGGCATGGCGTCTCCTCCGACAACACACGCCATCAACCTCGACACAGTCCAAGCACGAGCAGCCCGCGATCAAGCCGAACGTACTACGCCATTCGATCGATCGCGCCTTCGCCGGAACGAGCAGCTGCAACACGCCGGACTTCCGTCGACTTCCGGCGAACCATCCCACGATGGTGAACGCCAAGTCGACGAGCCCATGTGCCCAGCCGCCGCCTCCCAGCAGCCCGCGTCTCCAGCCGTCAAAAACGCGAAGCGGTCCGCGATGCCGCAACCTTCGAACGCAGCCGCCGGCATGCCCAGCCACGTTTAGGTCGCGCCCGTGCTTCCAGCCACCTCCCCGGCAGCCCGCACAGCCCGTGCTTCCAGCCACCTCCCCGGCAGCCCGCACCGAGCGCACGTTCGATCTCTCCGGTTCGATTATTCCGAAAAAAACCTCGATTTTTAATATTTAATTTTTCCGACAAAGACAATTCATACGAGAGAGAAAACAAGTACCTAGAACAAATATAGCACAATAATTTAACGCAATTAAATTAATCTATGGCCATATACATCGAGAATCGATTATCGAAACAATTAACGAAAAACGTAACCGTACTCTCTGATACCAATTGTTGGAATTCGATATCCCGGGCTATTAAAATTTGCGGAAACAATAACCCGATCAAAAACCTTCGCCGGAGTTCACGCGAACACCACCGCACGCGCCGGAGCACGACCGAGGACACGACGCACCCGAAGGCACGCCGCTGCCCCAGCCGAGCCCCCGCGAGCGGGGATCCATGCGATTAACGATCGCATCGATCGATCGATTGGGGTGGGGCTGCCCAGCAGCGCCCGCGGCGAGTTTGGCGACTCGCCGCCGCCTGGAGGGGTTCCACCTTCACGGTGGGGAGGGACGGCACCAGCCCGCGCCCTCCGCGATCGATCCAAGTGATCGGTCGCATACCCTCGGCCCAGCCGAGGGTTCGACCCTCTCGCCCCATGCGAAACCCTAGGGGCGATCGCCGTGGTCCGGCGATCCTAGATCGCCACCACGCGTTCATCCTCTAATCCGGGGTTCGATTCTTGGATCTTGTTTTTCGATAATTGATTTCAATATACATGAATTAAATAGCGGAAGTATTTAATTCACCTTTCGATTCGTTGTGCGGAGAAACGAGATCTTATGATGACCTTGAGATCTTCCCACGTATTCTTTGCACTAGCTCGAACGTCGGGTGGGCGACGATCTTCCGAACTCTATGGACTCCTTCTCTACTTTCTCTCTCTAGAATTGTGATCTTCAAGTTATGAGAATAGAGAAGACCATGTAGTGCTTTTATAGGCTACGTAGGGGATCTTAAGGAGGTGGAATATTGGGCTTCCAATATTAATGATTAAATTGAGCCCAAGCCCAAATCTACTAATCCCATTAATATTAATTAATTTATTTTCCACTATATAAATTAATTGCACTCCCAATATTAAACCATATTATATCAAATAATATTTATCCGGTAGTATTATTTATTCCGTGTATTTAAGATATAAATATCCATGAATAAAATTAATTTATTGCTAATTAATTTATTCATCTCTTATATCCGAGACTAGTACCATTCAACCTTAATTATTATGCGGAATAAATTCCACCTGCAGGGTTTACATAATAATTCCTTATGAACTCATCTCGGGGATATTATCAACCCTTCCGGGATACACTTTCCCGTCAAGTATTCACGGCATGTCATATATAAAATATAGCGACCCAACTTAACCGGTAATTTACCCAGTAATTAAACCGGTCAATTCCTTTGGAAAATCAAAGTCACTTATATTAAATATACACACCCGCAATAGTATCGGGGATTAAGAATAAAATACACTGAGATTTAAATCGATTATCCAAGGCAATCCTAATCGATAAATCTCAAGCGATCCGCCCAATACACCAAGTGTACAAGTGTGATAAAATAATTAAGACAAATTATTTCTTCTCTCACACAACGACTATACCGATGGATTGGTCCGTTTCCATCTAGGTCGTGAGCAACCGTTCGATTAAATACGAGTAACCGATAGTATGATCTTCTGTGTGACGTCGCACACCATACTAACTACAACGTATAGAATCCAGGACTATTTTTGCATATATTTAATTAATAATAATTAAATGCAAGTAATTGTTTATTTAATTAAATAGATTAATGGCAATGGATCGGGAGTTTCCGTTACTTAAATCTAGACATTAAGTACACAACTCCAACAGCGGTTGTCACCAAGATTGCATCAGCGGATAACCTGGCAGACCCCTTTACGAAGGCACTTCCAGCGGAAGCGTTCAAGAGACACGTGAAGGGGATGGGTATCGGATGTATGGGAGAGGGCAACTAGACTTTTATTATAAGTGGGAGATTGATGGAGTTATATTCTAAATGTCTAGTTTAGTGACAAGATGGAACTCCTTATCTGTGTTTTATTATCTATTAATCAAACAGTCTGCATTTTGTTTATATACACTCTATGCCATAGTCCTAGATATATACGTTGTAGACAGTATGGCGTGAGGAGACACGCGGAAGATCATACTGTCGGTTACTCGTATACTATCGAACAGTAGCTCACGACTTAGATGGACAGGGACAATCCATCGGTACGTCGTTGTGTGACTAGTAGATAGTTGGTCTTGACTATCATGTTACACTCGTACACTTGGTGTATTGAGCAGGACCACGGGAGGGCGTTCGATTTATACTATTCGCAGTAATCGAACTAGACCTCAGATATTACGGATATACGAATTCCTAATCCTTATATAATTATAGGTGCGTGTGTCCAATTCTCGGTTCTTTAATATGCCAATGAGTGAGACTAATTGATTAGTCGAGATTCTCGGTAAATTGGGAATCGTAATTGTACGCACGGCATGCTATAGATTATAGACAGGAAACCGTGTCCCGTTTATCGGGTTGATTACGTCCCCGAGATGAGCTCATAAAGTTTATCATGTAAACCCTGCAGGTGGATTTGTTCCACATGATAATAAGGATGAGTGGTACTAGTCTCGGATAATAAGAAACAAATTAATTTAATTATTAGTAATTAAATAAATTCGTGGACGTTCGATATCTTTGTTGGAGTTGTGTACTTAATGTCTAGATTTAAGTATCGGTAAACTCCCGGTCATAGCATTTAACCTATTTAATTAATAAACAATTATTTGCATTTAATTATTATTAATTAATTATGCAAGATATAGTCCTGGATTTCATACGTTGTAGTTAGTATGGTGTGCATGGGCACACAGAAGATCATACTATCGGTTACTCGTATTTAATCGAACAGATGCTCACGACCTAGATGGACACGGACCAATCCATCAGTATAGTCGTTGTGTGAGAGAGAAAATAATTTATCTTAATTATTTTATCACACTTGTACACTTGGTGTATTGGGCGGATCGCTTGAGATTTATTGATTAGGATTGCCTTGGATAATCAATTTAAATCTCAGAGTATTTTATTCTTAATCCCCGATATTATTGCGGGTGTGTATATTTAATATTAGAGACTTTGATTTTCCAAAGAAATTAACCGATTTAATTATTGGGTTAATTACCGGTAAAATTGGGTCGATATATTTTATATATGACATGCCGTGAATACTTGACGGGAAAGTGTATCCCGGAAGGGTTGATAATATCCCCGAGATGAGTTCATAAGGAATTATTGTGTAAACCTCATGAGTGGATTCGTTCCGCACAATAATAAAGGTTGAACGGTACTAGTCTCGGATATAAGAGATGAATATAATTTATTGAGCAATAAATAAATTTATTCATGGATATTTAAATCTTAAATACACGGAATAAATAATACTACCGGAGAAATATTATTTGATATAATATGGTTTAATATTGGGAGTGCAATTAATTTATATAGTGGAAAATAAATTAATTAATATTGATAAGGATTAATGGACTTGAGCATTGGGCTCAATTTAATCTTCAATATTGGGAGCCCAATATTCCACCTCCTTATGATCCCCTACGTAGCCTATAAAAGCACTACATGGTCTTCACAATTCACAACTTGAACTTAACCTACGCCAATCATAAAGTCTTGAAGAGTGAAGGAGATCCATAGGAGTTCGATAGATCGTCGCCCACACGACGTTCGAACGAGGTGCATGGAATACGTAGGAAGATCGCAAGGTCATCAACGCGTTAATTCGTTTCTCCGTACAACGAATCGAGGTAATATAATCGTAAACCCCCTACATGATTATATATTTGTTAATTGTGATGTATACATGAACAAGACGATCCGGGAAAACGTCGAGACCGGGATACGGGGATTCGAGATCCCCGTCGGGATCGAACGAGGGGCGGTCGAACCCTAGGGTTTCGACCGCCGGTGTGCCGCGTAAGGAAGCCCCGGCTGGAGGCTGGGGCATGCGATCGACCTAGGGTTGATCGCTGGGGATGCCACGGGCTGGTGCCGTGGCGGATCCCCGCCGCCTCCACGGCGGCGTGCGCGAGAAGGCGCCTCGGCTGGGCCGAGGCGGGCGATCGATCGGGCGATCGATCGCCGGGGGTAGACCGCGGTTGTTGCCGCGGTGGTCAGCTGGGCTGACCGCCCCTCCTGGTGGCGACGGCGGTGAAGTCGCCGGACTCACCGCCATCCGGGGGCTGCCGGAGCAGCCCCATGCGATCGCCACGCACGACGATCGCGAACCCCAGCCGCGATGGGGTTCGGCTAGGGTTTAGTCGCGGGTTTATCCCGCGGCGATGCTCTTGTCGAGCCTGGCTTCGCGTGTGGTTCGCGTTCGTGGTTTCCGGCGACGGGGTTTCGGTCGGGTTATCGGTTCCGCATAATTTTTTGATAGCCCGGGACATCGAATCCCAGCAATTGGTATCAGAGCGTTTGGTTTCGTGTTCATGTATATGTTCGATTGTTTTTCTACCTTGCAGGGATTTCCGGCTATCATGGTTGGATTTAATTGTTGTGTTAATTAATTATCATGATTATTCATTTATTAAACTCTCAGACATGTCGAGATTTGTTTTATGTGGTTGAATGTTTGTAATAGTAAAAATTCGGGGGTTGACCGAATTTAGGTTTTATTATTACGTTCTTTATTTTTCTGGAAAATGTATAGGGTCGATTTCATGTATAGAATCGATACCGGAATTGTAATTTAAATTCTTGTAATTTATTTACGTTGGTTCGATGTTGAGACGATCGCCGGAAGACGAAGACGAGTGACGAAGACGAAGGGGACGAAAAACCGGCGATCGATCAAACCCCTTGATCGATCCCAAGCAATCGACCCAAGGAGAGGGGCCGATCGCCCTCGGCTAGGGCTGCTGCCGGCGACGGTGGCGGCTGGTGGCTGGGCTGGGTGGCGGCGCTCCTCCCGAGGTGGTGGTCGATGATGGTGGGGATGGCGTGGGGTCTCCCAATCCCATGTTATTCCTACCGAGATACACTTTCCTAAAATTAGTTCGGTTTTCCTATTTGAGTATTTTCCTTTTAGGAAACTCTCATGGATTAGGAAAAGAATTAATTGGAATTAATTTTATTCCTATTGTTTTATTTCTATTATGGAGATATTCATGGATTAGGAATCTAATTAATTTGGTATTAATTTATTTCCTATTTGATCATTCCTATTCTTGGGAATTTTCATTAGATGGAAATTAATTAATTATGGAAAGTAGTAGAGTCCTAATTTATTTTATTTCCTTATTCTATTATAGAAGTCTTCTAGAATATTCCAAGTTTTACTTGGATAGATTATTCTAGAGATTTAATAGAATTAGATAGGAAAATAAATAAATAAAAATATTAATAATATTTAATTTTATTTTTAATATATTCAATTGACTTAATTTTCGAATTAAGTAACTTTTGGATTAATTGAAAATAAATAGATTTAAATATTAGAGATTAATATTCTCGTCACATGGAGCATTCAAGAAACGAAGACTGAAGACTAGAAGATGCATATGGAGATGGAATAAAGCCATGATAGTCGGGAAAATAATTTTTCTAGCATTATTTTGACTATGTGATCTATGTGCTTTATTGCTTTATGCATGCTATATGTGTTTATTTTATGCACTAGATAGCGTATCCCTTTATTGTAAAAAGCTAAGTGGGAGAGGGGATGGAAACATTCCCATGGTCTCCATTGCTGTTCTCTTGGTGACTCTTATGGACTTTCGAAGTTCGTATAGACGTGTCATTGGAGGAGAATTCTTGTAATTCCTTTTACAAGAAACATTGATCAAGTTTATCAAACAATGCCTAATTTGTCTTTCTGAAATTGACTTCAAGTCGACTCATTCTCACCCCGGGGAGTGGAATGGAGCCAAAGCCACTTGGTCATGTGGATGACACAAATTAGAGACCTTCGTACCATTCTTTGATAGATGGATCGATTGTCTGCTCGGCTCCCTCATTTATGAGAGATAGGGTCGTTCGCATGGTGAATCACTGGTTAGAAACTTAGAGTTTCACTTATGATTCTCCGAGTCTTGATTTGCGGAAATTGAATGGATCTTGTAATTGGGAGTCAATTATAAAAGTCTCTTGGTGTAGTAAACGTCCACACCACGTGGCTTGCTATACTAACGGACTTTGGATTAATTGATGTAGACAGTTGTAAGTAATTGTGAAGAGTTGTGAAATTATCGTAAACGTCCACACCACGTGGCTTGCGGTGATGTAGCAATTCCAAACGATGTACTTTGGTGCTGAGTAATGGTTTACACTTAGATACGCGTTATAGTATTCTTCCCCACGAAGTTACGCTGTAATCGATGTATGACCAAAGAAAATCTAATTGCTAAATCATTTGGGTGGGTAAACGTCCACACCACGTGGCTTGCCTTACCTGATAGGATTTTAGACGCAATTAGTAATTTAATGATATTATTTGAGGGAGATAATATCGGACATTAAATTGATTGTTTGTTTACATGTGCTTATAGGTTTAGAGAATAGCTATGAATCCACTTTCTGTGATACTCAAGGAACATAAACTCACTGGTCCCAATTACATTGATTGGAAGAGAAATTTAGACATTGTCCTGACTGCTGAAGAGTACAAGTTTGTACTCCATGAGCTATGCCCTGCTGAGCCCACGGCTGCCTCAACTGATGAGGAAAAAGAAGCATATCGGAAGTGGAAAAAGGCTGATGAAATGGCTAGGTGTTATATTTTGGCTTCCATGTCAAATGTACTCCAAACCCAACATGAGCCGATGGACACTGCCTATGATATGATGTTCAACCTCAAGGAGATGTTTGGGGAGCAGGATCGTGCGGCTAGGCAAGAAGCCATGAGAGTCCTCATGTCGACTACTCAGAATGAAGGAACGCCCGTTGGGGAGCACGTTCTTAAGATGATGAGTTTGTTGAATGAACTTGAGGTCCTAGGAGCTTCTATTGATGGTGAGACGCAAGTCGACATCATACTCCAGTCTCTGGCCCCTAGTTTTGAGCAGTTTCGTTAGAGCTATAATATGGGTAAACTGTCTTATACTCTTGCGCAACTCCTGACTGAACTTAAGGCGGCAGAGGGGATCTACAAGAAGGGCAAGTCTCAAGCTCTTGTAGCTACCAAGTCCAAAAGCTTGAAAGCTGTTGGAGGTAGGGGCAAGAAAAGGAAGCAAGCCTGGAAACCCAGTGGTGCCAAGAGGAATGGACCACGAGTGGGGGCTAGTAAGCCAAGGGGCAAGTGCTTCCGATGCAACAAGTCTGGACACTGGAAGTCTGAATGTCCTCTCAGAGGTACGAATTTTTCTTTAGTCGTAAAAACATAGTCAGCGGTATTATCTACCAGAATTCTGGTGTGTAGATATGGAACCACTGACGGTATGTGCATTATTTTGAATGCAGGGGTTCCAGAAAACCCGGCGACTTAGAGAAGAAGAGTTCGAGTCTACATGGGCGAAGCTGTTGGGGTAGCAGCGGTTGCAGTGGAAGACATTTATCTGTTTTCAGTGATTTTAGGATTTCATTTCAAGTTATTTCCTTATGTACCCCTTTATTTTGAAAAAGAACTTTTGTTCTGGTTTTCTTTATTAATGAATGGATATTTATTTCTTTAATCATTTCGTGATTTAGATAAGAAATAATGGTGTTATCTATTCTGGTACATTAGATAGCAATATATGAATGATGAATCCTTAGTCTACCACGATGCAACAATCCGTTATGTATAACTTGATTTACTTATTAGATGTATTTCTTTATTAATCATAATGCTTGTGAATTCTTGAACTTAGTAGTATTTATTCAAATGAGATTCAAAAGGTCGAAATTGATTTAATCAATTATAGTTGGAGGAATGGACCTCCCGACCTTAGGATCAAACTTTTGAAGATGATACAACTAAGCTGACCTTTCTGGATAAAGGATAGAATTCGGACAAGCATTGAGAATGATTTGTGATTAATGCAGTTACATGTGTAATTAGAAAGGTGCGAGTCGTTCTTTTATAGAATACTCAAAGATGGATTAGAATACTTGATGTTCCATAAAAGCAAAGTGTTTTTCAGTAAACACAAAGCTATTATGGGGAACCTTCAAAGTATATCCATTGGAAGCCTGCGGCTTGTTCGCGGAGGCTATCACCTATCTAAACAACACATGGCATAAATCAAAGATTGAGATTAAGTCTCAAAGGACTGCACCATACACTGGGGTGTAGATATGGTGTGTCAGTAATAAGAAATGGAATTCTAATAGTAAAGAGACAAGTTTGTTCGGAACTACCTATGTTCTATGGATAATTCTGGATACAACGGCACATTCAATGTGGTTGTAGAATATCCTAGAAGAACAAGTAATTGTATGTTCAATAGTACTATGAGCCAGAGGGGTGTCCTCGCCCGGTTCTTAGAGGAAGACTGTTAGATGAACTACAGTGCCCTAACTGACAAGGTACTTTAAAATGAGGAAAAGGAAAGACTGAGAACCAGCCTAACCGAGTGGTAGTACACCACCAACTGCACCTAATGTTATTACTGTTATACACCGGAACGCCGTTGCAGTGGGAGGTTGTTAAGCAACCGGAGATATTCATAAGACTGGAGGAGTTTTGAACTCTGGATCTAGTAAACATGAAATCGATCCCTAGTTCTGCATAAGGGGGCAGTAAAAATCTAAATGTGCCTTCTTGGATAGCAATAAGTATTATTGTTAAGAGGCAAGATCATTTAGAAGTACAAGCTTAGTAAATCCGTTTTCGGATTATCACAAAGCTGTAAATTGTGGAACTTGCGAATTGATGAGATAGTCCATTATATGGATTCATCAAAGGGCATAGACAATAAAAGGTGTATTGGAGACGTAATGGAAACAAGGTGGTGTTTCTCGGAATTTTATGTAGATAATACTTCATCGTTGGCAACAATGTAAAAGTGTTGTCAGACATAAAATAGAGGTTGTCTAAATAAATCGAGATATAAGATTAAGATGAAGTTGGATCATGTTCTTAGAAATCTTTCGATCTCTAGATAAGAACATTTGTACTTCTCTTAAGATATCTTATGCGATTATGGTTTGTTTTAAACATGCACAATTCTGAGAAAGGTTATTGCCTTTCGGGAACAGAATGCATCTATCTAAAGGTATGTGTTTTTGAACACATAAAGGAGATAGATATAGACAAAGCAGTTACCTACACTTCGAGTGTGGAGAGCTTTGTAGATGCAGTGTTGTAAAACAAGAACCTGATATCAACTATGCGGTTAGCGTAGTGGGAGGATATCAAAGTAGTCTAGATAAGAGATGTTCGAATGCTGTAAAAGTACTTGGAAGTACTAGATTACTAAGCAGGACGAAATCTTCTTGGATTACAGTTTCTCTGATCCAAAATCAGAGAAAGACCAGTGTAAGTCGAAATCAGGCTATGTGTTCACTTTAAAAGAGGTGGAACCTAAAGATGAAAGTGTGATAAGCATGATGCTTCTCGGACTCTATCATAAACCGAAAAGCAGCCTCAGAGGCAGCGGAAGTTTTGGTTAGGTTCCGGAATGACCTCTGAACTTGGATATGATTCTTGGTTCACCAAAGGCTATGTATATAGCGGTGCATGGTAAACTGGAAGAAGTCATAAGTTCAAAAGGTGATGATAACACATAGAGCAAGTACCACCTGATTCGAGTCATCGTCGAGGGAGACGATGCAGTAGTCACCAAGATAACTTCAGAGCGGCAACCTAGATTGCTCATTCACATAATACTTCTGGGAAGTATAACTTAAACACGTGATGAGTATGGGAGTCGGGAGTTTGGAGGAAATGACTAGACCTTAGTACAAGTGGGAGATTGTTGGAGTTGTGTACTTAATGTCTAGATTTAAGTATCGGTAAACTCCCGGTCATAGCATTTAACCTATTTAATTAATAAACAATTATTTGCATTTAATTATTATTAATTAATTATGCAAGATATAGTCTTGGATTTCATACGTTGTAGTTAGTATGGTGTGCATGGGCACACAGAAGATCATACTATCGGTTACTCGTATTTAATCGAACAGATGCTCACGACCTAGATGGACACGGACCAATCCATCGGTATAGTCGTTGTGTGAGAGAGAAAATAATTTATCTTAATTATTTTATCACACTTGTACACTTGGTCTATTGGGCGGATCGCTTGAGATTTATTGATTAGGATTGCCTTGGATAATCAATTTAAATCTCAGAGTATTTTATTCTTAATCCCCGATATTATTGCGGGTGTGTATATTTAATATTAGAGACTTTGATTTTCCAAAGGAATTAACCGATTTAATTATTGGGTTAATTACCGGTAAAATTGGGTCGATATATTTTATATATGACATGCCGTGAATACTTGACGGGAAAGTGTATCCCGGAAGGGTTGATAATATCCCCGAGATGAGTTCATAAGGAATTATTGTGTAAACCTCATGAGTGGATTCGTTCCGCACAATAATAAAGGTTGAACGGTACTAGTCTCGGATATAAGAGATGAATATAATTTATTGAGAAATAAATAAATTTATTCATAGATATTTAAATCTTAAATACACGGAATAAATAATACTACCGGAGAAATATTATTTGATATAATATGGTTTAATATTGGGAGTGCAATTAATTTATATAGTGGAAAATAAATTAATTAATATTGATAAGGATTAATGGACTTGAGCATTGGGCTCAATTTAATCTTCAATATTGGGAGCCCAATATTCCATCTCCTTATGATCCCCTACGTAGCCTATAAAAGCACTACATGGTCTTCACAATTCACAACTTGAACTTAACCTACGCCAATCATAAAGTCTTGAAGAGTGAAGGAGATCCATAGGAGTTCTATAGATCGTCGCCCACACGACGTTCGATCGAGGTGCAAGGAATACGTAGGAAGATCGCAAGGTCATCAACGCGTTAATTCGTTTCTCCGTACAACGAATCGAGGTAATATAATCGTAAACCCCCTACATGATTATATATTCGTTAATTGTGATGTATACATGAACAAGACGATCCGGGAAAACGTCGAGACCGGGATACGGGGATTCGAGATCCCCGTCGGGATCGAACGAGGGGCGGTCGAACCCTAGGGTTTCGACCGCCGGTGTGCCGCGCAAGGAAGCCCCGGCTGGACGCCGGGGCATGCGATCGACCTAGGGTCGATCGCTGGGGATGCCACGGGCTGGTGCCGTGGCGGATCCCCGCCGCCTCCACGGCGGCGTGCGCGAGAAGGCGCCTCGGCTGGGCCGAGGCGGGCGATCGCCGGGGGTAGACTGCGGCTGTTGCCGCGGTGGTCAGCTGGGCTGACCGCCCCTCCTGGTGGCGACGGCGGTGAAGTCGCCGGACTCACCGCCATCCGGGGGCTGCCGGAGCAGCCCCATGCGATCGCCACGCACGGCGATCGCGAACCCCAGCCGCGATGGGGTTCGGCTAGGGTTTAGTCGCGGGTTTATCCCGCGGCGATGCTCTTGTCGAGCCCGGCTTCGCGTGTGGTTCGCGTTCGTGGTTTCTGGCAACGGGGTTTCGGTCGGGTTATCGGTTCCGCATAATTTTTTGATAGCCCGGGACATCGAATCCCAGCAATCTTAAAGAGGGGTGACTATTCGGTACGGACGGGTACCCGCACCCGAATTTTTCGGGTACCCGTACCCTAATAATAAAAAAAATTCATCCCATAACCCGACCCTCTTTAGTAAATCGGGTACCCAATACCCGGACCGGGTAAACGGGTACGGTAATCGGGTACCCAAAATTACCCTAAATTTTTAATATACAAAAAATCAATAATAATATTCAAATTCAATGATTTTTTTTATCAAATAACAATAAAAAATCATCAATTAAAATTTAAAATTGCAATAAAAACAAAAATTATAATTAAAAATAATAAAAATAATTCATTTATTATATATATAATGTTTTAGATTTTTAATTAATATATCAATATATTTATTATTTTAATTTAAATAATTAATCGGGTATTTCGGGTATACCCGAACGGGTAATCGGGTACCCTAATACCCAATATTTTTTAAATTGAATTCCATAACCCTACCCTTTACCCAAATTTATTGGGTACGGGTACCCAAAAACCCTAACGGGTGCGGGTATTTCGGTACAAACCCGAATACCCGAACCCGAATAGTCACCCCTAATCTTAAACACGGGGAAAGTCGTATATGTAATTTCGGCGGAAATATTATTGTTGAAATAATATTAAATTTATTTCGGGAATTTAATTATAATTTTATAGTGGAATTAATTATAATTAAAATTGAATTTAATTAAAGGTTTTCTTTTAAGGACACCGGTTTAATTAAATTGCAATTTAGCCCGGGATTTATTTACCTAAGGGGTCCCTAGTGTAACTCTATAAATATCCCCCCCTGCCTATCCTAAACCTACAGTTCGCCGCTTTTCTATTTTGCTGAGAAAAAACAATTGTTAACGCAATTATAATTTTTCTCTGTAAAATAAATTAGTTAGCGCTGATATTTTTCTCTGAGAGAGAAAAGAAATATTAACGCTGGTAGAGAAAGGAGAAAGCAGAAAAGGAGACCCAACGGATCGTTGCCCACACAACGGTTGGAGTCAAGGGAAGAGGCATACACTAGCAATCGCTAAGGTCTCAACAATCGACCGATAAGGTATGAGATCGTAACTTTAATTCCGCATTTATTCGATCTCAATTTTTCGTTGATCATACTTTGAACGTAGATCGGGTTCCGGGGTCTTGGATCGTATTCCTCGACTACTGGAGGTTCTAGGACCTTCGGATCGGTAGTCGGATGAGGAAAAACGACCCGGAAACGAGCCCGGAACAGCAACGTCGCGTTGCTGTTCGCGGACAAACGGCGGTCGCCAGAGGGCAAACGGCGGTCGCCGTTTGTAGCTCCTCCAGCGACCGCTGGTCTGCAATTGGCGGGCGCCGATTGAGGTAGACCAGCCCCGTTTCGCGCGGTTGTCCTCCGGGGCGATGGCTGGGCGTGATTCGGGTCACGGGCTGTCACGTGAACGAAGTAACGGACGTGGAGGTCGACTGGGATCGTTGGGATGTTCGAGCGATCGAACGAACGGATCCCGGGTAGTCGATTTCCAACACCCCGCTGAGACGGACCTACCAACTTATGATCGAGGGCTTCAAGAGTGTGATGTTTTTGGACAAGACATTATACTCATTATTTTGGGAACTTGCATGCATAAGTTTGTTAATATGTAAGTTGAACATTTATAACATAAAACAACCTATAACTAGCAAAGCAAATAAATACGAAATCGAAAGGCCCCTAGAACCTCACAACTCTCAAAAGAAAAGAATTAAAGCAACAAAATAGGCCTTGAACATCTTCTGGACTGGTCCACGCCCGCCGTTTCAGTTCCGCGCCCGCCGATTTAGGTCAACCTTAGTCCGTACCCCAAAAACCACGAACGGCGCCCGCCGTTTCACAAACGGCGGTCGCCGAACACATCCGGCGGTCATCCGGCGGTCGCCGTTTCCAAAATGGCGCCCGCCAAAAGGGTACAGAATCGGGGCTGACCCAAAAACAGCCTTTCGGCGGTCGCCGTTTCCAAAACGGCGCCCGCCGAATCAAAACGGCGCCCGCTGGAGCTAAAACGGCGCCGGCCGTTTGGCTCCAGCAGCCCCGGTTTGCTTCGTTTGCTTCGTTTTGCTTCGTTTCTTCTCGATTTCGCCGGAGAGCTGAGATCCTCCATCGAACCATGGACCAAGTCCATCGCTTACAAGTAGTACAATACAAATATAATAGAAAAATCTATCTATTACAAATGATTCTAAGGGACGCAGCCCTCAAATACTACGGCCAATCGAAACGTAAAAAATGACGAAATCATTCACCCGACCACTAACGGTAGCCGGCCTTACATCTAATCACATAATCACAATTAAACATATAATCCAATTATGTTGATTTAAACTTCTTGTGTCCAACACAAAAGTGTGCACGAGCCCGAAAGCTCTGATACCAATTGTAGGTATCGGTATACCAATCCGATCGATATACCGTGTGTGCGGAAGCGTGTAAAGCTATAGATCTACTATACCATGATCTTAGTGCACACAAATATGTATAGACACACATATATTTATATATATATATATACATCCAATATATATATAGAGAGAGATATCAACGAAATCTTACTTTTGGTGACGAAGTGATTCGTTGATGTCGTTGAGGTGGTGTTGAGTCGATTGAACCACCTCAAAAGGATCAGCCTCGAAATGTTCACCTTTGGAATGACCTCGTCACGCCTTTGGATCGCCCGGATGTTGAAGCCGCACAAATGGCCCGGCCTCTACGTGTTGCACACGAACCCGGATGATGACTTGCTTGCTTGATCTAGTTGATTCTCCAAGAACAATCTCTTTTCTATCTTTCTCTTGTGAATTTCTTGGGTGGTGATTAGGTGTGATGAAAATCAGATTTTCATCTATATAATCTCTCCATTATGCACACCATTACACCTCTTTGTAACCTCCATCATAATGTGCATAAAGATGCACCATTTAACACACAAAAGGGGTTACAAAGGAGGTGAAAGGTCATGCCACAATGCATTGTATGTGGTCCCACTTGCTTGTGTGGCATGCCATGTCACACTATGTGACATGCATTCATGCAAGCCATGCATCCCATGCATGTATATTAATTCCACGTAAATATTGATTCTAAATCAATATATATATATATATATATATATATATATATATATATATATATATATATATCAAGCATCGTACATTATCTTTGAGTTCATGTGTGACCCTGTAGGTATGATTTAATTGATCAATATTATATTGTTCCCAACAATTAATATTATCAAATAATCATTTAATATCCATAGACGACCTTATGACTTTATCGATTGCACACGTAGGATCGAATGACATATCCCAACATCGACTCGAGCATAGCACAAACAGGCAATCGTCGTGGCCATTTGATAGCACCGTTGAAGACTTCGTCCGCATTCGATGTCATGAAACCATATCGTCGTGCAGCACATTTCGACCTTGCCCAGGTCTCAACATCGAGTCCAACGAGGCGCCTATAAGCACCGTCTCCACTGGCTTTCTCCAAATCAGATAAATACTTTTCAAACTCATCCACTCGATAACAGTAGGCAGCTTTGTGTACAATTGTGATCACATGAGAGCGGTACATTGCTAGATTCTTCTCGAGGTGGTGACAGCACAACGCTCGGGTTGCGTGGGGATAGGTGTTGGAATTCGATATCCCGGGCTATTAAAATTTGCGGAAACCAATAACCCGAACGAAAACCTCAATCGCCGGAGAAACCACGAGCCTACGCGAACCGGGACCCGACCGAACGCGTCGCGCGCACGAGGCACGCGAACGCCCAGCCGAGTCCCCGCGAGAGGACTCGCGATCGCTGCGGGCGATCGCTGGGTTGCTACGAGCAACCCCGCAGCGGATCCGTTGATCCGCTGCTACGCAGCTAGGGCTCGCGTCTAGCGAGCCGCTGCGGGGAACCCGCAGCTCGCTACGAGCTGCTACGGGTCACGCCCCGTAGCCCTAGCGATCAGCCCCGCAGGGCTCGATCGATCCTCGGCGTCCAGCCGAGGGTTCGCGCGTTCGATCCCCATGAGGGATCTTCGAGCCGCCGGCGGTCCGGTGGTTCGACCACCACCGCCCGGCTCGACCCTCATACCGGGGTTCGATCCTCGGATCTTCGTCCTACGGTATTCTCGATAAATTCAAATCAAAATAATATCGAGAGAGTTTAGATATTATACCTTCGATTCGTTGTTCGGAGAAACGAAATCAAACACCTTTGAATCTTCCCACGTATTCCTTGCACTTCGTTCGAACGTCGGGTGGGCGACGATCTATCGAACTCCTATGGATCTCCTTCAACTCTCTAGAACTATCAAATAATGATATTCTTGTCTTATGATTTATGAAGGCCATGTAGTGCTTTTATAGGCTACGTAGGGGATCTAAAGGAGGTGGAATATTGGGCTTCTAATATTGAAGATTAAATTGAGCCTAGCCCAAATCCATTAATCCTTATCAATATTAATTTTATTTATTTTCCACTATATAAATAAAATTGCACTCCCAATATTTACCCATATTATATCGAATAATATTTCTCCGGTTAGTATTATTTATTCCGTGTATTTAAGATTTAAATATCCATGAATAAAATTTATTTATTGCTTAATAAATTTATTCATCTCTTATATCCGAGAATAGTACCACTCAACCTTATTTATTATGCGGGAACAAATCCACTCGCGAGGTTTACATAATAAATCCTTATGAGCTCATCTCGGGGATATTATCAACCCTTCCGGGATACACTGTCCCTTTAAGAATTCACGGCATGCCATATATAAAATATAGTGACCCAACTTAACCGGTAATTAACCCAATAATTAAATCGGTTAATTCCTTTGGAAAATCAAAGTCACTTATATTAAATATACACACCCGCAATTGTTTCAGGGATTAAGAATAAAATACTCCGAGACTTAAATCAATTATCACAGAGCAATCCTAATTGATAAGTCTCAAGCGATCCGCCCAATACACCAAGTGTACAAGTGTGATAAAATAATTAAGACAAATTATTTTCTCTCTCACACAACGACTATACCGATGGATTGGTCCGTGTCCATCTAGGTCGTGAGCATCTGTTCGATTAAATACGAGTAACCGATAGTATGATCTTCTGTGTGACGGCGCACACCATACTAACTACAACGTATATAATCTAGGACTATAATTTGCATATATTTAATTAACAATTAATTAAAAGCAAATGAATGTTTATTTTAATAGATAAATGATAGTGTACAAGGAGTTCAGAATACTCAAATCTAGACATTAAGTATACTACTCCAACATTCTCCCACTTATACTAAGGTCTAGTCTTATCTTCCAAACTTCTGACTCCCAAACCCTCCAAGTGCTTGAAATATACTTCCTTAGGAAGTATCTTGGTGAAAGGGTCCGCTAGGTTGTCTTCCGAAGCTATCTTGGTGACTATTGCATCGCCTCTCTTGACGATGTCTCGAATCAGGTGGTACTTGCGCTCTATGTGTTTCGTAGCACTATGGGACCGTGGTTCCTTACTGTTTGCCACTGCACCGCTATTGTCACAATAAATTGTCATAGCCTTGGGCAAACTCGGAATCACATCTAAGTCCTGGAGGAAATTAAGGAACCACACTGACTCTTTCGCTGCCTCTGATGCTGCAACATATTCAGCTTCCATGGTAGAGTCTGAAATGCACTTTTGCTTAACACTCTTCCATGATACGGCTCCACCTCCCAAAGTGTACACATAGCCTGATGTCGACTTACGCCGGTCCTTATCAGCTTGGAAATCCGAATCTGTGTAACCCAAAGGAATCAG
The DNA here is from genome assembly GCA_954870475.1 of Euphrasia confusa. Classification (NCBI taxonomy): domain Eukaryota; kingdom Viridiplantae; phylum Streptophyta; class Magnoliopsida; order Lamiales; family Orobanchaceae; genus Euphrasia; species Euphrasia confusa. The sequence goes on from OX940967.1 coordinate 14,861,769, forward strand.
ATTGTCTGCTCCGTATCTCAGAACATACTCCTTAGTATTTCGCAAATACTTGAAAATGCTCTTTACGGCAGTCCAATGAGCCTTTCCAGGGTTACTCTGATATCTCGCTACTATGCCAACAGCATAACAGATATCAGGCCTCGTGCATAACATTGCATACATTAAGCTTCCCACAGCCGAAGCGTAGGGAACCGCTTTCATTTCATCTTTCTCCTTCTGTGTCTGAGGACACATCTCCTTAGAAAGATAAATTCCTTTACTGAAGGGCAGATCACCCTTCTTGGAATCTTGCATGTTAAAACGAGCTAGAATCGTGTCTATGTAAGATTGGTGGGAAAGACACAATGTTCTATTCCGGCGATCCCTTATAACTTTGATCCCTAGAACATGTCCAACTTCTCCCAAATCTTTCATATCGAATTGTCTAGACAACCATCCCTTTATGTCTGATAACATCTTTACATTGTTGCCAATGAGAAGTATGTCGTCTACATAAAGCACGAGGAACACCACCTTCTTTCCATCACGTTTCCAATACACACACGATTCGTCCTGTTGGGATTCGATGTCCCGGGCCATCAAAAAAATATGCGGAACCGATAACCCGACCGAAACCCTATCGCCGGAAGACCCGAACGCGAACCACCACGAAGAACCGGGCTCGACAAGAGCATCGCCGCGGGATGAACCCGAAGCCGAAACCCTAGCCGAGCCCCACCGCGGGGCTCGCGATCGCGTTCGATCGCGTGGGCTGCTCCGGCCGCCCCGGGCGGTGAGTCCGGCGACTCACCGCCATCACAGGAGGTGGGGGGAGCCTCCAGCCGCGGCACCAGCCCACGGCAATCCCCCCGGCGATCGAGCTAGGGCTCGATCGCCCCAGCCGCGGCGTCTCTCCTTGCGCACGCCACCGGGTGAGGGTGGCCGAGGGGGTTCGTCCGCCATGGCACCTGTTGGAGTTGTGTACTTAATGTCTAGATTTAAGTATCGGTAAACTCCCGGTCATAGCATTTAACCTATTTAATTAATAAACAATTATTTGCATTTAATTTATTATTAATTAATTATGCAAAATTATAGTCCTGGATTTTATACGTTGTAGTTAGTATGGTGTGCATGGGCACACAGAAGATCATACTATCGGTCACTCGTATTTAATCAAACAAGTTGCTCACGACCTAGATGGACCCGGACCAATCCATCGGTATAGTCGTTGTGTGAGAGAGAAAATAATTTATCTTAATTATTTTATCACACTTGTACACTTGGTGTATTGGGCGGATCGCTTGAGATTTATTGATTAGGATTGCCTTGGATAATCAATTTAAATCTCAGAGTATTTTATTCTTAATCCCCGATATTATTGCGGGTGTGTATATTTAATATTAGAGGCTTTGATTTTCCAAAGGAATTAACCGATTTAATTATTGGGTTAATTACTGGTTAAGTTGGGTCGCTATATTTTATATATGACATGCCGTGAATACTTGACGGGAAAGTGTATCCCGGAAGGGTTGATAATATCCCCGAGATGAGTTCATAAGGAATTATTGTGTAAACCTCATGAGTGGATTCGTTCCGCACAATAATTAAGGTTGAACGGTACTAGTCTCGGATATAAGAGATGAATATAATTTATTGAGCAATAAATAAATTTATTCATGGATATTTAAATCTTAAATACACGGAATAAATAATACTACCGGAGAAATATTATTTGATATAATATGGTTTAATATTGGGAGTGCAATTAATTTATATAGTGGAAAATAAATTAATTAATATTGATAAGGATTAATGGACTTGAGCATTGGGCTCAATTTAATCTTCAATATTGGGAGCCCAATATTCCACCTCCTTATGATCCCCTACGTAGCCTATAAAAGCACTACATGGTCTTCACAATTCATTAACCTAAGATACGCCAATCATAAAGTCTTGAAGAGTGAAGGAGATCCATAGGAGTTCGATAGATCGTCGCCCACACGATGTTCGGACGAGGTGCAAGGAATACGTGGGAAGATCGCAAGGTCATCGTTTGATTTCGTTTCTCCGTACAACGAATCGAGGTAATATAATCGTAAACCCCCTCTATGATTATATGTTGGTTTATTGTGATGTATACATGAACAAGACGATCCGAGAACCTCGAGACCGGGATACGGGGATCACGCGATCCCCGTCGGGATCGAACAAGGGGCGGCCGAACCCTAGGGTTCGACCGCCGGTACGCGGGCGAGAGGGGAAGCCCCGGCTGGACGCCGGGGCAAGCGATCGACGTGAAGTCGATCGCTGGGGGTTCAGCCGTGGGCTGGTGCCACGGCGGACGAACCCCCTCGGCCACCCTCGCCCGGTGGCGTGCGCAAAGGGAGACGCCGCGGCTGGACGCCGCGGCTGGGGCGATCGAGCCCTAAGCTCGATCGCGGGGCTGTCGAGGGCTGGTGCCTCGACTGGCGCCCCTTCTCCCGTCGGATGGCGGCGGTGAGTCGCCGGACTCACCGCCAGGGGGCTGTTCCGAACAGCCCCACGGGGATGCACGCGCATCCCCAGCGATCGCCACGCACGGCGATCGCGAACCCCAGCCGCGATGGGGTTCGGCTAGGGTTTAGCCACGGGTTCATCCCGCGGCGATGCTCTTGTCGAGCCCGGCTTCGCGTGTGGTTCGCGTTCGTGGTTTCCGGCGACGGGGTTTCGGTCGGGTTATCGGTTCCGCATAATTTTTGATAGCCCGGGACATCGAATCCCAGCAATTGGTATCAGAGCATTTGGTTTCGTGTTCATGTATATGTTCGATTATTGTTCTACCTTGCAGGGATTTCCGGCTATCATGGTTGGATTTAATTATTGTGTTAATTAATTATCATGATTATTATTAAACTCTCGGACATGTCGAGATTCGTTTTGTGTGGTTGAATGTTTGTAATAGTAAAAATTTGGGGGTTGACCGAATTTAGGATTTATTATTACGTTCTTGTTTTTCCGGAAATTGTATAGGGTCGATTTCATGTATAGAATCGATACCGGAATTGTAATTTAGATTATTGTAATTTATTTTGCGATTGGATCGATGAATCGAAGACCGCCGGAGAAGACGAGATGACGAGAGGGGGCTAGGGCTCGGATCGACCATCCCCATGGTCGATCCATGAGGATCGATCGACCCTCACATGGAGGAGCCGCCGGCGATGGTGGCCGGCCACCTCCTAGGCGTGGGTCGAGGGTGGCGTGGGGTCTCCCACCCCGTGCTATCCCCATCCGGAAATTTACTTTCCTATTTTAATTCGGTTTTCCTATTTTGATTATTCCTTTTATGGAATATTCATGGAATAGAAAAAGAATTAATTTAGTATTAAATTTATTTTCCTATTTGATTATTCCTACTAATGGGAATATTCATGGATTAGGAATAAAATAAATTTGGAAAGTATAAGAGTCCTAAATTATTTTATTTCCTTATTTCATTATAGATATCATCTAGAATATTCCAAGAGTATCTTGGATAGATTATTCTATAGATTTAATGAAGTAGAAAAGGAAAAATAAAATAAATAAAAGTATTAATAATATTTAATTTTATTTTTGATATATTCAATTGACTTAATTTTCGAATTTAGTAACTTTTGGATTAATTGAAAATAAATAGATTTAAATATTGGAGATTAATATCCTCGTCACATGGAGCATTCAAGAACGAAGACTGAAGACTAGAAGATGCATATGAAGATGGAATAAAGCCATGATAGTCGGGAAAAATAATTCTCTAGCATTATTTTCGACTATGTGATACTATGTGCTTTATTGCTTGTATGCATGCTATATGTGTTTATTTTATGCACTAGATAGCGTATCCCTTTATTGTAAAAAGCTAAGTGGGAGAGGGGATGGAAACATTCCCATGGTCTCCATTGCTGTTCTCTTGGTGACTCTTATGGACTTTCAAAGTTCGTATAGACGAGTCATTGGAGGAGAATTCTTGTAATTCTTTTTACAAGAAACATTGATCAAGTTTATCAAATAATGCCTAATTTGTCTTTCTGAAACTGACTTCAAGTCGACTCATTCTCACCCCGGGGAGTGGAATGGAGCCAAAGCCACTTGGTCATGTGGATGACACAAATTAGAGACATTCGTACCATTCTTTGATAGATGGATCGATTGTCTGCTCGGCTCCCTCATTTATGAGAGATAGGGCCGTTCGCATGGCGAATCACTGGTTACAAACTTCGAGTTTCACTTATGATTCTCCGAGTCTTGATTTGCAGAAATCGAATGGTTCTTGTAATTGGGAGTCAATTATAAAAGTCTCTTGGTGTAGTAAACGTCCACACCACGTGGCTTGCTATACTAACGGACTTTGGATTAATTGATGTAGACAGTTGTAAGTAATTGTGAAGAGTTGTGAAATTATCGTAAACGTCCACACCACGTGGCTTGCGGTGATGTAGCAATTCCAAACGATATACTTTGGTGCTGAGTAATGGTTTACACTTAGATACGCGTTATAGTATTCTTCCCCACGAAGTTACGCTATAATCGATGTATGACCAAAGAAAATCTAATTGCTAAATCATTTGGGTGGGTAAACGTCCACACCACGTGGCTTGCCTTACCTGATGGGATTTTAGATGTAATTAGTAATTTAATGATATTATTTGAGGAAGATAATATCGGACATTAAATTGATTGTTTGTTTAAATGTGCTTATAGGTTTAGAGAGTAGCTATGAATCCACTTTCTGTGATACTTAAGGAACATAAACTCACTGGTCCCAATTACATTGATTGGAAGAGAAATTTAGACATTGTCCTGACTGCTGAAGAGTACAAGTTTGTACTCCATGAGTTGTGCCCTGCTGAGCCCACGGCTGCCTCGACTGATGAGGAAAAAGAAGCATATCGGAAGTGGAAAAAGGCTGATGAAATGGCTAGGTGTTATATTTTGGCTTCCATGTCAAATGTACTCCAAACCCAACATGAGCCGATGGACACTGCCTATGATATGATGTTCAACCTCAAGGAGATGTTTGGGGAGCAGGATCGTGCGGCTAGGCAAGAAGCCATGAGAGTCCTCATGTCGACTACTCAGTCTGAAGGAACTCCCGTTGGGGAGCACGTTCTTAAGATGATGAGTTTGTTGAACGAACTTGAGGTCCTAGGAGCTTCTATTGATGGTGAGACGCAAGTCGACATCATACTCCAGTCTCTGGCCCCTAGTTTTGAGCAGTTTCGTATGAGCTATAATATGGGTAAACTATCTTATACTCTTGCGCAACTCCTGACTGAACTGAAGGCGGCAGAGGGGATCTACAAGAAGGGCAAGTCTCAAGCTCTTGTAGCTACCAAGTCCAAAAGCTTGAAAGCTGTTGGAGGTAGGGGCAAGAAAAGGAAGCAAGCCTGGAAACCCAGTGGTACCAAGAGGAATGGACCACGAGTGGGGGCTAGTAAGCCAAGGGGCAAGTGCTTCCGATGCAACAAGTTTGGACACTGGAAGTCTGAATGTCCTCTCAGAGGTACGAATTTTTCTTTAGTCGTAAAAACATAGTCAGCGGTATTATCTACCAGAGTTCTGGTGTGTAGATATGGAACCACTGACGGTATGTGCATTATTTTAAATGCAGGGGTTCCAGAAAACCCGGCGACTTAGAGAAGAAGAGTTCGAGTCTACATGGGCGAAGCTGTTGGGGTAGCAGCGGTTGCAGTGGAAGACATTTATCTGTTTTCAGTAATTTTAGGATTTCATTTCAAGTTATTGCTTTATGTACCCCTTATTTTGAAAAGAACTTTTGTTCTAGTTTTTCTTTATTAATGAATGGATATTTATTTCTTTAATCATTTCATGATTTGGATAAGAAATAATAGTGTTATCTATTCTGGTACATTAGATAGCAATATATGAATGATGAATCCTTAGTCTACCACGATTCAACAATTCGTTATGTATAACTTGATTTACTTATTAGATGTATTTCTTTATTAATCATAATGCTTGTGAATTCTTGAGCTTAGTAGTATTTATTCAAATAAGGTTCAAAAGGTCGAAATTGATTTGATCAATTATAGTTGGAGGAATGGACCTCCCGACCTAAGGATCAAATTTTGATGATGATACAACTAAGCTGACCTTTCTGGATAAAGGATAGAATTCGGACAAGCATTGAGAATGATTTGCGATTAATGCGGTAACATGTGTAATTAGAAAGGTACGAGTCGTTCTTTCAAAGAATACTCGAAGATGGATTATAATACTTGATGTGCCATAAAAGCAAAGTGTTTTTCAGTAGACACAAAGCTATTATGGGGAACCTTCAAAGTATATCCACTGGAAGCCTGCGGCTTGTTCGCAGAGGCTATCACCTATCTACATAACACATAGCATAAATCAAAGATTGAGATTAAATCTCAAAGGACTGCACCATACACTGAAGTGTAGACATGGTGTGTCAGAAATAAGAAATGGAATTCTAATAGTAAAAGGACAAGTTTATTCGGAACCACCTATGTTCTATGGATATTTCTGGATACGACGGCACATTCAATGTGGTTGTAGAATATCCTAGAAGAACAAGTAATTGTATGTTCAATAGTACTATGAACCAGAGGGGTGTCCTCGCCCGGTTCTTAGAGGAAAACTATTAGATGAACTGCAATGCCCTAACTGACAAGGTACCTTAGAAATGAGAAAAAGGAAAGACTGAGAACCATCCTAACCGAGTAGTAGTACACCACTAACTGCACCTAATGTTATTACTGTTATACACCGGAACGCCAATGCAGTGGGAGGTTGTTGAGCAACCGGAGATATTCATAAGACTGAAGGAGTTTTGAACTCTGGATCTAGTAGACATGAAATCGATCCCTAGTTCTGCATAAGGGGCAGTGCTAATCTAAATGTTCCTACTTAGATGACAATAAGTATTATTGTTAAGAGGCAAGATCATTTAGAAGTACAAGCTGAGTAAATCCATTTATGGATTGTAACAAAAGCTGTGAGATTGTGGAACTTGCGAATTGATGAGATAGTCCATTATATGGATTCATCAAAAGGCATAGACAAGAAAGGTGTATTGGAGACGTAATGGAAACAAAGTGGTGTTTCTCGGAATTTTATGTAGATAACACTTCATCGTTGGGAACAATGTAAAAGTGTTGTCAGACATAAAATAGAGGTTGTCTAAATGAATCAAGATATAAGATTAAGATGAAGTTGGATCATGCTCTTGGAATCTTTCAATCTCTAGATAAGAACATTTGTACTTCTCTTAAGATATCTTATGCGATTATGGTTTGTTTTAAACATGCACAATTCTGAGAAAGGTTATTGCCTTTCGGGAACAGAATGCATCTATCTAAAGGTATGTGGTTTTTGAACACATGAAGTAGATAGATATAAACAAAGCAGTTTCCTACACTTCGAGTGTGGAGAGCTTTGTAGATGCAGTGTTGTAAAACAAGAACCTGATATCAACTATGCGGTTAGCGTAGTGGGAGGATATCAAGGTAATCTGGATAAGAGATATTCGGATGCTGTAAGAGTACTTTCAAAGTACTGGCTTACGGAGCAAGACGAAATCTTCTTGGATTACATTTTTTCTCAGATCCAAAATCTTAGAGAAAGACCAGTGTAAGTCGATATCATAAACCGATGAAAGAGTGATAAGCGTGATGCTTCTCGGACTCTATCATAAACCGAATGGCAGCCTCAGAGGCAGCGGAAGTTTTGGTTAGGTTCCGGAATGACCTCTGAACTTGGATATGATTCTTGGTTCACCAAAGGCTATGTATATAGCGGTGCATGGTGAACTGGAAGAATTCATAAGTTCAAAAAGGTGATGATAACACATAGAGCAAGTACCACCTGATTCGAGTCATCGTCTAGGGAGACGACGCAGTAGTCACCAAGATAACTTCAGAGCGGCAACCTAGATTGCTCATTCACATAATACTTCTGGGAAGTATAACTTAAGCACGTGATGAGTATGGGAGTCGGGAGTTTGGAGGAAATGACTAGACCTTAGTACAAGTGGGAGATTGTTGGAGTTGTGTACTTAATGTCTAGATTTAAGTATCGGTAAACTCCCGGTCATAGCATTTAACCTATTTAATTAATAAACAATTATTTGCATTTAATTTATTATTAATTAATTATGCAAAATTATAGTCCTGGATTTTATACGTTGTAGTTAGTATGGTGTGCATGGGCACACAGAAGATCATACTATCGGTCACTCGTATTTAATCAAACAAGTTGCTCACGACCTAGATGGACCCGGACCAATCCATCGGTATAGTCGTTGTGTGAGAGAGAAAATAATTTATCTTAATTATTTTATCACACTTGTACACTTGGTCTATTGGGCGGATCGCTTGAGATTTATTGATTAGGATTGCCTTGGATAATCAATTTAAATCTCAGAGTATTTTATTCTTAATCCCCGATATTATTGCGGGTGTGTATATTTAATATTAGAGGCTTTGATTTTCCAAAGGAATTAACCGATTTAATTATTGGGTTAATTACCGGTTAAGTTGGGTCGCTATATTTTATATATGACATGCCGTGAATACTTGACGGGAAAGTGTATCCCGGAAGGGTTGATAATATCCCCGAGATGAGTTCATAAGGAATTATTGTGTAAACCTCATGAGTGGATTCGTTCCGCACAATAATTAAGGTTGAACGGTACTAGTCTCGGATATAAGAGATGAATATAATTTATTGAGCAATAAATAAATTTATTCATGGATATTTAAATCTTAAATACATGGAATAAATAATACTACCGGAGAAATATTATTTGATATAATATGGTTTAATATTAGGAGTGCAATTAATTTATATAGTGGAAAATAAATTAATTAATATTGATAAGGATTAATGGACTTGAGCATTGGGCTCAATTTAATCTTCAATATTGGGAGCCCAATATTCCACCTCCTTATGATCCCCTACGTAGCCTATAAAAGCACTACATGGTCTTCACAATTCATTAACCTAAGATACGCCAATCATAAAGTCTTGAAGAGTGAAGGAGATCCATAGGAGTTCGATAGATCGTCGCCCACACGATGTTCGGACAAGGTGCAAGGAATACGTGGGAAGATCGCAAGGTCATCGTTTGATTTCGTTTCTCCGTACAACGAATCGAGGTAATATAATCGTAAACCCCCTCTATGATTATATGTTGGTTTATTGTGATGTATACATGAACAAGACGATCCGGGAACCTCGAGACCGGGATACGGGGATCACGCGATCCCCGTCGGGATCGAACAAGGGGCGGCCGAACCCTAGGGTTCAACCGCCGGTACGCGGGCGAGAGGGGAAGCCCCGGCTGGACGCCGGGGCAAGCGATCGACGTGAAGTCGATCGCTGGGGGTTCAGCCATGGGCTGGTGCCACGGCGGACGAACCCCCTCGGCCACCCTCGCCCGGTGGCGTGCGCAAAGGGAGACGCCGCGGCTGGACGCCGCGGCTGGGGCGATCGAGCCCTAAGCTCGATCGCGGGGCTGTCGAGGGCTGGTGCCTCGACTGGCGCCCCTTCTCCCGTCGGATGGCGGCGGTGAGTCGCCGGACTCACCGCCAGGGGGCTGTTCCGAACAGCCCCACGGGGATGCACGCGCATCCCCAGCGATCGCCACGCACGGCGATCGCGAACCCCAGCCGCGATGGGGTTCGGCTAGGGTTTAGCCACGGGTTCATCCCGCGGCGATGCTCTTGTCGAGCCCGGCTTCGCGTGTGGTTCGCGTTCGTGGTTTCCGGCGACGGGGTTTCGGTCGGGTTATCGGTTCTGCATAATTTTTGATAGCCCGGGACATCGAATCCCAGCAGCACCAGCCCACGGCTGAACCCCCAGCGATCGACTTCACGTCGATCGCTTGCCCCGGCGTCCAGCCGGGGCTTCCCCTCACGGCCGCGCGCCGGCGGTCGAACCCTAGGGTTCGGCCGCCCCTTGTTCGATCCCGACGGGGATCGCGAGATCCCCGTATCCCGGTCTCGACGTTTTCCCGGATCGTCTTGTTCATGTATATATCACAATTATTACACATAAATCAAAGAGGGGTTTTATGATTTTACCTTCGATTCGTTGTGCGGAGAAACGAAATCGGATTGATGACCTTGCGATCTTCCTACGTATTCCTTGCACCTTGTCCGAACGCCGTGTGGGCGACGATCTATCGAACTCCTATGGATCTCCTTCACTCTTCAAGACTTTATGATTGGCGTAGGTTAGGAATTGTGAAGACCATGTAGTGCTTTTATAGGCTACGTAGGGGATCAAAAGGAGGTGGAATATTGGGCTTCCAATATTGAAGATTAAATTGAGCCCAGCCCAAATCCATTAATCCTTATCAATATTAATTAATTTATTTTCCACTATATAAATTAATTGCACTCCCAATATTAAACCATATTATATCAAATAATATTTCTCCGGTAGTATTATTTATTCCGTGTATTTAAGATTTAAATATCCATGAATAAATTTATTTATTGCTCAATAAATTATATTCATCTCTTATATCCGAGACTAGTACCGTTCAACCTTAATTATTGTGCGGAACGAATCCACTCATGAGGTTTACACAATAATTCCTTATGAACTCATCTCGGGGATATTATCAACCCTTCCGGGATACACTTTCCAGTCAAGTATTCACGGCATGTCATATATAAAATATAGCGACCCAATTTTACCGGTAATTAACCCAATAATTAAATCGGTTAATTCCTTTGGAAAATCAAAGTCTCTAATATTAAATATACACACCCGCAATAATATCGGGGATTAAGAATAAAATACTCTGAGATTTAAATTGATTATCCAAGGCAATCCTAATCAATAAATCTCAAGCGATCCGCCCAATACACCAAGTGTACAAGTGTGATAAAATAATTAAGATAAATTATTTTCTCTCTCACACAACGACTATACCGATGGATTGGTCCGGGTCCATCTAGGTCGTGAGCAACTTGTTTAATTAAATACGAGTAACCGATAGTATGATCTTCTGTGTGTCCATACACACCATACTAACTACAACGTATAAAATCCAGGACTATAATTTGCATATATTAATTAATAATAATTAAATGCAAGTAATTGTTTATTAATTAAATAGGTTAAATGCTATGACCGGGAGTTTACCGATACTTAAATCTAGACATTAAGTACACAACTCCAACAATCTCCCACTTGTACTAAGGTCTAGTCATTTCATCCAAACTCCCGACTCCCATACTCATCACGTGCTTAAGTTATACTTCCCAGAAGTATTATGTGAATGAGCAATCTAGGTTGCCGCTCTGAAGTTATCTTGGTGACTACTGCGTCGTCTCCCTAGACGATGACTCGAATCAGGTGGTACTTGCTCTATGTGTTATCATCACCTTTTGAACTTATGACTTCTTCCAGTTTACCATGCACCGCTATATACATAGCCTTTGGTGAACCAAGAATCATATCCAAGTTCAGAGGTCATTCCGGAACCTAACCAAAACTTCCGCTGCCTCTGAGGCTGCTATTCGGTTTATGATAGAGTCCGAGAAGCATCACGCTTATCACTCTTTCATCTTTAGGTTCCACCTCTTTTAAAAAGTGAACACATAGCCTGATATCGACTTACACTAGTCTTTTCTCTGATTTTGGATCTGAGAAACTGTAATCCAAGAAGATTTCGTCTTGCTTAGTAATCTAGTACTTCCAAGTACTTTAACAGCATTCGAATATCTCTTATCCAGATTACTTTGATATCCTCCCACTACGCTAACCGCATAGTTGATATCAGGTTCTTGTTTTACAACACTGCATCTACAAAGCTCTCCACACTCGAAGTGTAGGAAACTGATTGTCTATATCTATCTCCTTCATGTGTTCAAGACACATACCTTTAGATAGATACATTCTGTTTCCGAAAGGCAATAACCTTTCTCAGAATTATGCATGTTTAAAGCAAACCATAATCGTATAAGATATCTTAAGAGAAGTACAAATGTTCTTATCTAGAGATCAAAGATTCTAAGAACATGATCTAACTTCATCTTAATCTTATATCTCGATTCATTTAGACAACCTCTATTTTATGTCTGACAACACTTTTACATTGTTGCCAACGATAAAGTGTTATCTACATAAAATTCCGAGAAACACCACCTTGTTTCCATTACGTCTCCAATACACCTTTCCTTGTCTATGCCTTTTGATGAATCCATATAATGGACTATCTCATCAATTCGCAAGTTCCACAATTTACAGCTTTATGATAATCCATGAATAGATTTACTAAGCTTGTACTTCTAAATGATCTTGCCTCTCAACAATAATACTTATTGATATCCAAGTAGGCACATTTAGATTAGTACTGCCTCCTATGCAGAATTAGGGATCGATTTCATGTCTACTAGATCCAGAGTTCAAAACTCCTCTAGTCTTATGAACATCTCTGGTCGCTTAACAACCTCCCACTGCAATGGCGTTCCGACGTATAACAGTAATAACATTAGGTGCAGTTAGTGGTGTACTACTACTCGGTTAGGCTGGCTCTCAGTCTTTCCTTTTCCTCATTTTAAAGTACCTTGTCAGTTAGGGCATTGTAGTTCATCTAATAGTCTTCCTCTAAGAACCGGGTGAGGACACCCCTCTGGTTCATAGTACTATTGAACATACAATCACTTGTTCTTCTAGGATATTCTACAACCACATTGAATGTGCCGTTGTATCCAGAAATATCCATAGAACATAGGTGGTTCCGAACAAACTTGTCCTTTTACTATTAGAATTCTATTTCTTATTCCTGACACACCATGTCCACACTCCAGTGTATGGTGTAGTCCTTTGAGACTTAATCTCAATCTCTGATTTATGCTATGTGTTATTTAGATAGGTGATAGCGTCCGCGAACAAGTCGCAGGCTTCCAATGGATATACTTTGAAGGATCCCCATAATAGCTTTGTGTCTACTCGAAAAACACTTTGCTTTTATGGCACATTAAGTATTCTAATCCATCTTCGAGTATTCTTTGAAAGAACGACTCGTACCTTTCTAATTACACATGTTACCGCATTAATCATAAATCATTCTCAATACTTGTCCGAATTCTACCCTTTATCCAGAAAGGTTAAATTAGTTGTATCATCTTTCAAGATCGATTCTTAGGTCGGGAGGTCCATTCCTCCAACTATAATTGATCAAATCAATTTCGACCTTTTGAACCCCTTTTGAATAAATACTACTAAGTTCAAGAATTCACAAGTATAATGATTGATAAAGAAATACATCTAATAAGTAAAACAAGTTATAACGGTTTGTTGCATCGTGGTAGACTAAGGATTCATCATTCATATATTGCTATCTAATGTACCAGAATAGATAACACCATTATTTCTTATCTAAATCACTGAATGATTAAAGAAATAAATATCCATTAATTAATAAAGAAAAACCAGAACAAAAGTTCTTTTTCAAAATAAAGGGGTACATAAAGCAATAACCTTGAAATGAAATCCTAAAACTACTAAAAGCAGATAAATGTCTTCCACTGCAACCGCTGCTACCCCAACAGCTTCGCCCATGTAGACTCGAACTCTTCTTCTCTAAGTCGTCGGGTTTTCTGGAACCCCTGCATTCAAAATAATGCACATACCGTCAGTGGTTCCATATCTACACACCAGAATTCTGGTAGATAATACCGCTGACTATGTTTTTACGACTAAAGAAAAATTCGTACCTCTGAGAGGACATTCAGACTTCCAGTGTCCAGACTTGTTGCATCGGAAGCACTTGCCCCTTGTATTACTAGCCCCCACTCGTGGTCCATTCCTCTTGGCACCACTGGGTTTCCAGGCTTACTTCCTTTTCTTGCCCCTACCTCCAACAGCTTTCAAGCTTTTGGACTTGGTAGCTACAAGCGCTTGAGACTTGCCCTTCTTGTAGATCCCCTCTGCCGCCTTCAGTTCAGTCAGGAGTTGCGCAAGAGTATAAGATAGTTTACCCATATTATAGCTCATACGAAACTGCTCAAAACTAGGGGCCAGAGATTGGAGTATGATGTCGACTTGCGTCTCACCATCAATAGAAGCTCCTAGGACCTCAAGTTCACTCAACAAACTCATCATCTTAAGAACGTGCTCCCCAACGGGCGTTCCTTCAGACTGAGTAGTCGACATGAGGACTCTCATGGCTTCTTGCCTAGCCGCACGATCTTGGTCCCCAAACATCTCCTTGAGGTTGAACATCATATCATAGGCAGTGTCCATCGGCTCATGTTGGGTTTGGAGTACATTTGACATGGAAGCCAAAATATAACACCTAGCCATTTCATCAGCCTTTTTCCACTTCCGATATGCTTCTTTTTCCTCATCAGTCGAGGCAGCCGTGGGCTCAGCAGGGCATAACTCATGGAGTACAAACTTGTACTCTTCAGCAGTCAGGACAATGTCTAAATTTCTCTTCCAATCAATGTAATTGGGACCAGTGAGTTTATGTTCCTTGAGTATCACAGAAAGTGGATTCATAGCTACTCTCTAAACCTATAAGCACATATAAACAAACAATTAATTTAATGTCCGATATTATCTCCCTCAAATAATATCATTAAATTACTAATTACATCTAAAATCCCATCAGGTAAGGCAAGTCACGTGGTGTGGACGTTTACCCACCTAAATGATTTAGCAATTAGATTTTCTTTGGTCATACATCGATTATAGCGTAACTTCGTGGGGAAGAATACTATAACGCGTATCTAAGTGTAAACCATTACTCAGCACCAAAGTACATCGTTTGGAATTGTTACATCACCGCAAGCCACGTGGTGTGGACGTTTACGATAATTTCACAACTCATCACAATTACTTATAACTGTCTACATCAATTAATCCAAAGTCCGTTAGTATAGCAAGCCACGTGGTGTGGACGTTTACTACACCAAGAGACTTTTATAATTGACTCCCAATTACAAGAACCATTCGATTTCTGCAAATCAAGACTCGGAGAATCATAAGTGAAACTCGAAGTTTCTAACCAGTGATTCACCATGCGAACGACCCTATCTCTCATAAATGAGGGAGCCGAGCAGACAATCGATCCATCTATCAAAGAATGGTACGAAGGTCTCTAATTTGTGTCATCCACATGACCAAGTGGCTTTGGCTCCATTCCACTCCCCGAGGTGAGAATGAGTCGACTTGAAGTCAGTTTCAGAAAGACAAATTAGGCATTGTTTGATAAACTTGATCAATGTTTCTTGTAAAAGGAATTACAAGAATTCCCCTCCAATGACTCGTCTATACGAACTTCGAAAGTCCATAAGAGTCACCAAGAGAACAGCAATGGAGACCATGGGAATGTTTCCATCCCCTCTCCCACTTAGCTTTTTACAATAGAGGGATACGCTATCTAGTGCATAAAATAAACACATATAGCATGCATACAGGCAACAAAGCACATAGCATCACATAGTCAAAATAATGCTAGAAAATTATTTTCCCGACTATCATGGCTTTATCCCATCTTCATATGCATCTTCTAGTCTTCAGTCTTCGTTCTTGAATGCTCCATGTGACGAGAATATTAATCCCAATATTTAAATCTATTTATTTTCAATTAATCCAAAAGTTACTTAATTCGAAAATTAAGTCAATCGAATATATCAAAAATAAAATTAAATATTATTAATATTTTTATTTATATATTTTCCTATCTAATTCTATTAAATCTCTAGAATAATCTATCCAAGTAAAACTTGGAATATTCTAGAAGACTTCTATAATAGAATAAGGAAATAAAATAAATTAGGACTCTTCTACTTTCCATGATTAATTAATTTCCATCTAATGAAAATTCCCAAAAGGGAATAATCAAATAGGAAATAAATTAATACCAAATTAATTAGATTCCTAATCCATGAATATCTCTTCAATAGAAATAAATCAATAGGAATCCTAATTAATTCCAAATTGATTCTTTTTCCTTATCCATGAGAGTTCCCAAAGAATTAGGAGTACTCAAAAGGAAAAAATCCGAATCAAATTAGAAAAGTGGATCTCGGTAGGAGAAGCACGAGATCACGAGGACCCCGCGCCCCCCCACTTTGATCGCCGGCCGGGAGCACCACCGCCGCCACCCCCAGCCCACGCGCCACCACCACCGGTGGCCGGCGTGGCCAAGGAGCGTCGCGGACAGCCCCCTCGATCGATATCCATGGGATCGATCTCATGATCGATTACGAGCCCTAGCCCTCTACGTCTTCTTCGTCACACGCGTTCTCCGGCGGTCATCTCGGCATCGATCCATCGTAAATAAATTACAAGAAATAAATTTACAATTCCGGTATCGATTCTATACATGAAATCGACCCTATACATTTTCCGGAAAACATAGAACGTAATAATAAATCCTAAATTCGGTCAACCCCCGAATTTTTACTATTACAAACATTCAACCACACAAAACGAATCTCGACATGTCCGAGAGTTTAATAAACGAATAATCATGATAATTAATTAACACAATAATTAAATCCAACCATGATAGCCGGAAATCCCTGCAAGGTAGAACAATAATCGAACATATACATGAACACGAAACCAAACGCTCTGATACCAATTGTTGGGATTCGATGTCCCGGGCTATCAAAAAAATATGCGGAACCGATAACCCGCCGAAACCCTATCGCCGGAAGACCCGAACGCGAACCACCACGAAGAACCGGGCTCGACAAGAGCATCGCCGCGGGATGAACCCGCGGCCGAAACCCTAGCCGAGCCCCACCGCGGGGCTCGCGATCGCGTTCGATCGCGTGGGCTGCTCCGGCAGCCCCGGGCGGTGAGTCCGGCGACTCACCGCCATCACAGGAGGCGGGGGGAGCCTCCAGCCGCGGCACCAGCCCGCGGCAATCCCCCCGGCGATCGAGCTAGGGCTCGATCGCCCCAGCCGCGGCGTCCAGCCGCGGCGTCTCTCCTTGCGCACGCCACCGGGTGAGGGTGGCCGAGGGGGTTCGTCCGCCGTGGCACCAGCCCACGGCTGAACCCCCAGCGATCGACTTCACGTCGATCGCTTGCCCCGGCGTCCAGCCGAGGCTTCCCCTCACGCCCGCGCGCCGGCGGTCGAACCCTAGGGTTCGGCCGCCCCTTGTTCGATCCCGACGGGGATCGCGAGATCCCCGTATCCCGGTCTCGACGTTTTCCCGGATCGTCTTGTTCATGTATATATCACAATTATTACACATAAATCAAAGAGGGGTTTTATGATTTTACCTTCGATTCGTTGTGCGGAGAAACGAAATCGGATTGATGACCTTGCGATCTTCCTACGTATTCCTTGCACCTTGTCCGAACGCCGTGTGGGCGACGATCTATCGAACTCCTATGGATCTCCTTCACTCTTCAAGACTTTATGATTGGCGTAGGTTAGGAATTGTGAAGACCATGTAGTGCTTTTATAGGCTACGTAGGGGATCAAAAGGAGGTGGAATATTGGGCTTCCAATATTGAAGATTAAATTGAGCCCAGCCCAAATCCATTAATCCTTATCAATATTAATTAATTTATTTTCCACTATATAAATTAATTGCACTCCCAATATTAAACCATATTATATCAAATAATATTTCTCCGGTAGTATTATTTATTCCGTGTATTTAAGATTTAAATATCCATGAATAAATTTATTTATTGCTCAATAAATTATATTCATCTCTTATATCCGAGACTAGTACCGTTCAACCTTAATTATTGTGCGGAACGAATCCACTCATGAGGTGTACACAATAATTCCTTATGAACTCATCTCGGGGATATTATCAACCCTTCCGGGATACACTTTCCAGTCAAGTATTCACGGCATGTCATATATAAAATATAGCGACCCAATTTTACCGGTAATTAACCCAATAATTAAATCGGTTAATTTCTTTGGAAAATCAAAGTCTCTAATATTAAATATACACACCCGCAATAATATCGGGGATTAAGAATAAAATACTCTGAGATTTAAATTGATTATCCAAGGCAATCCTAATCAATAAATCTCAAGCGATCCGCCCAATACACCAAGTGTACAAGTGTGATAAAATAATTAAGATAAATTATTTTCTCTCTCACACAACGACTATACCGATGGATTGGTCCGGGTCCATCTAGGTCGTGAGCAACTGTTTGATTAAATACGAGTAACCGATAGTATGATCTTCTGTGTGTCCATACACACCATACTAACTACAACGTATAAAATCCAGGACTATAATTTGCATATATTAATTAATAATAATTAAATGCAAATAATTGTTTATTAATTAAATAGGTTAAATGCTATGACCGGGAGTTTACCGATACTTAAATCTAGACATTAAGTACACAACTCCAACACGTCCATGCTTTGAATGAATCCAAAAGATTGGACTACTTCATCAAACTGCAGGTTCCACGATCTCGAGGCTTGTTTCAATCCATAAATGGATCGATTAAGCTTGCACACTAGATGATCTCGCCCCTTAGCAATGAATCCTTCTGGTTGTTTCATATAAATCATCTCGTCAAGACTTCCATTAAGGAAAGCTGTCTTGACATCCATTTGCCACACCTCATAATCCATATGAGCTGCTATGGATAAGAGAATCCGGATCGACTTTATCTTGGCTACCGGCGAGAAGGTCTCCTCATAATCGATTCCCTCTTTCTGAGTATATCCTTTCGCAACAAGCCGAGATTTAAAGGTTTCAACCTTTCCGTCAGATCCTCTCTTTCTCTTGTAGACCCATTTACACCCAATTGGCTTTACGCCGCTTGGTGGTTCTACAAGATCCCAGACTTTATTAGAATTCATAGATTCTATTTCGGATTTCATCGCTTTCTTCCAAGAAGGCGCATCTATATCTTGTACCGCCTCATCATAGGTCCAGGGATCGACTTCATGAACTCCGGGTGCCGAGTCCGAAGACTCACCCAGTCCAATCCATCTGTCTGGTTGTTTAACAACCCTCCCACTACGACGGCGTTCCGGTGTATCAATAGTGACAGTATTAGGTGCAGGTTCTAGTGGTGTATCTACACTCGGTTCGGCTGTATCTAAGTCTTCTTTGTTACCTCTCAACTCATCAAGTATTATGTCACTTTTGGGCTTGTGGTCCATGACATAGTCTTCCTCTAGGAACCGAGCGTTAGTACTTATAACGATCTTCTGGTCCGTAGGACTATAGAACATGCCACCCTTAATTCCTCTAGGATATCCTATAAACAACCGCACTTCAGTACGAGGTTCTAACTTATCAGCCCCTGTCTTCAACACGTGTGCAGGACACCCCCAGATCCGAACGTGTCTCAGGCTAGGCTTGCGCCCGCTCCAACGTTCCATGGGTGTTGAAGGAACTGTTTTAGATGGAACCAAGTTCAGAATGTGCGCCGCTGTTTCTAAGGCATATCCCCAGAACATAATAGGTAAATCCGAGTAACTCATCATTGAACGTACCATCTCCATAAGAGTCCTATTCCTTCGTTCTGACACACCATTCTGCTGAGGAGTGTATGGTGATGTCATTTGGGAATCAATCCCATTCTCTGCTAAGTATGCCTTGAATTCTCCAGACAAGTATTCGCCTCCGCGATCAGATCGCAGGCATTTAATGGATTTACTTTGAAGGTTCTCCACAAAAGCCTTGAACTCCTTGAACTTGTCAAAGGATTCGCTCTTGCGGCGCATCAAGTATACAAATCCATACCTTGATTAATCATCAGTGAAGGTGATGAAATACTCGTACCCTCCCCTTGCCTGGGTAGACATAGGTCCGCATACATCAGAGTGAATCAAATCCAATACTTGTTCGGATCTCCGTCCTTTACCAGAAAAAGAACGCTTGGTCATTTTACCCTCCAAACAGGATTCGCAGGTTGGAAGGTCCTCTCCTTCTATGCCGCTAATGAGACCATCAGCTTTCAACCTTTGAATTCTATTTGAATTAATATGACCTAGCCTTAGATGCCACAAGTATAATTGATTCATCTTAGAAGGCTCCTTTCTATTATTGGTGTTCGTAGATGTGTTATTACTCTCGGTTAGTTGCATCGTGTTAGACTCAGGATTCAGAATATACAAATCGTCTATCAATGTACCAGAACAGACAATCTCACTATTTCTTCTTATGACCACAGAGTGATCAAAAGAAACAGAATATCCATTCAGAATTAACTTAGAAACTGAAATTAAATTCTTTCTAAAATTCGGTACATAAAGACAATTTTGTAAAACTAAAACCCTATCACTACTAAAGTGTAAGTGAACGTCTCCCACTGCAACAGCCGCCACCTTCGCGGCATTGCCCATGTAGACCACGATCTCTCCCTCTCTAAGTCTCCGGGTTTCCTGGAACCCCTGCAATGAATTGCAGACATGGTCAGTGGCCCCCGTATCTACACACCAGGTGCTGGTAGATATCACCGCTGACAATGTTTCAGTGACTAAGGAAAATTTTGTACCTTTGATGAGAGGACAATCAGACCTCCAGTGCCCAAACTGCTTGCATCGAAAGCATCTGCCCAAAGGCTTGCTTCTCCCAATCCGTGGCTTTAAACCACTGGGTTTCTTTGCACGCTTTTCCTCTAGCCTTGCCACAAAAGCTTGTGATTCTATTAACTTACGCACAAACTCTGCTTTCGCCGAATCCTTTTTAAGGGACTCGTTGAGAGAAGATTCTGTGAGTATGTTAACCACCTCTTGTCCGGCTTCCACGCTATGTCTCAACATCATCCTGAGGTCATTCTTAATGTCCTCATCAGTTGGGACAATAGTGGATTCAGAAAGCTCAACAGTCTGAACAATGTCCAGATTTTGTTCCCAATCATTACTATATGGAACCGGTGAGTTTTCATCCTTAAGTATATCACAAAGTGGGGTCACAGTCATTCTTAACCTATAAGCACATAAAACAAACAAACAATTTAATACCGATATTATCTCCCTCAAATAATATCATTAAATCACTAATTACATCTAAAATCCCATTAGGTAAGGCAAGCCACGATAGTGTGGACGTTTACCCACCCAAACGACTTCGTAATTAGATTTCCTTCGGTCGTACACCATCAATAGCGTTACTTCGATGGGAAGGATACTATGAAGCGTACCTAAGTGTAAACCATTACTCAGTACTAAGAAGTTTGTTTGGGACTCGTACATCACCGCAAGCCACGATAGTGTGGACGTTTACGTTGACACACGGATCCTTTACTCCCTTCTATAACTGTCTACATCAATCGTTCCAAAATCCCATTCAGTGCAGCAAGCCACGATAGTGTGGACGTTTACTACACCAAAAGACTTTTACAATTGACTCCCAATTACTTGATCCATTCAATCTTGTAAATCAAGACGTGGAGAATCATAAGTGAAACTCGAAGTTTCTAACCAGTGATTCACCATGCGAACAACCCTATCTCTCATAAATGAGGGAGCCGAGCAGACAATCGATCCATCTATCAAGAATGGTACGAAGGTCTCTAATTTGTGTCCTTTACATGACCAAGTGGCTCTGGCTCCATTCCACTCCCCGGGGTGAGAATGAGTCGACTTAAAATCAGTTTTGGAAAGACAAATTAGGCATTGTTTGATAAACTTAATCAATGTTTATCGTAAGAGGAATTACAAGAACTCTCCTCTAATGACTTATCTATACAAACTTCAAAAGTTTATAAAAATCACCAAGAGAGCAGCAATGGAGACCATGGGTATGTTTCCATACCCTCTCCCACTTAGCTTTTTACAATAAAGGGATACGCTATCTAGTGCATAAAGTAAACACATATAGCATGCATACATGTAATAAAGCACATAGTATTATCACATAATCAAAATAATACTAGAATATTATTTTCCGACTATTATGGCTTTATCACATCTCCGTACGCATCTACTAGTCTTCAGTCTTCGTTTCTTGAATGCTCCATGTGACGAGAATATTAATTTCCAATATTTAAATCTATTCATTTTCAATTAATCTATTCATTTTCACATAATCAAATTAATTCGAAAATTAAGTCAATCGAATATATCGAAAATAAAATTAAATATTATTAATATTTTTATTTTTTTTTATTTTCCTTTTCTACTCCATTAAATTTCTAGAATAATCTATCCAAGACCCACTTGGAATATTCTAGAAGATTTCTATAATGGAATAAGGTAATAAAATAAATTTAGGACTCTTCTACTTTCCATAATTAATTAATTTCCATCTAATGAAAATTCCCAAGAATAGGAATAATCAAATAGGAAATAAATTAATATAAATTAATTAGACTCCTAATCCATGAATATTTCCATAAAATAGAAATAATCAAATAGGAATCCTAATTCATTCCAAATTGATTCTTTTCCTTATCCATGAGAGTTCCCACAAAATAGGAGTACTCAAAAAGGAAAAATCCGAATCAAATTAGGAAAGTGGATCTTCGGGAGGACACGAAAACCCTAGGGCTCCCGCGCCCCCCCCCCCCCCCCTTCGACCGCACGCCTACCGAGGCTCACGCGCCGCCGCCGCCTGGCCCACGCGCCACCACCACTGGTGGCCAGCGTGGTCGGGACTCCCGCGGACAGCCCGCTCTCGGCCGTGGGTCGATCGATCCCCTCGGGATCGATCATGGGGATTGATCGATCCCCGGTCCTTTGTCTTCTCGTCACTTCGTCTTCTCCGGGGTCTTCGATTCATCGATTCAATCGCAAAATAAATTACATAATCTAAATTACAATTCCGGTATCGATTCTATACATGAAATCGACCCTATACAATTTCCGGAAAAACGATGAACATAATAATAAATCCTAAATTCGGTCAACCCCCGAATTTTTACTATTACAAGCATTCACCACCAAAAACGAATCTCGACATGTCCGAGAGTTTAATAATCCAACATAAATATGACAAAATAATTAAACGAACAATCATCAAGCCATAATAGTCGGAACCCTGCAAGGTAGAACAATTTTATCGAAAATACCGCGAACGTAAACCACGCTCTGATACCAATTGTTGGAATTCGATATCCCGGGCTATTAAAATTTGCGGAAACCAATAACCCGAACGAAAACCTCAATCGCCGGAGAAACCACGAGCCCACGCGAACCGGGACCCGACCGAACGCGTCGCGCGCACGAGGCACGCGAACGCCCAGCCGAGTCCCCGCGAGAGGACTCGCGATCGCTGCGGGCGATCGTTGGGTTGCTACAAGCAACCCCGCAGCGGATCCGTTGATCCGCTGCTACGCGGCTAGGGCTCGCGTCTAGCGAGCCGCTGCGGGGAACCCGCAGCTCGCTACGAGCTGCTACGGGTCACGCCCCGTAGCCCTAGCGATCAGCCCCGCAGGGCTCGATCGATCCTCGGCGTCCAGCCGAGGGTTCGCGCGTTCGATCCCCATGAGGGATCTTCGAGCCGCCGGCGGTCCGGTGGTTCGACCACCACCGCCCGGCTCGACCCTCATACCGGGGTTCGATCCTCGGATCTTCGTCCTACGGTATTCTCGATAAATTCAAATCAAAATAATATCGAGAGAGTTTAGATATTATATCTTCGATTCGTTGTTCGGAGAAACGAAATCAAACACCTTTGAATCTTCCCACGTATTCCTTGCACTTCGTTCGAACGTCGGGTGGGCGACGATCTATCGAACTCCTATGGATCTCCTTCAACTCTCTAGAACTATCAAATAATGATATTCTTGTCTTATGATTTATGAAGGCCATGTAGTGCTTTTATAGGCTACGTAGGGGATCTAAAGGAGATGGAATATTGGGCTTCTAATATTGAAGATTAAATTGAGCCTAGCCCAAATCCATTAATCCTTATCAATATTAATTTTATTTATTTTCCACTATATAAATAAAATTGCAGTCCCAATATTTACCCATATTATATCGAATAATATTTCTCCGGTTAGTATTATTTATTCCGTGTATTTAAGATTTAAATATCCATGAATAAAATTTATTTATTGCTTAATAAATTTATTTATCTCTTATATCCGAGAATAGTACCACTCAACCTTATTTATTATGCGGGAACAAATCCACTCGCGAGGTTTACATAATAAATCCTTATGAGCTCATCTCGGGGATATTATCAACCCTTCCGGGATACACTGTCCCTTCAAGAATTCACGGCATGCCATATATAAAATATAGTGACCCAACTTAACCGGTAATTAACCCAATAATTAAATCGGTTAATTCCTTTGGAAAATCAAAGTCACTTATATTAAATATACACACCCGCAATTGTTTCAGGGATTAAAAATAAAATACTCCGAGACTTAAATCAATTATCACAGAGCAATCCTAATTGATAAGTCTCAAACGATCCGCCCAATACACCAAGTGTACAAGTGTGATAAAATAATTAAGACAAATTATTTTCTCTCTCACACAACGACTATACCGATGGATTGGTCCGTGTCCATCTAGGTCGTGAGCATCTGTTTGATTAAATACGAGTAACCGATAGTATGATCTTCTGTGTGACGGCGCACACCATACTAACTACAACGTATATAATCTAGGACTATAATTTGCATATATTTAATTAACAATTAATTAAAAGCAAATAAATGTTTATTTCAATAGATAAATGATAGTGTACAAGGAGTTCAGAATACTCAAATCTAGACATTAAGTATACTACTCCAACAATAGGCACTCCGAATAGCATTCGCGATGCTCTTGTGCTGGTCGGACACAATGAGCAGATCGTCTGCATCGTAGCAAAGCCTGAGGTTCTCTAGAAACCACGTCCACTCCAGGTCATTCTCAATCGGACCGATATCAAAGGCAAGCGGGAAAATCTGCTCGTTTCCGTCCTTCGTGACGGCAACAAATAACACACCACTGTTTTCCCCCTTCAAATGAGTGGCGTCGACTACTATGACGGGACGCAGAGTGCGCTGCTGAAATGCACTAATTCACTGCCCAAGTGCAACAAACATGTGACAGAACACGCCCTCACTGGTCTTCTGAATCTCATACCGAGTCCCTGGATTGCATTCTTTCAGCACGTGCAGATATGACGGGAGCATCTGATATGAATCCTGATAGTTGTCGTACCTCATTTCAACGGCCAGGTTCCTCGTCCGCAGGGCGAAGCTGTAATCGATCACTACTCCGTACAATCTCCTCAGATCAGAAATCATCGTCTTCGGCTTCAGTGTGATCTCATCGTCGACTAGCTGACGTGCAAAGTAAGTAGCGGCAACCTTGCTCGACACGTGACGATCGGCAGTCCGACCCAAATCATTGACACACTCGTGATTCAAGTTCAGCCTCGTAATCTTCCAGAGTGTTTCGTCATTCCCAGTAGCACACAATTTGAACGGGCACTTCTCAGAACCTCGCTTGCAGACGAACGCTACCCGTTCAGAGGTCGAGCGTTTAGTGGCACACTCCACCATATGCTCCATGTGATACATCCCCACCGCTATCTTCAGATCCGATTTCGTTCGGAATGTCGAGCCGACTGCAATATGACCATACACCAGTTCGGGAGGCTCGATCGATCGCAATGGAATCGCGGGGTCAAACTCCGGCAGTGGAATGATCCAGTTGCGCAGTGGATTATTCTGAGCATTCTGAGCTGCTTCGGGTTGCTCGCCGGCTCCCACACTAGAACTCGAGGACAGATTACGGCGTGACAGAATATTTGTGATGACCCGCGGCTGTGTAATCCATTCTGTCCATTCAGTGGTCAACGACTGCAACAGATCGGTCTGACGAGCTTCGTCGTCGTCCTCGGAATTCTCAGCATGCCTCTCGCCCTCAGTCGGTACATCCGGATCCACTTCTGGAATATTCACCTCGGGGGCATTTGGTTGTGCCTCCTCTAGCATCTCGGTGACGAAAATGAAACAATCGTCCTTTTGCTCGTCTAGCATGCGGGATACATCGTCGTCGCTAAGCAAAGGACACCGCACGCTCCTAAAATCATTGTCTCGTGTTAAGATGAACAACATGTATTCGATATTCGGCGGAGGGCGCAAAACGGCACGAATCTGGCTCACAAGACCATCGAGGGTAAGTTGATCCCTCCTGAAGAAAAGGCACATATCTATCCCGTCGACGTAGACCGCTCGTTCCCAACGACCACCGTAACGTATCGTGATTCGTTGATTCGACATCTACAATTACAAAAAACATTATTGAATTAGGTTAACTATTACAACATATCCATATATATCGACGAAACAAACCAAAAATTACGAAAAAATGCTTTTTTTGCAAAAAACAGGCCCTGTTACTCGAATGAACTGTTCCATCGAGTAACAGGATGGACAGTTTCATTCGAGTAACAGGATGCACATTCGAGTAACGCAATTCTAGTAACGCAATTCGAGTAACCTCATCAGTTCGAGTAATCTCACATTACTCGAATCAGTGTTCCTGGAATGAGGTTAGTCGAAACATGTTACTGAAATTAGGGTTAATCGAAAAACTACTCGAAGGCATTTCGGGTAACCTCATTTCGATTAACCTCAGTTCGAGTAATGTTTCGCTTCATAAATTCTTAGTTACTCGATGGGTTGCTCGATCGAGCGTACGATCGACCAACCCATCGAGTAACAGTCGCAGAAAAAAAAATTGCGAAAAAATTGAACACGAACCTCTCGTTTTGGCTCGTCAAGGCATGCGTATATCCGACGGAGTTTTCCAGAATCTAACGGGGCAACATGTAGAGAGTGTTTGAGAGAATTTTGAGAGAATTTTTGAAATTTTTTTTGTTTGGTTTTGGTAGGTTTAGATGAATATGGAGGATTGAATGCACAATAAACCCACACCAAACCCTCCAACCAAACAATAAATCTGATTTCGTGGGTCCCACATGTATTTTCTTTTTATTTTTATGTTAATTGATATTTGTTTTTGTATTTTGTTTTTTTTTTTTTTTATTTATTGAAAGAGTAAAGGTATAAGAGACTTTTTATGGACAATTGGTGTAAAAAAATTCACACTTTATAAGAGGGGACTTTTAACTCATTTAGTTATCAAATGTGACTAAAAAGTCACATTCCCTCTATTATATACATTAGCTAGTCTTCGTCTTCGGCAGTCGAATCTTATAGTACATATTACACATATTATCCAAATTCGCCCTCAACTCCTCCGGTAATGGCGACCCATAGCCTCAACGTCTCCGGCGTACTCACCGAGACCAAGCGCGTAATAAACGCTCACTCGCGCCACTTCCTGGCTCTCTCCGTCCTCTTCATCCTCCCTATTTCTTTCTCTCTCATCGTTTACCCTTCAATTTCGCGTTCCCCTTCAAGCCTCCCTCACTACCACCAAACCCTATTTTTCTTCTCCTACCCGCCGGAGACCGAAATCCCCCCAGTTAACAATTTCGATCTCATCCTCCCAATACTCTACGCCCTCTCTGTTCTCATATTCTCCCTCTGCGCCACCTCATCGATCACCTACAGCACCTTCCACGGGTTCTACGGTAGACCCGTGAAGTTCATTTCCTCGATCAAATCTATTCTGTTTTCCTTCTTACCCCTAATCATAACCCAGCTAATTTTAGGGCTGCCAGTCTTTGCGTTTGGGGGTTTCACGGCCTTGGTCTATAAGGGAGTCCTTCTGTTAGGGTTTCAAATCGACTGTGATAGTATTTACTTTACAATGTTTGCTTTCTTGATCACTGCTTTTGTTGTGGGATTCTTGATTTACCTGCAAGTTGAATGGTGCTTATCGAGTGTGATAGTTGTGGTGGAATCTGAATGGGGATTCGCTCCCTTGAGAAGGAGCTCGTATTTGATCAGAGGGATGAGGAGTGTTGCCTTTTCTATGATCATGCTGTTCGGATTGTTGCTAGGTTTCTTGGCTGTGCTCTGTTCCACTCTGGTTCCCGACTTGGGTGGAATTAGTGGTGGTTGGATTAGCTGGGCTTTCTTTTTCCAGACGGTTATTTATACGGGCTTCACGACTGTTCTGATGCTTTACAGTGTCTCCGCAACTGCCGTGTTGTTTATGTACTGTAAGGCCTTACGTGGTGAGCTGGCATCTGAGATTGCGGCGGAGTTTGCGCAGGAGTATATTAGCTTGCCTTTCGATGATGGCAAGGTTCCTCATGTCGTTCATGTTTGCTAGAATATGTGGTTTTGAGGTTAGCAGCTTTTGAACTTTTAATCAAAAGGGCTTTTGATATATTCATGTTTGGTGTTGGGTTAAAAATGTAACTAAGTACTACGGAGTATTATACGTTAATATATATGTCACTGGTAAATTTTATGGTGTTCTTTCCTCGTGTATTTTTGGCCGTGTTAATACTTTTTTGACTTTGATTATGTCATTAATGACTAAGGTTGAAAATAGAAATCTAATTTCTGTTGTAGCTTGGTTCACTCGTTGGGCTAATCTGAGAATTATTTTTATTTCAAAATAGATATTCCTAGTATTAAAAAAATGGGTTGCTTGCTTGCTTACATACTTCTGTTCTTTCACTTCTTTTAATGCATTTTTCATATATCTGGAAACTGTGTGGCATGGGATGTGCGCACTGCACATGTTCTTAGAGCTTCACACACACAAACACAATCATTTGTGTAAACATAATCTCTTGATCGTATGCTTATAGCTTCCTTCGCACATGCATACAGTTTAATTAGGGTATGCTGGTTTGGAATCTAAACAAGTTGTTTGAAGTGCTTAGCAACTAGGATTCATAACAATTTTTCCTGCTAGTTTTACAGACTCTGAGTGGTAACCGGGAATTTAGTTAATTAATTTGATTGGCTTAAATATCGAATACGTTGAAGGATTCCAAAAACCTTTAACATATTCGTTTAGAAAACACTGACACCATGCCACCTTATGTTTTCTTTTTCAAAATGTTTTCTTATTAATAAATTTATTGTATTCTTAAGTTTTTGAAATACTTCATCTCTAACCATATGGTTTGACCTTTTGAGTTGGCTAATAAAATATCAGAACTCGTGTTCATTGAAAAGCTTAGTTTAGGTAAGGCAATGATTCTTACAGATTTACAGTCTTATGTTTATATGTAATGTTCTATGTGGTTGACTTCACAAAGAAGACAGTGCAGGTTCACTGTTATATAGGATATACATTGAAATGAAAATTTGAAAGTACTAATTTTTCCACTCCTTCTGGACCCCTATTCCGACATTTTCTCGGTCAACTTCTGTGTGGGTTTTAGCAATTACTAGTAATTGTAAGGTTGATTGCATGAAATGAACCTTGTACGGTGCTTATTGCTTAGACCGGTTCTAGAAACTAATACTGAGACGGATTAGGAAATCGAATGGGAACTAATATACAAAGAAATGAAAGAGCATTGAGCTGGATTTGTTTGTATTTAAACTAAATCTTGATTATTTCAAGTTCAAATATGTATGAAATATTCACATTCTTGGTTTTGAACAAAAGAAAAAACATGAAAAGAAGGTTGATTGCATGGAATACGTCAATTCATTAGAATACTTACCACCTTTTGCTTTGTCATCGATAGTGGCTTCTGGTTTACTTGCAAGTCTCGTTTCAGTTTCGGAAGCTTACGGGTAGAGATATGACTTTCAAATTAAATTTTGATTTGGCGGATGCTTCCAAAAGAACATCATAAATGAGTTCAATGAATATATGGTGCTTAATTGAACTAGTACAATTAATGGATGCTGAAACAATTTCGAAATGGTCATTGAAAACCATGAGATTAGTCCATAGCTGTTTGGTGAGTAGAAATGTTAGCATGATAGCAACTATAGCACTGCATTTCAAAGTTGAATCATTAATGGAAAAATGTGTTTGTTGTGATTTATTACGAAATCTGGTCAAGAGATGGTATTGTTGAGCAAGGTCCTTGGTATTGTATCCAAATCGATTGGATGATCTCTCATCTCGTACTAGTTTTGATGGACGGAAGTCAAAGGGATCAAAGTGTTGGGTCAAAACCTTTAATTATTTTTGACACCTCATTTCTATTCTCTAAGTGAAAAGTTGTCATCCATTTTGTATTTTTTTTTTAATTGGTCCTTATAGCATGAGTGATCATCTCTGTAACCTTGTAGCTTTTTGAGGTAATTGGAAATTGATTATGCTTAATGTACATAATTCGATCCACTAATGAGTGAGATATAGGATGGGATTGAAAGATGTACTTAAAAATCGAATTTGAAAAACAAAAACTAAAATGGTTAAGATAGTGTTTTGGAACATGTCTAAAATGGTTAAAAGAGTGCTGTAAGCGCAATTAAAATTAGAGTAATGGTGCAATTAAAGCCTATATTTGTAAGCTTGCAACAGTAGAATGAGAATATTCATGTAATCATAAAAACATTCTGGGAGTTCCCGACCCCAACTAACATTATATTATGTGGAAATTATTATTTATTTTTAATTAAATAAAAAATTTCAACCAATCCGAAGTTGACGTGTGTCATCGGTTGGCGGAGTTTCTGATTTTGAATGACACGTAAGCAGTTGATCGGTCGAAATTAAATTTTTTGGCAAAAAAGAACTAAATTGAGGAACTTTTTAAATTACATGAGATTAAATTCACCTTTTTTTATTTATTGTTCTTAGAATTTATTGATCTCTTATATATTTCTTAATTGTTTTTAAATAAGTCATAAACATAAATAATTTGTATCTTGATTGATTTTCTTCTACAGAGTATATGAGTAGTTAAATTATGTTAGACGGTAGTTAAATCATGTTAGACGGTTATGGTGAATTGATTCTTGAAATAAAGAGCTCTAAACAACATTTAAGGTTGTTAGACGATTAGGCGGTCCTATATCTTTGATACTAAATTTTTCTCCATTGCTCACTCAATTCTTCTTCCTTTTTCCACTGTGAACTTCATAGAATTCACACTAAAAACTTCACGATTTACACACTTAAGATACCAAGTTTTTTTTATCATGAAATTTGAATTCTACATTATTCTCTATTGACTATTGAACTTTTCTCTTCTCACTACTGGATGTTCTAATATCTAACTAAATCTGAAGTTAGCATTGTTCTTATTCATCATTTTCATATTATTTAATTCATAAAATCCGAATTTCAAATTCTTCTGATTTTTTTATTAATATTATGGTGTACTAATGTTTTGGAAAATTATCAATATAATTATTTTAAAAGATTATTTTTCACCAAGCTATGTGTATAAAATATTCATTACAAAATATTATTTGCAATAATATAATTATTTTAAAAGAATATAGTATTTTTTTATTTTTAATAAAATAGAAGAAATGTGGTTTGATAAAGTAAGAAAAAGAGTGAGTTGAGTGACTCATTGATTGTGGGTGATATTTTTGACACAAATGTTATTTGCACATTGATGCAACTGTATCAATGTGACAAATAGCAATCTTTAATATTTTTTTTTAACTTTTTATATTTTAATTATTTAATATAAATATATTAAATTTATAATAAAAACACGTTTTTCGAAAATATTAATTAAAATTTATTTTTACTAAAAGTAAATATTTTTACATTTTTGAAATCTACAAAATACGTAGGTAATATAAACATCAATTTTAAATATCAATTAATTTATGCGTTTCTATTTAATCGAACACGCAATTAAATTCATCCCATTGTCAAAACATATTAATTTTTTAGTTTCTGAAAATTGCGCAATAAATATAAACAAATACAACGAGACTTCTAAAGTATAAAATTGTCCTAAAAACTTTCAAACACCTTGATATAAATAAATTATACTATAAAATATTTATTATACATTAAAATATTCAATAAATAATTAAAATACTAAAATAAGTTTAGCGCCATTACACACTTTGTTTGCCTTAACATTTTCACATGTTAAAAAAATTGATTACATTAAAAAACAAATAGGAATAAAGTTTGATATAATTTTAAATTATAAAACAAACAATAATTATACTAATAACATATTTTTCAAAAAAAATTGAAAAACTGATTTTTTTTTTTTTTAGCTTGTTTTTTTGACATTTTTGTCAGCCTCAAATTTATCATTTTGTTGTTGTGCAGATAATTGTATAGATCCATTTGTTCTTGAAATTGAAACTCTAAACCATATGCGGATGAGTCTCTTTTTTCCATCCAGTATTTTGATATCCACGGCACTGAAATAAAAGTTATTTCATATGCAACTGAAATAAAAGTTATTGTTATTATCTGCAAAAAATAAATTATAAATTATATAATAAAAACCATGAGTTTTTTTTCTTACCAATATCCAATAATTATAATTGTTCACGTGCCCTAACACCACCTTTGCGCTCGGAAGTGCATGATAAGGTTTCAAAGCTACCGGAGGACATAAATATCCGCCAGTTTCTCCGAATGTCATTATGAAGATATTATATGTAGTTGCAGCCACGTATCCACAGTCAGGTACTGAGAAATAGTTAGCCGGACTGCATGCACCATCGAAGTGATTAATAGTTTGGTCCATGGATGACATGGTTGTAAGACCACCTATAACATTATCATATAATTTTGTTCTTTCGCGGAGATCACGTAGCATATCACCTCTTATTGTACGCCATTGATCTTCATTTCCAAGGACTGCTAGAGCAACAACTCTAAAACCGCAATTACCGTCTCCAACCACATCCATGTATGATTCAATATATTCTCTTATGTAGGGAGGAAAATATTTCTCCATCTTAGAGCCTCGTAATGTTACCCGTGACTCACTCTGGCGAACGCTACTGTAGCGCGGTGAAATCTGTTGCGAATTTAAGAAACTTGAAGGTGGGGAGTTTGGAGAGGGTGGTATTGGACCGTGTGAAAAGCTCGCCCGATGTTGATTCTCTTCAGGAGAGCTCGTCCAAAGATATGATGTGCTATTTCTATGATGAGTTTCAGGTGGAATATCCTCATATGCATTTGTGGCCGCCACTCTTCCCTTACCCTTTGGCTTTTTAGAACTCTTTAGTCCGACAACTTTACACCATTTCTCCCATCCTGAAGGTTCACGGTCGGTGCTTGGAGGCTTCTTATAAGGTTCAACTGCCGCTGGTGCACTAACGTATTCTGTGTCTTTGAATAGTTTTTTCCTCATGGTAGTACCACTTGAAAAATCTATATTCAATGTTCTCCAGTAAATATCAATATTATCTAAAGGGATACTCTGTCCGCATGACATGTACTGAAGAAGCCTGCAATTGCACGGAATACCGTGTGTCCTCCACAGATAACACCCGCATTTATTTTGACCTAGATCTCTTGCCCCTTCTGCGATTATCAGTTCGAAAGCCTTAAACGTGACGTTGCGAACTAGATTCCTGAACAATTTGCAATTTAACACATCAGTCCTCGTCTTGTTGGCGTTAATCATCGATTGTTTTTTTTATCTCCCCTATTTGCAACTCCATGACTTGATGAATTTGGTCGAACACATAGTCAAATGTGCAATTACTGCCGTCGAGATTGGCTTTTACCTTGTGATGCTCTTGTTCAGCCCTGTAATTCAAGTACAAACAGGTTTCACATAAGAACTCGTAATATTTTAAATATATATATATATATATATATATATATAAACAAATATATTTAATATAATTGTAGGTTTACCTGTTTGTCGTGTAGTTTCCATAGTGAAGTCGATGATCGATATGCGCACATAAAACTCTGTGTGCATGCTTCGAAAGCCACGTCTTTTCACAATAGCGAATTAGTCCAGGATAGTGCTCGTATTGTTGCTTTACCCATATATACCGAATTAAAAGTGGGTATTTGATTCGTAAAAGCAGCTTTCCAACTATATATATACTGAATATCAAAACTCAACAACACTTAATCGATAATTAATAGAAATATATTATATCGAAACGACGAAAAAACATCAAACCACTTGTCTTTGATTTGTTGTTTTTGTTAGAAATATGAAGTTTATAAGCTGATTTGCTAGCTCTCCTCCTTACTTGATTTCCAGCAAGATTAACTTTGTTCCAAAATTTCCTTATTTCTCTCTCTTTCATAGTAAAATATGAGAAAATCTGCAATTGGATTTATAAACTTTGTTCCTTATTTCCCTCTCTTTCATCAATAGCTTAGCTTTTATAGAAGATTGGATTTCAAACCAATAATTGAAAGGATGTCAGTAGTTTTTTATAGATTTATAAAATCAACAATTGAAACCGCATGGGAGAATTCATATATTGTATACGGACTCCAGTATTTTTATAAATTATAATATATAAAAATATATTAATTTTATAATAAAAACACGTTTTTCGAAAACATTAATTAAAATTAATTTTTACGAAAACTTTAAAAAAATAGATTTTTGAAACCTATAAAATGCGCACGTAATATAAATATCAATTTTAAATATCAATTAAGTTATTTATTTATACTTACTCGTGCACGCAATTAAATTTATCCTGAATTTCAAAACATATTACGATTTTTTGTTTCAGAAAATTGCGCAATAAATATAAATAATTATATTTTTTTGTTAACGGCTTAAGAGTGTGTAACGCGCTAAACTTATTTTAGTATTTTAATTATTTATTGAATATTTTAAAGTATAATAAGTATTTTATAGTATAATTTATTTATATTAAGGTGTTTGAAAGTTTTTATGATAATTTTATATTTGGAAGTCTCGTTGTATTTGTTTATATTTATTGCGCAATTTTCAAAAACTAAAATTAATATGTTTTGACAATCGAATGAATTTAATTGCGTGTACGATTAAGTAGAAACGCATGAATTAATTGATATTTAAAATTGATGTTTATATTACCCGCTCATTTCAAAAATGTAAAAATATTTAATTTTGGTAAAAATGAATTTTAATTAATATTTTCGAAAAACGTGTTTTATTATAAAATTAGTATATTTATATTAAATAATTAAAATATAAAAAAAATAAAAATGAAAACATGTCACATCGATGCCGGTCGCATCAATATGCAAAGAGTATCACTTTATTTTTTATTGAAAATGGGGGAATGAAATATGATTAGGAGAAAAGATGTGAAAGAAGGTGACGCAGCGTAAAGCTACCAAGTATACTAGGTGTTTGAGAACAAAAGAACTCTTTTTCATATTCAAAAGCTACTGCAGAAAACAATGACACTAACAGAATATAAATAACCTAAAACCTTAATTTAGTTGGGCTTTATTAGATAAATAATTAAAACAAATAATTTGGGCCTTCAACTATGATATCCACATATCCGTTAATGAATATGGTGTAACACATTTCAAAATTTCTGACAAAATTTTGACAAAATTACATAAACACCTCTCTCAATATGTGCAGATTCAAATGGCAAGGCAGTTGGATTCAAATGGAGTTGCTGTTTGTTTATTTCTTAATCAAAGCTAGATGTTATTTGTAAGTAACAACCCCTAAGAAAAAAACAAACAGCAACTCCAGGGAATACAAAAGAAATACAAAACAAGCTTCATAAGCAACATGAAACACGAATGAGTGAGGCAAATAATGTTTCTATATTATAAATAAAATAAAAATGGGTGCAGTTACAATTATCAAGAGCATCTCTAATATCAATCATTTCATCTTCCTCTATAACAAGTCTCTCAATGGGACAAAACAAACGAGTTAGGCACCCAGTAATGCTACATACTAGAGTACATGCTAGTAATTAAGGCAAATTACAAATACTAGCCCTGAGCTCAAGCCAAATCACAAATGAAGCCACTCTCTTTCAGAATTACAAAAACGAGCCTTTTCGGATGAGGGTCATTGCAAAACAAATGCAAATCTCAATAGGTGTGTGTATATTTTTGTCATTTACTGACGAAGTAGAATAAAGTTTCAACTTGATGGCACCGTGCAGAGCAGACCATGTCCGGGGCTGTGTTCCAAGGGATACATGGTGGTCCCTTTTACGTATTGTTGATGTTCAACAGCAGCTTTTCTTGGCAGCACAAACTTGTTCCCTTTGAGTTGCTTTGAGATGATAGAACACGAAGCTACTGGATCTGAAGATCCAGCTCCAACTCTCCTATATTCACACACACACAAAAAAGGTATTTATTTTGCAACTGCTGAGTTTCAAATGAATAAAGGGGGTTATTGCAAGTGGCCTTGAGGTTCGACCGAACTACAAGTCTACAAAAGAACATCAATCTTTCACAATTACAAAATAGTACCTGAGATTATATTTCCAACATTAACATTTTAATAATAATAACAATAATAATGTGTGTGTGTGTGTATATATATATATATATATATATATATATATATATATATATATATATATATATATATATATATATATATATATATATATATATATATATATATATATATATATATATATATATATAGAGAGAGAGAGAGAGAGAGAGAGAGAGAGAGAGAGAGAGAGAGAACGAGAGAGACCTAAACTATTACCTCAATATTTTCTCAGATGCAATTCGGGCAGCAGTAATTAAACTGTGGCTCGGAACCCACTTGACAATTCGGTTTGGATCCGCTCGCATCGGAGAATGGATCTTGATAAGCTTTTTGAGCACAACAATTAGATTACAATATTTAGGTTCTCTTGATAAAATGATTTTAGGTAGATTCTTTATAAATCCACCATGATAACTACAAAAAACCTCAGTGAACATTGATATATTACTATATTTAACAAATTAATTTGTTACAAGAAATTTCGAACTGGAAATTGGTAATTTTTATTGGACACTTTGACCACCTATGTCCAGAAAAACTGTGCAACGGGCAGGTATGGAAGTGACAAATTATTACATGGACTTGAGCTCATGTAGATCTATGTGTACTCAGTGAAACTTATTTTTGAAGAATATAGTTCATACGTTGGGAAGAATATAATACATAAGTACTTGTGAAGAATAGAAGTTATGAAGAATTCAATACTAATGTTGTGAAGAATACAAATTATGAAGAATCCAATACTAATGTTGTGAAAAATGTATTTATACTATTTGTGAAAAATAAAGCGTATTTTTGTGAAGAATGCAGTGTATGGGTCCATTTAATACACTCACGATGGAAGTACAGTAAAATATTTTCAACATTTATCATTATAATGTATTTAAATATAAAAATGGTGGGATAAACAAAGGTTCATGTGTGAATATAATAATGCAGGTCAGATGATAGGTGTTTTTATCTGAATTCTGAAATTTTGATTAAGTATTGAGATTCTGAATCCAGACGAGCCCTAAAAATTACTAGTACGTACTGGATATGTTTTAGAATTCACCTCTTAAGGAAGAAGAAATATAAACCTCTAGGTTGAATTTCTAAAAATACTTATTTTAAAAACAAAAAACTGTAATTAGACTAGAACAGCATAGGTAAATTTTGCAATTATTCGTAAAATATAAAGAAACAGAAATGCTAGACTCACTCCGAGGCATTCCATCATTTGATAGTACGCCCTGCCGTGCAGAGGGGTGTGACCTTGCCGAGATTCTGAGAAATATCTTGTCCTGAGATTTTATTAGGCTTCGTGATTAAATATAGAGTAAAAAGGGAAATTTCATTTCAAAACTTCTTCTGACTATTACCTACCATTCTTTGTAACCAGGGTCGACAGTGAAACCATACATGTCAACAGTGTCACACATGGAGAGAGCGAATTCAAGAGCTTTCAGTCCTGTACCTTTGGCAGCTGACCCAAAGGATGCACCCACCATGAGATACACGGGATTCAGAATTGGAATTTCCTAAGAACGAAAATGCAAATGGTATATGAGCTTTTGCCGTAGCTTAAAGAAAAACGATTAAATTTGTAAAAGTAGACAATTATCAAATTACAAAAGCTACTCTTCAGTCAAAATTCAAAAAGTAATTTGTAGAAGTTATATTATCTAATAAAACTAGCTAAACCTCATTGTATTACAATTATGGATGTGTGTATTTGCTTAACAAATACCCTTCTCAAAAAGGTAAATATCAACGAGCCATTCATACTTTTGATAGACGTGCACAACCGGATCTTGTACTTAAATCAAATTTAGTTTACACAAACAATAGAAAAACGTGCACACCCGGATCATCTTGTTCATAATATCGTGAATGGTTGTTTTGACTATCAAGGCCTCCTTCCCATTATCTGCAGACTTGAAAATGTCAGAGCATGTAAGCATGAACATGAAAATAAGATCTCGAGAAAAGTAAAATGTGCTAATACCGTACAACTCCGCAACTTTATCTAGAGCTTTAGCAGAGCCTCTGTTGAGCAGGCGAAATGTACTTTTCATCCCCACGTATTCTGTGAAGTTCTGGATAAATGATATAAAAGAGTGAGAAGAAGATATAGTTTTATCATTAATACAGAATGATTACAGCACATTATATCGACCTTTACAGGTGCCCCGTTCTCCCTTACAACTGCATCATAACCATCTATTTCCTTTCCGAATTTGGTTTTCAAAAGGTCTCCCGAGTTACCGATAACAGCACACCGACCAAATTGTCTTGGTGTGTAAGGTGGTCTGTCTGGAAGAACAAGAGAAAGTTTCTCCATGCAAAGTGTTCTATTCTTACATCCATTCCTGAAACATAAAAATTTTAGTTCAGGCAACATATGTAAATGAAATATAATATAAGAAAATAATAAGGAAAAAGAAAAACACACACGGCAGTATAGCAGTATATAAAAAGAGACAGGCAAGGAAAACTTAAAAAGAAACAAGCAACATAACACTATATTGCCCAAGCCCGTGGGGAGGGGAACTATTTCAGATTCATCCTCGCTTTATTTAAATGATCAACACAAGTTGTTAATATCATTTCCTCCTACAACAATCTACTAGATGCAATCCTTCCACATGAAAAAATCTTAGTGCATGCAATCTAGACTTCTAACTTCAAACAGTATTGGGATTGGATATAATACCATGGTCACGGCCTGAGGCCAACAAATGTGACTTTCGCACATGAGGCTCTGCTAGCAACTATTTTAAATTTAACATCACTTTATGAAAATGATAACTCAGGTTTCTAAATGAGTTATTATACCAACATACAAATCATTCCGAAAGAAATTCCACAACTGATAAGGCGCATCAAATAGTCTTTTATAAATAAGTTGAGTATAGTTGAGATATTTTGACTTGTGAATTGTCCTACATTTATAAGACTAGTGAGATACTCCCCTATAACAAGTCAGTTATAGGATGGAAACTCAATAAGGTTGCTCATGTATTAGTGCTGCAGTTGTGTTCTACTTACCTCATGTTTTTTTACTACTTTATTCATGAAGACTAAATTTTTAATTGATAATTAAACTAGACTTTGAATAAGGGGAAAGTAGTAAAGAATCTGATACTTAACCAGAATCCAGGAACCAATAACTTGAAATTTTGACAGACCTCTGATTCTACGGTGAAGAATGTACTCAATGAAGTAGTAAAATAGGTGTTCAAGTAAAGCTTATTTTTATTTATCAGAGCCTCGAGTTTTCAAAAAGTTCAAGTTTGGGGTATGACTGTATGAGTTTTAA
Organism: Euphrasia confusa; assembly: GCA_954870475.1. Lineage (NCBI taxonomy): Eukaryota > Viridiplantae > Streptophyta > Magnoliopsida > Lamiales > Orobanchaceae > Euphrasia > Euphrasia confusa. The sequence goes on from OX940967.1 coordinate 14,901,213, forward strand.
TTGACGACAAATATATTCATGACTATTGCAACCTCGTTCGGCATGTTGCATGCACCGGAAAAGGATGAAGCGAGAAGGCTATTCGACTCTTTAACTTAATTTTTGAATAAAAAATGAATAAATTTCCATAACAAGAATATATAATAAGATATCATTTCAATTGATTTGCAGATGTAACAGTTTCTCTTATGAAACAGAAAACTTCCAGGATAAACAACTCGCCTGCAGAAAACAAAATTTGTTTATAACTACTACAGTAGTATTTACAGCCACCATTATCAGTTAATATTACCATTCAAAGCATTCAATCGTTCTACTTTTTCACTTATTGATCATTGTTTCTACATTGGTTTTCTTACTAAATTTACATTGATGCAAGTTCTAGATCAGCGCCTCACACAGAAAAATGAGAGAGAGCAACTACTTACAGAAGAACTCCCTTATTGATCCTCCGCCAAGCATATTCTTCCCATCCATTTGGTAAAGCATCAATGAACTCTCGTGTCAGTATTGTGGTACTGTTCCGCACCTGAGCAAGACCTCACTAAATGGCAATTCAATTGTTGCATGTACAATCTACTCTACAAGAAAAATTCTAAAAGAACAAATTTACTGCAACTCCCACTCCATTATAAGGAAAATAAAGAGCCACAAAAAGATACTACCTCCGTGTCTGAAAAAATTGCATAGAGAATTTGACATGTATATTAAGAAAAAATCGTTTTTTATGTGTTGAATTATATTAAGTAAGGATAAATGAGTGTGGTAAAGTTGTAAAAAAAATTCTATTTATGGGTGTGCAAACTTTTAAGAGACAACCCAAAAAGGAAAGTAGGCAAATTTCTAAGAGACGAAGGGAGTACATAGGATATAAGCAAAAATATATTATAAACACTTAGTTTCTATCAGCTACGTGATTATTTTCAGAAAATGAACTACAAGAAGTCATGCGAAAATGAACTACAAGAAGTCATGCGCTTAACTTTCCAATAAATACTTGCTATCATGTGAGACAAACAAAATGAAAGGTATTCATAGTAAAATCAAATTTAGGACACTGACCTGTTCCCATGTAGCTATGGCTTCACATAGGTTAAAGTCAAAAGTTAGGCCTTCGAGTTCACCTGTTTTGGGATCTTTCTGTTTAGATGTTTAACAAATAACAAATAAGCTTTTGTAAGAAAGAATGCAGATAATAAATGTGCATATGATGCCTTTTTATAAGTGAACACTCTCCTAAAGGGCTCTAGATACAAACATCGGAGTGATAATTTATAAGGCATTGCAAATCTAAATTTCTTTTCCACCCCTGTAATATTGATTTTCTATATGTAGAGAGAGAACATATGCAATTGCAAAACAGATCAGGAATCCGAATACGAATGCGGAAAACATCAAAAGATGAATAGAAACCTTACCCATTTTGGAATTGTGTCCTTGGGAAACTTTAGAGAAACCTCACAATCATCCCTTCCACGAACAGCCTGTAAACCTAATCCATTTGCACTCTGCATAGCCAAAATGCGTAACCAAACTATAAGCTACAAAGACTAAGCAATAAAGTAATGTAGTTGAATACATCAAATAAGATTAAATCACACATGAACATGAAGTAAGTGTCACTATATTTATTATTTGGAATTTGGAAACCCAGAAATATTCTTAACTGCTATAAATTTCTGCGAATTCACTCATTCCGCAACCCGATTTATCAACAAATTCCAGTCAAAAAGTTAACTCACCCTCGATTGAACTTCATATTATTACACTGACCTCTAACAAGAATAAACAGAGCAATAAAAACCCATCAACTTAAAAGACTGAAAAAAAAAACTGACCACACACTTCTGAAAATGCGTCTGCAGAGATTTCAGTGCTTCCAGATCTTTACTGGAAATGCGAAACGGAGCATCTGCACAACATATTCATGAATTTGTGCATAAGAAATCCAGATCCCATCTAAGTGAAATTAGTGAATTTCTGCGAAGATGAACATACCTAGATTGGATACGCCGGCCAGGTATATGAGAATGGCAGAGAATCCAGAGGCCAAGGCAACAAGAAAAGCTAGGTGCAGTAACCTCATCTAACTCTACTAATGAATTAATCAAATATGAAAAACGGTTGATAGTGAGTGAACCCAAATCTCCGTCACTTTCTTTGCCCACCGGTGGATCTACAGCGGAGCGGAAAGATGAATAAGCTTCTTCCCTTTGTTATGATCAAAATTTTGTTAATTCTGAGAGGCACCCACGAATTTAATTTGATAACATAGTGATTCGTGACCCTATTGCTTCGTTATTCCCCGGAGCAGCACCCTCTAATTTCAATTTCTATTAATCATTTCGTATCTCACATTAAAAAATGATTAGTTCAATAAATTTTATGTTCCGTGGCATCCTCTTGGCAGTTTGGAGGAGGTGTGTTTGAGACCGTAGTGTAGGAGGCTTCCTAGGCTGCGTCGTTGAGTATGATCATAATTGATGGGAAGTGGAGATGGCCAGCAGACTTTGCGGCAGAGTTCGTTGATTTTATGGACGGCTTGTCGAGTATAGATGTGAGGACAGATACAGTGCGGTGGACATTACATCGTTCAAGAACCTACACTTCTGACTCGGCATATACTCTATTCCGCCCTGAGAGTCCCAGAGTGTCGTGGGCTGCCCTTTTGACTGGACCTAGACGTATCCCACGACATTGCTTCATTCTTTGGATGGCTATCCGCGGTCGGCTACCGACTAGGGATAAGCGTTGAATTGGTCGGGGTGATAACTCGTGTGTGCTATGTGGTGGGGAGAGTGCGGAGACATATTCTCATCTCTTCTTTGATTGCCCTTCTCACAGAATTGCTTGCGGAGACTTGAGGTGGATGTGGGATTTCTATGGCCACGTGGTAGTTGGCATAGTACGGTATTACGAGCTTCTAGTCGATGGCGTGGGAAGCACTTGATATCTTGCGCGTATCGTGGACTTCTCGCTGCTCTTATCTACTTTATTTGGCTCGAGAGGAACACGAGGATTCATGAGGCTCGTTCGGTGTCGCCTACAGTGGTGGCCTCTTAGACGATTTCTATCATACAGGAGAGGATCCGCTCAATACGACTTCCAGATTCTCTTCAGGCACGTGCACTGAAGAGGGTATGGCAAATAGCCTGGTGACTACATTTGTATTATTTAGTGCTATATGTTTAGTTTGGTTAGTTGGAGAGCTAGTTTGTTAGCTCGGTGATGCGGTGGGGGTTTCTTCCCCTATGCGCTTTACTGTATCATACCTTTTTTATTTTCTATGTGATTGACCTTTAAAAAAAAATTATGTTAATTTTTTTATTAATATTTGATTTTAATTGGAAAATTGATCAATCTCTTTAATTTGTTAAACTTATAAAAAAGGAATGTTAAATTGTTTGATCTAGTAAAAATTAAAATATTAAGTTGTTATTTCAAATAATTAAATATAAATGAAAAAGACGTCTCGTCGTTTAAGTTGTTATACTGAGTTTATATTTTGTTGTCCAGAAAACAAAAATATTGTTGTCAAAAAACAACAAATTTAAATACTCCGGTTAGAGAACAACAGATTCAATTATAAATAGTATTGAGTACAGCAATTGAAAAACGAAAGTAACAAAAATGTAATACTAGTAAGTTGTATCAATTAATACAACTTACTTCAAACTGAATAAAACTTTATTATAAATCGTGAATTACTAAAAACAATTTCGAGAAAACAAAGAACTAATAAACACTAAACAGTCACAAAACTTCTTAGTGAACACTCGGGATAAAAAGGCTACGGAAGCTAAAAACGTGTGCAATAAAATATTTCCCTCACTAAAATAATCCACGTGAGTCTTGTGTCCGCGTGTATGAAATCTGTCTTTTAAGACACATGGGTCTTGTATTTATAAAGCACAAAATATTCTCCTCTAAGTAATTGTTTTTATAATGGAAGAAGACTCTTTTCATAACTAAAATATTTTGCTCATCTTATAGATCTCAAATATCTTTCTCTTTTCAATTTGGATTCTCTTCCCAATAATAAATATTTATATAATAAATATTTCACCAAAGAAAATTAAAATTAATTAAATCAATTAATTTGACTCCAACAAATTTCTCCATTTTGTCTTTCTGAATCGGTTGTCAACTCATCGATGTCAATTCTCCTCTTTAAATACTGTCAAGACGACTCCCCCAACATATATGAACTCTCTTGACAAATGTACTACGAAAATAAACTTCATGTGAAGTAGTAAAATTACCCCCGAAAGGTTGTGTGGTAACAGTTCTCTCAACATAAAATTGCAATATGACTTGAACTGGGAAACTAAGTACTAGATAAGATAATAGATATTAATATGTAAATATGTACTATTGGCTGTGATTTATACGATTTTGTACTGTTTTTTTTAGATTCTTTGTGTGTGAGTTGTGTCATTTTGAGTCGTTTATTTGTGTCATTCACTTGATTTGTGGTAGGTTTTATGTTTTGTGAAGTGTGTAGGTGTATGAGCATGTTCGATGCGAAAACAAGCAAAAACGAGTTAAAAAACGGTAAAAGTGATTTGGCCGACAAACTATTGACATTGCGATGCAAACTTGGCCACCTACAAACATGATCCATATATTTGCGGAAAGCTATTGAAATCATCTACACGGCCCTACCAGTTTCCTGTTATGGTTCTCCGTCATATGGCCGTAATTCACGAGTTTCCAGCCCAGCACGCAGCTGCCCCGGAGTGTTTGTGCAGCGAACTTGGAGAGCTTGGGTCTCCCAACTCCGACCACCTACAGCGACGATCTATACTTCTACGGAAAGCCCTTGGAGTCCTTTACATGGCTCAGCCATACAAGCGCCCGATCGCGACCATAACCAGGCGCCCGCTTGCGCAGCAAGCGCCCGCCTCTTCTCTCAACCGCTTCTCTGAAGTTGCCACCAGGAGGTCACTTCCCCAGCAGGCGACCGCCCACGACGATCACCAGGTGCCCGCCCGACGGGATGCCCAACCTTTGACCCGCGTTTTGACCCTCATTTTTCATGTACTATCTATAGGGTTTTGATCCTAATTTCATGGAGACTTGATCACGTACGATTTTGGAGGTTTGGAGACTAGACCTAGGCTACTTTTTCACGTGGAGATTGTTTACTTTGGATTGCTTAGATCATCTATAGTGTAGCTCGATTTAGTTGTTTGAATTCTCATTCAAATTCTAGTAAATTTTTTTTTTTAATTTTAATTTGATAGATTGTTATTTTTTTTATTCGATTGTTCTTATTTTTCTTTTCAATAAAATTATCAATATGAATTCCTTGTTCTTCGATTATTGTACTTCGTTTCAAATCATGAGTAGCTAATTAATTTTATTAGGGATAGGGAACTCAATTCTTGAAAGTAAAAGTTGAATTTTGAGTTGCCCATAAAGTGTTCGATCAAATGCCCAGTTGATAATTAATTCACGTTTGAGGCGGTTAGGCAATTACGTGATTGGAATTAATCGAATCACATTCGAACCAACCGGTAACGGGCGTTCTTGTGTGATTTATGTGAACTTGAATCAAACTCCAAAATTGAGAATTGAGACCCCGATCCCTAATCCTTTTTCTTATTATTTTAACGCATTATTGTTTCTTGCTTTGATAATTTAGAATTTAGAATAATCAAAATCAACTCAAACCATGCATTATGTTATTTCTTTTCTTTTTCTCGTTGCAAACAACTGAATACTTTTATTAAGCCGATAGTAGTGTTTCTCGTGAGATCGACTCGGGCGAATTGCTTCGACAATAAGTTCGATTATTTTTATTTTATTTTTGACGCACTACAATGTCCTATCAAGCTACAAATCTATGTAAATATTTAATGTAGATATATTAAGTTAGTATTTATATGTTTTTTTTTCTCAAAATTACACAATAAATAGAGAGATTTTTAAAAATGGTTGGTATACTATACTTACATAGATAAACAATACTTTCCAATGGTATGTACACTTTCAAAGTGATATTAAATTGTTAATAGTACACTATTGAGAGAAAAAGTAAAATTGACGAGAGAAAAAAATGATTTTAAAATTGTGATAAGGTAAAAATTGAAAATGTGTTTACGTTTTCTGAGTCTCACATATACCATTTCTTTTTAAAATTAAAAAAAAATCTTAATTTTATTCTCACAATACACGATTATTTAAACATATACTACTATTTTTTTTAAATCGAATTAAAAATTCGGTTAACCAAACCACACTTTAAAAATGAAAGTTTTTTTTCTTAATTTTATCCTTACAATACACCATTATTTACACATATACTACTATTTTTTTAAACCGAATTAAAATTTTGATTAATCGAACTATTTAAGTTGTATTTTTATAAATCAAAAATCAAACCATTTTAGAAATGATTTGGTTCGATTTGGTTTAATTCGGTTCGATTTTAAATATTAATTAAAAAAAATCAAAAAAATTAAAAAAATTAAATTTAAAATAATAATTACTACTTTTAATTAGAAATAAAATATATAAAATAAAATTATTAAATAAAGTGGAAAAATATAAAATCATAAAAATTAGAAATTATTAATATATTATTTTATCGATTTATCGGTTAAAAAACTAAATCAAATCAAAAATTAAAAAATTCAAAAAATTTAAACCAAATTAGTTTGGTTCGGTTTGATTTAATCGAAAACTTCACTTTAGTTTGGTTTGATTTGGTTTGGCTCGATCGATTTTTGAGAATAATTTTAATAAAATATTTTAACTAAATATTTAACTACAAATTGATAAGTAGTATAATTTTTTTTAACATGTATTACAATATTCTACTCCATATCTTATACAGTTTTTCTTATAATTTCAAAAAACAAATTGTCCTTTATTTTAATAACTCCTCAATAATAATATAAATAAAGTCAAAAAAAGGTTATAATAACAGGAAGCGCATCTACTCATCGGATCAGAGCACTAGGGGACGCCATTCCTCCAACCATTTTCTTTCCATTATTCCCTCGTCACATATTTCCCACATAATTTAAATCTTGAAATCTCAATTTATTGTTTTCTTAATTGTAATTTGATAATCAAATGGCGACTCGTTACTGGGCAGCATCCCTCCCCGTCGGCGAAGGCTCCTCCGCATCTTCCTTGTGGAGTCGCCTTCAGGATTCCGTCTCCAAACAATCCTTCGATACCCCTCTCTACAGAGTAATTTGATTTCGCAATTTTTTTTTATTCATCGTAAAATTTCAGATCTGATTTCAGAAGATCATGCTGTTCCCAATTCAGTGTAGCGCAATTGTTTTTTTGGCTAAACTTTGAATATTCATCATGGGTTTTGTTGTATATTTGCAGTTCAACATTCCAAATCTGCGCGTAGGCACCTTGGATTCCTTGTTGTCTCTAAGTGACGATCTATTGAAGGTGATTGGTTTTAGAAAAGCGAACTATTTTTGTTTGCATTGTTTAGTTTTTATTAATTAGATCATATAGAGGTTTTACTGGATTGATATTGTAGGCCAACAGTTTTATCGAAGGAGTATCGCAAAAAATTCGACGACAGATTGAAGAGTTGGAGAGGGTCTCGGGAGTTGTTAGTAGCTCTCTTACCGTTGATGGGGTTCCTGTTGACTCTTATCTTACTAGGCAAATTAATGCATCTCTTTTGAAATTGTTTTTTTACCTGTTTTGAAAGTGCAAGAGTAATTTGATTTGGTAAAATACTTTGTGATTTATGTAGGTTTGTTTGGGATGAGGCCAAGTATCCGACAATGTCACCACTTAAGGAGGTTGTGGATGGAATTCATGTGCAAATCGCCAAAATTGAGGATGATCTCAAGGTATGCTGGCTCGTCCGAAGTCGATAATGCTCACATTAGTTTGATTTAAACTTTAGGGAACTCTTTAGATTTGGAGTATTTGAAAAAGATGCTAGCTAAAACGTTAAATATTATAAAAACCACCTCTGTCCTTTAATCCCTTTTACATTTTGCCCAACTTTTACTATTACACCCCTCAACATCTTCAAAATTTAACAAATCTCGATGTTTGTTTTGTATCATCCCTAACTTTTATCAATGGTGAATCTACTGTATTCTTTTTGGGCATTCCTAAATTCATAAGCTGCATACACAATAGGATCTACTTTACTCTTTTTGGGCATTCCTAAATCAACAATAATGATGAATGAGGAGGGTTTGTGTTTTTTGTTTTTTTTAAAATATCAAGTCTTCTATGGTGCACTTCAATTCCTGTTGCTTTGTCTCACAGGTTCGTGTTGCTGAGTATAATAACGTGCGCAGCCAACTAAATGTCATAAACCGAAAGCAGGGTGGAAGGTATATGATCAACTTACGAATCTAAATTTGGACCCGTGTTAGTGTAGTAGACTAGTAGTAGTAGGATGAGGAGTAACAATAAAATGCTGGTCTGGTAAAGGCATTAACAGTTGTTGGTTGCTGGAACTTGGATTATTCTTACGGTTACGCTAAAGACATCTGTAATTAATTAGTGTTGTATCCTGGGACTTGAACATCTATTTATTTTTGGCTGCAGCTTAGCTGTTCGTGACCTTTCTAATTTGGTGAAGCCACAAGACATTGTCAGTTCTGAACATTTAACAACCCTCCTTGCGATTGTTTCAAAGTATTCTCAGAACGATTGGCTATCAAGCTACGAGACATTAACAACCTATGTGGTAACTACCCCATTTGAATTTCAAGCAATCCTATTATTTTGACCCCATTTTATTTGCTAAATTGAAGTATTGAGTCAGTGAAATCCCAAGGGTAACTACCATTTTTGCATTTGCTCACCTAACATGAAAAATAGTATTGTGCTTGCTTGGTGGCCATCAAAGTGGCCATCAAACGTTTACAGTAATTTTCCTAAATATATTAAATGTTTTGGTTTTAATTTCCACATTTTTATTAACTAATTGTTTTAGGTCCCCAGATGCTCCAAGAAGCTCCATGAGGACAATGAATATGCTCTTTATACTGTAACATTGTTCAGCCGAGATGCTGACAATTTCAAAACTAAGGCACGCGAAAGAAACTTTCAAGTGAGTTTCGCAGCCTTCTATATTTGGCCAATATGTGTTTCATCTTCACCTATGTACCCCGTTTTTTAAGAAAATCTTCTACATTTTATGCATAGTGACCTTGAGATTGTATGAGACATGTTACCACTTCCGGAGGCTTTAGTAATAGTTTCATTTTTTGTGTGATTTCAGATTCGTGATTTTGAATATAACTCAGAAACACAAGAAAGTCGAAAGCAGGAGCTTGAAAAGCTGATGCAAGACCAGGAAGCAATGAGAAGCTCTTTGTTGCAATGGTGCTATATCAGTTATGGAGAGGTAACTATTTCCCCTCCTATTTGTAGCTTTTTTATTTTTCTATATTGCCCTAAAAGAACTTATCAAACCTGAACATATAGTCTTCCTTTTACGTATGGATAATGATATATGGCCTAGTTGCTTCCACTTTCCATAAATGCTTAGACCCTTTCTTCTATATATTTTTGTTTTTATTTCGTAATAGTTTTATTACTTGGCTTTTCTTTGGTTAATGTCTTTGTCGCTTAGTGGCAATTGGTGTTTAACACACAGAATTATTGCAGAAGTTTACATAGACATTGCATGTATTCAATTAACATACTCTATATGTGCTCAATAGTTAATGAGTTATTTGCAAACATGAGAGTAATTTCCTTTCAAGTTTTAGATTAGTAGAAAATACTCAGAGATATTAGTGTAGATAGCATGCTAATTAAGTTAACCAATCCTATTAGTATAATCTAAAGCGAAGCAACAGAGTCCTTTGAATTCAATTCTGAGCTACTCTCAGGCTTCTGCCTCAAGGAGCTTCTCTTACAATACACCCGAGTAAAGAAAACGGAAAAGTTGAAAAATTAGAAACACTCGATTCTTGGCTTATATTGGATTCTCTTAAATTTGACTTTCATTTTTTTTCACAGGTTTTTAGCTCTTGGATGCACTTTTGTGCTGTGCGTGTCTTTAGTGAAAGCATTTTGAGATATGGTCTGCCTCCATCATTTTTGGTAAAATTACTACTTTACATCCTTGTAACTTCTGCTTCTTTCCTTTTCCTTTTTATCTATTGTAGGAAGCCAATATACAGTTACACCACACTTTAAACTGCTAACTCCTAAGGGGTTCTTCAATATATTCTATTTCAGTCTGTTGTATTGTCCCCATCTTTGAAAAGCGAGAAGAAAGTTCGATCCATTCTGGAAGGACTGTGCAGCAGCTCAAATAGGTACTACTTTTGGTTTCTAGTGAGCTTTTCTCACGTATTTCAGTTACCTTTGTCTATGAAATTCTAACAAATTTGGACATTGTGAGTTGTTTTAGAGGGTACTTTTGAGGTTCACTCTAATTAGTCTGAAGGGTATATTTAAGTATTAAGCATATACAAACCGTCAATGGTTCAGTCTAATTATCTCTAAATTTATTTTCACATTCTAACAATTTTAACTCACCCCTTTAAAATATGCAACTAAATACTCTTCCTAAAGAACATTATAAAATTAATAGATGGATTTCAGCATGCAACGTGGAACCAGGCAGTGCCATGTGAAGGTTTTTGACCTAAAATTTTAATCTAGTCAAACATATTTCGGAAGGCCATGAGTTTGTGGACTGACACTTTTGACTGCTAATCTATTTCAAAGATTTTGTTGAAGATGCTTTGGATGGTTTATAACTCGTTCATTTTTATAATACTACTGCAGCACCTACTGGAAAGCAGAGGATGAAGGAGTGGTCGGTTTCGCAGGTGACTCAGATTTGCATCCTTACGTCTCCTTCACCATTAATCTTATTTAAAGGCTGTGACACCGCTGATGTTGTCCATTTTTTTCTTCATTTCCCTTGTGCTCTTTAAAAATAAGGACATAATCTACACTTGTGTATCATACATATTATTCGATTTAATTTCTTCTTTATGAAGCAAGTGCATGCTCCCCCTTCATGTAAAACATTCACTTCGTAATTTTCTGTGTTAGACCTATTATGGAATTGAGTGTGAGAAATTGTGTGAGAATAAATGAATAATCCAGTTCTCTTTTATTCTTCTTGCACTTTCTGGGTTGTCCCAAATGGTGTCTCAATCACTTTATTCGCATTCTTTAAACTGCACGACAAAATGTAATAACTAAACTACTAGTACAATTTTTTTTAGATGCATAAGAATTTGATGAGCTGAGCTTATTTTTTATCCATCAAAAATAACTGCACGACAATGTTCGAACAATCATTGCCGTTCTAGTTTTTTATATCTTCCATCACTTACCTAGAGACTATCCAAAAGAATTGAAAGATACTTAATAACTAAACCTTTTACCACGGTTGAGTACGTGACGAAAAACTAAACTGCTCTTCAACAGCATAGTCACTACGGTACTGTGCTAACAGAGCACAGAGGTTTGAGTAGTTATCACTGCTACACTTTGAACATTTACAAAGCACAGAGGTTTGAGCAGTTATCACTGATACACTTTGGACATTTACGGGAATTGTTTCTTGTAGTATTTGATTAGTTTTACGGTTATCTGGAATAACAATATCTAAGAGCTTCTTAGCTTTGATTTTCCCAAACGATAGTTTACTAGCTACTTACATTATATTGTTGTAGTAAAATTTAGTATTTTTCTTATTGTGTAATTGTCTAGTTGTTTTTGTGGAGCTAACTTCTCAAAGATTTGTAGTTGTGAGACTTTTTCTCGATCGTAAATTATAATTGATACTCACTCCGTCCCAATGAATTATGCTCACTTTCTTTGATATTTATTACTGCTACTAAAGAAAATGTGCATAATTAGCTTAAGACATACCAATCCAATAAATTATGCTCACTTTCTTTGATATTTATTAATGCTGCTAAAGAAAATGTGCATAATTTGCTTAAGACATACCAATATAACTTATTGAAAATATTTTATTTTGATGTTTATTTATTTTCGTTGCACTTTTATACATTCGAGGACATGGATGGTTGTGATCAATTGCTATACACCCCCCACACGCGATTGACAAATATATAGACAGATGACCAGTAGACGAAGGAGGAACACGAGCTGTCAATAGCGAATTACTGTGTAAATTTGTAATATGAATCGACTAGTACAGGGTTGTATATCAGCTAAAGAGGCGTGGGATATTTTGATTTTGAGTGAATACATCAAAAAGATGTATTCTCACTTCTCAATTCATACTTTGAGTTAATACATCCAAAATGATGTATTCTCCCTTCTCAATTCATACTGAGAAGTCCTATGTACATTGTCGACGTCTAATTAAGTTTCGAACAAATGTCATATGTGGAGTAGATACTACGCCCATAGTCCGTAAGGTTTTCTTTGAGTGTTTTGTTGTAGGGTTATACTTTTTTCATTTATGATATTGACCTTTGAAAAAAAAACAATTTTGATTAACATTTTTTATAAACCCAAATGTAAATCTAATTAATTAAATAAATATTCGAAAAACAAAATATATATAGATTATACACTTGATAAAAAGAAATAGATAAAATCAAATAATTAAATAAATAAATTATTGTTTGATATATAGGAGTATATGTTTGGAGTTATGCTTCTTCTGGAATGCTGTGGAGCACTGGCCTCCATTGATGGCCATACACATGGCTTGCGGCTCTCAAGATCTTCCGACGGCGCATCAAGTTAAGCCGATGCTCTAATGACGACAATACCCCTGAAGCCGGGCCCACCCCCGATCCTTTTCGAGCATTAATGGCCTCAAGCACTTGCTTCAGGTCCTCTTTCCTCACCAAAATCTTCATCCTCATCGGCTGCCCTACGTCCGCCGAAGAATTATTAGTCTTTTGATTTTTTGTGGCTCTGAAAAATCTGGATATTCTTCGCTGCGACATTAACTTCTCTTCCGCTATCTTAATTTAATTCGGTTGTAAATATTCGTATTCAGTACTCAGTAGCTTCAATAGATCTGGTATTTATATTGGAATTGAAATTAGAATTAGAATTAATTAATTATTAATTAATTAATTAGTTGGTGCAAACGCGATCGAGCTGGTTTTCGGTTACTTAGTTAGGTACGTACTCTTTATTAGATTCTCTACGTATAAGAGTGCAAGCTCACCATAATAATATTTTCTTATTATTAGTACGTCTAATTATCCTCTGATTAATGATTACTACATCAATATAATTGCTTTGACTTTTTTGACAGCCTCGTCTTTCTTCACTTTTACATATTGTCAACTCTTTTTTTTTTGCTCGAATAAAACATTACTATTTCTATACAAGGTTTGATTGATCTAATGATTAAATGATTGAATTTATTTGCTGGAAATCGCTCCACCCTACCCATTCTTCTCTATTGAAATCGGAAGCGTGTGACTTGTGGGTGATGTTCTACACTTAACGCACCAAAACGAGAGAGAGAGACTCTAGTAACTACTTAAAGAGGTTTCATCTTAAAATCAATTAGTAATATGAAAAGTAGCTCTTTAAAATTTTAAGTTGAGCTCAATTTCATACAAATTCAGTGCAAGACAAATAAGAAATGAACATCTAGCTAGGAGGATTTCATAGTAAAACTAATTGGTGATAAGAGGAAAACTCTTTGAGCTTATAAGATGAGTTTCCTTTCTGTACAAATTCAATTCAAGACAACTGAAAAGTGAACATCCCAACACATTAACCTTAACACAGTCCCATCAAGTTTGTCGATCGACTTGCTACTCGAACTGTTTGATCAGCTCTCTCAGGATTTGCGTCGAATTTCTGTTCAATTTGTAAAACACGTGGTACATTTCCACCGAGTTGAGTTATGAACGCACTTCAAAAACTTTCACAAATTACTTTCAAATCATTTATATTTTGCATTTGACTGCCTTCTCTCCTTTTTGTATTGGTAACGAATTACTTATGTTTTTTAATTCAGTTGTCTTCCCTCGATATTTATATTGGTAAAAGGAACACCCTTGATCCAACATTCATCACGATGCACTAGCTAGAGAACATCCTTTTCTTCTCACAAATTAAGTCAACTATTGATAAATCAAGGTCGATTTGAAGCCAAAATCTTAGAAATTAAGTTTAAAAAAAGAAAGATGTAATCTTACAAGCAATTTCAAATAAATTGGAACTAGCCGAAATCACATAAGATTTGAAATGTATTGTCGATCATACTATATTATTGGTATTGCCTAATACAAATCTAACTCAAGACCTCTCACAAATACACACATACATAAATAACTCGCGACTTTAATGGATAAGTATTGCTTTCTCAAGACTATAGCTTCAATATTAATTCTTTGGTGTTGTAGGGACTGGACTTCCACCTGTAGTTGGCCTGCACAAACATATCAAATTAAATCCAAGTTCACCAATCTAACCATCAACTTGTTCGTATAATTTGAACAGACTTATGAAACAAAATGGGTTACGTCGAAAATCAGTACTATGTTTTATCACCACATCGATCAAGAAAGAAGCATACATAGAAGGAACTTACAGCCCAAAAAAGACCTTGGATGCATCATAGATACCCCATTGTGCTCCTGTAAGAGTACCCACCATAAAAATGCGAAGGGGGAGACCTCGAGTGCACAGACCCCACAACCCGAGCTTGTTTACAGCCTATAAAAGACGAACAAATCAATACTGTGACTATATATATATATTTATTTTTTAATTACAAAAGAACCAAATTCTGTAGCCATTATCTAATACTCACGTCCCCAACAGTCGCTCCTTTTGCGTTGTTCAGGAATGACACCAAGTTATCTGCTGGATGAGAAATAACGGCACAAAATATCCCGGCTATGTATCCACCGGTGAAGCTAACACCAAGCTGCAAGGATTTGCTGCATTCATGTTTCGGAGTAGGGATCACATTTTTGTAAATAGCTTCGACTATATTCTCAAACGTGGCGAACTTCATCATCGTATCTGCATTTTTTTTAAAAGGATATTTAATCCATTACTAATATTTTCGTAGATTCGACAATTGATGAGATTGGAACCAACTTATAATTACATGGAATTTGACGTCCCCAAAGCGGAACTATCCCTTTGTACAGCCTGCAAGAACAATCCATCCATCATAAGAACCTCATATATGCTCATGCTATATATGGAAAAAAGCATATACTCTAACATGACCACTTTTCTTAAATAGACATTTCATAATAATAGAAATACAATTTTACACTTACTTTATCCACCTATTTTTTCAACTCTACTCACAACAACTCACTTTTTAACTTAAAAATACATTTATACCCTGCACTTTTTGGTCAAAAAGTAAGAAAAATAACATTTTTTTTAATCTCAGTACTCGGAAAAAAGGTCCTATATTTATTAATCAAAATGCACGCGTACGTACCCCGAAGCTCCTTCGGCTTTGACGATCTTAGGTAGTCCATCGGCCAATCCTCGAGCAAAGCCCGGTTGAGTTTGGACACGAACCTTAATAGCCTCAAAGGGGCAGAGAGCGACATCGGCGATAACTTCAGCCGAGGCCGAGCCAGCAAGATAGATCAAAGTCTTGTACTTGATAGCAGACTCGGGTCCTGCAATGTCGGAGTAGTACTTCTTGAAGTATTCGTACAGTCCGTATTTGAACGCTCCCTGAGCGCTGTAACCGAGGAATGTCGGGGCCCATCCCTTGAAGAAACCTCTGATTCCTTGCTCCTTGAGGAGAATGCCAAAACCGGATCCGATGCTCTTGTATTTTGCGGGATCAATCTGGATAGTTAGAGAGCAAATTAAAATCTAAGAGGTGAAACAAAAAGTATATTACCTCTGTCACAACACAATAGTCACTATTGTGTTGGGACAGAGGTAGTATATGGAACAGAATTGTCTCTGTAATTGACCTATTGAAATGTTTTTGAGATGTTATTAATCAAACTTCAATATGGTATATATGAGATAGGACTCAAAACGATGATAGGTGCCCAACTGATAAATTTGCTTAAATCAAACAATTTCAATTGAGATGAAGAATAAAGAAATGAAAAGATTGGATGAGAATAATGAACCTGCATGTTGCACTTGACGATGTCAAGTGGGGTAACGGCGGTGTGAGTGAAGCCACAGCTGGCTAACCCTCCGGCGGCCGAGGCTGCATAATATGCAGGCGAGAACAACTCTATCACTCTCTCCTCCTTGGGAGCCGGAATCATAAAATCCGGCGATGGGTTCTTCATCTTATTCTGCCCCCAACTGTTGTAGAGATAACTTGGGATCAAAGATTGGCGATTTCTTGGGTTTTCTGAAAAACCCATTGTCATTTAATTGTTGAAGAAGAAGAAAACAATTCAAGAATGGATTTTTGTTGAAGAAGAATAAAACGTTGGGTCCGAGTAAATGGGAAGTGATCGGGAGATTCTTGTTCTAAATTAATAACAGGAAGAAAAAGGTGTACAGTATTAAGTTGTCCTTGGCTACACGACTATGTTTTTTTCGCCCTTCCGCTTCGACCAGTCACGTTGACCGTTTCTCATTTTGCTTCTTGCCTTTCTTTGACAGGTCTTTGGTACTACTGATGAATTAAAACAGGTGTCTTTCTTTGACAGGTCTTTGGTACTACTGCTCAATAATGTAATGCGGTAATATGACTTTTCATAATACCACTATTTTTTTTACAAGGTATCCTTATTCCTAAGTTCCATTTTGTAGATATTGGTGAGATATGTAATTATGTAAATTAAGAGATTTACTCAAATAGCATAAAGTGTATATATGTTGGAGAGAGACAAAAATCTCAACTCACATAAAGTTTGTCTCACTTAAAATCAAATCACGATGACGAAAAATTTCAACCACGTCACCCATTTTTTTTATATTTTATAATTTATTTATTTTCTTTAATTTCATTTTTTCAACAGAATACAAAAATAACTCTAAACTCAACGAGACAACAACAATATTACTCTCCTCGTATTTGATAAACAAGAAACACTTTCTTTGTAAAATAAAAAATAAAATAAAAATTGTCCCTATTTGTAGGGGTAGAGGGTGTATTCAATATACTGTACTTAAAAAGCCAATGCCGACAAGAGCAATATCTTCGTCTCGACCAGCATAGAATAGGGACCAGGAAGTCCAAGCGCTCGGCCAATTATCAATCTTGTTGAGGAGCGGTTTACAATCAGAGATGGTGAGCTTGGATGTGACGAGACTCGAGAGGAACACCCAAATAACGCAAGGTACTAACCTTCATATGCACCTTATACGAGACGAAGATATTGCTCTTGTTGACATTGGCTTAAGGACCCGAGAATTGAGAGAATGTGTCCAAACAGTTCTTTAGCGTAGCGATCAAAATTCCATCAGCGTGGCATAATAAAAGAAGATCATCCAAATATGACAAAACTAAGCATAAAAATAGGAGTACTCATTCTCTAGAGATGCCCAAAATAATCTTAAGAAGAGATTATCCAAACAGATATTTCAGTTGATCTTCACAAATCCTTACAACTGTACAAGGAAATGTGTATTAACATGAAAAATATTATGCTATGAATAAACATGAAAGATATTTCATGTAGAAATGTCATGCATCTAGAATGAAAGTGAAAAATGAAATCGAAGGGAAATCAACTAGTAGAACGTGCCTGTTTTGCAATGATATCCATTATTTCAGTTGCAGAGATTTTGCTACCGGGTTTCCTCACAATGTACGCCATCGGAATCTGTCCGGCTTCTTCATCAGGATATCTATTCAGTGCAAAAACGTAGAGTAAATGATTAATTAGTATAGTTAAAGAAAACATGTCCGGTTATGAAAATAAGGAGTTCGGATCTAGATAAATTTTCTTTGCAGTCATACAAGAGACATGAGTAACAACAATGTAATATAAGTAGTTTGTTTGTTTTTATAAAAGGCAGGACAATTCTGTGTTTCATGTAGGAAATACAGCAGCAAATATTATCATAAATCAATAACTAATACTAATAAATTGATTGAACACTTACGGAATAACTGCTGCATCAGCTACTTCAGGAATCGATTGAAGTAAATGTTCCAGCTCAGCTGGTGGAACCTGCAATATTATATTAGCTCTCATTTTCTATAGGACAAAACATAAAACTAGCAGCAGAGGAAAACAACGGGATGACTTGTATTTGTGTACAAAGATCTGATGTTTCAATTCTTTCTTGTCTACAAATATTAAATTAAAGGCTTGTCATGATATTTAAAATCTCATTTGTTTATTCCAAAGACTTCGTTTTTTGCCATTGAGTATTATTATTATTAGCATTTAGTTGTCAATGAAACAGTTCGATCTGTGCTTCTTCACCTACAGTAAAACACCTCTAAGAAAGCACTAGTTTATGCAACAGTCCCTAAGCAAGGGTCATCACCTGATATGCCTTGTATTTGATCAATTCTTTCAACCTATCAACAATGTAGATAAACCCATCTTGGTCGAAATAACAAAGATCTCCCGTCTTTAACCAGCCTTCTGAGTCCAAGGTTGCAGCTGTTGCTACTTCATCTCCAGCATAACCTGTCATTATCAGTTTATCACACACCACTTTCACTCAAAAACTTAAAAAACAAACATCACAGTCGAGTTTCAGAAGACAATCTATTAATTTCGATCAATTAACAGGCAACTGCTGTAGATCAACTTTCCACATCTACAAATTACACTGCGGTAATTAATAGTTAATACTGATCATGTCATATATGAAAGTAAAAAAAAAATTCACCTTTCATAATTATGGGCCCTCGCAACCATAGCTCCCCACGTTGTCCAGGAGGTAAGGCCTCTCCGGTGGCGGGATCAACTATCTTGGCTTCCATGTTCTCCGAAAGCCGGCCAGCAGATCCATATCGTTTCGCTTCCTCCGGGCCCACTGATCGTGTTGCTCCTCCTGCACTCTCGGTCATGCCATAGCCCTGAAATCCAACATGAGTACATGAGTAAATTTGAAATGGAGTATATAGTAGCATATGAACGTCCAAGTATCAAATGCTATCTTTTCTTGAACAATAAGCAGTGAAATACTACTATTACAGTATTATTTATCAAAAGCATTTCCCTACACATTTTGTAGGCAGAATATTCACCCATGTGAGTCCAAAGTTTCCAAAAGATCCTATACAATTAAAAAAATCATTCATCTAAATTCCTTGAAAGACAACAACAAAAAAAAAACATCAGTCACTAATGGCTGCTTTCACATGCATTGACTATAATATACTACTATATCAAATGTGAAGAAAAATACATAATTGTACAGCTAAACAAATCTAAAAAGTGACTTCAAAATCAATGGAGTTTGTTTGTACCTGTAAAATCTCCACGTGGGGGAATTTCTGCCTGAACCGCTCGGCAGTCTCCTTCCCCAGTGGAGCTCCGCCACATCCCAGCGTCTGCAGTGAGCTCAGGTCATACTTATCCACCAGATCCGACTTCGCCATCGCCACCACCAGAGGGGGGGCCACCGGGATGTAAGTAATCCTGTATCTCTCCACCATCTCGAGCATTTTCACGAAATCGAATTTATCGATTATCACGACGCTCTCCCCCAGGGCGGCGGCCCTTATCAGCATGAAAAACCCGAACACGTGAAACAGTGGAAGGGTGAAAATCGACACGTGCTGGACTGATTTCTCGTTTTCGTCGGCGGAGAGCGTATCGTGGCACATTCCGGCGGTCATGGCTATGAGGTTCCGGTGGGTCAGCACGACGCCCTTTACGTTGCCGGTGGTTCCGGAGGAGAAGAGGATCGCGGCGTCTGCGGATTGGTTCACGACGACGTCGTTTGCGGGGGGGTCCGAATCGAGCATTGAGATGAACCGCGGGGAATCGAGGAGGATAACGGGGACATTTGGGGGAATTTTTTCGGAAGTCTCGGAGGTGGCGAAGGCGACGGCGGGTTTGCAGAGGCGGATTTGGTGGCTGATCTCGGAGGGGGAAGAGAGAGGGTTGGAGGGCGAAACGACGACGCCGAGAGAGAGGAGGGAGAAATAGAGGAGCGGGATGTGGAGAGACGGCGGGGAGAGGACGAATGCGACGTCGTTTTTGGAGAGGGTGGATCTGAGTGCGGATGAGAGAGAAGCGACCTGGCGGAGGAAGGTGGCGTAGGTGAGGCGGTGGCCGGTGGCGGCGTCGATTAGGAAAGGGGTGGTGGGGAGGGAGGTGGCGGTGGAGTGGAGGATAGAGAGGGAGTATTGAGTGATGGAGAGTGGTTGGGAAAAGGGCGGTAGAGGGACGGCGGGGCGGAGGCTGTGGTAGATTTTGGTTCGCCGGCAGAATCCATTATTGGTGTCAATGGTGGTGACCGCCATGGAATGAGTAATCAGCTTTCTGAATTGTGATGACAAATTGGAAATAGACAAAAAAAGCCTCATTATCGTAAATAAATACTACTAGTACTAAAGAGGATAAAACAAAAAACACTTCTATTTTTTTTATTAAAATAATAATACTAATATAAATTACCTAAGTGGGCCAGTTTATGACATCATCACCGTTCACCAAACAAGCACTAAATTAATGGTTTCTTCCTCTTTTATCTAAGTGTATGAATATGATAGACGGATTGAAATTAATGGTTTCTTCCTCTTTTATGTTTTCCCCATAAATCTCTTCCACCTCACTTCTTTCTTTCATTCAAATTTTTTTATTTTTTCATATTATAGAGTACAACTTATATAAATTAATACTCTTAATAATAAATAAATTAATAACACATTTCTAAATTAATAAAATTTCAGTGTATCAAAATTATTATTTTATAAAAGTTTTAGTGTACGGTACTTTTTTACTTTATCATATCTCACAATTTTATTTATATAAAAATATCAATAAATTTTAATTAAATTATAATATTATAAAATAAATAATAACATATTTTTGATAGTTCAAAATTTAATAAAATTTAATTTTGACATTTTGAAGCTATAAAAAATATTATTAAAGTTTTATTTTTTTGCCCAATATCTAAAAATAAAATAAAAACAAAATTGATAAAAAAAAGCATTTCTTGTATAATGTAAAAAGGATAAATATTGTATAAAAAATTAATCCAAAAAACAAAAGAAAAAAAAAACATTTAATAAAAATACTGTTTTTTACTCAATGGCCCACCACTGAGTTAAAAAAATAGTCTCGATGTCATATTTGAAATTCCGAATTAGTGCAACCATATCCCTCATTTTGATACAAGTACTTCCTACTTCAATTTGCAAGATCAGACCCGTGCGATCCACCGAGATTAAAACTGAAATTTCTCTAGTTACTATTTTAATATTAGTATATTTAAAAATAAAATTTAAAAATTTATGAAATAGATAATGGATAAAACACGACGACATCGATTGAAAAAAATATCTTAACCGATAATAGAAAAAAATGTAAAATGTTCAAGGTCAATTCACATTTCTAAACACTTTCTTGTAAACAACATGTGTAGCCTTATTCGTGAGGTTATTATTCGAATCACAAATTAAGAATTTCAATCTCGCTCGATTAGTGACTCTTGAAACTGCAACATATAATTCTCCGTGTGTGAATACCGGTCTTCTCAACAGAATTCCCACCTTTGACAAAGATTGTCCTTGACTTTTATTAATTATCATAGCATAAGATATCATAATTGGAAATTGGCAACGTTGGAATCGAAAGGGCAAATTTGAATTAGAAGGCGTTAGTGACAACCTTGTAATGTAAACAATTTCATCTTTCTTTTCGCTTCCTAACACCTTCACCTCAATAACGTAGGTTCCCAATTTTGTTATTACCAATCGAGTGTCATTACATAAGCCCGCAGTGTGGTCGAGATTTCTTAACAACATTATAGGCACTCCAACCTACAAAAAATGGAGAATAATTACATTAATATAATTTAGATAGAAAAAATAAACATTGAAAGATACTAAAATATGAAAAGGGAGAATAGAAATAATTTTTATAATTTTAGGTTGTTTAGACCTTTAATGTGAATCTGAAAGTGTATAAGTATAGATATGAGTATACATATATATAAAAAAATCAATCAAAAATATTATGCCATTAAAAAATAAATAAATAATAATAATAATAATTTACATAAACCGTTTATGAACATTCTTTTTATCTTTAATAAATTATAATTAAAAAGACAGGTGGAAGAATTTTGACTAACCTTAAGCTTCAGGACATGGTTCGGCAAACCGGAGCATTTAATTGTGTTTAAATATTCTGTGGAATGCATTTGATCAAACATCGTCGATCCTTTATCAGTCGTATCAATAGTATCCGCACTAAGATAAACTTTCTCTTCAGTTGAATGTAGGCTAACCATGTACTCATTAACGACTTCGACTTCATCCAACGTAGGGCACAAAATTGCACGACCTTGCAAGAAGTTAGTGTCTCCAATATGCTGGTGGAATTTCGGGAAAATAGCTTGAACAATGGAACCGATGTAATCGTCTGAGTTGGATATACTGAGATCATTGGGGATTTCAATAACATCCTCTCCATCGTTATCATTTCCCAAAGTTCTATCTCCAATGCATGTCATCCATTATGCAAATGCTCTTAACCCTTGAATATTTGTTCCTTGAACCACATTCTCAAATCTCATATTTTTGGTTAATTTCAGAATCTTGCAGTTATTCCAAATTGCAGAGGAATTGATAGTTGCATGTACAATATCTTGTCGCGTCCCTTGTTGGATCACAGGAAGGATTTGCCGAAAATCACCTCCAAAAACCACAACTTTACCTCCACATAGATTGCATGATGGAATTGTACGCATGAAGTTGCTGATCATTCAATAACGAAAAAGATCGTCTATGTTCTTCTGCAAGTCCCCCACAATTGAAATTCAACTCATTTGTTAAGAGGGAATTTCCAAGGAATGAGATATCAACTGCTGTAAATCGATATCCCGGGCTATCAAAAATATCGCGGAACCGATAACCCGACCAAAATCCTCGATCGCCGGAGAGCAACCACGAACCACCACCGTACGAGCCGGAGCTCAACCGAGCACCACCACGGTCCGCCCGTGGTGCCCAGCCGAGCCCCCGCACGGGGCTCGCGATCGCTCCCGTAGCGATCGCTGGGGATGCACGAGGCATCCCCGGGGCTGCTCGTAGCAGCCCCGCAGCGGGTTCACGGACCCGCTGCTCGCGGGGGGTCAGCCCCCGTACGCCCGCTACGGGCGAACCCGTAGCACATACGGGGCAGCTACGGGTGACCCCGTAGCATACCCGCGATCGAGCTCACGGGCTCGATCGCCCCTCGGCCCCAGCCGAGGGCTTCGCGCGACGCCGCCGGTCGAGGGGTGGCTGGGGTCCACCCGCCGTGGCGCCAGCCCACGGCGAACCCCGGCGAACCCCGGCGATCGACTTCACGTCGATCGCATGCCCCGGCGTCCAGCCGGGGCTCCCCTGCTGGGATTCGATGTCCCGGGCTATCAAAAATTGCGGAACCGATAACCCGATCGAAAAACCCGTCGCCAGAGATTGCACGAACACCGACTCATCCGCAGGAGTCCGACCTTTGGAGACTACGCGCTCGAAGACACGCAGCCCGCCCCCAGCCGAAATCCCCCGCGAGTCGGAAACTACGAACGCGAACCACACGCGAAGAACCGGGCTCGACGAGAGCATCGCCGCGGGATGAACCCGCGGCTAAACCCTAGCCGAACCCCATCGCGGCTGGGGTTCGCGATCGCCGTGCATGGCGATCGCTGGGCTGCTCCGGCAGCCCCGGGCGGTGAGTCCGGCGACTCACCGCCATCACCGACAGGAGGGGGGGACCACCAGTCGCGGCGCGAAGCCGCGACGGTCCCCGGCGATCGAGCTAGGGCTCGATCGCCCCAGCCGCGGCGTCCAGCCGCGGCCTTTCTCCTTGCGCGCACCACCGGCGAAGGGAGGCCGGGGGGTTCGACCCGCCGTGGCACCAGCCCACGGCCGAACCCCCAGCGATCGACTTCACGTCGATCGCTCGCCCCGGCGTCCAGCCGGGGCTCCCCTCACGCCCGCGCGCCGGCGGTCGAACCCTAGGGTTCGGCCACCTCTTGTTCGATCCCGACGGGGATCGCGTGATCCCCGTATCCCGGTCTCGACGTTTTCCCGGATCGTCTTGTTCATGTACATATTACGATTAAACAAGCACATAATCAAAGAGGGGGGTTCTCGATTATATTACCTCGATTCGTTGTACGGAGAAACGAATCCAATTGACGACCTTGCGATCTTCCTACGTATTCCTTGCACTTCGTCCGAACGTCGTGTGGGCGACGATCTATCGGACTCCTATGGATCTCCTTCACTCTTCAAGACTTTATGATTGGCGTAGGTCAATTATTATATGTTGTGAAAAGTGAAGACCATGTAGTGCTTATATAGGCCACGTAGGGGATCATAAGGAGACTAAATATTGGGCTTCTAAATATTGAAGATTAAATTGGGTCCAACCCAAATCCATTAATCCTTATCAATATTAAATTTTATTTATTTTCCACTATATAAATAAAATTGCACTCCCAATATTAATCCATATTATATCAAATAATATTTCTCCGATTAGTATTATTTATTCCGTGTATTTAAGATTTAAATATCCATGAATAAATTTATTTATTGCTCAATAAATAATATTCATATCTTATATCCGAGACTAGTACCGTTCAACCTTTATTATTGTGCGGAACGAATCCACTCATGAGGTTTACAAAATAATTCCTTATGAAATCATCTCGGGGATATTATCAACCCTTCCGGGATACACTTTCCCGTCAAGTATTCACGGCATGTCATATATAAAATATAGCGACCCAATTTTACCGGTAATTAACCCAATAATAAAATCGGTTAATTCCTTTGGAAAATCAAAGTCTCTAATATTAAATATACACACCCGCAATAATATCGGGGATTAAGAATAAAATACTCCGAGATTTAAATTGATTATCCAAGGCAATCCTAATCAATAAATCTCAAGCGATCCGCCCAATACACCAAGTGTACAAGTGTGATAAAATAATTAAGATAAATTATTTTCTCTCTCACACAACGACTATACCGATGGATTGGTCCGTGTCCATCTAGGTCGTGAGCAACTGTTCGATTAAATACGAGTAACCGATAGTATGATCTTCTGTGCGCCCATGCACACCATACTAACTACAACGTATAAAATCTAGGACTATATTTTTGCATAATTAATTAATAATAATTAATTGCAAATAATTGTTTATTAATTAAATAGGTTAAATGCTATGACCGGGAGTTTACCGATACTTAAATCTAGACATTAAGTACATAACTCCAACAATCTCCCACTTGTACTAAGGTCTAGTCATTTCCTCCAAACTCCCGACTCCCATACTCATCACGTGCTTAAGTTATACTTCCCAGAAGTATTATGTGAATGAGCAATCTAGGTTGCCGCTCTGAAGTTATCTTGGTGACTACTGCGTCGTCTCCCTTGACGATGACTCGTATCAGGTGGTACTGGCTCTATGTGTTATCATCATCTTTTGAACTTATGACTTCTTCCAGTTCTCCATGCACCGCTATGTACATAGCCTTTGGTGAACCAAGAATCATATCCAAGTTCAGAGGTCATTCCGGAACCTAACCAAAACTTCCGCTGCCTCTGAGGCCGCTATTCGGTTTATGATAGAGTCCGAGAAGCATCACGCTAATCACTCTTTCATACTTAGGTTCCACCTCTTCTAAAAGTGAACACATAGCCTGATATCGACTTACACTGGTCTTTCTCTGATTTTGGATCTGAGAAACTGTAATCTAAGAAGATTTCGTATTGCTAGTAATCCAGTACTTCCAAGCAATTTTACAGCATTCGAATATTTCTTATCCAGATTACTTTGATATCCTCCCACTACGCTAACCGCATAGTTGATATCAGGTTCTTGTTTTTCAACATTGCATCTACAAAGCTCTCTACACTCGAAGTGTAGGTAACTGCTTTGTCCATATCCATCTCCTTCATGTGTTCGAGACACATACCTTTAGATAGATGTATTCTGTTCCCGAAAGGCAATAACCTTTCTCAGAATTGTGCATGTTTAAAACAAACCATAATCGTATAAGATATCTTGAGAGAAGTACAAATGTTCTTATCTAGAGATCGAAAGATTTCTAAGAACATGATCCAACTTCATCTTAATCTTATATTTCGATTTATTTAGACAACCTCTATTTTATGTCTGACAACACTTTTACATTGTTGCCAATGATGAAGTGTTATCTACACAAAATTCCGAGAAACACCACCTTTGTTTCCATTACGTCTCTAACACACCTTTCTCACAAATTCTTATGCAGAACTAGGGATCGATTTCATGTCTACTAGATCCAGAGTTCAAAACTCCTCCAGTCTTATGAACATCTCTGGTTGCTTAACAACCTCCCACTGCAATGGCGTTCCGGTGTATAACAGTAACAACATTAGGTGCAGTTAGTGGTGTACTACTACTCGGTCAGGCTGGTTCTCAGTCTTTCCCTTTCCTCATTTTAAAGTACTTTGTCAGTTAGGGCATTGTAGTTCATCTAATAGTTTTCCCCTAAGAACCGGGCGAGGACACCCATCTGGTTCGTAGTACTACTGAACATACAATTACTTGTTCTTCTAGGATATTCTACAACCACATAGAATGTGCCGTTGTATCCAGAAATATCCATAGAACATAGGTAGTTCCGAACAAACTTGTCCTTTTACTATTAGAATCCCATCTTTTATTTCTGACACACCATGTCTACACTTCAGTGTATGGTGTAGTCGTTTGAGACTTAATCTCAATCTTTGATTTATGCTATGTGTTATTCAAATAGGTGTTAGCCTCCGCGAACAAGTCGCAGGCTCCCAATGGATATACTTTGAAGGATCCCCATAATGGCTTTGTGTTGAAAACACTCCGCCTTTATGGCACAACAAGTAGTCTAATCCATCTGCGAGTATTCTTGAAAGAACGACTCGTACCTTCTCTAATTACACATACCGCATTAATCATAAATCATTTTCTATACTTGTCCGAATTCCATCCTTTATCCAGAAAGGTTAACTAAGTTGTATCACCTTTCAAGATCGATTCTTAGGTCGGGAGGTCCATTCCTCCAACTATAATTGATCAAACCAATTTCGACCTTTTGAATCCCTTTTGAATAGATACTACCAAGTTCAAGAATTCACAAGTATAATGATTGACAAGAGAAATACATCTAATAAGTAAAACAAGTTATACATAACGGTTTGTTGCATCGTGGTAGACTAAGGATTCATGTATTGCTATCTAATGTACCAGAATGGATAACACCATTATTTCTTATCCAAACCATCAAATGATTAAAGAAATAAAATATCCATTAATAAGAAAACCAGAACAAAAGGGTTCTTTTTCAAAATAAAGGGGTACATAAAGCAATAACTGAAATGAAATCCTAAAACAGATAAATGTCTTCCACTGCAACCGCTGCTACCCCAACAGCTTTGCCCATGTAGACTCGAACTCTTCTTCTCTAAGTCGCCGAGTTTTCTGGAACCCCTGCATTTAAGACAATGCACATACCGTCAGTGGTTCCATATCTACACACCAGAATTCTGGTAGATAATACCGCTGACTATGTTTTTACGACTAAAGAAAAATTCGTACCTCTGAGAGGACATTCAGACTTCCAGTGTCCAGACTTGTTGCATCGGAAGCACTTGCCCCTTGGCTTACTAGCCCCCACTCGTGGTCCATTCCTCTTGGCACCACTGGGTTTTATGGCTTGCTTCCTTTTCTTGCCCCTACCTCCAATAGCTTTCAAGCTTTTGGACTTGGTAGCCACAAGCGCTTGAGACTTGCCCTTCTTGTAGATCCCCTCTGCCGCCTTCAGTTCAGTCAGGAGTTGCGCAAGAGTATAAGACAGTTTACCCATATTATAGCTCATACGAAACTGCTCAAAACTAGGGGTCAGAGACTGGAGTATGATGTCGACTTGCGTCTCACCATCAATCATAGCTCCTAGGACCTCCAATTCATTCAACAGACTCATCATCTTGAGAACGTGCTCCTCGACGGGCGTTCCTTCAGACTGAGTAGTTGACATGATGACTCTCATGGCATCTTGCCTACCCGCACGGTCATGATGCCCAAACATCTCCTTGAGGTTAAATAACATATCCTCGGCAGTGTTCATCGACTGATGCTGGGTTTGGAGTACATTTGACATAGAAGCCAAAATATAGCACCTAGCCATTTCATCAGCCTTTTTCCACTTCCGATATGCTTCTTTTTCCTCATCAGTTGAGGCGGCCGTGGGTTCAGCAGGGCATTGCTCATAGAGTACAAACTTGTACTCTTCAGCAGTCAGGACAATGTCTAAATTTCTCTTCCAATCAATGTAGTTTGGACCGGTGAGTTTTTGTTCCTTGAGTATCATAGAAAGTGGATTCATAGCTATTCTCTAAACCTATAAGCACATGTAAACAAACAATCAATTTAATGTCCGACATTATCTCCCTCAAATAATATCATTAAATTACTAATTGCGTCTAAAATCCCATCAGGTAAGGCAAGCCACGTTGTGTGGACGTTTACCCACCCAAATGATTTAGCAATTAGATTTTCTTTGGTCATACATCAATCATAGCGTAACTTCGTGGGGAAGAATACTATAACGCGTATCTAAGTGTAAACCATCACTCAGCACTAAAGTACATCGCTTGGAATTGCTACGTCACCGCAAGCCACGTGGTGTGGACGTTTACGACAATTCACAACTCTTTACAATCACTTATAACTGTCTACATCAATTAATCCAAAATCCGTTAGCATAGCAAGCCACGTGGTGTGGACGTTTACTACACCAAGAGATTTTTATAATTGACTCCCAATTACAAGATCCATTCGATTTCGTAGATCAAGACTTGGAGAATCATAAGTGAAACTCGAAGTTTCTAACCAGTGATTCACCATGCGAGCGACCCTATCTCTCATAAATGAGGGAGCCGAGCAGACAATCGACCCACCTATCAAAGAATGGTACGAAGGTCTCTAATTTGTGTCATCCATATGACCAAGTGGCTCTGGCTCCATTCCACTCCCCGGGGTGAGAATGAGTCGACTTGAAGTCAGTTTCAGAAAGACAAATTAGGCATTGTTTGATAAACTTGATCAATGTTTCTTGTAAGAGGAATTACAAGAATTCTCCTCCAATGACTTGTCTATATGAACTTCGAAAGTCCATAAAAGTCACCAAGAGAACAGTGATGGAGACCATGGGAATGTTTCCATCCCCTCTCCCACTTAGCTTTTTACGATAAAGGGATACGCTATCTAGTGCATAAAATAAACACATATAGCATGCATGTAATCAATAAAGCACATAGATCACATAGTCAAAATAATGCTAGAGAAATTATTTTTCCCGACTATCATGGCTTTATCTTCATATGCATCTTCTAGTCTTCAGTCTTCGTTTCTTGAATGCTCCATGTGACGAGAATATTAATTTCCAATATTTAAATCTATTTATTTTCAATTAATCCAAAAGTTACTTAATTCGAAAATTAAGTCAATTGAATATATCAAAAATAAAATTAAATATTATTAATATTTTTATTTATTTATTTTCCTATCTAGTTCTTATTAAATCTCTAGAATAATCTATCCAAGTAAAATTTGGAATATTCTAGAAGATATCTATAATAGAACAAGGAAATAAAATAAATTAGGACTCACTACTTTCCAAATTTATTTTTATTCCTAATCCATGAATATTCCCATGAGTAGGAATAATCAAATAGGAAAAATAAATGTAGTACTAAATTAATTAAATTCCTAATCTTTGAATAATTCCATGAAGGAAATAAATCAATAGGAATAAAATTAATTCCAATTAATTCTTTTCCTAATCCATGAGAGTTTCCAAAAGGAGAACACTCAAATAGGAAAAATCCGAATTAATTAGGAAAGCAATATCTTGGTAGGAATAGCATGAGATTGGGAGATCCCACGCCATCCCCACCGTCGACCTCCACCGCCCGGGACCACCACCGCCGCCGCCCCCAGCCCACGCGCCACCACCACCGGTGGCCGGCGTGGCCGGAAGCCCTAGCGGGCAGCCCCTTCGATGGGGTCGATCGATCCTCATGGGGATCGATCATGGGGATGATCGACCCCCCCGGTTTTTCGTCCTCTTCGTCTTCGTCACACGTCTTCGTCTTCCGGCGATCGTCTCATCATCGAACCAACGTAAATAATTTACAAAAAATTAAATTACACAATCCGGTATCGATTCTATACATGAAATCGACCCTATACATTTTCCGGAAAATAAAGAACGTAATAATAAATCCTAAATTCGGTCAACCCCCGAATTTTTACTATTACAAACATTCAACCACACAAAAACGAATCTCGACATGTCCGAGAGTTTAATAAATAATCATGATAATTAATTAAGCAATAATTAAATCCAACCATGATAGCCGGAAATCCTGCAAGATAGAACAATAATCGAATATATACATGAACACGAAACCAAACGCTCTGATACCAATTGCTGGGATTCGATGTCCCGGGCTATCAAAAATTGCGGAACCGATAACCCGATCGAAAAACCCGTCGCCGGAGATTGCACGAACACCGACTCATCCGCAGGAGTCCGACCTTTGGAGACTACGCGCCCGAAGACACGCAGCCCGCCCCCAGCTGAAATCCCCCGCGAGTCGGAAACTACGAACGCGAACCACACGCGAAGAACCGGGCTCGACGAGAGCATCGCCGCGGGATGAACCCGCGGCTAAACCCTAGCCGAACCCCATCGCGGCTGGGGTTCGCGATCGCCGTGCATGGCGATCGCTGGGCTGCTCCGGCAGCCCCGGGCGGTGAGTCCGGCGACTCACCGCCATCACCGACAGGAGGGGGGACCACCAGTCGCGGCGCGAAGCCGCGACGGTCCCCGGCGATCGAGCTAGGGCTCGATCGCCCCAGCCGCGGCGTCCAGCCGCGGCCTTTCTCCTTGCGCGCACCACCGGCGAAGGGAGGCCGGGGGGTTCGACCCGCCGTGGCACCAGCCCACGGCCGAACCCCCAGCGATCGACTTCATGTCGATCGCTCGCCCCGACGTCCAGCCGGGGCTCCCCTCACGCCCGCACGCCGGCGGTCGAACCCTAGGGTTCGGCCGCCTCTTGTTCGATCCCGACGGGGATCGCGTGATCCCCGTATCCCGGTCTCGACGTTTTCCCGGATCGTCTTGTTCATGTACATATTACGATTAAACAAGCACATAATCAAAGAGGGGGGTTCTCGATTATATTACCTCGATTCGTTGTACGGAGAAACGAATCCAATTGACGACCTTGCGATCTTCCTACGTATTCCTTGCACTTCGTCCGAACGTCGTGTGGGCGACGATCTATCGGACTCCTATGGATCTCCTTCACTCTTCAAGACTTTATGATTGGCGTAGGTCAATTATTATATGTTGTGAAAAGTGAAGACCATGTAGTGCTTATATAGGCTACGTAGGGGATCATAAGGAGACTAAATATTGGGCTTCTAAATATTGAAGATTAAATTGGGTCCAACCCAAATCCATTAATCCTTATCAATATTAAATTTTATTTATTTTCCACTATATAAATAAAATTGCACTCCCAATATTAATCCATATTATATCAAATAATATTTCTCCGATTAGTATTATTTATTCCGTGTATTTAAGATTTAAATATCCATGAATAAATTTATTTATTGCTCAATAAATAATATTCATATCATATATCCGAGACTAGTACCGTTCAACCTTTATTATTGTGCGGAACGAATCCACTCATGAGGTTTACACAATAATTCCTTATGAACTCATCTCGGGGATATTATCAACCCTTCCGGGATACACTTTCCCGTCAAGTATTCACGGCATGTCATATATAAAATATAGCGACCCAATTTTACCGGTAATTAACCCAATAATAAAATCGGTTAATTCCTTTGGAAAATCAAAGTCTCTAATATTAAATATACACACCCGCAATAATATCGGGGATTAAGAATAAAATACTCCGAGATTTAAATTGATTATCCAAGGCAATCCTAATCAATAAATCTCAAGCGATCCGCCCAATACACCAAGTGTACAAGTGTGATAAAATAATTAAGATAAATTATTTTCTCTCTCACACAACGACTATACCGATGGATTGGTCCGTGTCCATCTAGGTCGTGAGCAACTGTTCGATTAAATACGAGTAACCGATAGTATGATCTTCTGTGCGCCCATGCACACCATACTAACTACAACGTATAAAATCTAGGACTATATTTTTGCATAATTAATTAATAATAATTAATTACAAATAATTGTTTATTAATTAAATAGGTTAAATGCTATGACCGGGAGTTTACCGATACTTAAATCTAGACATTAAGTACATAACTCCAACATCCCCTTCGTCCGCGCGTACTGGCGGTCGAACCCTAGGGTTCGGCCGCCACCCTTGATCCCGTCGAGGGTTTCTCTCGACCTTCGCCGGGGATCTCGAATCCCCGTCCCCGAAGTTCGTACGTTTCCCGGATCGTGCGTTCATGTATATATCACGATTAAAAACATATAATCATAAGAGGGGGTTTACGATTATACCTACGTCTCGTTGTGCGGAGAAAAGAGATAGATTGAAGACCTTCGAATCTTCTCACATATTCCTTGCACTTCGTTCGAACGTCGTGTGAGCGACGATCCTCCGAACTCCTATGGATCTCCTTCACGAACTCTCTAGAATATAAAGTATGATAATCTTATTATGTGTGTTGAATTGTGAAGACCATGTAGTGCTTTTATAGGCTACGTAGGGGATCTAAAGGAGGTGGAATATTGAGCTCCCAATATTAATGATTAAATTGAGTCCAAGCCCAAATCTATTAATCAATTAATATTAATTAATTTATTTTCCACTATATAAATTAATTGCACTCCCAATATTAAACCATATTATATCAAATAATATTTCTTCGGTAGTATTATTTATTCCGTGTACTTAAGATATAAATATCAATGAATAAAATTAATTTATTGCTAATTAATTTATTCATCTCTTGTATCCGAGACTAGTACCATTCAACCTTAATTATTATGCGGAATAAATTCCACCTGCAGGGTTTACATAATAATTACTTATGAACTCATCTCGGGGATATTATCAACCCTTCCGGGATACACTTTCCCGTCAAGTATTCACGGTATGTCATATATAAAATATAGTGACCCAACTTTACCGGTAATTGTCCCAATAATTAAACCGGACAATTCCTTTGGAAAATCAAAGCCACTTATACTAAATATACACACCTACAATAGTATCGGGGATTAAGAATAAAATACTCTGAGACTTGAATCAATTATCACAGGCAATCCTAATTGATAAATCTCAAGCGATCCGCCCAATACACCAAGTGTACAAGTATAATAAAATAATCAAGACCGATTATTTTCTCCCTCATACAACGACTATACCGATGGCTTGGTCCGTGTCCATCTAGGTCGTGAGCAACTGTTCGATTAAATATGAGTAACCAATAGTATGATCTTCCGTGTGACGTCGCACACCATACTAACTACAACGTATATAATCTAGGACTATATTTGCATATATTTAATTATCAAATAATTAAAAGCAAACAATTGTTCATTTAGTAGATTAAATGCTATGATCGGGAGTTACCGTTACTTAAATCTAGACATTAAGTATATAACTCCAACAATCTCCCACTTATACTAAGGTCTAGTCATTTTTTTCAAACTCCCGACTCCCATACCCATCACGTGCTTAAAGTTTATACTTCCAGGAAGTACTATGTGAATGAGTAATCTAGGTTTCCGCTCTGAAGTTATCTTGGTGACTACAGCGTCGTCTCCCTAGACGATGACTCGAATCAGGTGGTACTTGCTCTATGTGTTACCATCACCTTTTAGACTTATGACTTCTTCCGGTTTACCATGCATCGCTATTACCATATCCTTTGGTCAACTAAGAATCATATCCAAGTCCAGAGGTTATCCCGGAATCCAACCAAAATTTCCGCTGCCTCTGAGGCTGCCTTTCGGTTATGATAGAGTCCGAAAAGCATCGAGCTTATCACTCTTTCATATTAAGATTCCACCCCCTAAAAGTGAACACATAGCCTGATATCGACTTACACTGGTCCTTCTCTGATTTGAGATCTGAGAATATGTAATCTAAGAAGAATTCGTGTTGCTCCGTAATCTAGTACTTCGAAAGTACTTTTACAGCATCCGAATATCTTTTTTTAAGAGATTACCTTGATATCCTCCCACTACGCTAACCGCATAGTTGATATCAGGTTCTTGTTTTTCAACATTGCATTCATCAAGCTTTCCATACTCCAAGGTATAGGAAACCGCTTTATCTATTTCTTCTATGTGTTCAAAACACATACCTTTAGATAGATGTATTCTGTTTCTGAAAGGCAATCACCTTTCTCAGAATTATGCATGTTTAAAATAAACCATAATCGTATAAGATATCTAGGAGAAGTACAATGTTCTTCTCTTTGGATCGAAAGATCCAAGAACATGATCTAACTTCTTCTTAATCTTATATCCCGATTTATTTAGACAACCATCATTTTATGCCTGATCACATCTTTACATTGTCGCCAATGATGGAATGTTATCTTCATAAAATTCCGAGAAACACCACCTTGTTTCTATCACGTTTCCAATACACCTTTCGTCCATGCCTTTTGATGAATCCATCAAATGGACTATCTCATCAATTCGCAAGTTCCACGATTCATAGTTTTGTAACAATCCATAAATGGATCTACTAGGCTTGTACTCTTAAATGATCTTGTCTCTTAACAATAATAGTTATTGCTTTCTAAGTAGGCACATTTAGATTTAGTACCACCCTTATGCAGAACTAGGGATCGATTTCATCTCTACTAGATCCAGAGTCCAAAACTCCTCTAGTCTTATGAAGATCTCTGGTTACCTAATAACCTCCCACTGCAATGGCATTCCGGTGTATAAACAGTAATAACAGTTAGGTGCAGTTTGTGGTGTAATACTACTCAGTTTGTATGGTTCTCAGTCTTCTTCCTCTCATTACGTCACTTTGGGCTTTGCAGTTAGTCTTTCTTCCAAGAACCGGGCGTTAAAACGTCATTCTGGTTCATAGTACTATTGAACGTACATTCTTTTGTTCTTCCAGGATATCCTACAACCACATTGAATGTGCCGTTGTTTTTCCCGGAGTATCCATAGAACATAGGTAGTTCCGAATAACTTTTTCTTTTACTATTAGAACCCCATTTCTTATTTCCCGACACACCATTTCTACACAGAAGTGTATGGTGTAGTCATTTGGGATCCAATCCCATTCTTTGATATATGCTATGTGTTTACTTAGATAGGTAATGGCCTCCGCGATCAAATCGCAGGCTTCTAATGGATACACTTTAAAGGTTACCCACAATAGCTTTGTGTCCATTAACTTGTAAAAACACTTTGCTTTTGTGGCACATCAAGTGCTCTAATCCATCTTCGAGTATTCTCAAGGAATAACTCGTACCTTTCTAAGTGCACATATGGCTGCATATATCGGTGCTTATCAATTTCAATACTTGTCCGAATTCCATCCTTTATCATAAGGTTCGTTCAGTTGTATTATCTTCCAAATTCAATTCTTAGGTCGGAAGGTCCATTCCTTCAACTATAATTGATCAAATCAATTTCGACCTTTGAACCTTATTTGAATAAATAGTACTTAGTACAAGAATTCACAAGTATAATGATTTAGCAAAGAAATGTATCTAATAAGTAAAACAAGTTATAAAACGGTTTGTTGCATCGTGGTAGACTTAGGATCCTTCATTCATATATTGCTATCTAATGTACCAGAATAGATAATACCATTATTTCTTATCCAAACCATCAAATGATTTAAAGAAATAAAATTTCCATTCATTAATAATAGAAAACCAGAACAAAAGTTCTTTCTAAAATAAAGGGGTAGATAAAGCAATAAATTTGAAATGAAATCCTATAACTACTAAAAGCAGATAAATGTCTTTCACTGCTTACGCTGCTTCCTCTACAGCTTTGCCCATTTAGACTTGAACTTCTTCTTTTCTAAGTCGCCGGGTTTCTGGAACCCCTGCATTCAAAATGCACATACCGTCAGTGGTTCCATATCTACACACCAGATTTCTGGTAGATAATACCGCTGACTATGTTTTACGACTAAAGAAAAAATTCGTACCTTTGAGAGGACACTCAGACTTCCAGTGTCCAGACTTCTTGCAGCGAAAACAATTGCCCTTATGCTTGCCAACCCTTCCTCGTGGTCCATCCTTGGCACCACTGGGTTTCCAGGCATGCTTCCTCTTCTTGCCCCTACCTCCAATGGCCTTCGAGCCTTTGGAATTGGTAGTTACAAGCGCTTGATATTTGCCCTTCTTGTAAATCCCCTCTGCCGCCTTCAGTTCAGTCAGGAGTTGCGCAAGAGTATAAGATAGTTTACCCATGTTATAACTCATACGAAATTGCTCAAAACTAGGGGACAGAGACTGGAGTATGATGTCGACTTGCGTCTCACCATCAATCTGAGCTCCTAGGATATCAAGTTCATTCAACAAACTCATCATCTTAAGAACGTGCTCCCCAACGGGCGTTCCTTCAGACTGAGTAGTTGTCATAAGGGTTCTCATGGCTTCTTGCCTTGCCGCACGGTCTTGGTGCCCAAACATATCCTTGAGGTTATACAGCATTTCATCGGCAGTGGCCATCGACTCATGTTGGGTTTGGAGTATATTTGACATGGAAGCCAAAATATAGCACCTAGCCATCTCATCAACCTTTTTCCACTTCCGATATGATTCCCTTTCCTCATTAGTTGAGGCACCCGTGGGTTCAGCAGGGCATTGCTCATAGAGTACAAACTTGTACTCCTCTGCAATCAGGACAATGTCCAAATTTCTCTTCCAATCAATGTAATTGGGGCCAGTGAGTTTATTCTCCTTGAATATCACAGAAAGTGGATTCATAGATATTCTCTAAACCTATAAGCACATATAAACAAACAATCAATTTAATGTCCGATATTATCTCCCTCAAATAATATCATTAAATTACTAATCAAATCTAAAATCCCATCAGGTATGGAAAGCCACGATAGTGTGGACGTTTACCCACCCGAACGATTTCGCAATTAGATTTGCTTCGGTCGTACATCATCAATAGCGTTACTTCGATGGGAAGGATACAATGAAGCGTACCTAAGTGTAAACCATTACTCAGTACTAAGAAGTTCGTTTGGGATTCGTATATCACTGCAAGCCACGATAGTGTGGACGTTTACGTTGACACACGAATCCTTCACTCCCTTCTATAACTGTCTACATCAATCGATCCAAAATCCCATTCAGTGCAACAAGCCACGATAGTGTGGACGTTTACTACACTAAAAGATTTTTACAATTGACTCCCAATTACTTGATCCATTCGAATTTTGTAAATCAAGACGCGGAGAATCATAAGTGAAACTCGAAGTTTCTAACCAGTGATTCACCATGCGAACAACCCTATCTCTCATTAGATTAGGGAGCCGAGCAGACAATCGATCCATTTCTAGAAATGGTACGAAGGTCTCTAATTTGTGTCATCCACATGACCAAGTGGCTTTGGCTCCATTCCACTCCCCGGGGTGAGAATGAGTCGACTTGAAGTCAGCTTCAGAAAGACAAATTAGGCATTGTTTGATAAACTTAATCAATGCTTCTCGTAAAAGGAATTACAAGAATTCTCCTCCAATGACTCGTCTATACGAATTTCGAAAGTTCATAAGAGTCACCAAGAGAACAGTAATGGAGACCATAGGAATGTTTCCATTCCCTCTCCCACTTAGCTTTTTACAATAAAGGGATACGCTATCTAATGCATAATTAAACACATAAGCATGCATATATGTAATAAATCACATAAATATTATCACATAGTCAAAATATTTCTAGAATATTATTTTCCGATTATCATGGCTTTATTGCATCTCCGTACGCATCTTCTAGTCTTCTGTCTTCGTTCTTGAATGCTCCATGTGACAAGAATATTAATCCCAATATTTAAATCTATTTATTTTCAATTAATCCAAAAGTTACTTAATTCGAAAATTAAGTCAATCGAATATATCAAAAATAAAATTAAATATTATTTATATTTCTATTTATTTTTATTTTCCTATCTAATTCTATTAAATCTTTAGAATCTAATCCAAGTCAAACTTGGAATATTCTAGAAGACTTCTATAATAGAATAAGGAAATAAAATAAATTAGGACTCTTCTACTTTCCATAATTAATTAATTTCAATCTATTGAAAATTCCCAAGAATAGGAATAATCAAATAGGAAATAAATTAATTCCAATATAATTCTTTTCATATTCCATTAGAGTTCCTAAAAATAAGAACACTCAAATAGGAAAACCGAATCAATTTGGAAAGTAGGATCTTGGTAGGAGTAGCATGGGTTGGGAGACCCCACACCACCCCACCATCGACCGCCACCGCCGTGCACCACCGCCGCCGCCCCCAGCCCACGCGCCACCACCACCGGTGGCCGGCGTGGCCGGAAACCCTAGCGGGCAGCCCGGGGTCGATCGATCCTCATGGGGATCGATCATGGGGATGATCGACCCCCCTCCCCGGTTTTTGTCCTCTTCGTCTTCTTCGTCACACCTTTGTCTTCCGGCGATCGTCTCAACATCGAACCAACGTAAATAAATTATAAGAATTTAAAAATTACAATTCCGGTATCGATTCTATACATGAAATCGACCCTATACACTTTCCGGAAAACATAGAACAATAATAATAAATCCTAAATTCAGTCAACCCCCGAATTTTTACTATTACAAGCATTCATCCACACAAAACGAATCTCGACATGTCCGAGAGTTTAATAAACGAATAATCATGGTAAAATAATTAACGAAAAATTAAACCATGATAGCCGGAAACCCTGCAAGGTAGAACAATAATCGAACATATACATGAACACGAAACCAACGCTCTGATACCAATTGTTGGAAATCGATATCCCGGGCTATCAAAAATATCGCGGAACCGATAACCCGACCGAAATCCTCGATCGCCGGAGAGCAACCACGAACCACCGTACGAGCCGGAGCTCAACCGAGCACCACCACGGTCCGCCCGTGGTGCCCAGCCGAGCCCCCGCACGGGGCTCGTGATCGCTCCCGTAGCGATCGCTGGGGATGCACGAGGCATCCCCGGGGCTGCTCGTAGCAGCCCTGCAGCGGGTTCACGGACCCACTGCTCGCGGGGGGTCAGCCCCCGTACGCCTGCTACGGGTGACCCCGTAGCATACCCGCGATCGAGCTCACGGGCTCGATCGCCCCTCGGCCCCAGCCGAGGGCTTCGCGCGACGCCGCCGATTGAGGGGTGGCTGGGGTCCACCCGCCGTGGCGCCAGCTCACGGCGAACCCCGGCAATCGACTTCACGTCGATCGCATGCCCCGGCGTCCATCCGGGGATCCCCTTCGTCCGCGCGTACCGGCGGTCGAACCCTAGGGTTCGGCCGCCACCCTCGATCCCGTCGAGGGTTTCTCTCGACCTTCGCCTGGGATCTCGAATCCCCGTCCCCGAAGTTCGTACGTTTCCCGGATCGTGCGTTCATGTATATATCACGATTAAAAA
Source organism: Euphrasia confusa (assembly GCA_954870475.1). NCBI lineage: Eukaryota > Viridiplantae > Streptophyta > Magnoliopsida > Lamiales > Orobanchaceae > Euphrasia > Euphrasia confusa. The sequence continues at coordinate 14,940,925 of OX940967.1, forward strand.
CATATAATCATAAGAGGGGGTTTACGATTATACCTACGTCTCGTTGTGCGGAGAAACGAGATAGATTGAAGACCTTCGAATCTTCCCACATATTCCTTGCACTTTGTTCGAACGTCGTGTGGGCGACGATCCTCCGAACTCCTATGGATCTCCTTCACGAACTCTCTAGAATATCAAGTATGATAATCTTATTATGTGTGTTGAATTGTGAAGACCATGTAGTGCTTTTATAGGCTACGTAGGGGATCTAAAGGAGGTGGAATATTGAGCTCCCAATATTAATGATTAAATTGAGCCCAAGCCCAAATCTATTAATCCATTAATATTAATTAATTTATTTTCCACTATATAAATTAATTGCACTCCCAATATTAAACCATATTATATCAAATAATATTTCTCCGGTAGTATTATTTATTCCGTGTACTTAAGATATAAATATCAATGAATAAAATTAATTTATTGCTAATTAATTAATTCATCTCTTGTATCCGAGACTAGTACCATTCAACCTTAATTATTATGCGGAATAAATTCCACCTGCAGGGTTTACATAATAATTACTTATGAACTCATCTCGTGGATATTATCAACCCTTCCGGGATACACTTTCCCGTCATGTATTCACGGCATGTCATATATAAAATATAGTGACCCAACTTTACCGGTAATTGTCCCAATAATTAAACCGGACAATTCCTTTGGAAAGTCAAAGCCACTTATACTAAATATACACACCCGCAATAGTATCGGGGATTAAGAATAAAATACTCTGAGACTTGAATCAATTATCACAGGCAATCCTAATTGATAAATCTCAAGCGATCTGCCCAATACACTAAGTGTACAAGTATGATAAAATAATCAAGACCGATTATTTTCTCCCTCATACAACGACTATACCGATGGCTTGGTCCGTGTCCATCTAGGTCGTGAGCAACTGTTCTATTAAATACGAGTAACCGATTGCATGATCTTCCGTGTGACGTCGCACACCATACTAACTACAACGTATATAATCTAGGACTATATTTGCATATATTTAATTATCAAATAATTAAAAGCAAACAATTGTTCATTTAGTAGATTAAATGCTATGATCGGGAGTTACCGTTACTTAAATCTAGACATTAAGTATATAACTCCAACATCAACATCTTGAGGATATGACATTGATGAATAATCATTGAAGGATTTCTCTTTCGACTGTAACAGTGACTCAATCTCACTCAAGCAAAGATTAGTTAATTGATCTTCTGTTAAAATGAGTTCTGTAAAAAAATTCATTCATATTAAAGTTTAAATGTATTATATAAAAAACATTTGAAGTTAATGATGAATTTCTTATATAAGGAATTACCTGGCCTTCTGAACTACGTTCTATACTTGTTTAGTATGCCATCTTTCAACAACGAAAGACAATCTTCCCAAACCTTGACAGGGCTAATTATAGAATATGAAGTTAGAAGATTCACAAATAAGGATCTAAGCGTTGGAACTAACCCCCAAACAGATGCTTCTTTTATAGCGTCGATATATTCTTGATCTTCCTCGAGTAAACCGCGAGCATAGAAGGCTGCTTGAAAAGTGTCGTACTGAACTCCATTATACAGTTTAATTTCTTCATACGATACGCAGCCTCGAACAAAATTCAAGAGAAGTCTCATGTAATACACTTCTCCAAGCGTCGGGTGTACATAAGCCAATCTTCCAAGCACTTTTCCCTTTTTCCTCGGTGTCCAAGTTCTCGTGTCGTCGTGCCATACAAACTTAGACGGAAACTCTCCATAATTCAATTGTTTGGCTTGTTCGTAATCTCGGTTTGCTATCACCCATGCTGTAAACATTGTTTCTTTACAAGTGGACTTCTCCATTACATCATCGACAGTATGTCCGTCTTGAAAAACAATGAATTGTTGATCCTCCAAATGAATCGTCAACCTCACAACAGTCGGTTCCTTGAAATGGATCTCATATGCAAATAATCTCCAGACTTCCTCAGACGCTGATACATATCTACAATCTAGGTACTGTTGAATTTTATCTATTTCATTCATACCGTTTCCATTTTGATGAGATTTGTAAAAAACGGCAGTTGCTCTGTCATGTCCTATTTGCACGTATTTGAACAAATACTTAATAGAAAGGGCCCGGTTGTACCACTCTACATTTATATGAGCTCGATACTTTACCAAAAGAGCCCGATTATGCGGGATGACATGCCTGTTCAAGATCATTGCATATAATATAAGAAACATTTATATTTAAATAATTACGCATTAAAATTTCAAGTTATTACAATAAATCAGAAGTACAATAGAGAATGTACCTGTTGTCAAGTTCAATTCCTCATTATAATACGAAAATTCCATTATTCCTTCGACGATATATAACATACCCATCCTCGTCCACAGATGTGTGATCGACAAATTTCTTGGGATAATGTTTACTGCAGTTGGTTTCATTCATACGCGGAGATTTTAAATTTGAAAGTCCGCATGGACCATGCATCATGAATTCCTTGACAGCATTGTGGTACTCCTTATCAATCAAGGGATCGGGAATTTCAGCGGAAATGAAATTATCAACAGCGTCTTCTATTGTTGTATTCGGAAAATCTTTTATCCACAAAATATATGATCTGTTGGAATTCGATATCCCGAGTTATTTAAATTTGCGGAAACCAATAACCCGATCAAACCCTTCGCCGGAGATCACATGAACACCTACGAACGCGCCGGAGTCCGGCCTTTGGAGACCACGCACCCGAAGGCACGCGGCCCGCCCCCAGCCGAACCCCCGCGTCGCGGGGTTCACGCGATCGAGGATCGCGTTCGATCTTCGCGATCGATGGGGCTGCCCAGCAGCCCCCGCGGCGAGTCCGGCGACTCGCCGCCGCCTGGAGGAGCCCCGCCTTCACGGCGGGTGGGGTGCGGCACCAGCCCGCGCCCCCGGCGATCGATCCCCGTGATCGATCGCGAGCCCTCGGCCCAGCTGAGGGTTCCTTTCCTCCGCGCGCCGCCAAACCCTAGCGGGCGATCCCGCGGTCCGGTGGCTTCGCCACCACCGCGTGATCGTTCGTCTAATCCGGGTTCGACTCTTGGATCTTGTTTTTCCGATAATTGATTTCAATATACATGAATTAAATAGCGGAAATATTTAATTCACCTTTCGATTCGTTGTGCGGAGAAACGAGATCTTATGATGACCTTGAGATCTACCCACGAGATCTTCGCAATAGTATCGGGGATTAAGAATAAAATACTCTGAGATTTAAATCGATTATCCAAGGCAATCCTAATCGATGAATCTCAAGCGATCCGCCCAATACACCGAGTGTACAAGTGTGATAAAATAATTAAGATAAATTATTTTCTCTCTCACACAACGACTATACCGATGGATTGGTCCGGGTCCATCTAGGTCGTGAGCAACTGTTCGATTAAATACGAGTAACCGATAGTATGATCTTCTGTGTGCCCATGCACACCATACTAACTACAACGTATGAAATCCAGGACTATAATTTGCATATATTTAATTATAAATAATTAAATGCAAATAATTGTTTATTTAATTAAATAGATTAGTGGCAATGGATTGTGAGTTTCCGTTACTTAAATCTAGACATTAAGTACACAACTCCAACAATCTCCCACTTGTACTAAGGTCTAGTCATTTCCTCCAAACTCCCGACTCCCATACTCATCACGTGCTTAAGTTGTACTTCCAAGAAGTACTATGTGAATGAGTAATCTAGGTTGCCGCTCTGAAGTTATCTTGGTGACTACAGCGTCGTCTCCCTCGACGATGACTCGTATCAGGTGGTACTTGCACTATGTGTTATCTTACACTTATGGACTTGTGATCTTACCATTTGCCATCGCACCGCTATTTACATAGCCTTTGGCAAATTAAGAATCACATCTATGTCCCAGAGATTATCCCGGAGTTATACCAAAACTTCCGCTGCCTCTGAGGCCGCTATTTGGTTACCCATGGCAGAGTCCGAAAAACATCGTGCTTATCACTCTTCCATGTTAAAACTCCTTCTCCTTTAATAGTGAAACACATAGCCTGATATCGACTTATACCGGTCCTCATTCGATTAGAAATCTAAGAGAATGTAATCCAAAGGATATGCTCGTCTGCTCCGTAATCCAGAACATAGTTTCCAGTACTTCGAAAGTACTTAAAATGTTCATTACAGCAGTCAAGTATTCCTTTCCAGGATTGCCTTGATATCCTCCCACTATGCTAACTGCACAGCCGATATCAGGTTCTTGTTTTCAACAATGCATTTATTAAGCTTTCCACACTCGAAGTGTAGGAATCCGCTTTCATTGCTTCTATCTCCTTTTGTGTTCCAAAACACATATCCTTAGATAGATGCATTCCGTCTCTGAAAGGTAACGAACCTTTCTCGGAATCTTGCATGTTAAAACGAACCATAATCGTATAAGATATCTAGAGAAGTACAATGTTCTTTCCTTGAGATCCTAGATCTTAAGAACATGCTTTAACTTCTTCTTTATCTCATATATCGATTTTTCTAGACAACCATTATTTTATGTCTGACAACATCTTTACATTGTTACCAATGATAAAATGTTATCTACATAAAATCTCCGAGAAACACCACCTTGTTTCCATCACGTTTCCCATACACACGATTCGTCAATGCCTTTTGATGAATCCATCAAATGGACTATCTCATCAATGCGCAAGTTCCACGAACTCTAGCTTTGTTACAATCCATAAATGGATCAACTAAGCTTGCACTCTAAATGATCTCGCCTCTTAACAATAAATTTTATTGCTTTCTAAGAAGGCACATTTAGAACTAGTACCGCCTCTATATAGATCTAGGGATCGATTTCACGTATACTAGGTCCAGAGTCCGAAGACTCACCTAGCTTTATGAATATCTCCGGTTCTTATACAACCTCCCACTACAACGGCGTTCCGGTGTGTAAATAGTAATAACAGTAGGTGCAGTTAGTGGTGTACCGCTACTCGGTTTGGCTGGTTCTAAGTCTTAATCGTTTTCTCTCTTTTCAGAAGTATCACGTCATTTTGGGCTTGTGGTTCATCTAATAGTCTTACTCTAAGAACCGGGCGTTAGAACTTATAACGTCCTTCTGGTTCATAGTACTATTTAACACACATCTTTTGTTCTTCTAGGATATTCTATAACCGCATTTGAATGCGCTGTTGTCTCCAGACATATCCATAGAACATAGGTAGTTCCGTATAACTCATGCTTTTACTATTTCTATAAGAGTTCCATTTCTTGTTTGCGACACACCATTCCTACAGAGGACTGTATGGTGTAGTTACTTGGGATCCAATCCCAAGCTCTGATCATACATCAGAGTCAATCAATTCTAATACTTGTCCGGATCTTATATCTTATATCCATAAAGGATTGCTTAGTCGTATTATCTTCCAAATTAGATTCTTAGGTCGGAAGGTCCACTCATTCAACTTAATTGATCTTACAATCAATTTTCGACCTTTGAACTTCTCATTTGAATAAATATGACTTAGCATAAGAATCCACAAGTATAAATGATTAAATAAAGAAATATCTTATTAGTAAAACGAGTTATATATAAAACGGTTCGTTGCATCGTGGTGGACTCAGGATTCATCATTTATATATTGCTAGCTAATGTACCAAAATAGATAATATCATTATTTCTTCTTATAACCCTCAAATGATTAAAAGAAATAAAATATCCATTCATTAGAAATCCAGAACAAAGTTCTTTCTAATATGAAGGGTACATAAAAGCAATAACTCAAAATGAAATCCTATAAAATGTCCTCCACTGCAACTGCTGCCTCCTCCACAGCATTGCCCATGCAGACTACGATTTCTTCTTTTCTAAGTCGTCGGGTTTCCTGGAACCCTTGCATTTAAAATGCACATACCGTCAGTGGTTTTATATCTACACACCAGGTTCCGGTAGATAATACCACTGACTATGTTTCACGACTAAAGAAAATTTCGTACTTTTGAGAGGATAATCAGACTTCCAGTACCCAGACTGTTTGCATCGAGAACACTTGCCTATTGGCTTTCTCGTCCCATCTCGTGGTCCAAAAGGAACCACTGGGTTTCTTTGCTTTCTTGTCCTTTCCCTGGATTCATGCCTTTAGGTTCGAAACCTTTGGCATTGGCTACAAGAGCTTGCGATTTCCGTCTCAACTCGTCTAAAAAGTCAATCATCTCAAAAACGTGTTTAAGCGTTTCCTCGAAGGACTGGCCTTTATACACTACAAAAAATTCGCAGATTCCCTACGGCAATTCCCGTAGGGAAATCCGCAAAAATCCGTAGGGAACAGGGTTCCCTACGGCATCCCCTACGGGAATCACGCCGTAGGGGTTTGCCTCGTAGGGAACAAATCCCCTACGGGATTTTTGGAGCCGTAGGGGAGATCCCTACGGGCTGGCCGTAGGGGAGCCGTAGGGGACTGCTTTCCGCGCCCGTTCTTTCCCGTAGGGGATCCCTACGGGGCTGTCGTAGGTTCGCCCATAAGGGATCCCTACGGCTTATCCCCGTAGGGAATAAGTTTTAATTAAAAACGGGAGCTCCAAGCGGCTCGGGCCACAAGCCCGACCCACGATCCGAGGCCCGACAACATCTCACCATTACAAGGCCCGAGACAAGCCCAGCCCTCAATTGAGGGCTTTGTAATAATTATTCATGTATATTGCATAGTCCAGGGTTTGAACCCTTGACCTTATGAATGAAGTAGAGGATGATAACCGCTAGGCTATCTGAGTTATATGTCCAATTCTTAAAAGATAATATATATGTACCATTAACTTATATATATATATATATATATATATATATATATATATATATATATATATATATTGGTTTAAAAAAAAGGTAATTTTAAATAAAAGGGAATTTAAATATATTAAATTAAATAGAACTTTCAATATTTTTTTATTAATATTTAAGGTCTTTTATTTTTTAACTTTTTTGCGTTTACAAGTTTTACGATTTAAATATTATTTAGTAGTAGTTTTTGAAATTTGTTTAGACTATAATACCTTTTTATTATTTTTCCGTAATTTTTGCGTAATTGCGATATTTTTTATAATTAACTATTTTTATAAAATTGTGTAATTGCGTAGTTGCATAATTGTAATTGCGTAGTGCGTAAATGGTTAAAAAAACTTTAATTGTAATTTTATTATCTAGTAAAATATTGATATAAAAAAAACATTTAAAACAATTTAACGTAATTTTATAATAACATTTAATGAATTTATTATTATATAAATTAATTGTATTATTAAAAAAAATAATTCCCTACGGCAAATGCCGTAGGGGACCCCTACGGGAAAAATACCCGTAGGGAATTTCTTTAATTGAATATAATTTAAAAAAAAAATACTCCCCTACGGCAAATGCCGTAGGGGATCCCTACGGGAATAATTCCCGTAGGGGATTTATTATTCCCTACGGGGGACCCCGTAGGGCCTCTTGGAGGGAAGGTATGCGCGCGAATTCGCGCGCAGTCCCCTACGGGAATCCACTACGGGAGTCACCCCTACGGCTGGAGCCGTAGGGAATGCCGTAGGGGATCTCAAAATATGCTCCCGTAGGGGATGCCGTAGGGAAATCCCTACGGGAAAAAGGCCGTAGGGAATCCCCGTAGGGGATCCGCGTTTTTTTTGTAGTGATAAGTATCCTCATCGCTTCTTGTCTGGCCGCCCATGTCAATAGGCTCGGGAGGACAAAGCTCACTGAGTACAACCTTGCACTCTTTAACAGTTTGGGTAATGTCTAGATCTCTATTCCAATCATTACATTTTGGGACCAGTGAGTTAAAATCCTTAAGTATCACATAAAGTGGGTTCAAGGCCATTTCCTAATTTATGAGCACATATAACAACAAACAATCGATTTAATCTCCGATATTATCTCCCTCAAATAATATCATTAAACCACTAATCACATCTAAAATCCCATCAGATATGGCAAGCCACGTTCGTGTGGACGTTTACCTATCCAAATGATTTAGCAATTAGATTTGCTTCGGTAGTACATCAATTATAGCGTTACTTCGTTGGGAAGAATACTATAAAGCGTACCTAAGTGTAAACCATTACTCAGTATCTAAGAAGATTGTTTGGGACACGCATATTCACCGCAAGCCACGTTAGTGTGGACGTTTACGTTAACATACGCTCCTTTACTCCCCTCTATAACTGTCTACATCACTTAATCCAAAATCCCATTCAGTATAGCAAGCCACGTTCGTGTGGACGTTTACTACACCAAAAGATTTTTATAAGTGACTCCCAATTACTAGATCCATTCGATTTTCGTAAATCAAGACTCGGAGAATCATAAGTGAAACTCGAAGTTTCTAACCAGTGATTCACCATGCGAACAACCCTATCTCTCATTAAATGAGGGAGCCGAGCAGACAATCGATCTAGTCATCAAATGACACGAAAGTCTCTAATTTGTGTCCTCGAAATGACCAAGTGGCTTTGGCTCCATTCCACTCCCCGGGGTGAGAATGAGTCGACTTGAAATCAGTTTTGGAAAGACAAATTAGGCATTGTTTGATAAACTTAACCAATGTTTCTCGTAAGAGGAATTACAAGAATTCTCCTCCAATGACTTGTCTATACGAACTTCAAAAGTCCATAAAAGTCACCAAGAGAACAGCAATGGAGACCATGGCAATGTTTCCATTCCCTCTCCCACTTAGCTTTTTATAACAAAGGGATACGCTATCTAATGCATAATTAAATACACATAAGCATAATAACAAACATACATTTCATGCAAGTACGTTCACAAATAATCAAATAATTACTCAAGTAAAATTATTTCTCGACTATTCGTACCTTGATGAATTCCAGCATGCTTGTCTTGAGTCTTCATTCTACGTCTTGAATACTTTGCCGAGCGACGGAAAAATTCTTTGATTCTCATATTTAATTTATTTTAAATAAAATCCAAGATTCCAATTCAAAATAAATTTGAATCAATCTAATGATTTTAAATAAAATACTCAAATTAAATAAAATCAATTCCATTGATTTCCATATTTAATTCTATTTTAAATAAAATCCAAGATTTTCCAATCCAAAATAAATTTTGAATTAATCTAATGATTTTAAATAAAATACTTAAATTAAATAAAATCAATATTATTTAAATCCATTGATCTCCATATTTAATTCTATTCTAAATAAAATCCAAGATTTTCCAATCCAAAATAAATTTTGAATTAATCTAATGATTTTAAATAAAATACTTAAATTAAATAAAATCAATATTATTAAAATCCATTGATCTCCATATTTAATTCTATTCTAAATAAAATCCAAGATTTTCCAATCCAAAATAAATTTTGAATTAATCTAATTATTTTAAATAAAATACTTAAATTAAATAAAATCAATATTTTAATAATTTCTCAATCCTATTTAGATTAGATCTCAAGAATCCTAATCAAAATCGAATTTTGATTCTTCTTAAGACTTCTAATCCAAGTAGGTATAGGATATCTAGAGAAACTAGGATTTTCTTTCCTAATTTAACTCTCCATCTAATTCCATTATTTAATTCCATAATTAAGAAATCTAATCCAAATAGAATTTGAATTAATTCCAAAATTAAATTAAATAAAATTAGAAAGATTAAATTAGTTGCGGAAAGATCGGATTACCGGGACGAACCGAAACGAATTCCGGTCATCCCAATCGAACCATGAACATGCATATACACGCACATTCATTGACCCACGAAAATTGATTAACCAATGCATATCCAGCATGCATAGACCATGCAATGCATGGTTCAATTAATTCATGTGGTCGCACATGCACTAGGCCATGCAATCGATTTGTACAGCATGCATGGTGAATGAATTAATTCATTCAGCCGACACCATACACGTACAACACAAAAAAAACGCACATGCATCCTACAACAGTCGTCTTCTTCGGTGGATCGTCCTTTTCAACGGCGGATATGTGCACCAGCCCCGGTCGATTTCCGGTCTCCTCTGACAACCCACGCCATCGACCCATGGTGCAGCCACGCACGAGCAGCCCGTCCGAGCACGAAGCCGAAGCCGCGACCCACGAGCCGCCGCGCGTAGCGGCTGAACCGTCCGGCCTCTTGGCAGCGGTCGACCTCCGGCGACCACCACCACTGGTGGTAGATGCCGTCGACCTCCAGCCGCCATACAGCCCGGTCCCGCTACAACCCCTCGTCCGATCGATCCGGTTCGATTATTCCGAAAAACCCTCGATTTTTAATAATTAATTTTTCCGACAAACACAATTCATACGAGAGATAAAACAAGTACGTAGAACAATATAGCACAATAATTTAACAATTTAAATTAATCTATGGCTATAAACAACGACAATCGATTATCGAAACAATTAACGAAAAAACGTAACCGTACGCTCTGATACCAATTGTTGGAATTCGATATCCCGGGTTATTTAAATTTGCGGAAACCAATAACCCGATCAAACCCTTCGCCGGAGATCACATGAACGCCGACTCATCCGCCGGAGTCCAGCCTTTGGAGACCACGCACCCGAAGGCACGCGGCCCGCCCCCAGCCGAACCCCCGCGAGACGGGGTTCACGCGATCGAAGATCGCATTCGATCTTCGCGATCGATGGGGCTGCCCAGCAGCCCCCCGCGGCGAGTCCGGCGACTCGCCGCCGCCTGGAGGAGCCCCGCCTTCACGGCGGGTGGGGTGCGGCACCAGCCCGCGCCCCCGGCGATCGATCCCCGTGATCGATCGCGAGCCCTCGGCCCAGCCGAGGGTTCCTTTCCTCCGTGCGCCGCCAAACCCTAGCGGGCGATCCCGCGGTCCGGTGGCTTCGCCACCACCGCGTGATCGTTCGTCTAATCCGGGTTCGACTCTTGGATCTTGTTTTTCCGATAATTGATTTCAATATACATGAATTAAATAGCGGAATTATTTAATTCACCTTTCGATTCGTTGTGCGGAGAAACGAGATCTTATGATGACCTTGAGATCTTCTCACGTATTCCTTGCACTTGTTCGAACGTCGGGTGGGCGACGATCCTCCGAACACTATGGATCTCCTTCTCTCCTTTCTCTCTCTAGAATTGTGATCTTCAAGTTATGAGAATAGAGAAGACCATGTAGTGCTTTTATAGGCTACGTAGGGGATCTTAAGGAGGTGGAATATTGGGCTTCTAATATTGAAGATTAAATTGAGCCCAATGCTCAAGTCCATTAATCCTTATCAATATTAATTAATTTATTTTCCACTATATAAATTAATTGCACTCCCAATATTAAACCATATTATATCAAATAATATTTCTTCGGTAGTATTATTTATTCCGTGTATTTAAGATATAAATATCCATGAATAAAATTAATTTATTGCTAATTAATTTATTCATCTCTTATATCCGAGACTAGTACCATTCAACCTTAATTATTATGCGGAACAAATCCACCTGCAGGGTTTACATAATAATTCCTTATGAACTCATCTCGGGGATATTATCAACCCTTACGGGATACACTTTCCCGTCAAGTATTCACGGCATGTCATATATAAAATATAGCGACCCAACTTAACCGGTAATTAACCCAATAATTAAATCGGTTAATTCCTTTGGAAAATCAAAGTCACTTATATTAAATATACACACCCGCAATAGTATCGGGGATTAAGAATAAAATACTCTGAGATTTAAATCGATTATCCAAGGCAATCCTAATCGATGAATCTCAAGCGATCCGCCCAATACACCGAGTGTACAAGTGTGATAAAATAATTAAGATAAATTATTTTCTCTCTCACACAACGACTATACCGATGGATTGGTCCGGGTCCATCTAGGTCGTGAGCAACTGTTCGATTAAATACGAGTAACCGATAGTATGATCTTCTGTGTGCCCATGCACACCATACTAACTACAACGTATGAAATCCAGGACTATAATTTGCATATATTTAATTATAAATAATTAAATTCAAATATTTGTTTATTTAATTAAATATATTAGTGGCAATGGATCGTGAGTTTCCTTTACTTAAATCTAGACATTAAGTACACAACTCCAACATGATCATGGGGGAGTCCACGTTTCTGAAACTCAATAGTGTCTATAACTCCAGAAAAATATCGTCATCTAAATTACAATCTGATATTTGGAAAAATATAAACAATTCAGATTTCAAATATATGAAGAAAGTTTAAAAATTATATAGTCAATACACACTTACCCGCAGTAGTCTCTCCGAATAGCTTTCCTTTTCTAAAGCCCGTCATCAGATTATCCAATTTTGTATGGAATACTCGGGAAATAATGTATGGTCAATCTGCAACAGTCAGACCAAGTTCCTTCACGTAATCAGTAATCTCACGCCACTTGGAATTACATGTGAAAGTAACAAACAAATTAGGGTAACCTAGCCATTTGCAAACTGCCATTGCATCAGGATAGTTTTGAATCATGTAATGTGCTCCGCCGACAAAAGAGGATGGTAATATTATACGATTTCTTGTATTCGCAGTGTTAGATTCTCCTTGGGCCAATGCATCCCCCAATGCAGCATAAGAACCACACCTGAACTCTTTCTGATGATGCCTCATGAAAGTAATCCTAAAATCTTCAACCATTGCATAAGCATCAACTAAAATCTGTTGAAACAATCTCCTGCCATGCAAAATATGAAGAGACTCATTATTTATGTGTTGCACCTTTTACGTTAGGTACTCCCTCATTGTAACTTTATGGTCTTTTGTTTATTTTGATCTAGGGGTCTTTTGATGTTTTATGTTGTCTCTGTAACCATCTTCCCTGTAAAAATATAATAATGGATACTGAAGGGGAAAGTAGCTTGGGTGCAGCTCAGTTATCCGTTGCAAACTACCTGACTTATGCTGAACAATAATATTCCGATTATTTTCCACATTTTCAATATATCCTTCAATTAATGCCGCGACTTCATCAGCCTGGGGCAAATCGTGAATTCTTCCGTCCGAAGTTCGCCGAGAAATTAACCGTAATCTAATGTCAGTCGTAGGATCTCTTCGGAATCTATCTCGGGCAGCGCGAAACCACTGGACCAATATGTTATGTTGATCAAGCAAATCTTTCAAACTCTCAACAATTTCAACATCATCATTATCTTCTGCTTCATCGTTAGAATTTTGGACATAATACCTGAAATTATAGATTAGTTAGGAAGGATAACATGAATATAATATTGTACGAATAAAAATAACAAAGCTAAGAGGTTGAAACGGAGGACTAACCTCACAGCTCTTATCCTGTTTTGTGTCTCATTTTGAGTGTCATGAATATAAAGCTGTGAAAACGAAGCTTTATTATTATCATCTTCAGGAAGTAAACTACCTTGCAAATGGTAATTGCCATCGTAAATTCTGTAAATTGGAGCTGAAGTTCCTGTGTTGAATGAATTATCGACTTTCTCTCTCATAGAAGTAAAAGCAAAAATCATGTTGAACATTTTGATTTTTTATTGAAATGTTTTGGACTTTCTTTCGGTTACATACAATAAATCTTGGAACTCATGAGGAGGAACTCTGGATTGAGGCAATTTAATTTTTCCTATAACAGATAAAACGTTAGATTTAATTTAACTAATTGTCAAAGAATAGAGGAAAACGAAGAAATTATAATTTATGTTATCGTGACTATTTTTATTACCATAAGAGCAACATAAATTGAACAAAGGCGGGGTCTTCTTTTTCCTACTTTTCTCCATTCTCTCATCGTACCAAAACCTAGCCTGACAATGCTCACACTTTCAAGTACAGTCTCCAATGTCGTGATTGTTGGAAATCGACTACCCGGGATGCATTCGTTCGATCGCTCGAACATCCGAACACTCCCAGTCGACCTCTAGGTAGCACTGCTCCGTTCTCGTAACAGCCCTCGTGCCGATTCACGCCCAGCCATCGCCCCGAAGGACAACCGCGTGAATCAGCCGCTGATCTGACTCAAACAGCGGGCGCTGCTAGTCAATCAGAGGCCGCTGATTAGGCCCCAAACGGCGGTCGCCGTTTGCCTTTCAGCGGGCGCTGTTCGTCCGCGAACAGCAGCGCGACCTGCTGTTCCGAGCGCGTTTCCGGGTCGATTTTTCCTCTTCCGACTACCGATCCGGAGGTCCTTGACTCCCCAGTAGTCGAGGAACATGATCCACGACGCCCGGAACCCGATCTTAGATCCGATGTATTTTCAACGAAATAAGAGATCGAATATTTGCGGAATAAGGGTTCGATCTCATACCTTTGTCGCGTGATTCGGAGAAGCCGAATTGTTGAGACCACGAAGTCTTCTGGTGTATGTCTCTATCCCCGACGTTCAGCCGTTGAGTGGGCAACGATCCGCTGAACCTTCCTCTTTTCCTTTCTCTCTTGAACCCACCGTGAGAATTTTTATTCTGTCCCAGAAATGTAATTGCGCTAACAAATTAATTTCTGCAGAATAATAACAGCGCTAATCTAAATTAATTGAGCAGAGAAATAAAATAACTGCGCTAGCAAAATAATTTCTCCACAAAATTAATTATAGCGGCGTTTCGTAGGTTTAGAGAAAGAGAGGGTGAGGTATTTATAGAGCTACACCAGGGACCTTATGGAAATTAATTATTAGGCTAAATTGCAATTTAATTAACTCGGCGTCCCAAAAGGCAAACCTTAATTAAATTCCACAATTTTAATTATAATTAATTACACTATAAAATTATAATTGAATTCCCAATAATTATTTTATATTATTTCAACAATAATAGTTCCGCCGATATTACATATACGATTTCCCCGTGTTTAAGATATCGAACGTCCACGAATTAACTTTAATTACTAATAATTAAATTAATTCGTTTCTTATTATCCGAGACTAGTACCACTCATCCTTATTATCATGTGGAACAAATCCACCTGCAGGGTTTACATGATAAACTTTATGAGCTCATCTCGGGGACGTCATCAACCCGATAAACGGGACACGGTTTCCTGTCTATAATCTATAGCATGTCGTGCGTACAATTACGATCCCTAATTTACCGAGAATCTCGACCAATCATTTAGTCTCACTCATTGGCATATTAAAGAACCGAGAATTGGACACACGCACCTATAATTATATAGGGATTAAGAATTCGTATATCCGTAATTTCTGAGGTTTAGTTCGATTACTGCGATTAGTATAAATCGAACGCCCTCCCGTGGTCCTGCTCAATACACCAAGTGTACGAGTGTAACATGATAGTCAAGACCGACTATCTATCAGTCACACTACGACGTACCGATGGATTGTCCCTGTCCATCTAAGTCGTGAGCTACTGTTCGATAGTATACGAGTAACCGACAGTATGATCTTCCGCGTGTCTCCTCACCCCATACCGTCTACAACGTATACATCAAGGACTATTGCATTAAATGCAATCATGCTTGAATCATATCTCGAATTAAGGTATAGATAAGGAGTTCCGTATTTGCACTAAACTAGACATTTAGAATACAACTCCATCAATCTCCCACTTATACTAAAAGTCTAGTCGCCCTCTCCCAAACATCAGATTCCTATAACCTCATCACGCCTACCCAACGCTTTCGCTGGAAGTGCCTCTGTGAACGGGTTTTACTAGGCAATCCTCTCGATGCTATCTAGGTGACAACTGCATCGTCTTACTAGATGATCTCTCGAATCAGGTGGTACTTGCGCTCTACATGTTATCTCCCACTGTGGACTCGTGGCATTTCAAGTTTGCCAATACCGCTATTCAAAATAGCTTTGGGTGAACTAGAAACCACATCTAAGTCCCTTAGGAAGTTCTGGAGCCACACTGACCTTTTAACTGCCTCACAGGCCGTTATCCTTTCAGTTTTCCATGGTAGAGTCCGTAATGCATCGCTGCTTTACATCCTTCCATGTGATTGCTCCACTTCACATTGAGAACACATAGCCTGACTTCGACTTTCGACTGTCCCTGTTTGATTTGGTAATCCAATTCTATGTAATCCAAAGGAAACAACTTGATTGCTTTGTAACTCAGAACATAATTTCTGGTCCTCTGCAGGAGCCTAAACATGTTCTTTACATCAATCGAGTGATCCTTTCCAGGATTACTATGATATCTCACCACCATGCCCACGGCATAGTAGATATCAGTCTCGTGCATAGCATTACATACATTAAGCTTCCCACCATTAAGGTGCAGGGAACTGCTTAATCTTCATCTATCTCCTTTATTGTGTTGGATACAAAACTTTAGATAGATGAATTGATGGAGTTATATTCTAAATGTCTAGTTTAGTGACAATATGGAACTCCTTATCTGTGTTTTATTATCTATTAATCAAATTGTCGGCATTTTGTCTTTCATGTACTTTATGCAATAGTCCTAGATATATACGTTGTAGACAGTATGGCGTGAGGAGACACGCGGAAGATCATACTGTCGGTTACTCGTATACTATCGAACAGTAGCTCACGACTTAGATGGACAGGGACAATCCATCGGTACGTCGTTGTGTGACTGGTAGATAGTCGGTCTTGACTATCATGTCACACTCGTACACTTGGTGTATTGAGCAGGACCACGGGAGGGCGTTCGATTTATACTAATCGCAGTAATCGAACTAGACCTCAGATATTACGGATATACGAATTCCTAATCCCTATATAATTATAGGTGCGTGTGTCCAATTCTCGGTTCTTTAACTTGCCAATGAGTTAGACTAATTGATTGGTCGAGATTCTCGGTAAATTGGGAATCGTAATTGTACGCACGGCATGCTATAGATTATAGACAGGAAACCGTGTCCCGTTTATTGGGTTGATTACGTCCCCGAGATGAGCTCATAAAGTTTATCATGTAAACCCTGCAGGTGGATTTGTTCCACATGATAATAAGGATGAGTGGTACTAGTCTCGGATAATAAGAAACGAATTAATTTAATTATTAGTAATTAAATAAATTCGTGGACGTTCGATATCTTAAACACGGGGAAAGTCGTATATGTAATTTCGGCGGAAAATATTATTGGTAAAATAATATAAATTAATTAATTGGGAATTCAATTATAATTTTATAGTGGAATTAATTATAATTAAAATTGGATTTAATTAAAGGTTTTCTTTTAAGGACACCGGTTTAATTAAATTGCAATTTATCCTAATTAATTAATTAACCTAAGATCCCTAGTGTGGCCTATTTAAACCCCTCCCCCTCTCTTCTCTAAACCTAACTTCGCAGCTTTTATTTTTCTTCACTTGAGAAAATAAAACGTGAGAGAGAGTTTAAGAGAGAAAGAGAAGAGGAGACTTCCGGTGGTTCGTTGCCCACACAACGTCTGGAGTCGAGGGCTAGGATACACACTAGAAGATCAGAGGTGTTCGCCTATTCGGCTTCTCCGAATCACGCATCAAAGGTAAAGAATCGAAAACCCTATTCCGCATCTTTTTCGATTCTTATTGTACGTAATAATCCAACGGACCTACGATCGGGTTCCGGACATCGTGGATCGCATTCCTCGACTACTGGGGGTTCTAGGACCTTCGGATCGGTAGTCGGAAGAGGAAAAACGACCCGGAAACGAGCCCGGAACAGCAGATCACGCTGCTGTCCGCGCTGCTGAAGGACAAACGGCGACCGCCGTTTCTTAAACGGCGACTGCCGTTTTGCTCTTTTTCGGGCAGCCCGCTCCGGCTTGCGCGGTTGTCCTCCGGGGCAACGGCTGGGCGTGAATCGGGGCACGGGCTGGGCACGTGGACGTAGTAGCGGGTCTGGAGGTCGACTGGGATCGTTCGGATGTTCGAGTGATCGAACGAACGCATCCCGGGTAGTCGATTTCCAACAATTGGTATCAGAGCCGGTTATTGGTTTGTTGTATTGTTCGTACGTATTTGATGCAGGATGAACCCGATTATTATGGCCAACATCGTGAGATGTTGTATGATAATTTTTATTGTGGTTTGTTAAACTCTCGGGCTTGTCGAGATTGTTTTGTTTTGGAAATCGTTGCTTGAATGTAATAGATAAAACGACGGGTTGAGTCGTTTAGATTTTACGTTTTTCGTGTTTTCGTTTATCCGGATGTATAGGATCAATCAACTTGTATAGGATCGATGCCGGACGTAGTTAGTTTACATGTGTTATGTTGCTGCTGCTTGGTGAATCGAGACGAGATCGAAGGCCGGACGAACGAGGTTCGAGAAGTCGAACCCGCGGCTGCTGAAGGGCAAACGGCGGTCGCCGTTTCTTAAACGGCGGTCGCCGTTTCGCTGGACTTCGGGCAGCAGCTCCGCGGGGGTTCGACGGACACCACGGATCGCTCGTCGAGGCCCGGGATGATACTCCAGTGGGAGGGGTTCGTCTCTTGGCACTTAGACGAGTCGGTGGTGGATCGAGACCTAGACGAGCAACGAGACGAAGATCCGAGAAGACGTGTATCGAAGATTTTAAAGGCCATAATAATCGGGCCACGTTAAATGCTTTCTATGTGTTTTACGTGCTTTATTATGCTTTAATTTTATATGCATGTAAATGTTATCCCTTTCGTAAAAAACTAAGTGGGAGAGGTATTGGAAACAATCCCGCGGTCTCCATTCTCTGTTTTGATAGTGATGTGTGTCGCTTACGAGTTGGTTTTAGTGTCATCCTCCCTATCGGATAAAGTTGACACACGGATATCACTGGATCAAAATTCGAATTCAATTCCATTTATAGAATTGAACATTTAAGTTTTTCAAAGCAAATGCCTAATCTGTCTTTCAAAGACTAAGTTCAACTCGACTCATTCTCACCCCGGGGAGTGGAATGGAGCCAAAGCGCTTGCTTATGTCGATGACACAGATTAGAGACATTCGAGTCATTTGATGACTAGATCGATTGTCTGGTTGGCTCCCTCACTTTGTGAGAGATAGGGCTCAATTGTATGATTGATCGCTGGTTAGAAACTTCGAGTTTCACTTACGAGATATCAAGCTTTGATTAACGAAATTGTGAAATTTATTAAATGGAATTCAATTAACAAAGTTGTTTGTTTAGTAAACGTCCACACTATCGTGGCTTACTAGACGGAAACGGAACTTTGGGTTAATTGAGGCTCGACAGTTATAGGAAATCGTAAAGGGACCGCATGTCAACGTAAACGTCCACACTAACGTGGCTTGCGGTGGATATGTAGTTCCCGAGCGGTTAACTTAGTACTGAGAAATGGTATACACTTAGGTACGCTTTACAGTATCCTCCCCATCGGAGTCACTGCTGTAATGATGTACGACCAAAGTAAAAGTCCAATTATAAAATCGTTTGGACTAGTAAAAGTCCACATGAACGTGGCATGCTGGTCTGATGGGATTTTAGGATTGATTGGTAAATTTAATGATATTAATTAAGGGAGTTAATATCGAATTAAATTTGACGGTTTGATTTGTCTCTTTTATAGATATGGCACTCAACCCGCTGTCTGTGATACTAAAAGAAAACAAACTCACTGGTCCAAATTATGTTGATTGGAAACGAAACTTGGACATTGTCCTAACTGCTGAGGAGTACAAGTATGTACTCCAGGTCGAATGTCCTGTTGCACCTACTGAAACATCCACTCCTGAGGAAAAGGAAGCTCATCGGAAGTGGGTCAAGGCTGATCAAATGGCGCGGTGCTACATTTTGGCATCTATGTCAAATGTGCTGCAACATCAGCATGAAGCCATGGACACTACCTATGATATGATGCTTAACCTCAAGGAGATGTTTGGTAGTCAGGACAGGGCAGCCAGACAAGATGCTATGAGGCAACTCATGACGGCCACTATGTCCGAAGGAACGCCCGTGAGGGATCACGTTCTTAGGATGATAGGCTATCTGAATGAGATAGAGATTATGGGAGGTGCTATCGATGGGGAAACCCAGATCGATATAGTGCTCCAGTCTCTGCCTAGGAGTTTTGAGCAGTTCCGCCTGAACTATAACATGACAAGAGGTTATATATGTTGGCGGAACTCCTGACTGAACTCCAGGCGGCAGAGGGTATCTTTAGGAACTCTCAAGCACTTGTGGCTGTGAAATCGACTCTTCCTCGCCCTTCGGGGATTAAGAAGAAGAAAAAGCAAGGACGGAAACCCAGTGGGCCCAGAGTTGGTGGACCACAGAATGGAGTGAACAGGCCTAAGGGCAAGTGTTTCCGTTGCAAGCAGTCTGGACATTGGAAGTCTAATTGTCCTCTCAGACAAGGAGGTACGAACTTTTCCTTAGTCACTGAAACATGTTTAGCGGTGTTATCCACCGGTACCTGGTGTGTGGATACGGGAGCCACTGATCATGTCTGCAATTCTTTGCAGGGGTTCCAGGAAACCCGGCGGCTTAGAGAGGGAGAGATCACCATCTACATGGGCAACGCTACGAAAGTGGCGGCGGTTGCAGTGGGAGATGTTCATTTATCTTTTAATAATAATGTTTTGGTATTGAATAATTGTCTTTATGTACCGGATTTTAGAAAGAACCTTGTTTCGGTTTCTAAGTTGGTTTTGAATGGATATTCAGTTTCTTTTGATAACTCTGTTATTGTCAAAAAGAATGGCGATTATATCTGTTCTGGTGCATTGATAGGCAACTTATATATACTGAATCCTAATTATTCCACGATGCAACGAGTAGAGTCTTATAACACATCTAGTACCAATAAGAGAAAGGAGCCTTCTAGGATGAATCAAAAGTACTTATGGCATCTTAGGCTAGGTCATATTAACTTGGGCAGGATTCAAAGGTTGATAACTGATGGAATACTCAGTGATGTGAAAGATGAGGACTTTCCAACCTGCGAATCATGCCTGGAAGAAAAAATGACCAAGCGACCCTTTAGTGATAAGGGGTATAGATCCAAGGAAGTGCTGGAATTGATTCACTCTGATTTGTGCGGGCCTTTATCTGTCCAAGCGAGAGGAGGTTACGAATATTTTGTAACCTTCACTGATGATTACTCAAGGTATGGTTTTATATACCTGATGCGCCGCAAGAGCGAGTGCTTTGACAAGTTCAAGGAGTACAAAGCTCTTGTGGAGAACCTTCATGGTAAAACCATAAAGACTCTACGATCTGATCGTGGAGGAGAGTACCTCTCGGGAGAGTTTAAAGCGTACTTATCGGAGAATGGGATTGACTCCCAGATGACTGCACCATACACGCCCCAGCAGAATGGTGTAGCAGAAAGAAGGAATAGGACTCTTATGGAAATGGTAAGATCTATGATGAGTTACTCAGAACTACCAGTTTCGTTCTGGGGATATGCCTTGGAAACAGCGGCTTATATCTTGAACTTAGTTCCTTCCAAATCAGTCCCTAAGACGCCCTCGGAATTGTGGACCGGGCGTAAGCCAAACTTGAAACACATTCGGATCTGGGGTTGTCCAGCACATGTGCTAAAGCACGGGGCTGATAAGTTGGAGTCACGTTCAGATATTCGGTTGTTTATAGGATATCCTAGAGGAACGAAAGGTGGTCTATTTTATAGTCCTAAGGACCAGAAGATCGTTGTTAGCACCAACGCTCGGTTCTTGGAAGAGGATTATATAATGGACCACAAGCCCAATAGTGAGATAATACTCAACGAACTGAGAGGGAACGATCAAGGCTTAGATCCAACCCAACCGGGTGATACGCCACCACAGTCTGCACCTGTACTTACTGAGGTTACACCGGAGCGTCGTCGTAGTGGGAGGGTTGTTCGACAACCCGATAGGTTCATGTTTATAGGTGAGTCTTCGGACTTGTTACCTGGAGAACATGAAGCCGATCCCTGGACCTACGACGAAGCGCTTAAAGATCAAGATGCTCAGTCTTGGCAAAAAGCGATGAAATCTGAGATTGAATCTATGGATTCAAATCAGGTCTGGGATCTTGTAGCACCGCCCAAAGGTGTAAAAGCCATTGGTTGCAAGTGGGTGTACAAGAGGAAAAGAGGGTCTGACGGGAAGGTTGAAACCTTCAAGGCTAGGCTTGTTGCGAAAGGGTACACTCAGAAAGAAGGGATCGATTATGAGGAAACCTTTTCGCCGGTAGCTATGCTAAAGTCGATCCGGATTCTTTTGTCTATAGCATCTCATATGGATTATGAGGTGTGGCAAATGGACGTCAAGACAACATTCTTGAATGGGAATCTTGACGAGACCATTTATATGAGACAACCAGAGGGTTTCATTGAGAAAGGCCAAGAGCATCTAGTGTGTAAGCTAAAGCGATCCATTTATGGATTGAAGCAAGCTTCTAGATCTTGGAACATGCGGTTTGATGAGGTTATCCAGTCTTATGGATTCATTCAAAGCATGGACGAGTCGTGTGTATACCGGAGAAGTGACGGAAACAGCGTGGCGTTTCTCGTGCTCTATGTAGACGACATTCTTCTAATTGGCAACAATGTGAAGATGTTGTCGGACATAAAGGGATGGTTGTCCAAGCAATTCGATATGAAAGACTTAGGACAAGTAGGGCATGTTCTTGGGATCAAGGTTATACGGGATCGCCAGAAAAGAACATTGAGCTTGTCCCAGGCTTCATATATTGATACGATTCTAGCTCGTTTCAACATGCAGAATTCCAAGAGAGGTTCTCAACCTTTCTGCCATGGAATTCATCTATCTAAGGATATGTGTCCCAAGACACAAAAGGAGATAGATTACATGAAGACGATTCCTTATGCTTCGGCAGTGGGTAGTCTAATGTATGCTATGTTGTGCACGAGACCTGATATCTGCTATGCCGTAGGCATGGTAGCTAGATATCAGAGTAACCCTGGACAGGGTCACTGGACTGCTGTAAAGAACATACTTAAGTACCTGCGAAGGACTAGGAATTATGTTCTGAGTTACAAAGCGTCCAAGTTGATTCCTATTGGTTACACAGACTCGGATTTCCAATCTGATAAGGAACAGCGAAAGTCTACATCAGGCTATGTGTTCACATTGGGAGTTGGAGCAGTTTCATGGAGGAGTGTTAAGCAGAAATGCATTTCGGACTCTACCATGGAAGCCGAATATGTAGTAGCCTCTGAGGCAGCTAAAGAATCGGTGTGGCTCCGGAACTTCATCATGGACTTAGATGTGATTCCTAATTTGCTTAGAGCTATCACAATTTATTGTGACAATAGCGGTGCAGTGGCAAATGCGAAGGAACCACGAGCCCACAATGCGAGTAAACACATAGATCGCAAGTACCACCTGATTAGAGACATCGTCAAGAGAGGCGATGCGGTTGTCACCAAGATTGCATCAGCGGATAACCTGGCAGACCCCTTTACGAAGGCACTTCCAGCGGAAGCGTTCAAGAGACACGTGAATGGGATGGGTATCGGATGTATGGGAGAGGGCAACTAGACTTTTAGTATAAGTGGGAGATTGATGGAGTTATATTCTAAATGTCTAGTTTAGTGACAATATGGAACTCCTTATCTGTGTTTTATTATCTATTAATCAAATTTTCGGCATTTTGTCTTTCATGTACTTTATGCAATAGTCCTAGATATATACGTTGTAGACAGTATGGCGTGAGGAGACACGCGGAAGATCATACTGTCGGTTACTCGTATACTATCGAACAGTAGCTCACGACTTAGATGGACAGGGACAATCCATCGGTACGTCGTTGTGTGACTGGTAGATAGTCGGTCTTGACTATCATGTCACACTCGTACACTTGGTGTATTGAGCAGGACCACGGGAGGGCGTTCGATTTATACCAATCGCAGTAATCGAACTAGACCTCAGATATTACGGATATACGAATTCCTAATCCCTATATAATTATAGGTGCGTGTGTCCAATTCTCGGTTCTTTAACTTGCCAATGAGTGAGACTAATTGATTGGTCAAGATTCTCGGTAAATTGGGAATCGTAATTGTACGCACGGCATGCTATAGATTATAGACAGGAAACCGTGTCCCGTTTATTGGGTTGATTACGTCCCCGAGATGAGCTCATAAAGTTTATCATGTAAACCCTGCAGGTGGATTTGTTCCACATGATAATAAGGATGAGTGGTACTAGTCTCGGATAATAAGAAACGAATTAATTTAATTATTAGTAATTAAATAAATTCGTGGACGTTCGATATCTTAAACACGGGGAAAGTCGTATATGTAATTTCGGCGGAAAATATTATTGGTAAAATAATATAAATTAATTAATTGGGAATTCAATTATAATTTTATAGTGGAATTAATTATAATTAAAATTGGATTTAATTAAAGGTTTTCTTTTAAGGACACCGGTTTAATTAAATTGCAATTTAGCCTAATTAATTAATTAACCTAAGGTCCCTAGTGTGGCCTATTTAAACCCCTCCCCCTCTCTTCTCTAAACCTAACTTACGCAGCTTTTATTTTTCTTCACTTGAGAAAATAAAACGTGAGAGAGAGTTTAAGAGAGAAGAAGAAGAGGAGACTTCCGGTGGTTCGTTGCCCACACAACGTCTGGAGTCGAGGGCTAGGATACACACTAGAAGATCAGAGGTGTTCGCCTATTCGGCTTCTCCGAATCACGCATCAAAGGTAAAGAATCGAAAACCCTATTCCGCATCTTTTTCGATTCTTATTGTACGTAATAATCCAACGGACCTACGATCGGGTTCCGTACATCGTGGATCGCATTCCTCGACTACTGGGGGTTCTAGGACCTTCGGATCGGTAGTCGGAAGAGGAAAAACGACCCGGAAATGAGCCCGGAACAGCAGATCACGCTGCTGTCCGCGCTGCTGAAGGACAAACGGCGACCGCCGTTTTGCTCTTTTTCGGGCAGCCCGCTCCGGCTTGCGCGGTTGTCCTCCGGGGCAACGGCTGGGCGTGAATCGGGGCACGGGCTGGGCACGTGGACGTAGTAGCGGGTCTGGAGGTCGACTGGGATCGTTCGGATGTTCGAGTGATCGAACGAACGCATCCCGGGTAGTCGATTTCCAACATGAATTCCACATCTAAAAGGTGAAGACCTTTCTTGGAATTCTGTATGCTGCAACGAGTAAGAATTGTATTTATGTATGAGGCTCGAGATAAGTTCTATGTTCTTTTCTGGCGATCATTTAATACTTTGATCCCAAGAACATTCCTGACTTCTCCAAAGTCTCTTACATTGAATTACTCGGACAACCATCCCTTTATGTCCGATAACATCTTTCATATTGTTGCCAATTTAGAAGGATGTCGTCTACATAAAGAATGAGAAAACACCACATCTTTTCTGTCACTTCTTTATTACACACAGGACCTAAACATGCCTTGAATGAATCCATGAAATGGATTTTCTCATAGGTCCGCATGTGTCCAAGATCTTGAAGCTTCCTTCAATCCTAAGATTGATTAAGCTTGCTTACCGAATGCTCTTGGCTCTTTTCGATGAATCCCTCTGGCTGTCCCACATAGATGGTCCCGTCAAGACTTCGATTTAGAAATCCGTCTTGACTTCCATTTTCATATGAAGACAAAAGAATCTGGATCGACTTTAGCATAGCTACCGGCGAAGAAGTTTACTCATAATAGATCCCTTTCTTTCTGAGTGCACCTTTTCGCAACAAGCCTATCCTTAAGGTTTACACCTTCCCGTCAGACCCTCTTTTCATCTTGTACACCCACTTGCAACCAATGGCTTTTACACCTTTGGGCGGTGCTACAAGATCCTAGACATAATTTGAATCCAAAATTCAATCTCATATTTCATCGTCTTTTACCAAGACTGAGCATCTTGATCTTTCAGCGTCTCGTCATAGATCCAGGGGTCGGCTTCATGTTCTCCAGGTAACAAGTCTGAAGACTCTCCTATAAACATGAACCTGTCAGGTTTTCTAACAACCCTCCCACTACGACGACGCTCCGGTGTGTCTTTAGTGAATAAAGATTACAGTAGTGAACTACTCAGTTAGGCTGGTTCTAAGTCTTGATCAGTCCCTCTAAGCACATTAAGTATTACCCTACTCTTGGGCTTGTGATATTGCATATATATATAGTCCATGTCTAAGAACCGAACATTGATGCAATCAACGAACATCTGGTCCTTTGGACTATATTACATATGTTAATTCGTTTTCTTAGGGTATCCTATAAACAGCCGAATATCTGTACAAGTTTCCAAAGGAATCAAGTTCAGGATAAACGCCGCTGTTTCCAAGCCATATCCCAAAACCGAATTAGGTAACTCCGAATAACTCATTGTCTACTTTCCCATATCTATAAGAGTCCTATTCCTTCTTTACAACACATTATTTTGCCGAGGCATAAATGGTGTAGTCTGTCGGGAGTTAATCCCATTTTCTGATAAGTATGCCTTACTCCTCAAAGAGGTCTGCATATATCAGAGCGAATCAACTCTAGTACTTTCTTGGATCTTTTCCCTTTAACCGTAAAGGGTTGCTTGGTCATTTAAACTTCCAAGTATGATTCGAAGGTTGGAAGGTCCTTTCCTTCAACCTAGCTGAGTAGTCCATCAGCTTTCACCCTTTGAATCGTACTCAAGTTAAAATGATCTATCCTAAGATGCCATAAGTACATTTGATTCATCCTAGAAGGATCTTTACTCTTATTGGGTTTAGACAATGTGTTATTTGCTCTGGTGTGTTGCATCGTGGAAGAATATGGATTTAGTATTAAATTGTCTATCAATGTACCAGAATAGATAATATCCCCGTTTCCTACTCTGATAGATATGAAACCATCCAAAGAAACGGAATATCCATTCTAAGCCAATTTAGAAATCCGAAATGAAAATTCTTTCTAAATGCCGGCACATAAAGACAATTTATTAGAACTAAGATCCTACGGTTAAAACCATTTAACATCTCCCACTGCAACGGCTGTTACCTTTACAGTATTGCCCATGTAGGTTATTACTTCTTCCTTTCTAAGTCTCCGGGTTTCCTGGAACCCCCTCATTTAAGTGCAGACATGATTTGTGGTTCCCTTATCCACACACCAGGTACTGGTGGATAAAACCACTAAGCATGTTTCGGTGACTAAGGAAGAATCAACTCCTTGCTGCTTGAGAGGACAATCAAAACTCCCAGTATCCAAACTGCTTACAATGGAAGCACTTGCCCCTTGGGCTTGCTTGTCCCATTCCGTGGTCCAGATATATTAGGCCCACTGGGTTTTCGTATTTGCTTCTTCTTCCTTTTGCCGCCCGAAGGCCTAGGAAGAGCCAATTTCTCAGCCACAAGTGTTTTGAGAGCCCTTAAGGATTCTCTCAGTCGCTTGAAGTTCAATCAGGAGCTGTGCCAATGAGTAAGACCCCTTATTCTTATTATAGTTCAGGCGGAACTGCTCAAAACTTCTCGGCAGAGACTGGAGCACAAAATCAACCTGGGTTACCCCATTGATAATTATTCCCAGAATCTCTATCTCATTAAGATAGCCCATCATTCTAAAACGTGATCCCTCACGGGCGTTCTTTCTGACATGATGGCCGTCATGAGTTGCCTCATTTCACTTTGCCCGGCTGTCCTGTCATGATAACCAAAAACTTCTTGAGATTAAGCATCATATCATAGGTAATGGTCATGGCATGATCCTGATGTCGCAGCACTTTTTGACATGAAATTCATAATGTTGCTCCGCATCATCTCATTAGCCTTGATCCATTTCCAATGAGCTTCCTTTCCTCAGTAGTGGAAGCAACATTTGGTTCAGCAGGTCAATTGACTTGGAGTACATATTTGTACTCCTCTGCAGTTAGGACAATGTCCAAATTACCTCTCTTATCCATACAATCAGGTTCAGTGAGTTTATTGACTTTTAATGGGAATAATACCATATAAAACAAACAATGAGTTTAATTCGATATCATTTCCCTCAAGTGATATCATTAAACTACCAATCATTTCCAAAACCCCATCAGACATAGCAAGCCACGTTCTTGTGGACGTTTACCAGTCCAAATGATTTTATGATTGGATTTCACTTTGGTCGTACATCATCATAGCAGTGACTCCGATGGGGAGGATACTATGAAGCGTACCTAAGTGTATACCATTTCTCAGTACTAAGTCCACCGCTCGGGAACTACATGCCCACCGCAAGCCACGTTCATGTGGACGTTTACGTTGACATGCGGTCCTCCACGACTTTCTATAACTGTCGAGCCTCAATTAATTCAAAAGTTCCGTTTCCATTTAGCAAGCCACGTTAGTGTGGACGTTTACTAAACAAACAACTTTATTAATTGAATCTCACTTATTTAAATGTCATAGAATCTTAATTAACCCAAAGTACCGTTTCCATTCAGCAAGCCACGATAGTGTGGACGTTTACTAAAACAAACAACTTTGTTAATTGATTCTTACATTTATTAAATTTCACAATTTATTAATCAAAGCTTGATATCTCGTAAGTGAAACTCGAAGTTTCTAACCAGCGATCAATCATGCAATTGAGCCCTATCTCTCACAAAGTGAGGGAGCCAATCAGACAATCGATCTAGTCATCGAATGACTTGAAAGTCTCTAATCTGTGTCATCGACATAACCAAGCGCTTTGGCTCCATTCCACTCCCCGAGGTGAGAATGAGTCGAGTTGAAATTAGTCTTTGAATGACAGATTAGGCATTGCTTTTGAGAAATATAATTGTTCAATTTTATAAGTGGATTTAAAATTCGAATTTTGATCCAGTGATATCCGTGTGTCGACTTTATCCGATAGGGAGGATGACACTAAAGCCAACTCGTAAGTGACACACATCACTATCAAAACAGAGAATGGAGACCACGGGATTGTTTCCAATCCCTCTCCCACTTAGTATTTTACGAAAGGGATAAACATGCATAAACAATTTAAAACATAATAAAAGCACGTAAACACATATAAAGCATTTAACGTGGCCCGATTATTATGACCTTAAATATCTTGGATGCACGTCTTCTCGGAACTTCGGCTCGTTGCTCGTCTCGGTCTCGATCCACCACCGACTCGTCCAAGTGCCAAGAGACCCCCTCCCACTGGAGTATCGCCCCAAGCCTCGACGAGCGTTCCGTGGTGTCCGTCGAACTTCCGCGGTTTTGCTGCCG
The DNA here is from genome assembly GCA_954870475.1 of Euphrasia confusa. NCBI lineage: Eukaryota > Viridiplantae > Streptophyta > Magnoliopsida > Lamiales > Orobanchaceae > Euphrasia > Euphrasia confusa. The sequence continues at coordinate 14,969,993 of OX940967.1, forward strand.
AGCCTCAGGCAGCGGGCGCTGCCTCACATTCAGCGCTCGCTAGAGAGGCCCTGGGCAGCGGGCGCTGCCCCATCTCCAGCGGTCGCTGATTGAGCCCAGTCAGCCGCAGGTTCGACTTCTCGACCCTCGTTCGTCCGGCCTTCGATCTTCTCTCGATCCACCAAGTAGCAGCAACATTACATAAGTAAAACTAACTACTTACGGCATCGATCCTATACAGGTTGATCGATCCTATACAATCCGGATACAACGAAAACGATAAATAGAACCTAAACGACTCAACCCGTCGTTTTAACTATTACATACATGCAACGATTTCAAAAACCAAAACCGATCTCGACAAGCCCGAGAGTTTAACAAACCACAAAACATACAGCACAATCACATGGCATAATAATCGGGTTCGAACCTGCAAAACAATTCTCGCAAAAATACAACGAATCGACAAAACCGGCTCTGATACCAATTGTTGGAAATCGACTACCCGGGATGCATTCGTTCGATCGCTCGAACATCCGAACACTCCCAGTCGACCTCTAGGTAGCACTGCTCCGTTCTCGTAACAGCCCTCGTGCCGATTCACGCCCAGCCATCGCCCCGAAGGACAACCGCGTGAATCAGCCGCTGATCTGACTCAAACAGCGGGCGCTGCTAGTCAATCAGAGGCCGCTGATTAGGCCCCAAACGGCGGTCGCCGTTTGCCTTTCAGCGGGCGCTGTTCGTCCGCGAACAGCAGCGCGACCTGCTGTTCCGAGCGCGTTTCCGGGTCGATTTTCCTCTTCCGACTACCGATCCGGAGGTCCTTGACTCCCCAGTAGTCGAGGAACATGATCCACGACGCCCGGAACCCGATCTTAGATCCGATGTATTTTCAACGAAATAAGAGATCGAATATTTGCGGAATAAGGGTTCGATCTCATACCTTTGTCGCGTGATTCGGAGAAGCCGAATTGTTGAGACCACGAAGTCTTCCGGTGTATGTCTCTATCCCCGACGTTCAGCCGTTGAGTGGGCAACGATCCGCTGAACCTTCCTCTTTTCCTTTCTCTCTTGAACCCACCGTGAGAATTTTTATTCTGTCCCAGAAATGTAATTGCGCTAACAAATTAATTTCTGCAGAATAATAACAGCGCTAATCTAAATTAATTGAGCAGAGAAATAAAATAATTGCGCTAGCAAAATAATTTCTCCACAAAATTAATTATAGCGGCGTTTCGTAGGTTTAGAGAAAGAGAGGATGAGGTATTTATAGAGCTACACCAGGGACCTTATGGAAATTAATTATTAGGCTAAATTTCAATTTAATTAACTCGGCGTCCCAAAAGGCAAACCTTAATTAAATTCCACAATTTTAATTATAATTAATTCCACTATAAAATTATAATTGAATTCCCAATAATTAATTTATATTATTTCAACAATAATAGTTCCGCCGATATTACATATACGACTTTCCCCGTGTTTAAGATATCGAACGTCCACGAATTAACTTTAATTACTAATAATTAAATTAATTCGTTTCTTATTATCCGAGACTAGTACCACTCATCCTTATTATCATGTGGAACAATTCCACCTGCAGGGTTTACATGATAAACTTTATGAGCTCATCTCGGGGACGTCATCAACCCGATAAACGGGACACGGTTTCCTGTCTATAATCTATAGCATGCCGTGCGTACAATTACGATCCCCAATTTACCGAGAATCTCGACCAATCATTTAGTCTCACTCATTGGCATATTAAAGAACCGAGAATTGGACACACGCACCTATAATTATATAGGGATTAAGAATTCGTATATCCGTAATTTCTGAGGTCTAGTTCGATTACTGCGATTAGTATAAATCGAACGCCCTCCCGTGGTCCTGCTCAATAGACCAAGTGTACGAGTGTAACATGATAGTCAAGACCGACTATCTACCAGTCACACTACGAAGTACCGATGGATTGTCCCTGTCCATCTAAGTCGTGAGCTACTGTTCGATAGTATACGAGTAACCGACAGTATGATCTTCCGCGTGTCTCCTCACCCCATACTGTTTACAACGTATACATCAAGGACTATTGCATTAAATGCAATCATGCTTGAATCATATCTCGAATTAAGGTATAGATAAGGAGTTCCGTATTTGCACTAAACTAGACATTTAGAATACAACTCCATCAATGATAACCTATAACAAAAATTAAATTGATATTGGAAGAGTTTTAATGTCTGTTAGGATTGTAACAGTGATAATTTTTAATTATTTAGAAAATATTAAGTATAATAAATGTAATACTGGGATATTGATTTGTGGATTCATCAATTATTCCAACTGTTGACGATTGTCCCAAATCCGTAGTCGGTAAGATTGGAGGAGTCGTAGAGTTAGCTGTAATAAGACAACAAAGGATTTCTTAGTTTGTAGTGTACATAAAATAATAAGAAATTCAGGAATAAGACAACGATAACAATTTAAATGATGTAATGTGCATCGTATTTGATTTACTCTAATGATAAGTATACATGTCTGATAAACAACATTAAAATATTCTTCCAAACTTCTAATATGAGGAACACTTCGACTAGATTGTCCAGTTACATTATTATTATTAAAATTTATATTTCTCTGAGGTACATGAAGTCTGAGAAATGAAGGTTCATCAATTGGGAAGGGATTGACGCGATCATGATTACTTACCTCTGTATGAAAACATATAAAATAATAGCAAATTCTTGATAGTATTAAAGTACATAAGGGAATCTTAATAATATATAAACCTCGATACGTGAAATCTTACTGTTTGTTATGTCTCAAAGGGCAATTCCACTACTCCCATTAGTATCATGCTGTAAGCGGGGAAAAATAGTTTTCAATCTTTTTTCTATTGTTTTGACTAATAGACCGGGATTGATGTTGAGAAACGTTTGAGGCTGGATGCAGTTCATAACTCGGCTGCATAGTAGATTGAAGGTTCAGAAAGTTTGCTGCTATTATAAGGATAATGTTCAATTGATTAAATAAAGCAATCATATAGAGAATAAAACTTGGCAAATAAATTTAGGATTACATTAAAAAGATCAAACTTGACATTTTACCGGAACCGAGAGCAGGATAAATTTCAGATTCCATATTGTTGACAGGAGTTCTTCTTTTGCTGGATTCCAAACTAATATTAGATTGAAGATTTGAAGATAGCAATACGGGGATGTCAATTAAACCATCAATATCCGAATGGGCTCGGGGCAAAATTGTTTTCAACTTCTTATTGGAAATTTGAGTAATTCCAGAATTTTGAGTAGGAGAACCAAAGCAGAAAGAAGCAGCTACATAAGTCGGATTAATATCAGATTGTATATTAACATCCCTATCTCCCAGTGGCACTGAAAATTACAGACTTGTTAACATGTTAAAGGAATATAAAGAAAAAAAGTAAACTTCAATTGTAATTAATTTGAAAATAATCATGTAGGTGTTAATAATGTATAACAACAATACAAAACCTCGAGGGGTAAGAGATTGATAACTGCAGCTGATTGATTTCTGAACGCTTTTATGCGGACCCGAAGATTTTGGAGCACTGATGGAACTTGAAGCTTGAATAAACACTGAATAATGGGAACATTCAGAAACTACTCTCTTCATATTTCATCAATAAACTCTTGAAAAATCAAGAACTATTAAATACTGGCCTATACTATTCAGGAGTATACATGAAATGTATGACTTACCCAGTGTATTAATCAAATTTTCAGAGTTCTCCACAACATTTTCTTTCCCTGAATTTCAGAACATAGTTATTTTAAATTTTGAAAGTGGAATCAATTCAACAATCAAAACTGTAAATTGGGCACGTACCTGAATTCAACTTTCTTCTTGGCGCCGTATGCAATTCAGATTGAACCAAATGTAAAACGAATGACATAAAACAGAGATAGAATGAAGATGAATAGCCAAAATAAAATAAAAGCCAACTGGAAAGGATTTATGAAAATCCAATAGTTAAAAGCAGAATATATTATTCTATCAACTAAATTCACAATAAAGTTGATTGGTAATATCTATATATAAACTTTGACTAAACTTAATCTTCCATTATGTTAATCATAAATTACAATTCAAAGATCCAATTTATGTTTATACATAAACAAATGGAGACTACATCTTGAATTGCTTACATTTCACTAAAAAAGCTATAACAATTAAAAATAAGGAAAAATATAAATCTTTCACAAATAAAATCTTGAATTCAGAAGCAGTTAATCAACATCTTTACTTTAAAGGAAAAAAATTTTAAAAAATTAGTACAACTCCAATTTTTTTTATTTAATTGGATTTAGACTAAGAAATAATAAACAATATTTAGATTTGAGCTACTAAACCATGTAAAAATTGGATATTGAATTTATTTATATCATTATGCAGAGGTCTTTATCAATATTCAACTAATATTTGGATACTTTATGGAAATTGATAAAAATGGAAAATAAAAAAATGATATTCATAATAGCAAAAAGATTGAATCATAAGAAAAATTGTTTACCATCATAAAAAAAAATTAAAACAAAGTATTTCAAACACATTCAAAAAAGTAATAAAGATAATTATTAGTTCAATGAGAAAATGAAAATGATCACTCTGACTTGGGCAACTTTGTTGAGGAGCGTTCTTGAGCTTCCTCGAGTTCACGGTCTAGATTCCTCTTTCCTGATTTTGGAAATTCAGAGGTTTTCTAATCAGTCATTGACTGACTGTTATTTTCCTCCTGGACAGAGACAGAGACACATGTTATCCTTCATAGGTGAGGTAGAAGTATCAAAGAGATCATGGTTGGACTTCTTGTGCTTCTTTATTAAATCTTGATCGTCTGAAAACCTATCAACAATGTAGACTTTCTCTGTTTTTGCAATGTGCCTTTCAGTTACTGAAACCTTGAAAATGTACTATTTCCCAATCAAATCTTCAATTGGCAGAGGAACTCTTAATTTAGACAACTCTGATACGAACCTCGTTGGATAGAATTGATAGATGGAAGAAGAACGAAGAACGGAAACGATAAAGAAAAGGATACCTTGCGGAAGTTCCAAAACCTCTGGTTCTAACCCGTAGAATGATTTAGATGAAAAACCTAAACCCCAATACGTAATTGAATCAGCCACTCGGGGATGAGGAAGACACACGAACGAAGGGTGGATTGCTTCGTTGATTCGTCGGTTGAACTCTTTTGGTGGAAACCGGGTAGAATTCGACCCAAGAGAGAATTTATAAAAAAATCTCACAAAAATATAATTTTATTCATCAAAATTATGGTTATCTTGTAACAAGGTCTTAAGAAGCCTTTATATAGGCAAAACGAAACATAAACGTAAAGAAAAAGGAAAGAAAAGCAATAAAAACGCTGAAAACCTTAAAATCCGCCGCTGGTGTCATTTTGTAAAGATGTCGCCCGACGGGATTTCTCTGTCGTCCAACGTTGTTGTAGTGTACATTCTCTGTCGCCCGACATTCAAATGTCGCCCGACGTTGTCGTAGTGTAAATTCTCTGTCGCCCGACATTTAACCCGAAGTGATAGTCGATCCTCGTGTTGAGCCTCGGGTTCCGCAAAATATGGATTTTTGGCCTATTGTCGGCCAACATGGATATGGTGTCGGCCGACACCAATCCAAAATACTCCCCGAACACTTCGGCGCGTCTTCGGCTCACGTCTGACCCTCGCCCCGACCTGAAAACGAACACCTTGACTAATCGGGGTCCTTGGATTGCATCAAAATCTGTAACAGTTTCTTTATCAAATTTATCAATTCCCCATGGTCCTATAAATAATCATAACAAAGAAAATGTGACATTAATATGACAAAAATCCCTACTTGTTTGTATAAATTTAACTCTAAAGCTTGATTATTCACACCTGAAAGAAGATATCCCATACCTCAGTCACACTCTTTCCAATCATGGACTTGGCAGTTTCATTCCACAGCATGAAAGTAGCATTAGATGTTCCATCAACGACAATCATATGAACTTCAAAGCGTTCTTCAGCAATTACAAATTTGTTGCATATAGTGCACCAAAATTGATTTTCTTTTTCTTCAACCTTCTTTTTGCATATTTTGCAGCTAATGTAGGACCAACCACTTGCAGACCTGATGTCATAAATTGAACCAACAATCCAAACCTTGCAAGGCTGATTTTTAAAATGAACATTAGCAAGAATTTGATACTAAACATTGTATTGCAAGGATGCAGATTTTTTATTAATAAAAAGAAGGGATGATTATAATTTTGTAGCTTAACTTAGACCACTTTTGTACTTTGGTGACTGAACTATTTTTTTTTGGCATATCAGTACCCGATCTATTCAAATATTGCACTTACCTGCCTCGATTGGCGGAATTCGACGACACGTGATTCTCACATGATTTATAATGGCATTTTCGTAATTATTTTGATATTTGTAAAATGTTCAATAACACATATACCCTTATCTCTTTCCCTTAATAAAAAGAAAATTTATTAATTAATCTAAGTTTAAAAAAACAAAAAAAAAAAAAAACCAATAAAAACATACTTATCAAAACTGAACTTACATATGTAGATCAAATCATCTGTATCCACTACCATCGATACAAAACATAAATAAAATAAAAATAAAATTTTGAGTTCTTGTAGAACGATAAATACCCTCAAACAGTACATACATAAAAAACTGCAATATCTCTTCAAAAATGAATTAACAAGAGCAGCAAAAATGTAAATATATAAACAAGATGATCAATTGAAATTTCAAAAATCTAGATCCATATTTATTAACACAAAAATTCTACAAATCTAACAAAAAGTTGTAAAAGATTTGTTGTCCATTATGTTTTATTGTCCAAGGTTGACTACACAAAGGCAGCGGAGGAGTTCTTGAGGACGAAATCGCAGGGTTCCTCGAGAGAGGCGATGGAGTCATTGAGATCTGTAGTTTCGGAAACCAGAGTGGGTGGAGGAGTGGCGAAGGACATCAGAGGAGTTGGCGGAGGCCCTATTACGAGAGTTGTTGTAGACGAAGACGGAAAGATGAGGTGGTCGTTGTTGTAGGCGACAGTGGAAATTAGGGTTTCGAAAGGATTGTCGATGTAGGAGAGGGATAAGGTGCTGTTGGGTGGGTTCCAATTGGAAGTAGGGTCAGCGCCTCAGCGGCGGAGAGGGCGGAGTCGAGAGGGATGTCAAGGAGGCGGCGACGAATGTTGATGAGGAGGGGAAGAAGATGAAGAAGAAGAAAATGGCCTCATTTTCCTTTTTTTTAATTATTTGTGTATTATTTTTATTTTAAAGATTTTTTAATAAAAAAAATTATTTTTTTTATTTAAAAAGGGCATTTGAGTAATTTTACAATTATCAAATACATAAATAATTACGAAAATGTCATTATAAATCACGTGTTGCCGGATTCCGCCCATCTAGATAGGTAAGTACTGATTTGTGTTGTGTGTGTGAGTTTAGTCATTGTTTTTAGTTTCGAATGTTAGTCGTTTTTATTGTTTGGTGTGTCATTTATTGTATTTGTGTTTAATAGTGTGTGTTGATCTCACGGTTGGTTGGAAGTCGTGGTTTAGTCACTTTTCAGGTGAGAAGTCGAAAGAAAAGTCGAAAGAAACGAGTCGTAGACGAAGATACGAAGAAAAGAGCTAAAAAGCCAAAGTAATGATCGCTACGTGTCTTAATTTTCAGATTTGAAAGTGGCGGTTGATGGATAGTTACATGAGTTTTCAGAATTTGAATATGACGGTTGATGTGCAGTTAGGGAGGATGCTTGGACATGTATTTAGGCAAGAATTGAAGGAAAAACATACATCTCTCGTCTTGGAACTCGACGTAGAGTGAGGGACGTCGGTATTGAAGACATCGATGTTCTAAGAATCGTAATCGAGTTCTACGGCCTTCGAAAACTCTGTAATGTAATCATTTCATAGTTTTTCATTCCGTTCTTAGTTTAAGAATGTTGATTATATTATGTTCGATTGTGTTTTAAATTTCTTTTTATTTAATGTCTTAATATTATTTCTCAATTCTCTTTAATTGTTTTCGTTAATCATGCTTTCGTTTATGTTTAGATATTTTGTTTTCATGTAATTTCCATGTTTGCTCGAATGATGAATCGAGAGTCGCGAAAAAGGAATTTCATATTCAATTGAACTAAGTCACTAGAAATGACACAACCTTAGGACTCGTAACTTGATCGAGAGCGAGACTCCTAAGTGAATTAAACACTTTTGAGTGAGTTTAGTAACCTGACCGGGAGCTTTACTTTCATGTGTCGAATATTTTGAAATATGAGATGTTATTATGAAATGGCCGAAAACAATTTGATATAAATTATTCGAGTGTTTAATTTCATGTCTTTTATTTTCTTGTCATTTAATTTATGTCATTTACTTTTTATTGCAACTTGAACTTAGGATTTAGTAGATATAAAAAAATGCATCTAAAACTATTTCATTCACGAAAACTCTACTATTCCGTTTCCTTGGATTGATAACCGAGTCAACTACAACTGACCTCGGATTTTGACGAGAGACGCACACAATAACGTCTAATCAAAATTGGCGCCTTTGCCGGGGAAACGAATAGTTTGTTTAAGTGTTTGTTTAGTTTTAGTTTCATATAATCATATTTCATTAGTTAATAGTGTAGATATGTTTTTCTTGTTATTTGTTGACCTTCTATTTGAGTGTGCAAGGTTTTTACACGATGGAAAGCTTTTCAAAAGCACACACTATTTTCTTCTCAAGGTGGAGGAATGTGTTGCAAATAAGATGAAACCGGTAATAAATAAGTCCAGCTCCGGACATTAAACTGAGTATTAATAAAGGCTACAGGACTTGGATGAACTTGGATGGCGAAAGAATCGAAGAAATGGGTCGAAAATCGGAAAATTGGGATCAAATTGAGTTCGGAGCCCGCCGATTATGATCCGCGGTCGCCAAAAACGCAACCGCGGGCGCGGATGTGAATTCAACGGTCGCTGAAAGAGGAAAAAAAAACGCACCAGAACATTTGCCCCGTTTTTGGAAGAAAAACGATTGCTGTTACGGGTTCAGCGATCGTAGAAGATGGTCAGCGACCGCGGCTACGATTCAACGGTCGCTGGGTTTGAAAAATGTGGAATTAAAGAGGGAGCGGACAGCAGTTTCTTATTCACTCAAAATCTTATCTTTTTCTTCTCCAACTTGAGAAAAATTACTTCTCTCTTTTAATTTCGATTTCATCCGTAATTCTTTTTCTATTTCACTTATAATACACTTTGGGAACATTGATGTGCAGGTTTGGGGATTAGAAACAAACAACTTATCAAGAAATTCATCAAGTTCATAGATGAACATAAGGTGTTCGACAAAATTCCCAAGTGAAGTTTTTCAAAATTTCCAACTCCAATCGACTTGCACCAAGAAAGAAAGCTACTACCCCGCCTACGAGGAGCAGAGGAAGGGCTTACTCATCCGCTCAAGCTTCAGCAGCTCTGAAAACTCCACTGGACATTTCCGCTCGATACGGGCCTCATTCGTTCCCTATTTTCGATTAGGAAGGCTGGTGGGTGATGACGGGGATGATGATGATGAGGAGTAGCGAGGTGACTAGGCAAAGGACCAGGCATATGCTCAGTACCTACGTGAGACGGGGTATTGGGGAGGAGCCGAGTTCGTGGGACGATCAATCGGGCCTGTAGGGAAGAGCTAGCCGAGGTACATCGAGTCGGATGCATTCCGACGATCTTAAAGCGATCATTGATGCTAACCCTGCTGCATTAGCCACTTAGAGGAGATTATACGCCAATGAGACCCGCCAATACATAGACGAGAGGGATCGCTATGTGTACGAACAACAAGAAGCCAACCGAACTACCAACAACACGATGACTATCCGGGTGAACACGCTTGAAGAAGAGAATAGAGCTCTCCGGGATGCTTTCGAACGACTACCATCGGGAGTTTGGACACCACCACAATCGGACATGTGAGAGAGGTCGTGCTTGACACGACCTAGGTATGTTTTCTTTTTTCTTTTTCTTTGTATTTTTATTTTTTATTTTTATTTTGTGTTTTGTATATATTATGTTTTTATTTTTATTAGTTTTTGTTTAGTTGTTTTTGTACGAGTTTGTGTATTGGGATTATCTCTCTATGCTCAATGACTAGTTTTCCCGAATGTGGTCGTGTTTGTATGTGGATATTGGTCAAGTTGTTGCTTGAACTTGCACGGTTGTTTGTTTGGAACCACTTGTCATATTTGAGGATTTTGATTGATGTCATTGCATGATTTTCTTGTTGAGAGTGCGAGAGCCTATTTCATTGTGAGTTTTCATGCTTTTTCTTGAGAGATGAGAGTAAGATGACATGTTGATTATTTGAGAATATGTGAACTTGGGACATGATATTGTGTGTATGATGCTCTTGATATTGAAACATTTGAGAAGATGATGAATGTGATTTTAGGATGAACTCCACTATTATAATTATCCTAAAAATACCGTGCCCGTCGTGGGACTCCCTAGATAACCCGTTGAGCTTACATGGAGCCTTTTCTTGTAACCGAGCGTTTCACGAGAGATGTGAGTTGTGGTGGTACAAGTTGATGTTGTGGTTATTGGGAATTGTTGTATTGAACGTTACGTGTTCTTAGGTAAAATGAAAAAGCTTTTACCCCTTTAAAAAAAAAAGAAGAAAAATGAGAATAAAAAAAAAAAAATTATCGATTGTGGAAACGATTGATTTAGTTGAAAAAAAAAGTAAAAGAAAAAAATGAAAATAGAAAAAAAAAAGGAACAATAAAAAAAATGACTCATCGATTGTGGGAACGATTGATTTAGGCAATAAAAAAAATGAAAAAAAAAGTAAAGAAAAAAAAGGGGTGAAGGTCTAGACGAGACGAGACACGTTCGTTATTGAGTTTTCATTGATTATTGGGATTCGATATTTACCGTTGTGGAGTTTGTTGAGGTCTACATTTGAGCGTATTATTATTCGATCATTATTATGTAGTATTTGACCTTCCGACCTATATCGATCACATTTTGATTCTCATCGTTTCTTTGAGAGAGTATTTGTTTGCATGCGAGAGGTGTTCATGTATTGTTGGATGTTGTTCTTATTAGCATTCGTGTGGAGAGTTTTCAAATTGTTTTTCATATCATTTTCTTTTTCCACATATTGTCTCGATGGATATTTTTGTGTGATGAGAGGCTTTGTTGTTCATGGAGATATTTTCATTTTCTCTTATATGACTCGTCGGTGGGATTTGATGGAGTTATATTCTAAATATCTAGTTTAGTGACAATATGGAACTCCTTATCTGTGTTTTAATTTTTATTAATCAAACAGTCAGCATTTTGGTTTATATACACTCTATGTTATAGTCCTAGATATATACGTTGTAGACAGTATGGCGTGAGGAGACACGCGGAAGATCATACTGTCGGTTACTCGTATACTATCGAACAGTAGCTCACGACTTAGATGGACAGGGACAATCCATCGGTACGTCGTAGTGTGACTGGTAGATAGTCGGTCTTGACTATCATGTTACACTCGTACACTTGGTGTATTGAGCAGGACCACGGGAGGGCGTTCGGTTTATACTAATCGCAGTAATCGAACTAGACCTCAGATATTACGGATATACGAATTCCTAATCCCTATATAATTATAGGTGCGTGTGTCCAATTCTCGGTTCTTTAATATGCCAATGAGTGAGACTAATTGATTAGTCGAGATTCTCGGTAAATTGGGAATCGTAATTGTACGCACGGCATGCTATAGATTATAGGCAGGAAACCGTGTCCCGTTTATCGGGTTGATGACGTCCCCGAGATAAGCTCATAAAGTTTATCATGTAAACCTTGCAGGTGGATTTTTTCCACATGATAATAAGGATGAGTGGTACTAGTCTCGGATAATAAGAAACGAATTAATTTAATTATTAGTAATTAAATAAATTCGTGGACGTTCGATATCTTAAACACGGGGAAAGTCGTATATGTAATTTCGGCGGAATTATTATTGTTGAAATAATATTAAATTAATTTCGGGAATTCAATTATTATTTTTTAGTGGACTGAATAATAATTAAAATTGAAATCGATTAATTAAGGAATTACTTTTAAGTATTCCAAGTTAATTAATATTTCAATTTAGCCCTTAATTAATTTACCCTAGGTCCCTAACGTAACTCTATTTAAACCCCCCCCCCTTGCCCTCTCCTAAAACCTAACATTCGCCGCAACATTTATTTTTGCTGAGAAAAATAATTGCGTTAACGCAAATATATTTTTCTCTGTAAAAAATAATAAGGTTAACGCAAAAAATAATTATTTCTCACATAGAGAATAATTCATTACGGTGGTTTGAGAAAGGAGAGAGCAGACAAGGACGAACCAGCAGATCGTTGCCCACACAACGGCTGGAGTCGGGTAGAGACATACGTTAGAAGCTCTAAGGTCTCAACAATCGACCGATAAGGTATGAGATCGATTCTCTATTCCGCAATTTATCGATCTCATTTTTCGTTAATCATACATGAACGAAGATCGGGTTCCGGGAGTCGTGGGTTGTATTCCTCGATTACTGGGGGTTCTAGGACCTCCGGATCGGTAGTCGGAAGAGGAAAAACGACCTGAAAATGAGCCCGGGACAGAAACGTCGCGTTGCTGTTCGCGAACAAACGGCGGTCGCCAGAGGGCAAACGGCGGTCGCCGTTTGCAGCTCCTCCAGCGACCGCTGGTCTGCAATCGGCGGGCGCCGATTGAGGCAGACCAGCCCCGTTTCGCGCGGTTGTCCTCCGGGGCGATGGCTGGGCGTGATTCGGGACACGGGCTGTCACGTGAATGAAGTAACGGACCTGGAGGTCGACTGGGATCGTTCGGATGTTCGAGTGATCGAACGAACGCATCCCGGGTAGTCGATTTCCAACAGGATTGTGGTATGATTGCAAGTTCAAGTAGGTGATTTGTACAAACACTTTGTTGGATGATTTGACCTTGCTCGGGACTAGCAAGGATTTGAACGTGGGGGTGTGATTTGTGTTGTGTGTGTGAGTTTAGTCGTTGTTTTTAGTTTCGAATGTTAGTCGTTTTTATTGTTTGGTGTGTCATTTATTGTATTTATGTTTAATAGTGTGTGTTGATCTCACGGTTGGTTGGAAGTCGTGGTTTAGTCACTTTTCAGGTGAGAAGTCGAAGGAAAAGTCGAAAGAAACGAGTCGTAGACGAACAGACGAAGAAAAGAGCTAAAAAGCCAAAGTAATGATCTCTACGTGTCTTAATTTTCAGATTTGAAAGTGGCGGATGATGGACAGTTACATGAGTTTTCAGAATTTGAATATGGCGGTTGATGGGCAGTTAGGGAGGATGCTTGGACATGTATTTAGGCAAGGATTGAAGGAAAAACATACATCTCTCGTCTTGGAACTCGACGTAGAGTGAGGGACGTCGGTATTGACGACATCGACGTTCTAAGAATCGTAATCGAGTTCTACGGCCTTCGAAAACTCTGTAATGTAATCATTTCTTAGTTTTTCATTCTGTTCTTAGTTTAAGAATGTTGATTATATTATGTTCGATTGTGTTTTAAATTTCTTTTTATTTAATGTCTTAATGTTATTTCTCAATTCTCTTTAATTGTTTTCGTTAATCATGCTTTCGTTTATGTTTAGATATTTTGTTTTCATGAATTTCCATGTTTGCTCGAATGATGAATCGAGAGTCGCGAAAAAGGAATTTCATATTCAATTGAACTAAGTCATTAAAAATGACACAACCTTAGGACTCGTAACTTGATCGAGAGCGAGACTCCTAAGTGAATTAAACACTTTTGAGTGAGTTTAGTAACCCGACCGGGAGCTTTACTTTCATGTGTCGAATATTTTGAAATATGAGATGTTATGAAATGGCCGGAAACGATTTGATATAAATTATTCGAGTGTTTAATTTCATGTATTTTATTTTCTTGTCATTTAATTTATGTCATTTACTTTTTATTGCAACTTGAACTTAGGATTTAGTAGATATAAAAAAATGCATCTAAAACTATTTCATTCACGAAAACTCTACTATTCCATTTCCTTGGATTGATAACCGAGTCAACTACAACTGACCTCGGATTTTGACGAGAGACGCACACAAAAACGTCTAATCAAGTACGATATTCGAATAGATCAGATACTGATGTGCCAAAAAAAATAGTTCAGTTACCAAAGTACAAAAGTGCTCTAAGTTCAACTATTAAAGTATAATTATCCCTAAAAAGAAGTATAGCATATATAGATTAAGAAAGATTATTTTAAAGCCAAGAAGGAAAATACCAAATCTGCATCTTTCAACTCTTGGACCGTATAGAAAACAGATTTGGAACTTTCTATATCTCGTTTGACAGAAATGTAAGACGAAGAAGATATCTGGGAACCATCAAAAGAACTTGATACAACAGTTGAATTTAACCTGTATTAGATAAATAACAAAAGGAGTAAAGACTGTTACAATAAAATAAGTAAAGCAAGAGCAGAAAGATTATTATCAGAGCTTAATATGCATTACTTGCTCTTGAAGTCTCTAATATCATCATTATTTTGATCCATTATCAGTTTAGTTGCATCAAATGTGTTGGATACACCATTAGAATATGTTCACAAAAAGTAATTGAGTTTAAATATTTGGAGAAACAGAAATTCATATTAAAACTTAAACTGTATAAAGGAAAATATAAAACCTGTAAATTGCTTGGCACGGAAAAGTTGAATTATTATAACCTGATGAGCATCACCACCCTTTACCAACTACGAAAAATTCTTCAATTCATAGCAGAAAGGCTCCCAAAGTAAACAACTTACTCTTATTTTGCTGGATAAAAAAAGTATGAAACTTTAACAGCAGTTAAAGAATAAAGATTGTGTATCTACTTTAACAAAAGTATAACTACCAAAATAAATACAACAGAAAACAAAAGGTAAAGATAAAGATGAAAAGAATTATATTTATACTTTAAATCCTCAATCAGAACAGTGAGGCTCTTAGTGCTTTTAACAGATCCATCAGTCTTCATCCTATCCTCATTCATGTCAACTACTCGACCAATTAAATATACAAAACAGAATTAAAACCAAAAAATAAAATGAAAACAATATACTGGTGAAAATATAAATCTCATAATTTAAAAGGATTAATAATTACAGGAGACTGATGGAGAAAATCAGAAATAATTACCATCACAAACATTCTCAAAGTTCTTGAAATTGTAGATGTACACTGAAAAAAGTGGATCCTCCACTTTTTTTAGCAAGGTAGTGGCATGAAACATGATGCGATAAGGTAAATCTGTAATTGGAAAAGAAGGTGGGGAATTAACAACAGAAAAATTCTGAACATAACAAACTTCGTCTTCTGAGACTTGATTTTCATATTTTGAAATATGAATCTTTTTCATGGATGCATGGACTCTGGACATCGTATGCGTTACAAAATCTAATTAACAAACATATATTCAATAACAAAAGAATATATTAAAATTTATACTATAAACAAAACTGCATATCAACAAACAGAAACTTCAAAAACTCTAGAATTTTGCCTTTCGGATTAGTTTTCCACTTTCGACATATTCGAACTTTAATCCTCCAATCCATTCTGTTCTTTGTAATTCCAGATACAGGAGTGATATGACTTCCCATGGTACTTAAATTGTTATAGAGAATTAGAATTGTTAACAGACCTGTTACTGAACTTCTTTTACCGTGATTCATAAATTAGTCAAAGACAATCATTTAGGAAGAGAGGGAAATTGATTTCTATTCCTTTTATGAAATCTATAAAATTGGCACTTTCACAGTTTGTATGGTATTGAATATTCATTGGACATATAATTTCATAATAAATTAGTCATTATTAAGGAATATTAAAGAATTAACTTAATTTCATTATTGATTTCTCAATATCAGTCTCTTAAATTTTTTTATATGCAAACTTACATCATATTGGGTTCAAAAATAAGTATTAAATCATTATAATAAACAGAAATAAATATTATATAATTTCTAAAACTATTTATGGTTATCAATATAATTGGAAGTCAAGATCATTTTTATATATGGTATGGGCTGTGGAATATATATGTTAAGAATGATAATTGGGAGAAGATTCAAAGAAATTTGCAATTAATAAGTGTGAATTATTTATATTAGAATCTATGGAGGATTATTAAGTTAATTTTGGTTTTATTTAGATTCACAAAGGGCAGATTAACATATTAAATTCATATATTTTTTATACTTCAATGAATAAAAACTTTAAACAACAAAACTTAATCAGGATTATTAAAATATAGAAAAATTCCCCTATTAGAAACTTCAAAAGTTCATAAATAAAAATGAAAAATCAAGTAGATGGTTTGAAAACACAATAAATCTAAAAAGAGAATAGAAAAATAATTGTTCCGAACTTGAAACATTTTAATTACAATCCAAAAGGAAAAAGAAATATGTGACTAATCACGTATCTAAGTCGGAGGACCAGTCAGAATCATCTGAGCTTTCTTCATTTATATCATCGCTTGAATGAACTTCACAAACAGAGGAGTGTTCAACAGGGTCAGCTGTACCTTGAGTTTCATTATATAACATTTTCTCCTTATTAAAAACAAGTAACCTGGCATGCTCGCAACATTTATCAACGAAATACTCTCTTGGTTTCCATGTCTCCACGTGGTAATCTTCAACTTGGACTTTAAAAAACATCTCCCTACCAATAAGAGCAAAATAAACTTGATAGGGGAATATTGGTTTGCCTCTTCCCTGTAAATAAGAAATTTGTTGGAAATCGGCATCCCGGGGTTGTCGGTAAAAGCGAAAAAACAACCCCGACCGAAATCCTCGATCGCCGGAGAAAAACAACGAACCACCGCGCGAGCCGAAGCCTGACCGAACACCGCCACGGGCGAACCCGCGGCTGCCGGATGAGCCCCCGCGAGGGGCTCGCGATCGTCTACGGACGATCGTTGGGGATGCTCGTAGCATCCCTGAGGCTGCTCGTAGCAGCCCCGCAGCGGGTCATCGAACCCGCTGCCCAGCGGGGGGTAACTGATAGGGTCTCCGGTCGATGTAAGGTCCTACCGAAATAATCCTTACCAATCCAAGTTTGTTGAGGCGCTTGCGCCGGTCCACAAGTCTTGTTTGGCTCGAGAGTACAATGAGTTCTTCACAATCCGCACGCCTCGGTTGAGTAGATCGACCTTCACTCGAGTTGTGTTGAATCGTCGGCTTCGGGTGATGGATGAATCGAGAGGTTCTTGGCCTTCCTCGACTAGCGAGATATGAACGTGGGTTCGATTATCACAGTCTACACCACACGTGTGTCCCAACAAGTGATTATTACGATCAACTTGTGGTTCCTCAAATCAAAGTGATCACGCACTTGACTTGGCCAAAGGTAACGAATTTATAGCCTTGTAATCGGCTCGAGTGTTTTAGATAACACCCAACTATACAAGCACTGCTTGTCAATAAACCACTTGGTTTTTCTATTGATCCAAAGAAGAATAAATTACATAGCGGAGCCTCTATTATATAGAGCTCATTACTTGGACGCCAAGTAAACTAAACTAATAAAATAATATAGAGAATCCCAACACTTGGAAACTCTATCAAACGAAATCTAAAAGATCCTAAGACTCTTTTAGACTACTATTTTCCCTAATTAAATTAATTACAAAACTAAATAATTAATTAAAAAGAAAATAAACTAAACTAAGGAAACTAAATAATATTTAGTAAAATACTAAATAATTATTTACTTGTTATAATATGATTTATTATTAATTAATAATTAATATCATAACTATAGGATGGGCGCGACTTCTCTCGGCCGCCCACTACCGCCGTCGTGGCTCGCCAACCGCCGCCGTCCGCCGTCGTATAACCGCCGTCGATCGCCGCCGTGCGCCACTGCTAATCTCCGGAGATCGCCGACCCAATGGCCGAAGGTTCGCCGGAGAATTACTTCTCTTACCGGATGATTCGCCGGAGCTACGACGCATAAACGCGAGTCTTGCTGAGAATCGATATCCCGGGCTATCAAAAATATCGCGGAACCGATAACCCGACCGAAACCCTATCGCCGGAAGACCCGAACGCGAACCATCTCACGAGCCGGGGCCCGACCGAATGCCCAGCGAGGTCCGAGGACCGCGTGCACCCAGCCGAGCCCCCAAGAGGGGCTCGCGATCGTCTACGGACGATCGCTGGGATCGCTACGAGCGATCCCCGGGCTGCTCGCAGCAGCCCCGCAGCGAGTCGTTGACTCGCTGCTCGCATGGGGTCAGCCCCGTGCGACTCTGCTACGGGAACTCCCGTAGCGCACACGAGGCAGCTGCGGGTCATCCCCGCAGCGATCCGCGATCGAGCTCACGGGCTCGATCGCCCCTCGGCTTCAGCCGAGGGCTTTGCGTCCGACGCGCCGCCGGCGACGGTGGCTGGGAGGTCCACCCGCCGTGGCACCAGTCCACGGCGAACCTCCCGGCGATCGACCTTAGATCGATCGCGTGCCCTGGAGTCCAGCCAGAGCTCCCCTTCGCCGCGCGTCCGGCGGTCCAAACCCTAGGGTTCGACCGCCACCTTCGATCCTCGCCGGGGATCTCGAATCCCCGTCCCCGAGGTTCGTCGTTTTCCCGGATCGTCTTGTTCATGTATATATCACAATTATATCACATAAAATCAAAGAGGGGGTTTTGATTTTGTACCTCGATTCGTTGTGCGGAGAAACGAAATCTAGATGTTGAAGACCTTCGAATCTTCCTACGTATTCCTTGCACCTCGTCCGAACGTCGTGTGGGCGACGATCTATCGAACTCCTATGGATCTCCTTCAACTCTCAAGAATTATGATGTGTATGAATTATGAAGGCCATGTAGTGCTTTTATAGGCTACGTAGGGGATCAAAAGGAGGTGGAATATTGGGCTTCCAATATTGATGATTAAATTGAGCCCAAGCCCAAGTCTATTAATCCTTATCAATATTAATTAATTTATTTTCCACTATATAAATTAATTGCACTCCCAATATTAAACCATATTATATCAAATAATATTTCTCCGGTAGTATTATTTATTCCGTGTATTTAAGATTTAAATATCCATGAATAAATTTATTTATTGCTCAATAAATTATATTCATCTCTTATATCCGAGAATAGTACCATTCAACCTTAATTATTGTGCGGAACGAATCCACTCATGAAGTTTACACAATAATTCCTTATGAACTCATCTCGGGGATATTATCAACCCTTCCGGGATACACTTTCCCGTCAAGTATTCATGGCATGTCATATATAAAATATAGCGACCCAATTTTACCGGTAATTAACCCAATAATTAAATCGGTTAATTCCTTTGGAAAATCAAAGTCTCTTATATTAAATATACACACCCGCAATAGTATCGGGGATTAAGAATAAAATACTCTGAGATTTAAATCAATTATCAACGGCAATCCTAATTGATAAATCTCAAGCGATCCGCCCAATACACCAAGTGTACAAGTGTGATAAAATAATTAAGATAAATTATTTTCTCTCTCACACAACGACTATACCGATGGATTGGTCCGTGTCCATCTAGGTCGTGAGCAACTGTTTGATTAAATACGAGTGACCGATAGTATGATCTTCTGTGTGGGCCCGACACACCATACTAACTACAACGTATAAAATCCCGGACTATATTTTGCATAATTAATTAATAATAATTAAATGCAAATAATTGTTTATTAATTTAATAGGTTAAATGCTATGACCAGGAGTTTACCGATACTCAAATCTAGACATTAAGTACACAACTCCAACAATCTCCCACTTGTACTAAGGTCTAGTCATTTCCTCCAAACTCCCGACTCCCATACTCATCACGTGCTTAAGTTATACTTCCCAGAAGTACTATGTGAATGAGCAATAAGTTATCTTGGTGACTACTGCGTCGTCTCCCTAGACGATGACTCGAATCAGGTGGTACTTGCTCTATGTGTTATCATCACCTTTTTGAACTTATGACTTCTTCCAGTTTACCATGCACCGCTATATACATAGCTTTTGGTGAACCAAGAATCATATCCAAGCTCAGAGGTCATTCCAGAACCTAACCAAAACTTCCGCTTTCTCTGAGGCTGCTATTCGGTTTATGATAGAGTCCGAGAAGCATCATGCTTATCACTCTTTCATCTTAAGGTTCCACCTCTTTTAAAAGTGAACACATAGCCTGATATCGACTTACACTGGTCTTTCTCTGATTTTGGATCTGAGAAAATGTAATCCAAGAAGAATTCGCATTGCTCCGTAAGCCAGTACTTCGAAAGTACTCTTACAGCATTCGAACATCTTTTGTCAAGATTACTTTGATATCCTCCCACTACGCTTCCCGCATAGTTGATATCAGGTTCTCGTTTTACAACATTGCATCTATAAAGCTTTCCACACTCGAAGTGTAGGAAACCGCTTTGTCTCTATCTATCTCCTTCATGTGTTCAAGACACATATCTTTAGATAGATGTATTCTGTTCCCGAAAGGCAATAACCTTTCTCAGAATTATGCATGTTTAAAACAAACCATAATCGCATAAGATATCTTAGGAGAAGTACAATGTTCTTATCTAGAGATCGAAAGATTCCAAGAACATGATCCAACTTACTCTTAATCTTATATCTCGATTTATTTAGACAACCTCTATTTTATGTCTGACAACACTTTTACATTGTTGCCAACGATGAAGTGTTATCTACATAAAATTCCGAGAAACACCGCCTTGTTTCCATTACGTCTCTAATACACCTTTCCTTGTCTATGCCCTTTGATGAATCCATCTAATGGACTATCTCATCAATTCGCAAGTTCCACAATTTATAGCTTTGTGATAATCCATAAATGGATTTACTAAGCTTGTACTCCTAAATGATCTTGCCTCTTAACAATAATACTTATTGCTATCCAAGTAGGCATATTTAGATTAGTACTGTCCCTTATGCAGAGCTAGGGATCGATTTCATGTTTACTAGATCCAGAGTTCAAAACTCCTCTAGTCTTATGAACATCTCTGGTCGCTTAACAACCTCCCACTGCAATGGCGTTCTGGTGTATAACAGTAATAACATTAGGTGCATTTATTGGTGTACTACTACTCAGTCAGGCTGGTTCTCAGTCTTTCCTTTTCCTCATTTTAAAGTACCTTGTCAGTTAGGGCATTTGTAGTTCATTTAATAGTCTTCCTCTAAGAACCGGGCGATGACGTCCTTCTTGGTTCATAGTACTATTGAACATACAATTATTTTCTCTTCCAGGATATCCTACAACCACATCAAATGTGCCGTTGTATCCAGAAATATCCATAGAGCATAGGTAGTTCCGAACAAACTTGTCCTTTTACTATTAGAATTCCATTTCTTATTCCTGACACACCATGTCTACACTTGAGTGTATGGTGTAGTCCTTTGAGACTTAAATCCCAATCTTTGATATATGTTATGTGTTATTTAGATAGGTGATAGCCTCCGCGAACAGGTCGCAGGCTTCCAATGGATATACATAGAAGGTTCCCCATAACAGCTTTGTGTCTATTGAAGGATCAAAAACACTTTGATTTTATGGCACATCAAGTATTCTAATCCATCTTCGAGTATTCTCTGAAAGAACAACTCGTACCTTTCTAATTACATATGTTACCGCATTAATCATAAATCATTCTCAATACTTGTCCGAATTCTATCCTTTATCCAGAAAGGTTAGCTTAGTTGTATAATCTTCCAAAATTGATTCTTAGGTCGGGAGGGTCCATTCCTCCAACTATAATTGATCAAATCAATTTCGACCTTTTGAATCCCTTTTGAATAAATACTACTAAGTTCAAGAATTCACAAGCATAATGATTAATAAAGAAATACATCTAATAAGTAAAACAAGTTATACATAACGGTTCGTTGCATCGTGGTAGACTAAGGATTCATCATTCATATATTGCTATCTAATGTACCAGAATTGATAACACCATTATTTCTTATCTAAATCACTGAATGATTAAAAAAATAAATATCCATTCATTAATAGAAAAACCAGAACAAAAGTTCTTTTCAAAATAAAGGGGTACATAAAGCAATAACCTTGAAATGAAATCCTAAAACTACTAAAAGCAGATATATGTCTTCCACTGCAACCGCTGCTACCCCAACAGCTTCGCCCATGTAGACTCGAACTCTTCTTCTCTAAGTCGCCGGGTTTTCTGGAACCCCTGCATTCAAATTAATGCACATACCGTCAGTGGTTCCATATCTACACACCAGAATTCTGGTAGATAATACCGCTGACTATGTTTTTACGACTAAAGAAAAATTCGTACCTCTGAGAGGACATTCAGACTTCCAGTGTCCAGACTTGTTGCATCGGAAGCACTTGCCCCTTGGCTTGCTAGCCCCCACTCGTGGTCCATTCCTCTTGGCACCACTGGGTTTCCAGGTTTGCTTCCTTTTCTTACCCCTACCTCCAACAGCTTTCAAGCTTTTGGACTTGGTAGTTACAAGCGCTTGAGACTTGCCCTTCTTGTAGATCCCCTCTGCCGCCTTTAGTTCAGTCAGGAGTTGCGCAAGAGTATAAGATAGTTTACCCATATTATAGCTCATACGAAACTGCTCAAAACTAGGGGTCAGAGACTGGAGTATGATGTCGACTTGCGTCTCACCATCAATTTGAGCTCCTAGGACCTCAAGCTCATTCAACAAACTCATCATCTTAAGAACGTGCTCCCCAACGGGCGTTCCTTCAGACTGAGTAGTTGTCATAAGGACTCTCATGGCTTCTTGCCTTGCCGCACGATCTTGCTCCCCAAACATCTCTTTGAGGTTGAACATCATATCATAGGCAGTGTCCATCGGCTCATGTTGGGTTTGGAGTACATTTGACATGGAAGCCAAAATATAACACCTATCGATCCGAGGATCGATCGCACCCCCGGCGTCCAGCCGGGGTCTTTGCGTACCCGGCGGTCGAAACCCTAGGGTTCGACCGCCACCCTCGGCGTCCAGCCGAGGGGCTTTCTCATCGATCCCGCGGGGATGTCGACCTCGCGGTCCATCCCTGTCCGCGGTCTCGTTCGTTTCCCGGATCTTTGTTCATGTATTTTCTACGATAATTAATCGATTAAAATCATAAGAAGGTTTTATGATTTTATTACCTTCGATTCGTTGTTCGGAGAAACGAGATCTAGATTCGATGACCCTTGAATCTTCCTACGTATTCCTCGCACTTCGTTCGTACGTCGTGTGGGCGACGATCCTCCGAACTCCTATGATTCTCCTTCAACTTTCTAGAACTATCAAATATCATATTCTTGGCTTAATAATTATGAAGTCATGTAGTGCTTTTATAGGCTACGTAGGGAATCTAAAGGAGGTGAAATATTGGGTATCTAATAATAGTGATTAAATTGAGCCCAAGCCCAAATCTATTAATCCTTACTATTATTAATTATATTTATTTTCCACTATATAAATATAATTTCACTCCCAAAACTAAACCATATTATATCAAATAATATTATCTCCGGTAGTATTATTTATTCCGTGTATTTAAGATATAAATATCCATGAATAAAATTAATTTATTTCTAATTAATTTATTCATCTCTTATAACCGAGAATAGTATCATTCAACTTTAATTATTATGCGGATCAAATCCACTCATGAGGTTTACATAATAATTCCTTATAAACTTATCTCGGGGATATTATCAACCCTTATCGGGATACACTTTCCCGTCAAGAATTCACGGCGTGTCATATATAAAATACCGTGACCCAACTTTACCGGTAATTGGCTGGTTATACTAATCAATCAATTCCTTTGGAAAATCAAAGTCACTAATATTAAATATACACACCCGCAATAATATCGGGGATTAAGAATAAAATACATTGAGATTTAAATCGATTATCTAAGGCAATCCTAATCGATAAATCTAAAGCGATCCGCCCAATACACCAAGTGTACAAGTATGATAAAATAATTAAGAAAAATTATTTTCTCTTTCATACAACGACTGTACCGATGGATTGGTCCCTGTCCATCTAGGTCGTGAGCTACTATTTGATTAATATACGAGTAACCGATAGTATGATCTTCCGTGTGGCGTCGCACACCATACTAACTTCAATGTATATAATCTAGGACTATATTTGCATATATTTAATTATCAATAATTAAAGGCAAACAATTGTTTATTTAATTAAATAGATTAAATGCTATGACAGAGAGTTTACGTTACTTAAATCTAGACATTAAGTATACAACTCCAACACTCTCGGATCTCTCGTAGATTCCTCGTATGAATACGAGTAATACTACTCCAATCCTCATATGAATCATAGATTCTATGGGATGCGTGGCTAGCACAATTGTGCTACGGGGATGGAACGATGTCTCGTTCTTGACCCCACACTTATGCTAGAGCGCATCATCGCTCTGCATCCTTCGTAGTAACTTGACAAAAGCCTCGTATACTACTCCGTGATTTGACGTTCGTACGTCCTTTAGCTCACGTACTTGGCCTGGTGACTCGTTGATACGAGTGCTAATCGAAGCCTCTACTATGGATTCGTACGCTGCCTCGTACGATCTCGTAGCAGGTGACTCGATCACCATGCATGACTTCGAGTGTTGTCTCGTAGCGTGCTACGGGCCTCGAGTCACGGTTCGCATCAGTAACCCCCGTACGAGCCGCTGCGGGCGAACCCGCAGCATGCACGGGGTCGCTGCGAGGAACCCTGCAGCTTACCCGCGATCGATCCGAAGATCGATCGCACCCCTCGGTAGGAGCCGAGGGTTACCTCGCCTCACGATCTCGGCGGGGATCCCTAGACCGCTTGCGGTCCAGTGGTCTTCGACCACCACCGCACGGTCCATCCCCGTCCCTGGTTTCGTTCATCCCGCGGATCTTCGTTCATGTGTATATACGAATTATGTATTAAAATCATAACGGAGTTTTCATAATTTTACCTTGTCCGGAAAAACGAGATCTATTGAAGACCTTGAGACCTTCTCACGTATTCTTTGCACTAGCTCGAACGTCGGGGTGGACGACGATCCTCCAAGCTCAATGGATCTCCTTCTCAATTCTCTAGAATATCAAGTATGATAATCTTGTTTTGTTATTATGAGAAGACCATGTTGTGCTTTTATAGGTTACATAGGGGACCTTAAGGACGTAGAATATTAGGCTTCCAATAGTAATAATTAAATTGAGTCCAAGCCCAAGTCTATTAATTATACTATTAATTATATTTAATTCCACTATATAAATATAATTGCGCTCTCAATATTAAACCATATCATATCAAATAATATTTTCCGGAGTATTATTTATTCCGTGCGTTTAAGATAGAAATGTCCATGAATAAATTATATTTATTGCTAATTAATTTATTCATCTCTTGTATATCATTCAACCTTAATTATTATGCGGAACAAATTCACTCACGAGGTTTACATAATAATTCCTTATGAACTCATCTCGGGGACATTATCAACCTTTATCGGGACACGCTTTCTCGTCAAGAATTCACAGTGACCCAATTTTGCCGGTAATTGACCGAATATATCTAATTAGTCAATAGAAAAATATAATTTAAAAAATATAATTTAAAAATTCGATATAATTACAAACAATTATATTCAATAGAAAAATATAATTAAAAAAAAAATCTTCCATTTGAGTTATATATTATTCTCAAAATAATTATATCATCAAATGATTCATTCGTTGATCAACCTTATATTTTTTTCACACTATATTTTAATAATCTTGTTATCAAAGGGTGTTTGTTATCAAAGTTGTAATTTTAGACGATTTTTTTTTGTAATATTTATTTTTCTGTAAAGATTTTATTTCAAATATTTGTATGCAGTTATGATGTTGGAAGTTTGAATGACGATTTTTGTTTGTAATACAGATTTCATTTGTTTACGATTAGTTTGAGTTTATTAGAACAAATTAAAATTAATTTTAGCTAAAACAATAAAATAAAAACTACCCAAAATTCCCCAGATTTTGTGGCTGCAAATATGGCTTCAATCCCAGATTTGCGACGAACATGAAACATTGAGGGGTCGCAAAAATGATTTTTAACAATAAAATAAGAAGTTGGGCCCCATTAGCTACTTTGCCACCAAACATAATATTTACGATCGAAAAACAAACTTACGACGTGACCTTTTGCGACGGCAGAGATCTGTCAAAAAAAGGGTCAATTGTGATGGATCCTTTGTAAAAAATCTATCGCAAATAGCCCTTTTTTTGTAGTGACCTCATATACTAGCAATGAAACTCAATGCATTAATTACATTAAAAGCCGTGATTGAAATTCGATAATGATCACCATACTGGTACATTCAATGACATTGATCAAATATGTTGAGTAGAATGAAAATTATATACAACGAAATCTTTATCATGTTTATTTCCAACTAGTCTTGTAATAACTCGAATTTTTATATTAAAAATTAGTTAATTAAAATAGTTATTTTATCCACGTGTTAGTCGAGTATAGTATTTATGGATTGGATCCTACTAGAATCTGTCAAATAGACGTCACCTCTTTAACGTCATTCAGTTATGCAACAGATATGTTTAATATTACTAACATCAGTCAATGAAATATTGATTTGTAAGAACTTATTAACATCAGTTATTTGTTCAGCTGATTTTAAAAATGTAGTTTTGAAATTGACAATTGGAGTTGCAAAACAATTATTGAGAGTGAAGGTTCATTTGTTTTTGTTACTTGAATTCATTGTACAGCTCAATTGGCATTTCTTGTATGTTGTTGGAAATAATCCGAATATAGTTTGGATTTTGTCCCTAATTAAAAATTCATGTTAATTAGGAGTAGATTTACTTTTATTATGTTTCCTAGTTTAGGAGTCCTGCTTTAGGTAGGAGACTTTATTTTAGGAGTTTTCTTTTCTCTCAAGTTTGTAAGGCTATATAATAAGGCCATAGGTAGTCATTATTTTCGTGCAATTAATCAAGAGGAATAAAGAAAATATTCCTAGAAAAATCTCCGTTTTCAATTTCTTTTCGTTCTTTCGCAATTCTCAGATCTGTCCCAGAACATCAGAGTTCTTCTGCAGTTTCGTTCCTGAACACAGAATACTCTGGTTGAAGTACAATACGTGTACTTCACAGATCCGTGACTTTTTAATCCACCGTTCCTGGCAGAATTCTGCAGTCTTCGTGACTGGTTTTCAACATTTGGTATCAGAGCTCAAGGTTCGTGATGGATGCAACGAAGAACAAGGATGGACCAGTCTCACTTCATTATCCGATGCTGACAAGGAACAACTACACCGCTTGGGCGATAAAGATGAAAGTATTCATGCAAGCCCAAGGCGTCTGGGACGCTGTCGAGCCAACTGATGAAAAGGCCGGCGTGGAGACCAGGAAAGATAAGATGGCTATGGTGAGTGGAGGCAATGGTGAGTCCTCCTCAAACTCCAAAACCAACAGTCACGGAACAGGTGGTGACCGTGGACGTGGTAGAGGACGTGGCAGAAATCGTGGTGGTCGAAGTGGTGGTCGTGACAACACCAACAGTAAAGAGACTGAGAACAGTCGTACTAAAGACAAAAGCAAAATAAAATGTTACAATTGTGACATTATGGGGCATTATGCGTCGGAGTGTCGCAAGCCTCGACGGGAACGCAACCAGGAGTCTAACCTGACTCAAGTAAAGGATGATGAGCCTACGCTGCTGATGGCTCAGTGTAGTAACCCAGGAAACACAGTACTGGTTACAGAACATAACATGTCAGGAGACCTGAACATGATTCTGTTAGCTGAACGGAACGTTGTGCCGGATCTAAGTTCTAACCAGGAAGGGATGACAGATTCTAATGTGTGGTACCTAGACAATGGTGCAAGCAATCACGTGACGGGCCAACGATCGAAGTTCAGGGACCTTGATACAAACATCAAAGGTCAAGTCAAGTTCGGTGACGGGTCAACAGTCCAAATTGAAGGAAAGGGGTCCATTATCTTTCAATGCAAGAATGGAGAGAAGAGACTTCTGAAAGAGGTATACTACATACCAGATTTATGTAGTAATATCATCAGTCTTGGACAATTGTCAGAGAACGGGAACAAAGTTGTCCTCCATGGCTTATTCATGTGGGTTCGTGACAAGACTGGGAAGTTACTCATGAAGGTGAAGAAGTCACCGAACAGGCTGTACAAAATCATACTTGAGGACTGCAAGTCTATGAGTTTGTTGACTAAACGGGTGGAACAAGCTAAGTTGTGGCATGCAAGATTGGGTCATGTCAACTTTCATGCGATGAAGCTGATGCAATCAAATGAGATGGTACGAGGACTACCCGAAATTGAACAACCTACACAAGTGTGTGAAGGCTGTCTCGTGTCTAAGCAAACAAGGAAGAAGTTTTCTCAACAAGCAGTCTATAGAGCTGAGAACACCTTGGAGTTGATACATGCTAACCTTTGCGGTCCTATTTCACCTCCAACACCTGCTGGACATAGGTACTTCATCTTGTTTATTGACGATTATAGTCGTATGATGTGGGTATACATGTTAAAGACTAAGGATGAAGCGCTGAGTGCATTCAAGAAGTTTCAAGTTCGTGTGGAGACTGAAACTGAGCGCAAGGTGAAGGTGTTGAGAACAGATCGTGGGGGGGAGTTCACCTCGCAACTGTTCACTAACCATTGTGAAGAATGTGGAGTTCTGAGACATCTCACAGCACCGTACACTCCACAACAAAATGGAGTCGTGGAACGCAAAAACCGTACCGTGGTGGAGATGTCACGAAGCCTTTTGAAAGGCATGAAAATGCCATCGTATCTATGGGGAGAGTCGGTTAGACATGCAGTCTACCTTCTAAATCGTCTACCAACGAGGGCATTGACCGGTGTAACTCCATATGAATCATGGTCTCGAAAAAATCCAAATCTAGAACACTTGAGAGTGTTTGGATGTGTGGCGTACATGAAACTTCCGAGTGTTCATACTAAGAAGCTTGATGATCGAAGTAAAGCTATGGTGTATCTTGGTACTGAACCGGGAAGCAAGGCGTATCGACTCTACGATCCCCAACATGGGAAGGTACATGTTAGTAGAGACGTTGTTTTTGATGAAAATAAAAGTTGGTCATGGGACCAAGTTGTTGCTGAAAGGTCAGAGTACTTAACATCATTTGCTATTGATGGAGACCAGTCAAGTACTCATGATGAAGAAGAACAGGAGGTTGATCATGACACACCCCAGAACAGAACAGGTGTGAGAACTGATTCTGATTCAACATCTCCTGATGGGTACTCTACAGGTTCTTCTGTCAGTACACTTACTCCAATCCCGTTTGGAGACTTGAGCAGTACATCAAGTGTTAGTACACCTACTGCATCCAGTACGTCGAGCGACGGTACTCCAAAGAAATACAGGCGTCTTAGTAGTGTTTACAGAGATACCGAGGAGGTTGAGCTCGATGATGAGCTCCTATTTCTTGGAATTGATGAACCGTCAACGTATCGTGAAGCAACAAAGAAAGTAGAGTGGCAGAACGCCATGAAGACTGAATTGGAGGCAATAGAGAACAACAAGACTTAGAGCCTAACTGAATTACCTCCTGGTCACAAACCTATTGGGCTGAAATAGGTTTACAAACTGAAGAAAGATACTCAAGGCAAGGTTGTTAAGTACAAGGCAAGACTAGTCGCGATGGGTTATGTTCAGCGACAGGGAATTGATTACGAAGAAGCGTTTGCTCCAGTGGCACGTATCGAAACTGTGAGGTTTCTACTTGCAATTTCAGCTAAAGAAGGATGGGAGGTTCACCATCTTGATGTGAAGTCAGCGTTCCTTAACGGAGAACTTCAAGAAGAGGTTTATGTTGCTCAACCGGAGGGTTTTGTGATAAAGAACCAAGAACACAAGGTTTACAAGCTGTCTAAAGCCTTGTATGGTCTACGACAAGCACCAAGGGCGTGGAATGCATGTCTTGATAAGTGTTTGAAGAGGTTTGGCTTCAACAAGTGTCCAAAAGAGGCGTCTGTGTACACAAGACATAAGGGTGTTGACATACTAATCATTGGTGTCTATGTTGATGACTTGGTTGTTACCGGGACGAGCACTGCTGAAATCATGGAGTTCAAAGCACAAATGAGCAAGGAGTTTGAAATGAGCGACCTTGGTTTGTTGGCATACTACCTCGGAGTTGAGGTACATCAAACGAATGGTTGTGTCACGCTGCAACAAACTGCATATGCTAAGAAAATATTGGAAAAAGCTGGGATGATGAACTGTAATTCTACAAAGTATCCGATGGAGCCAAAACTCCAACTCACCAAAGATGAACAGGGTACGCCTGTTGACTCAACTGAGTACAGGTGCATAGTTGGGAGTTTACGGTACTTGACACACACTCGGCCTGACTTGTCGTATGCCGTGGGCATTGTGAGCAGGTTCATGGAGAAACCTACTATACTACACCAGCAAGCTGTGAAACACATACTTCGGTATGTGAAGGGAACCCTTAATTTTGGTCTCCAGTACACCAGGGGAGAAGGTCAGTACACCTTGACAGGGTACTCAGACAGTAATCTTGCTGGAGATGTCAATGACAGGAAGAGTACTGGTGGTATGGCTTTCTATCTCAATGGGAGTCTAGTTACTTGGGCTTCGCAAAAGCAACACACTGTGGCACTTTCATCGTGTGAAGCCGAGTTTATGGCAGCCACAATAGCAGCATGTCAAGGAATATGGTTGAAGGGCTTACTTGCAAGTCTGATGCAGTGTCGTGACGACTCTACTGTCAAGTCAGTTACAGAACTGGGAGCTAAGCCAGTTACAGAACTGAGAGACAAGCCAGTTACTATATATGTTGATAACATATCGGCAATCGCTTTGATGAAGAATCCGGTGTTTCATGGGAGAAGTAAACACATTGATATTCGTTTTCACTTCATACGTGAATGTATTGAGAGGGGTGACATCGTTGTCAAGCATGTTCGTACCGACGAACAACGAGCGGATATTCTTACCAAAGCTTTAGCTAGAGTCAAGTTTGGAGAAATACGCGAGCTACTTGGAGTTAAGGAACTCGGCAAAGCAAGTTCGGATTAAGGGGGAGAATGTTGGAAATAATCCGAATATAGTTTGGATTTTGTCCCTAATTAAAGATTCATGTTAATTAGGAGTAGATTTACTTTTATTATGTTTCCTAGTTTAGGAGTCCTGCTTTAGGTAGGAGACTTTATTTTAGGAGTTTTCTTTTCTCTCAAGTTTGTAAGGCTATATAATAAGGCCATAGGTAGTCATTATTTTCGTGCAATTAATCAAGAGGAATAAAGAAAATATTCCCAGAAAAATCTCCGTTTTCAAACCTGCAAGAATATAGTTAAACCTCAACTATGTATCGGGAACAAACCTCCAGGCAGTTAACTAAAAGCCCTAACAACCTCACGGTTCTATCTTAGCCCAGAGTCCCCTTCGATCAGCCTTTGCCCAGACGCCCTGCAAGTTTAGCTACTCATACGTGAAGAAATAAAACAAGAAATAAATTGGAAAGCGAAACTGAAATTCATATTAACTGAAATCTGAAATCGTTCAACTGGAATAGTAAAAACAAAGCAATAAAAACATAAAGCAATAAATTGTTTTAATGCCCGAAGGCTCGATCAACTTCAAAAGCAAAACAACTTGGCCGGAAAATCTCCAAGCTTCAATCGCCGGCGGTTGCTTCGTGAACGGGGTCGGAATTCTGTGTCCTCTTCTTCTCCAGCTTCTCTTCCTTATATAGGCGCGAATTAGGGTTGCGGAATCGCAGTTGCATGGGCCGCTGCATGGGCTTCCTTTTCCAGGCGCCGCTAAGTACTTTCCATCTTTAGCTCCAGCCGCCTTTGACTTTGCCCGCTGGCAACCCGCTTCCCAAACTCTCTTCAGGTATTTTTCTCCTCCACAGGTGAACGGACCAGGCACGGTACTTAGTAGTCAATTTGGGTCTTCTGCTTCATGACTCAACCCCAAATGGTTTGACTTGCCTGTTAGGCCATCTTTGCTCAGTCACTACACACTCCAGATCGCTGTTTGCCCAAAGAAGGGGTTTTCCGTGCCTCTTTTGCCCAGTGCGCCACCTGTTACCTGTTTGCCTGCATACTCTGACCAAACACTCTACTGTGCCATCCCATACACATAAAACAGACTCAAACTGACTCTAAAAGAGGCTCAAGATGAGCAAATAAAATGGCTCATCAATTAACATATATACGACATCGGCTATTGAAAATATTATGATGTTTTATGTATATAGTAGAAATCAGTTTTAAAACTGTAAGTGATATTAAAGAGTTTTTAGAAATCGGTTTTTGAACAAACAACTGATGTTAAAGCGGTACTTCAGATATCGGCTATTTTCGCTTGATTCTGTATCGAGTATTGACTGATGTGTTAATGTTAAACCACATCGGTCGGATTTTTACTAACTGATATCTAATACGGATACAGACATCGGATATAAACTGATGTCTATAGTAGGCCTACTATAGACATCTCCTGCCTACACATCAGTCGGGAAAAATTTAGACATCGGTCAATAACCGATGTCTATTAAGCAGATTCTAGTAGTGGGACTACTCTCTTAATGGGCCGGTTTAAATTTAGTAATTTCCTTATGGGTTGAATTTATATTTCAATGGGCTTGTCAAATTATAAACGAGTTAATCAAGTCTTTTATTTAATGGGCTAATAAACCTTTAAATTAAAATTAGCTAGTTAACTCATTTTACTAAACGAAACAACAGAAAAATATAAGAGAGAGGGAGGAAACAAGCGAAGAAGAAAGAGAGAAGAGACGACCTGGGTGAACAAGGGAGAAAAAAGAAAAGGAGAAGACGATCAATTTTCATAGGATCTATCAACCCTTTAATCTCAATCACGTAAACAGGCAAGTGGGTTTAAATTCATGTTATCACTTGTCGTCTTAGTTTATATTTTCAACGTTGATCTTTAATGCAATGCAACGACGTACTTAACTTAGACGTTATTCTATAAACTTAGTTACGTACTTAACTTTAACTTGAAACGTTTACGTATATTTTCTTTAACATTAACATCCGTTCATATCTTTACGTTTAGACACGAGCCCACTTGACATCGTAAGGGCTACCTCAGTCCATTGAGGCCATTCATTCGTTAGTTGCACACCCTGTCTAGAGACCCTTTCGCACTCTAGCCATTGAGGCCATTCAAGTTAGTTGCACACCCTGGTCTAGATGCCATTTCGACGCTCTAGCCATTGAGGCAATTAAAGTTAGTGCCACCTTAAGTTAGTGCCACCCTGCTTAAGGTAGGTCTTTACGATGCCCGACATTTCGTTTAATTTAACGTTAACTTTCGTTCTTTAAGTATTTTGACTATGACATGGACTTCTAATGCATATGCATCTTTACGTGTGTATGCATGAACTAATGATATGTATGAGAGATCGCATCATAAGAACAAATATAAGCATTTTAATAAACGTAGATAAACATGTAAACATACAACTAAACATTAAACATCATACAAATTAATACATGACTTAGAGCACATAAAGGTATAACATCTAGTATGCACAATCAATCATTTCAGGCATTTCACCTATGTATACATATTACCTCATCATACACATAGAGGCACATACAGGCACATACAGTAGCATTTAAATTATATTATGTAGGAGTATGTGTTACTTGCTACTGCTACTAATCTGCACATACATACATTCGCATTAACATATATACATCACATTTCTATTATGAAGAAAGTGTCGCCATTCTCTTAAGTTTATTCTGTCTGTCCATTCATCATCTTTTCACCTGCCTGTTTGAGGGACATAAGAGAGTGTCATATCAGTTGGTACTACTTCCTGGTCATCATTGTGGAAAAATAACATATATATTAGTTGTTGTTTTCCACATTTGTTCACCAAGACTATAGAGCTGAGTTATAAAGTTCTCTAAACATGATTATTATCCTAAAACTCTGTTTTGTTGAGGGATAGGATATCAGATCGAGGGTTGATAATTTACCCAAAACCGAGTAAGAAATAACTTATTCATAAAATATCCATCTAATGTTTGGTTAATTATACAACTCAAGAAGATGAAGAAATAATATACAATAACTCTTATTCATGTTAACTTGTTCATTATAGTTTTTTCTTAGTTTCCCGTGCCCCCACCATTTTTAGTCATGCAAAACACCTATAGAAAATTCTTTTAATTTATCTTGCACTGAATCAAAGGGATATTGAGTAAGGCTTTGGTTGGGTTGATTTTATGATTGAAGACATTAAATATTTTATTTCATTCCTAGTAGTAATGATTAGATGTGCCTGTGCTTTGTCCGGATATTACAAAACCACATGCAAATTTAGGGACACATTGTTTACTCTTTACTTTCAGATAAGTATGATTTACTGTAGTATTTTTGTGGAAAGTTTTGAAATGCGATACTATTAAATTAATTAGTCAGGTTGACCAGGTTACTTAATTTGAATGCTAATACATGATATGTTATCGACTAAATTTAAATATTTTCTTGTGTGCTGAGCAGGATCCTTAGTGATTCGCATCAAAGCCTGATGAGTTGACTTTGCTCGTGTCAATGGATTTAGACTGAGCTCCCGGTTCCATGCTGGAAATCAAAATTTCTAGTGTACGTTCTACTATAAGCTAGGTTCATGCTTAACTCTTATCTATAAGCTAGATATTACTGAGATTGAAACTTGGATTAACTATCTGGGATTTATATATCTCTTAAGGTACTTGATGATATTTTGGTTTGGCTGAGATATGTTTTGGGATTCAAGAGCTTTCTTATGTTGTCTGCTTGATTGTATATATATTTACAGTTTAAGGTTGCAGGTGTTAAGTTAGATGTGAAATGAAATGATAATTCCATTTTTTCTTCAGGTCCTTGATGTGTTGTTGTGTTGGAGCATGGTGTGCATGGATCATTGTGACAGAATGGAACAATATAAAGAAAAATGAAACTCCATGTTGGAACATTTATTTTATTTTGGACGTATTATTGTAGATGTTTGACTAAGAATTTCGACATTTTGGAAAGATAATTGTTGAATTTTGGATATTTAATATACGAGATATTTAATGTTTCTAACATTACGTTTGGTGCAATTTTTGTGTTAAAGATATCGTCTTTATCGAACAAAACACATGTATTAATGACGACGCGAAAACTTTGTCGTGGAAGCTAACGCGGCCAAAATAAATTTATAAAGTTCCTAAACTCAACACAAGATAGCAAGTGGTAAGTATAGGGTCGATCCCACGAGGAAGCAATTGCAATTTAGTTATTCTCGGCTTTGCCCAAATAGTTTCACAATAAAAAGGGTTTAAGTTTGGTTGCTGAGTCACAGCGTTTTATCAAACTACCAACTAATAGAAATAATTAAACTAATTAACCCAAACTAACATGCAAAAATATTAAACTAATCACTTTGACCAAACTTGAAACAGAAAATTAATTAAGCAAATTGAAATCAAATAAAGGAAAGTAGGCTTCTGGGCTTTGGCTTCTCTCTGGGTTCTCTGGGCATATTACCGATCCCTGGCACTAATGGTTTTAACTGATGGTTTGTCAATCGGTTATAGGATGTCTAACAAAGTGAAAGCAGTCCTATTAAGTCACGCCTACAGTCACCCCACCCCAATCTGTCCTTACTGGGTAAAGAAAGGCAAGGTATACTGATGCCTAATCCCCTGAGTCGAGACAATTCGATACCTATGTGGTCGCATGGATCTAGTTTGCCCAAACTCGCATTACTCTCTCGACGAACCCAATTCGGCCAATAGCATGTCCGGAAATCCGAATCATACGACCGCAACTCCAACACGTTCTAGCGCTATGCCCGTAGTACATCTAACGCGGAATACTCGGTTGATCAATCGCTGGTATCTCAAAGTGTAAGGGTTTCCTAACGACCAAATTAGTCTGCCCAAACCTGCAAGAATATAGTTAAACCTCAACTATGTATCGGGAACAAACCTCCAGGCAGTTAGCTAAAAGCCCTAAAAATCTCACGGTTCTATCTTAGCCCAGAGTCCCCTTCGATCAGCCTTTGCCCAGACGCCCTGCAAGTTTAGCTACTCATACGTGAAGAAATAAAACAAGAAATAAATTGGAAAGCGAAACTGAAATTCATATTAACTGAAATCTGAAATCGTTCAACTGGAATAGTAAAAACAAAGCAATAAAAACATAAAGCAATAAATTGTTTTAATGCCCGAAGGCTCGATCAACTTCAAAAGCAAAACAACTTGGCCGGAAAATCTCCAAGCTTCAATCGCCGGCGGTTGCTTCGTGAACGGGGTCGGAATTCTGTGTCCTCTTCTTCTCCAGCTTCTCTTCCTTATATAGGCGCGAATTAGGGTTGCGGAATCGCAGTTGCATGGGCCGCTGCATGGGCTTCCTTTTCCAGGCGCCGCTAAGTACTTTCCATCTTTAGCTCCAGCCGCCTTTGACTTTGCCCGCTGGCAACCCGCTTCCCAAACTCTCTTCAGGTATTCTTCTCCTCCACAGGTGAACGGACCAGGCACGGTACTTAGTAGTCAATTTGGGTCTTCTGCTTCATGACTCAACCCCAAATGGTTTGACTTGCCTGTTAGGCCATCTTTGCTCAGTCACTACACACTCCAGATCGCTGTTTGCCCAAAGAAGGGGTTTTCCGTGCCTCTTTTGCCCAGTGCGCCACCTGTTACCTGTTTGCCTGCATACTCTGACCAAACACTCTACTGTGCCATCCCATACACATAAAACAGACTCAAACTGACTCTAAAAGAGGCTCAAGATGAGCAAATAAAATGGCTCATCAATTAACATATATACGACATCGGCTATTGAAAATATTATGATGTTTTATGTATATAGTAGAAATCAGTTTTAAAACTGTAAGTGATATTAAAGAGTTTTTAGAAATCGGTTTTTGAACAAACAACTGATGTTAAAGCGGTACTTCAGATATCGGCTATTTTCGCTTGATTCTGTATCGAGTATTGACTGATGTGTTAATGTTAAACCACATCGGTCGGATTTCTACTAACTGATATCTAATACGGATACAGACATCGGATATAAACTGATGTCTATAGTAGGCCTACTATAGACATCTCCTGCCTACACATCAGTCGGGAAAAATTTAGACATCGGTCAATAACCGATGTCTATTAAGCAGATTCTAGTAGTGGGACTACTCTCTTAATGGGCCGATTTAAATTTAGTAATTTCCTTATGGGTTGAATTTATATTTCAATGGGCTTGTCAAATTATAAACGAGTTAATCAAGTCTTTTATTTAATGGGCTAATAAACCTTTAAATTAAAATTAGCTAGTTAACTCATTTTACTAAACGAAACAACAGAAAAATATAAGAGAGAGGGAGGAAACAAGCGAAGAAGAAAGAGAGAAGAGACGACCTGGGTGAACAAGGGAGAAAAAAGAAAAGGAGAAGACGATCAATTTTCATAGGATCTATCAACCCTTTAATCTCAATCACGTAAACAGGCAAGTGGGTTTAAATTCATGTTATCACTTGTCGTCTTAGTTTATATTTTCAACGTTGATCTTTAATGCAATGCAACGACGTACTTAACTTAGACGTTATTCTATAAACTTAGTTACGTACTTAACTTTAACTTGAAACGTTTACGTATATTTTCTTTAACATTAACATCCGTTCATATCTTTACGTTTAGACACGAGCCCACTTGACATCGTAAGGGCTACCTCAGTCCATTGAGGCCATTCATTCGTTAGTTGCACACCCTGTCTAGAGACCCTTTCGCACTCTAGCCATTGAGGCCATTAAAGTTAGTTGCACACCCTGGTCTAGATGCCATTTCGACGCTCTAGCCATTGAGGCAATTAAAGTTAGTGCCACCCTGCTTAAGGTAGGTCTTTACGATGCCCGACATTTCGTTTAATTTAACGTTAACTTTCGTTCTTTAAGTATTTTGACTATGACATGGACTTCTAATGCATATGCATCTTTACGTGTGTATGCATGAACTAATGATATGTATGAGAGATCGCATCATAAGAACAAATATAAGCATTTTAATAAACGTAGATAAACATGTAAACATACAACTAAACATTAAACATCATACAAATTAATACATGACTTAGAGCACATAAAGGTATAACATCTAGTATGCACAATCAATCATTTCAGGCATTTCACCTATGTATACATATTACCTCATCATACACATAGAGGCACATACAGGCACATACAGTAGCATTTAAATTATATTATGTAGGAGTATGTGTTACTTGCTACTGCTACTAATCTGCACATACATACATTCGCATTAACATATATACATCACATTTCTATTATGAAGAAAGTGTCGCCATTCTCTTAAGTTTATTCTGTCTGTCCATTCATCATCTTTTCACCTGCCTGTTTGAGGGACATAAGAGAGTGTCATATCAGTTGGTACTACTTCCTGGTCATCATTGTGGAAAAATAACATATATATTAGTTGTTGTTTTCCACATTTGTTCACCAAGACTATAGAGCTGAGTTATAAAGTTCTCTAAACATGATTATTATCCTAAAACTCTGTTTTGTTGAGGGATAGGATATCAGATCGAGGGTTGATAATTTACCCAAAACCGAGTAAGAAATAACTTATTCATAAAATATCCATCTAATGTTTGGTTAATTATACAACTCAAGAAGATGAAGAAATAATATACAATAACTCTTATTCATGTTAACTTGTTCATTATAGTTTTTTCTTAGTTTCCCGTGCCCCCACCATTTTTAGTCATGCAAAACACCTATAGAAAATTCTTTTAATTTATCTTGCACTGAATCAAAGGGATATTGAGTAAGGCTTTGGTTGGGTTGATTTTATGATTGAAGACATTAAATATTTTATTTCATTCCTAGTAGTAATGATTAGATGTGCCTGTGCTTTGTCCGGATATTACAAAACCACATGCAAATTTAGGGACACATTGTTTACTCTTTACTTTCAGATAAGTATGATTTACTGTAGTATTTTTGTGGAAAGTTTTGAAATGCGATACTATTAAATTAATTAGTCAGGTTGACCAGGTTACTTAATTTGAATGCTAATACATGATATGTTATCGACTAAATTTAAATATTTTCTTGTGTGCTGAGCAGGATCCTTAGTGATTCGCATCAAAGCCTGATGAGTTGACTTTGCTCGTGTCAATGGATTTAGACTGAGCTCCCGGTTCCATGCTGGAAATCAAAATTTCTAGTGTACGTTCTACTATAAGCTAGGTTCATGCTTAACTCTTATCTATAAGCTAGATATTACTGAGATTGAAACTGGGATTAACTATCTGGGATTTATATATCTCTTAAGGTACTTGATGATATTTTGGTTTGGCTGAGATATGTTTTGGGATTCAAGAGCTTTCTTATGTTGTCTGCTTGATTGTATATATATTTACAGTTTAAGGTTGCAGGTGTTAAGTTAGATGTGAAATGAAATGATAATTCCATTTTTTCTTCAGGTCCTTGATGTGTTGTTGTGTTGGAGCATGGTGTGCATGGATCATTGTGACAGAATGAAACAATATAAAGAAAAATGAAACTCCATGTTGGAACATTTATTTTATTTTGGACGTATTATTGTAGATGTTTGACTAAGAATTTCGACATTTTGGAAAGATAATTGTTGAATTTTGGATATTTAATATACGAGATATTTAATGTTTCTAACATTACGTTTGGTGCAATTTTTGTGTTAAAGATATCGTCTTTATCGAACAAAACACATGTATTAATGACGACGCGAAAACTTTGTCGTGGAAGCTAACGCGGCCAAAATAAATTTATAAAGTTTCTAAACTCAACACAAGATAGCAAGTGGTAAGTATAGGGTCGATCCCACGAGGAAGCAATTGCAATTTAGTTAATCTCGGTTTTGCCCAAATAGTGTCACAATAAAAAGGGTTTTAAGTTTGGTTGCTGAGTCACAGCGTTTTATCAAACTACCAACTAATAGAAATAATTAAACTAATTAACCCAAACTAACATGCAGAAATATTAAACTAATCACTTTCACCAAACTTGAAACAGAAAAGTAATTAAGCAAATTGAAATCAAATAAAGGAAAGTAGGCTTCTGGGCTTTGGCTTCTCTTTGGGTTCTCTGGGCAGACTACCGATCCCTGGCACTAATGGTTTTAACTGATGGTTTATCAATCGGTTATAGGATGTCTAACAAAGTGAAAGCAGTCCTATTAAGTCACGCCTACAGTCACCCCACCCCAATCCGTCCTTACTGGGTAAAGAAAGGCAAGGTATACTGATGCCTAATCCCCTGAGTCGAGACAATTCGATACCTATGTGGTCGCATGGATCTAGTTTGCCCAAACTCGCATTACTCTCTCGACGAACCCAATTCGGCCAATAGCATATCCGGAAATCCGAATCATACGACCGCAACTCCAACACGTTCTAGCGCTATGCCCGTAGTACATCTAACGCGGAATACTCGGTTGATCAATCGCTGGTATCTCAAAGTGTAAGGGTTTCCTAACGACCAAATTAGTCTGCCCAAACCTGCAAGAATATAGTTAAACCTCAACTATGTATCGGGAACAAACCTCCAGGCAGTTAACTAAAAGCCCTAACAACCTCACGGTTCTATCTTAGCCCAGAGTCCCCTTCGATCAGCCTTTGCCCAGACGCCCTGCAAGTTTAGCTACTTATACGTGAAGAAATAAAACAAGAAATAAATTGGAAAGCGAAACTGAAATTCATATTAACTGAAATTTGAAATCGTTCAACTGGAATAGTAAAAACAAAGCAATAAAAACATAAAGCAATAAATTGTTTTAATGCCCGAAGGCTCGATCAACTTCAAAAGCAAAACAACTTGGCCGGAAAATCTCCAAGCTTCAATCGCCGGCGGTTGCTTCGTGAACGGGGTCGGAATTCTGTGTCCTCTTCTTCTCCAGCTTCTCTTCCTTATATAGGCGCGAATTAGGGTTGCGGAATCGCAGTTGCATGGGCCGCTGCATGGGCTTCCTTTTCCAGGCGCCGCTAAGTACTTTCCATCTTTAGCTCCAGCCGCCTTTGACTTTGCCCGCTGGCAACCCGCTTCCCAAACTCTCTTCAGGTATTCTTCTCCTCCACAGGTGAACGGACCAGGCACGGTACTTAGTAGTCGATTTGGGTCTTCTGCTTCATGACTCAACCCCAAATGGTTTTACTTGCCTGTTAGGCCATCTTTGCTCAGTCACTACACACTCCAGATCGCTGTTTGCCCAAAGAAGGGGTTTTCCGTGCCTCTTTTGCCCAGTGCGCCACCTGTTACCTGTTTGCCTGCATACCCTGACCAAACACTCTACTGTGCCCTCCCAGACACATAAAACAGACTCAAACTGACTCTAAAAGAGGCTCAAGATGAGCAAATAAAATGGCTCATCAAACCGCACACACTTGCAATACGCTTGTCCTCAAGCGTGGGGTTTGACTCACCGGACTCAATACCAAAGTAAAAAGAAATCAAGATAGAGGGGAAACAAAATAACAGAGACTCAAAGGACTTTAGCATGATTACAGAATATAAAATAGGCAAAGCAAATACAGGCAAGTCAAAATTCCAGTTAGAAGCATAAAAATTCGGTCAAGAGTCTATACTAGGGCTTGGGGTCACACCCTCACAAGTGTATCTCTCTTTTCAGTGGATGGGTATAATGTCACTCCTTTTCTGTTGTGAATCTACTTTGCCCAAATTTGACAGTTTGCTGATCAAGTTATTCTGACTAAGTGGGGGGTCTCATCATAGGGGCTTTTATTGGGTTGTAATGTGGGCTCTTTGGGTGGATTTTGAGGAGTAGGCACAGTTTGGGTAGAGGGCTCAGTGACTAGCCTATTCTCTACCACTTTGCCCCTTTTCTTACGGGCCTTAGCACACAACCAACTTATTATTTTTTCTTTTTTCTATTTTTTTCTCTTTTTTTTTCTTTTCTTTTTTTGTCTTTTTTTGTCTTTTTTTTTTTCAACACCAATCTCTCCACCCCTCAATATCTGTCTGGTTGCTCATTGGCAAAGTGCCAGACTGGTATACAAAGAAAATTCAACAGGCTCAAAGGGGCTAGCAAGGGATTAATGTTCAACTAGTCAAACTGAAAGAAAATGCCCTAATCATACAATAACCCCCACTCAACAGAACTACTTATCACATCAAATAGGCAAAGTCAGGCATCATAAATATCACAACAGACTCTCATCAAGAAAGAAATTTCAGTTCAGTGTATGGCTCAAATCTCACAGTTTGCCTAGTATAGTTCCATCGTCCCTATTTTCATGCTTTTAACTACAAATTTTGAACTGCTGTATAAATGAAATGCTTCTGATTGCCCTAAGTATTCACATAATCATGATGACTCGATAAGACACAGAGATTTGCCCTTTCCTTTTCCCCCCTCACACACTTTGCGTAGGCAAAGTGGGTGAAAGTAATAAGATCAGTAGGGGCTGCCTCGACCAAACAATAACTCTAAATTAACGTTGGCGCACCTACCCCCTCACACACTTTGCGTAGGCAAAGTGTGTCAGCAGGGAGGTCGACCCCGTCGCCCGAGTTATTTGACTCAAACACAGAAGAAGAAACAAAATAAAAAAAATAAAAAAAAAAATAAAAAAACTAAAACAAAAGGGAGGGTCAGTTAAGAGCTGGGTCCAGGCGGGTACCTGAATCCGTCGCGGTCAAAGTATGCCTTCATCATCCCGGTAAGCTCTTCCAACTTCTGCTCAATCCTCTCAAGGCGCTCCTCCACAGCGCCATCTTCCTTCAACTCTTCCTTCTTAACCTTTGCCCTAACTGGCACAACCTTCTCTGCCTTCACTGGTTTGTTGTCGTCAAAAACTATGACTCCATCACTGCTTTCTTTGATATCATGCATCCTCTTGAAACAGGCCTTGTCAAACTTCTCCTCGCTCATCAGGTTCACCTTCTTCCCTACCAGCAAATCCATCTTCGCAGCATACACCATAGGGAACTGGGCAAAGGAGTGGCGCTGCATGGGGTGGGTGATCAACCACTTCATCTGTGCACAGAGAAAAGACCCAAAGTGAAGCCTGATCTTCTTCTCCATGCACCACAGCATCCCCAACTCGATTTGGGAGATCGCATTGCTTGTGTCCTGTTTGCCAAAGCAATTGACAGCCAGGATCATGTGGCAAACCCTCATCGCATCATCCTTCAACTGATGCCCCTTAGTGGTCTGTGCAATGAACGTCCCCCCTTTGCCTAAAACCTTCCAGATCTCATTCAACTCACTCTTGGTTCGCTCGGGCAAAGCCTTCAGTGCCCCCTGGTACTCCTTTGACTTCCATTCCTCAAAAGTCACCATCCCCAAACTGAGGTCCAGTTCGGTGCAGCTTGCTTTGACCTTGCTTCCCAGTATCTCAAACTGGATGCCAGTAACTCCTTCCTCC
Source organism: Euphrasia confusa (assembly GCA_954870475.1). Taxonomy (NCBI): domain Eukaryota; kingdom Viridiplantae; phylum Streptophyta; class Magnoliopsida; order Lamiales; family Orobanchaceae; genus Euphrasia; species Euphrasia confusa. The sequence continues at coordinate 15,013,550 of OX940967.1, forward strand.
TTGTCCTCTTTGATCACCAAAGTCCTGAAAAACTCTCTCACCACCTTATCGCTTATTTGCCCAGACCACTCCAAAAACTGGCTCCACCCAATGTTCGCAAAGTACTCCCTCACTTTGGCCTCTACCCCCATCAGCTTCAGTGTGTCGAAGCACACAGTTTTGGGCACCACGATTTTGCGAGGGGGAACGCTGGTAGTCGCCGGAGCCGGAGTTTTGCGCTTCTTGGTCGAAGCTCTGGTGTTTGGTGTCTTTGGAAGGTTGTGGGTGACTTCGATTTCTGGTTCGTCTTCTTCCTCATCGCCGCCGGCGGCCGTCGAATTCTCCTCCTCCTTCTTCTCATCGCTCGAACCTGCATCAGACAAATTTAAACCCTTACCCTTAACGTCAGATCTGGGTTTCTTCCTTCGTGGGCTTTCGATCATGTCACCGGTAGGCTGTTCAGACCCCTCCGCTGCGTCGGCCAGAGTCTCCAAATCCTTCTGCTCGGAAAGCTGGGGCACGTCGAGCTCAGCGCTGAGTTGCGCTATCAAATTCTGGTCGACCGGCGGCGGGCTGTTTGGCGTGGTGGATGTTGGTAGTATTATGACGAGCGGCACGGCGGAGGAAGCATCTCCGGTTGTCTCACTGGTGGCGGCGGGCGGTGCCTCCTCCTTGTTTGCTTCCAATGCGGCGTCGTTCTTTGATCCCGTCATCTTTTTGCGTTTCGATTTGGCTGTTGTGGTGGGTGGTGGTGGTGTGGTAAGATCGATATGGGTTCCGTCTGGGATTCCTCTCAGTTTATTTTTCGGTCGAGTGCTCACCATGGACGACGGCGGTTAGGGTTATAGGGATTTTTGAATTTTGGAAGGGGAGTTGATTGGGTAGTTATCGGGTTTCGTGGGTGGAGTTTTGGAAAGTTGAAATTTGCAGAGTCCTAATGATGGGATGTTTCTCCCTCAAAATTCGTACTTTCCATCTATCCAGTTATGGTAAGCCCTTAACTGGTGTCCTTTGCCCAAACTCCTGTCCCTGCAAAATCAAAAATACAATACACCCTTTCTTTCGGCCTCGTTAATTTTGGCATGAAGTGATCTTCTTATTAAACCTAAAAAATAGAAAAACAAAAACTAAATAAAGCATAAAAAAAACATACCAGGTTGCCTCCTGGCCAGCGCCCTAATTTTGGCATGACGCGAAAACTTTGTCATGACGCGATCTTCTTAATACCATGCACCACAGATCTTCTTAATTTTGGCATGACGCGAAAACTTTGTCGTGGAAGCTAACGCGGCCAAAATAAATTTATAAAGTTCCTAAACTCAACACAAGATAGCAAGTGGTAAGTATAGGGTCGATCCCACGAGGAAGCAATTGCAATTTAGTTAATCTCGGCTTTGCCCAAATAGTTTCACAATAAAAAGGGTTTAAGTTTGGTTGCTGAGTCACAGCGTTTTATCAAACTACCAACTAATAGAAATAATTAAACTAATTAACCCAAACTAACATGCAAAAATATTAAACTAATCACTTTGACCAAACTTGAAACAGAAAAGTAATTAAGCAAATTGAAATCAAATAAAGGAAAGTAGGCTTCTGGGCTTTGGCTTCTCTCTGGGTTCTCTGGGCATATTACCGATCCCTGGCACTAATGGTTTTAACTGATGGTTTGTCAATCGGTTATAGGATGTCTAACAAAGTGAAAGCAGTCCTATTAAGTCACGCCTACAGTCACCCCACCCCAATCTGTCCTTACTGGGTAAAGAAAGGCAAGGTATACTGATGCCTAATCCCCTGAGTCGAGACAATTCGATACCTATGTGGTCGCATGGATCTAGTTTGCCCAAACTCGCATTACTCTCTCGACGAACCCAATTCGGCCAATAGCATGTCCGGAAATCCGAATCATACGACCGCAACTCCAACACGTTCTAGGGCTATGCCCGTAGTACATCTAACGCGGAATACTCGGTTGATCAATCGCTGGTATCTCAAAGTGTAAGGGTTTCCTAACGACCAAATTAGTCTGCCCAAACCTGCAAGAATATAGTTAAACCTCAACTATGTATCGGGAACAAACCTCCAGGCAGTTAACTAAAAGCCCTAACAACCTCACGGTTCTATCTTAGCCCAGAGTCCCCTTCGATCAGCCTTTGCCCAGACTCCCTGCAAGTTTAGCTACTCATACGTGAAGAAATAAAACAAGAAATAAATTGGAAAGCGAAACTGAAATTCATATTAACTGAAATCTGAAATCGTTCAACTGGAATAGTAAAAACAAAGCAATAAAAACATAAAGCAATAAATTGTTTTAATGCCCGAAGGCTCGATCAACTTCAAAAGCAAAACAACTTGGCCGAAAAATCTCCAAGCTTCAATCGCCGGCGGTTGCTTCGTGAACGGGGTCGGAATTCTGTGTCCTCTTCTTCTCCAGCTTCTCTTCCTTATATAGGCGCGAATTAGGGTTGCGGAATCGCAGTTGCATGGGCCGCTGCATGGGCTTCCTTTTCCAGGCGCCGCTAAGTACTTTCCATCTTTAGCTCCAGCCGCCTTTGACTTTGCCCGCTGGCAAGCCGCTTCCCAAACTCTCTTCAGGTATTCTTCTCCTCCACAGGTGAACGGACCAGGCACGGTACTTAGTAGTCAATTTGGGTCTTCTGCTTCATGACTCAACCCCAAATGGTTTGACTTGCCTGTTAGGCCATCTTTGCTCAGTCACTACACACTCCAGATCGCTGTTTGCCCAAAGAAGGGGTTTTCCGTGCCTCTTTTGCCCAGTGCGCCACCTGTTACCTGTTTGCCTGCATACCCTGACCAAACACTCTACTGTGCCCTCCCATACACATAAAACAGACTCAAACTGACTCTAAAAGAGGCTCAAGATGAGCAAATAAAATGGCTCATCAATTAACATATATACGACATCGGCTATTGAAAATATTATGATGTTTTATGTATATAGTAGAAATCAGTTTTAAAACTGTAAGTGATATTAAAGAGTTTTTAGAAATCGGTTTTTGAACAAACAACTGATGTTAAAGCGGTACTTCAGATATCGGCTATTTTCGCTTGATTCTGTATCGAGTATTGACTGATGTGTTAATGTTAAACCACATCGGTCGGATTTCTACTAACTGATATCTAATACGGATACAGACATCGGATATAAACTGATGTCTATAGTAGGCCTACTATAGACATCTCCTGCCTACACATCAGTCGGGAAAAATTTAGACATCGGTCAATAACCGATGTCTATTAAGCAGATTCTAGTAGTGGGACTACTCTCTTAATGGGCCGGTTTAAATTTAGTAATTTCCTTATGGGTTGAATTTATATTTCAATGGGCTTGTCAAATTATAAACGAGTTAATCAAGTCTTTTATTTAATGGGCTAATAAACCTTTAAATTAAAATTAGCTAGTTAACTCATTTAAATAAACGAAACAACAGAAAAATATAAGAGAGAGGGAGGAAACAAGCGAAGAAGAAAGAGAGAAGAGACGACCTGGGTGAACAAGGGAGAAAAAAGAAAAGGAGAAGACGATCAATTTTCATAGGATCTATCAACCCTTTAATCTCAATCACGTAAACAGGCAAGTGGGTTTAAATTCATGTTATCACTTGTCGTCTTAGTTTATATTTTCAACGTTGATCTTTAATGCAATGCAACGACGTACTTAACTTAGACGTTATTCTATAAACTTAGTTACGTACTTAACTTTAACTTGAAACGTTTACGTATATTTTCTTTAACATTAACATCCGTTCATATCTTTACGTTTAGACACGAGCCCACTTGACATCGTAAGGGCTACCTCAGTCCATTGAGGCCATTCATTCGTTAGTTGCACACCCTGTCTAGAGACCCTTTCGCACTCTAGCCATTGAGGCCATTAAAGTTAGTTGCACACCCTGGTCTAGATGCCATTTCGACGCTCTAGCCATTGAGGCAATTAAAGTTAGTGCCACCCTGCTTAAGGTAGGTCTTTACGATGCCCGACATTTCGTTTAATTTAACGTTAACTTTCGTTCTTTAAGTATTTTGACTATGACATGGACTTCTAATGCATATGCATCTTTACGTGTGTATGCATGAACTAATGATATGTATGAGAGATCGCATCATAAGAACAAATATAAGCATTTTAATAAACGTAGATAAACATGTAAACATACAACTAAACATTAAACATCATACAAATTAATACATGACTTAGAGCACATAAAGGTATAACATCTAGTATGCACAATCAATCATTTCAGGCATTTCACCTATGTATACATATTACCTCATCATACACATAGAGGCACATACAGGCACATACAGTAGCATTTAAATTATATTATGTAGGAGTATGTGTTACTTGCTACTGCTACTAATCTGTGTTGGGATTGTGTACTTAATGTCTAGATTTAAGTAACGCAAACTCACGATCCATTGCCATTAATCTATTTAATTAAATAAACAATTATTTGCGTTTAATTATTTATAATTAAATATATGCAAATCATAGTCCTGGATTTTATACGTTGTAGTTAGTATGGTGCAAGCATGGGCGCACAGAAGATCATACTATCGGTTACTCGTATTTAATCGAACAGTTGCTCACGACCTAGATGGACACGGACCAATCCATCGGTATAGTCGTTGTGTGAGAGAGAAAATAATTTATCTTAATTATTTTATCACACTTGTACACTTGGTGTATTGAGCGGATCGTTGAGATTCATCGATTAGGATTGCCGGCGATAATCGATTCGAGTCTCAGTGTATTTTATTCTTAATCCACGATATTATTGCGGGTGTGTATATTTAATATAAGTGACTTTGATTTACCAAAGGAATTAACTGATTTAATTATTGGGTTGATTACCGGTTAAGTTGGGTCACTATATTTCATATATGACATGCCGTGAATAATTGACCGGACAGTGTATCCCGGAAGGGTTGATAATATCCCCGAGATGAGTTCATAAGGAATTATTATGTAAACCCTGCAGGTGGATTCGTTCCGCATAATAATTAAGGTTGAATGGTACTAGTCTCGGATATAAGAGATGAATAAATTAATTAGCAATAAATTAATTTTATTCATGGATATTTATATCTTAAATACACGGAATAAATAATACTACCGGAGAAATATTATTTGATATAATATGGTTTAATATTGGGAGTGCAATTAATTTTATATAGTGGAAAATAGAATTAATTAATATTAATGGATTAATAGATTTGGGCTTGGGCTCAATTTAATCATTAATATTGGAAGCCCAATATTCCACCTCCTTAAGATCCCCTACGTAGCCTATAAAAGCACTACATGGTCTTCTCTATTCTCATAACTTGAAGATCACAATTCTAGAGAGAGAAAGTAGAGAGGGAGATCCATGGAGTTCGGAAGATCGTTGCCCACCCGACGTTCGAGCTAGTGCAAGGAATACGTGGGAAGATCTCAAGGTCATCAAATTGAGTTCTTCGTTTTTCCGAACAACGAGAACGAGGTAAAATCGTAAAACCCTCTTTATGATTTTAATCGTTTATATTATCGTAAAAATACCGTAGAACATGATCCGAGGTTCGGGATCCTCACCGGGGTCGAGCTGGGTGGTGGTGATCGAAGATCACCGGACCACCACGGCTGGAACGACCCGACGGCGAAGATCCGCGCGTAGGGCTTGACTGCCCAGGCAAGCGGCTGCCTGGGGGGTCAAGCGGCCGCCTGGTGTGCCCAGGCAGCGGGCTGCGGGTTTTTCCCGCAGCGGATCCGTGTGCTTGTGCGAGTCGTGCACGGGAGCCATGCGGGCTGAACCCTAGCGCGCCTGGTGGCGTGCGTGCGCCTGTTCGGGCAGCGATGGTTCGAGCCATTGCTAGGGCTCGATTGGGTGGTTCCTCCGGGAGCTTTGGGCTGGCTTTCGCGTGGGTTTCCGGCATGGCTAGCGGGCTGTTTTGAACAGCCCCATACGCCATCATGAGATGCGATCGATCACCGCGAGCTTGCTCGCGGAGGGTGATCGATCGGGCTTCTCCCCGCGTCCGGTGACGTGGGAATTTTCCGGCGAAGGGTTTATTCGATTGGATTGTCGATTCCGCAATTTAGACAATCCGGATATTCGAAGGATTTCGGTCGGAGTTAATTAGATAATTTATTTATTTAAATTTATTAACTCCGGGATATCGATTTCCAACAATTGGTATCAGAGCGTTGGTTTTCGTTCACGGTATTTTTCGATAAATTGTTCTACCTTGCAGGGTTTCCGACTATTATGGCTAGATTTAATTATTTTTTAATTAATGTCATAATATTGTTCTTGATTATTAAACTCTCGGACATGTCGAGATTCGTTTTATGTGTGGTGAATGCTTGTAATAGTAAAAATTCGGGGGTTGACCGAATTTAGGTTTATTATTATGTTCTACTTTTTCCGGAAAATGTATAGGGTCGATTTCATGTATAGAATCGATACCGGATAATGTAATTTTAATTCTTGTAATTTATTTACGTTGGATCGATGCCGAAACGACCGCCGGAGAAGACGTGTGACGGAGGAGACGAAGAGAGGGAGGATTCCGGGGATCGATCAACCCCATGATCGACCCCAAAGGAAGGATCGATCGAAGGGGGAGGGGCTGCCCGCGGCCTTTCTCGGCCGTGATGCCGCCGGCGACGGTGGCTGGCCGGCCGGGCTGTGGTGGTGGAGGCTCCCCTCTCGGCCAACGATGATGGTGGTGGGGCGCGAGGATCCCCAACTCGTGCTCTCCCGCCAAGATCCTACTTTCCTAAATTATTCGGTTTTCCTATTTTGAGCATTCCTATTTTTGGGAATTCTCATGGAATAGGAAAAGAATAAATTTAGAATAAATTTATTTTTTCCTTATTGATTATTCCTATTCTTGGGAATTTTCATAGATTAGGAAAAGGAATAAATTTGGAATTAATTTATTTTTCCTATTTTTATTATTCCTTTATGGAATTTTAAATGGATTAGGAAAATAATTAATTTTGGAAAGTTTTAAAGTCCTTAATTAATTTTTCCTATTTAATTATTCCTTTATGGAATTTTTAATAGATTAGGAAAGGAATTAATTTGGAAGGATTAGGAGTCCTAATTTATTTTATTTTCTTATTCTATTATAGAAGTCTTCTAGAATGTTCCAAGTTTGACTTGGATAGGATTCTAAAGATTTAATAGAATTAGATAGGAAAATAAAAATAAATAAAAATATTAATAATATTTAATTTTATTTTTGATATATTCGATTGACTTAATTTTCGAATTAAGTAACTTTTGGATTAATTAAAAATAAATAGATTTAAATATTGGGATTAATATTCTCGTCACATGGAGCATTCAAGAACGAAGACTGAAGACTAGAAGATGCGTACGGGGATGCGATAAAGCCATAATAGTCGGAAAATAGTAATTATTTTGACTATGTGATAATATTCTATGTGCTTTATTACATGTATGCATGCTTATGTGTATTTAATTATGCATTAGATAGCGTATCCCTTTATTGTAAAAAGCTAAGTGGGAGAGGGTATGGAAACATATCCATGGTCTCCATTGCTGTTCTCTTGGTGACTTTTATGGTCTTTTGAAGTTCGTATAGACAAGTCATTGGAGGAGAATTCTTGTAATTCCTTTTACGAGAAACATTGATTAAGTTTATCAAACAGTGCCTAATTTGTCTTTCTGAAACTGATTTCAAGTCGACTCATTCTCACCCCGGGGAGTGGAATGGAGCCAAAGCCACTTGGTCATGTCGAGGACACAAATTAGAGACCTTCGTACCATCTTTTTGAAGGTGGATCGATTGTCTGCTCGGCTCCCTCATTTATGAGAGATAGGGTCGTTCGCATGGTGAATCACTGGTTAGAAACTTCGAGTTTCACTTATGATTCTCCGCGTCTTGATTTACAAGATTAAATGATTCATGTAATTAGGAGTCAATTGTAAAAGTCTTTTGGTGTAGTAAACGTCCACACTATCGTGGCTTGCTGCATTGAATGGGATTTTGGAACGATTGATGTAGACAGTTATAGAAGGGAGTAAAGGAGCGTATGTTAACGTAAACGTCCACACTATCGTGGCTTGCGGTAAATATGCGTGTCCCAAACAATCTTCTTAGATACTGAGTAATGGTTTACACTTAGATACGCTTCTTAGTATTCTTCCCATCGAAGTAAAGCTAATGATGATGTACGACCGAAGGTAATCTAATTGCTAAATCATTTGGATAGGTAAACGTCCACACTATCGTGGCTTGCCATATCTGATGGGATTTTAGATGCGATTAGTGGTTTAATGATATTATTTGAGGGAGATAATATCGGAGATTAAATCGATTGTTTGTTGTTATATGTGCTCATAGATTAGGATATGGCTTTGAACCCACTTTATGTGATACGTAAGGATTTTAAACTCATTGGTCCCTGAATGTAATGATTGGAATAGAGATCTAGACATTACCCAAACTGTTGAAGAGTACAAGTTTGTACTCAGTGAGCTTTGTCCTCCCAAGCCTACAAATGTCTTAACTGATAAGGAAAGAACTGATTTTATCATGTTCAAACTCAAGGAGATGTTTAGACATGATGTAGAGGCTAGACAAGAGGCGATGAGGATACTCATAAAGGCCAGTCGAATCGAGGAAACGCTTAAACACGTTTTTGAGATGATGGACCTTTTGGACGAGTTGAGACGGAAATCGCAAGCTCTTGTAGCCAATGCCAAAGGTTTCGAACCTAAGGGCAAAACCGGGGGATAGGAAAAGCAAGCAAAGAAACCCAGTGGTCCTAAGTTTCTTGTACCACGAGATGGGACGAGAAAGCCAAGAGGCAAGTGTTCTCGATGCAAACAGTCTGGGTACTGGAAGTCTAATTATCCTCTCAAAGAAAGTACGAAATTTTCTTTAGTCGTAAAACATAGTCAGTGGTATTATCTACCGGAACCTGGTGTGTAGATATGGAACCACTGACGGTATGTGCATTTTAAATGCAAGGGTTCCAGGAAACCCGACGACTTAGAAAAGAAAAAATCGTAGTCTACATGGACAATGCTGTAGAGGAGGCAGCAGTTGCAGTGGAGGACATTATATAGGATTTCATTTTGAGTTATTGCTTTTATGTACCTTTCATATTAGAAAGAACTTTGTTCTGGATTTCTAATAAAAGGATATTTTATTTCTTTTAATCATTTGATGGTTATAAGAAGAAATAATGATATTATCTATTCTGGTACATTAGCTAGCAATGTATAAATGATGAATCCTGAGTCCACCATGATGCAACGAACCATAGTATGAAACTCGTTTTACTAATAAGAGATTTCTTTATCAATTATACTTGTGGATTCTTATGCTGAGTCATGTTTATTCAAATAAGAAGTTCAAGGGTCGAAAATTGATATTTTGATCAATTAAGTTGAAGGAGTGGACCTTCCGACCTAAGAATCTAATTTGGAAGATAATATGACTAAGCAATCCTTTATGGATATAAGATGTAAGATCCGGACAAGTATAAGAATTGATTGACTCTGATGTATGCAGACCTATGCCTACTCAGACAATAAGGTACGAGTACTTCATTTGATGATTACTCAAGAAATGGATTAGAATACCTGATGTGCCACAAAAGCAAGTGTTTTGACAAGTCAATGGACACAAAGCTGTTATGGAGAACCATCGAGGTATATCCATTTGTAGCCTGCGATTTGATCGCGGAGGCAAGTACCTGTCTGAGGAATGCATGGCATACTGATCAGAGATTGGGATTTGATCCTAAATGACTTCACCATGCACTGTTGTGTAGAAATGGTGTGTCGTAAACAAGAAATGGAACTCTTATAGAAATAGTAAAAACATGAGTTATATGGAACTACCTATGTTCTATGGATATGTCTGGAAACAACGGCGCATTCAAATGCGGTTGTAGAATATCCTAGAAGAACAAAAGATGTGTGTTCAATAGTACTATGAACCAGAAGGACGTTATAAGTTCTAACGCCCGGTTCTTAGAGAAAGACTATATAATGAACCACAAGCCCAAGGTGTCGTAATACTTTGAAATGAGAGAGAAAGATTAAGACTTAGAACCAGCCGAACCGAGTAGCGGTACACCACTAACTGCACCTACTGTTATCACTGTTTATACACCGGAACGCCATTGTAGTGGGAGGTTGTGGGACAACCGGAGATATTCATAAGACTAGGAGAGTCTTCGGACTCTGCACCTAGTATACATGAAATCGATCCCTAGATCTACATGAAGGCCGTACTAGATCTAAATGTGCCTTCTTGGAGAGCAATAAGGATTATTGCTAAGAGGCGAGATCATTTAGAGTACAAGCTTAGTTGATCCATTTATGGATTGAAACAAAGCATTGAGTTCGTGGTACTTGCAAATTGATGAGATAGTCCATTTTATGGATTCATCAAAAGCATAGACGAATCGTGTGTATGGGAAACGTGATGGAAACAAGGTGGTGTTTCTCGGAGGTTTTATGTAGATAACATTTTATCATTGGCAACAATGTAAAGATGTTGTCAGACATAAAATGATGGTTGTCTAGAAAAATCGATATATGAGATGAAGAAGAAGTTGGACATGTTCTTGAGATCTTGGATCTCAAGAAAAGAACATTGTACTTCTCCCGGACATCTTACATATATATGATTATGGTTCGTTTTAACATGCGAGATTCCGAGAAAGGTTCGTTACCTTTCAGAAACGGAATGCATCTATCTAAGGATATGTGTTTTGGAACACAAAAGGAGATAGAAGCAATGAAAGCAGTTTCCTACACTTTGAGTGTGGAAAGCTTAATAAATGCAATGTTGGAAACAAGAACCTGATATCGGCTATGCGGTGAGCATAGTGGGAGGATATCAAGGTAATCCTGGAAAGGAATATTCGACTGCTGTAAAAGTACTTTCGAAGTACTATTCTAGACTACGAAGCAGACGAGTTTTTCCTTTGGATTACATTCTCTTAGATTTCTAATCGAATGAGGACCAGTGTAAGTCGATATCAGGCTATGTGTTTCACTATTGAAGGAGAAGGAGTTTTAACATGGAAGAGTGATAAGCACGATGCTTTTCGGACTCTGCCATGGGTAACCAAATAGCGGCCTCAGAGGCAACGGAAGTTTTGGTATAACTCCGGGATAATCTCTGGGACTTAGATGTGATTCTAAATTTGCCAAAGGCTATGTAAATAGCGGTGCAATGGCAAATGGTAAGAAATCACGAGTCCATAAGTGTAAGATAACACATAGTGCAAGTACCACCTGATACGAGTCATCGTCGAGGGAGACGACGCTGTAGTCACCAAGATAACTTCAGAGCGGCAACCTAGAGTGCTCATTCACATAGTACTTCTTGGAAGTACAACTTAAGCACGTGATGAGTATGGGAGTCGGGAGTTTGGAGGAAATGACTAGACCTTAGTACAAGTGGGAGATTGTTGGGATTGTGTACTTAATGTCTAGATTTAAGTAACGCAAACTCACGATCCATTGCCATTAATCTATTTAATTAAATAAACAATTATTTGCGTTTAATTATTTATAATTAAATATATGCAAATCATAGTCCTGGATTTTATACGTTGTAGTTAGTATGGTGCAAGCATGGGCGCACAGAAGATCATACTATCGGTTACTCGTATTTAATCGAACAGTTGCTCACGACCTAGATGGACACGGACCAATCCATCGGTATAGTCGTTGTGTGAGAGAGAAAATAATTTATCTTAATTATTTTATCACACTTGTACACTTGGTGTATTGAGCGGATCGTTGAGATTCATCGATTAGGATTGCCGGCGATAATCGATTCGAGTCTCAGTGTATTTTATTCTTAATCCACGATATTATTGCGGGTGTGTATATTTAATATAAGTGACTTTGATTTACCAAAGCAATTAACTGATTTAATTATTGGGTTGATTACCGGTTAAGTTGGGTCACTATATTTCATATATGACATGCCGTGAATAATTGACCGGACAGTGTATCCCGGAAGGGTTGATAATATCCCCGAGATGAGTTCATAAGGAATTATTATGTAAACCCTGCAGGTGGATTCGTTCCGCATAATAATTAAGGTTGAATGGTACTAGTCTCGGATATAAGAGATGAATAAATTAATTAGCAATAAATTAATTTTATTCATGGATATTTATATCTTAAATACACGGAATAAATAATACTACCGGAGAAATATTATTTGATATAATATGGTTTAATATTGGGAGTGAAATTAATTTTATATAGTGGAAAATAGAATTAATTAATATTAATGGATTAATAGATTTGGGCTTGGGCTCAATTTAATCATTAATATTGGAAGCCCAATATTCCACCTCCTTAAGATCCCCTACGTAGCCTATAAAAGCACTACATGGTCTTCTCTATTCTCATAACTTGAAGATCACAATTCTAGAGAGAGAAAGTAGAGAGGGAGATCCATGGAGTTCGGAAGATCGTCGCCCACCCGACGTTCGAGCTAGCGCAAGGAATACGTGGGAAGATCTCAAGGTCATCAAATTGAGTTCTTCGTTTTTCCGAACAACGAGAACGAGGTAAAATCGTAAAACCCTCTTTATGATTTTAATCGTTTATATTATCGTAAAAATACCGTAGAACAAGATCCGAGGTTCGGGATCCTCACCGGGGTCGAGCTGGGTGGTGGTGATCGAAGATCACCGGACCACCACGGCTGGAACGACCCGACGGCGAAGATCCGCGCGTAGGGCTTGACTGCCCAGGCAAGCGGCTGCCTGGGGGGTCAAGCGGCCGCCTGGTGTGCCCAGGCAGCGGGCTGCGGGTTTTTCCCGCAGCGGATCCGTGTGCTTGTGCGAGTCGTGCACGGGAGCCATGCGGGCTGAACCCTAGCGCGCCTGGTGGCGTGCGTGCGCCTGTTCGGGCAGCGATGGTTCGAGCCATTGCTAGGGCTCGATTGGGTGGTTCCTCCGGGAGCTTTGGGCTGGCTTTCGCGTGGGTTTCCGGCATGGCTAGCGGGCTGTTTTGAACAGCCCCATACGCCATCATGAGATGCGATCGATCACCGCGAGCTTGCTCGCGGAGGGTGATCGATCGGGCTTCTCCCCGCGTCCGGTGACGTGGGAATTTTCCGGCGAAGGGTTTATTCGATTGGATTGTCGATTCCGCAATTTAGACAATCCGGATATTCGAAGGATTTCGGTCGGAGTTAATTAGATAATTTATTTATTTAAATTTATTAACTCCGGGATATCGATTTCCAACAATCTGCACATACATACATTCGCATTAACATATATACATCACATTTCTATTATGAAGAAAGTGTCGCCATTCTCTTAAGTTTATTCTGTCTGTCCATTCATCATCTTTTCACCTGCCTGTTTGAGGGACATAAGAGAGTGTCATATCAGTTGGTACTACTTCCTGGTCATCATTGTGGAAAAATAACATATATATTAGTTGTTGTTTTCCACATTTGTTCACCAAGACTATAGAGCTGAGTTATAAAGTTCTCTAAACATGATTATTATCCTAAAACTCTGTTTTGTTGAGGGATAGGATATGAGATCGAGGGTTGATAATTTACCCAAAACCGAGTAAGAAATAACTTATTCATAAAATATCCATCTAATATTTGGTTAATTATACAACTCAAGAATATGAAGAAATAATATACAATAACTCTTATTCATGTTAACTTGTTCATTATAGTTTTTTCTTAGTTTCCCGTGCCCCCACCATGCTAGTCATGCAAAACACCTATAGAAAATTCTTTTAATTTATCTTGCACTGAATCAAAGGGATATTGAGTATGCTGGAAATCGATATCCCGGGGTATCAAAATTGCGGAACCGATAACCCCGAACGAAATCTCATCGCCGGAAACCGATCATGAGTACCGACTCATCCGCAAGAGTCCGACCTTTGGAGACTACGCGCCCGAAGACACGCAGCCCGCCCCCAGCCGATTTTCTCCCGCAAGTCGAACTCATCAACGCGAACCATCAAACGGAGCCGGGCTCGACCCGAACATCGCCGCGGGATAAACCCGCGGCTAAACCCTAGCCGAGCCCCCGCTGGGGCTCGCGATCGACGATGATCGCATGGGGCTGCTCCGGCAGCCCCGGGGCGGTGAGTCCGGCGACTTCACCGCCCACGCCGTCGGGAGGGGCGGTCAGCCCAGCTGACCACCGCGGCTACAGCCGCGGCTCGCCCCCGCGATCGAGCCCAGCTCGATCGCACGCCCCGGCGTCCAGCCGGGGTCCCTTCGCGCGGATCGCCGCGATCGAACCCTAGGTTCGATCGCACCCCTCGGCTCCCGGCCGAGGGTCCTTCGAACGTTCGCCGGGGATCTCGAATCCCCGTCCCCGAAGTTCGTCGTTTTCCCGGATCGTGTGTTCATGCATGTATCACAATTAAATCACATAAATTCACACGAAGGAGTTTATGATTGTACCTTTTGATTCGTTGTGCGGAGAAACGAAATCAAGTTGAAGACCTTTGGATCTTCCCACGTATTCCTTGCACTTCGTTCGAACGTCGGGTGGGCGACGATCTATCGAACACCTATGGATCTCCTTCAACTCTCTAGAATATCAAGTATGATAATCTTGTCTTATGATTTATGAAGGCCATGTAGTGCTTTTATAGGCTACGTAGGGGATCTAAAGGAGGTGGAATATTGGGCTTCCAATATTGAAGATTAAATTGAGCCCACTGCCCAAGTCCATTAATCCTTATCAATATTAATTAATTTATTTTCCACTATATAAATTAATTGCACTCCCAATATTAAACCATATTATATCAAATAATATTTCTCCGGTAGTATTTATTTATTCCGTGTATTTAAGATTTAAATATCCATGAATAAAATTAATTTATTGCTAATTAATTTATTCATCTCTTTAATCCGAGACTAGTACCATTCAACCTTAATTATTGTGCGGAACGAATCCACTCATGAGGTTTACACAATAATTCCTTATGAACTCATCTCGGGGATATTATCAACCCTTACGGGATACACTGTCCGGTCAATTATTCACGGCATGTCATATATAAAATATAGTGACCCAACTTAACCGGAAATTAACCCAATAATTAAATCGGTTAATTCCTTTGGTAAATCAAAGTTACTTATATTAAATATACACACCCGCAATAATATCGGGGATTAAGAATAAAATACACTGAGACTCGAATCGATTATCGCCGGCAATCCTAATCGATGAATCTCAACGATCCGCTCAATACACCAAGTGTACAAGTGTGATAAAATAATTAAGATAAATTATTTTCTCTCTCACACAACGACTATACCGATGGATTGGTCCGTGTCCATCTAGGTCGTGAGCAACTGTTTGATTAAATACGAGTAACCGATAGTATGATCTTCTGTGCGCCCATGCTTGCACCATACTAACTACAACGTATAAAATCCAGGACTATAATTTGCATATATTTAATTAATAATAATTAAACGCAAAACAATTGTTTATTAATTTAATAGATTAAATGCTATGATCGGGAGTTTTCAGTTGCTCAAATCTAGACATTAAGTACACAACTCCAACAATCTCCCACTTGTACTAAGGTCTAGTCATTGCCTCCAAACTCCCGGTTCCCATACTCATCACGTGCTTAAAGTGTACTTCCGAGAAGTACTATGTGAATGAGCACTCTAGGTTGCCGCTCTGAAGTTATCTTGGTGACTACTACGTCGTCTCCCTGACGATGACTCGTATCAGGTGGTACTTGCACTATGTGTTATCATCACTTTTAGACTTATGACTTCTTCCAGTTTATCATGCACCGCTATAAAATAGCCTTTGATAAACTAAGAGTCATTTCCAAGTCTTAGAGGTTATCCCGGAACCTAACCAAAACTTCCGCTGCCTCTGAGGCTGCTATTCGGTTATGAGAGAGCCTGAGAAGCATCCTGCTTATCACTCTTTACATATTAAAGGTTCCACCTTTTCCAAAAGTGAACACATAGCCTGATATCGACTTACACTGGTCCTTCTCTGATTTGAAATCTGAGAAAATGTAATCTAAGAAAATTTCGTCTTGCAGAGCATTCGAATATTTCTTATCCAGATTACCTTGATATCCTCCCACTACGCTAACCGCATAGTTGATATCAGTTTCTTGTCTTCTAACATTGCATTTAAGCTTTCCACACAAATTGTAGGAAACTGCTTAGTATCATCTATCTCCTTAATGCGTCCAAGACACATAACCTTAGATAGATATACATATTCTGTCTCTGAAGGGCAACGACCTTTCTCAGAATTACGCATGTTAAAACAAACCATAATCGTATAAGATATCCAGGAGAAGTACAATGTTCTTATCCCTAGATCACAAGATCTCAAGAACATGCTCTAACTTCTACTTAATCTTATATCCCGATTCATTTAGACAACCATTATTTTATGCCTGATAATATCTTTACATTGTTGCCAATGATAAAATGTTATCTACATAAAATCTCCGAGAAACACCACCTTGTTTCCATTACGTTTCCAATACACCTATCGTCTCTGCCTTTTGATGAATCCATTAAATGGATTATCTTATCAATTCGCAAGTTCCACGATTCATAGCTTTGTAACCATCCATGAATGGATTTACTAAGCTCGTACTCTAAATGATCTAGCCTCTTAACAATAATCCTTATTGTTTTCCAAGCAGGCTCATTTAGATCTAGTACTGCCCTTATGCAGAGCTAGGGATCGATTTCATGTTTACTAGATCCAGAGTCCGAACTCCTCTAGTCTTATGAATATCTCCGGTTGTTCAACAACCTCCCACTGCAATGGCGTCCCGGTGTATAACAGTAATAACAATAGGTGCAGTGTGTGGTGTACTTCTACTCGGTTTGGCTGGTTCCCAGTCTTTTGTCCTTTTTCTCATTCCAAGGTATTAATTCAGTTCAGGCTTTGTGGTTCATCTAATAGTCTTCCTCTATGAACCGAACGAAAGTTCTTCTGGTTCATAGTACTATAGAACACACAATAATTTTTTCACCTAGGATATCCTACAATTACACAGAATGTGCTATTGTCTCCAGAAATATCCATAGAACATAGGTAGTTCCGAACAACTTGTTCTCTCTTACTTTTAGATTTCCATTTCTCATTTTCAACGCACCATCTCTACACGTAAGTGTATGGCGCGGCCCTTTGGGATTGAATCCCAATCTTTGATTATGCTATGTGTTATTTAGATAGGCGATGGCCTCCGCGACCGAGTCGCAGGCTTCTAATGGATATACTTTAATGGTTCCCCATAATAGCTTTGTGTCCATTGACTAGTCAAAAACACTTTGCTTTTATGGCACATTTAAGTACTCTAATCCATTATTGAGTATTCTTGAAAGAACTACTCATGCCTTTTAAATTTACACATATGTCTGCATATCTAATCATTTCTAATACTAGTCCGAATTCTATCCTTTATAAAGAAAGGTTTGCTTAGATGTATTATCCTCCAAATTCAATTCTCAGGTCGGAAGGTCCATTCCTTCAACTATAATTGATTAAATCAATTTCGACCTTTTGAATCTTATTTGAAAATACTACTAAGTACAAGAATTCACAAGTATAATGATTTAATAAAGAAACATATCTAATCAAGTAAAACAAGTTATAGAACGGTTCGTTGCATTGTGGTAGACTTAGGATCTATCATTCATATATTGCTATCTAATGTACCAGAATAGATAATGCCATCATTTCTTATCAAAATCATCCAATGATTAAAGAAATAAAATATCCATTCATAAATAATAGAAATCCAGAACAAAATGTTCTTTCTAAAATAAAGGGTACATAATGCAATAATCTTGAAATGAAATCCTATTTAACTACTAAAGCAGATAAATGTCTTCCACCGCAACAGCTGCCTCCTCTACAGCTTTTGCCCGTGTAGACTCGAACTCTCCTTCTCTAAGTCGCCGGGTTTTCTGGAACCCCTGCATTCAAAATGCACATACCGTCAGTGGTTCCATATCTACACACCAGATTTCTGGTAGATAATACCGCTGACTATGTTTTTACGACTAAAGAAAAATCCGTACCTCTGAGAGGACATTCAGACTTCCAGTGTCCAGACTTGTTGCATCGGAAGCACTTGCCCCTTGGCTTTGCAGCCCCCACTCGTGGCACAGTCCTCTTGACACCACTGGGTTTCCCGGCTTGCTTCCTTCTCTTGCCCCTACCTCCACCAGGCTTAAAGCCTTTGGACTTGGTAGCTACAAGCGCTTGAGACTTGCCCTTCTTGTAGATCCCCTCTGCCGCCTTCAGTTCAGTCAGGAGTTGCGCAAGAGTATAAGATAGTTTACCCATATTATAGCTCATACGAAACTTCTCAAAACTAGGGGTCAGAGACTGGAGTATGATGTCGACTTGCGTCTCCCCATCAATAGAAGCTCCTAGGATCTCAAGCTCATTCAACAGACTAATCATCTTAAGAACGTGCTCCCCAACGGGCGTTCCTTCAGACTGAGTAGTTGTCATGAGGACTCTCATGGCTTCTTGCCTTGCCGCACGATCTTGCTCCCCAAACATCTCCTTGAGGTTAAACATCATATCATAGGCAGTGTCCATTGACTCATGTTGGGTTTGGAGTACATTTGACATGGAAGCCAAAATATAACACCTAGCCATTTCATCAGCCTTTTTCCACTTCCGATATTCCAGTTTTTCCTCATCAGTTGAGGCAGCCGTGGGCTCAGCAGGGCATACTTCATGAAGTACAAACTTTTACTCCTCCGAAGTCAGGACAATGTCTAAATTTCTCTTCCAATCAATGTAATTGGGGCCAGTGAGCTTATGCTCCTTGAGTATCATAGAAAGTGGGTTCATAGCTATTCTCTAAACCTATAAGCACATTTAAACAAACAATTAATTTAATATCCGATATTATCTCCCTTTAATAATATCATTAAATCACTAATTACATCTAAAATCCCATCAGATAAGGCAAGCCACGTTAGTGTGGACGTTTACCCATCCAAATGATTTAGCAATTAGATTTGCTTTGGTCGTACATCACTATAGCGTTACTTCGATGGGAAGAATACTATAGAGCGTACCTAAGTGTAAACCATTACTCAGTATCTAAGAAGATTTTTGGGACTCGCATATCACTGCAAGCCACGTTAGTGTGGACGTTTACGTTAAGACACGATCCTTCACTTTCTTCTATAACTGTCTACATCAATCGTTCTAAAATCCCATTCAATGCAGCAAGCCACGATAGTGTGGACGTTTACTACACCAAAAGATTTATACAATTGACATCCAATTACTTGAAGCATTCGATCTCGTAAATCAAGACGCGGGGAATCATAAGTGAAACTCGAAGTTTCTAACCAGTGATTCACCATGCGAACAACCCTATCTCTCATTAGATGAGGAAGCCGAGCAGACAATCGATCCACCTTAAAAGGATGGTACGAATGTCTCTAATTTGTGTCATCCACATGACCAAGTGGCTCTGGCTCCATTCCACTCCCCGGGGTGAGAATGAGTCGACTTGAAGTCAGTTTCAGAAAGACAAATTAGGCATTGTTTGATAAACTTAATCAATGATTCTTGAAAAAGGAATTACAAGAATTCTCCTACAATGACACATCTATACGAACTTCAAAAGTCCATAAGAGTCACCAAGAGAACAGTAATGGAGACCATGGGAATGTTTCCATCCCCTCTCCCACTTAGCTTTTTATAACAAAGGGATACGCTATCTAATGCATAATTAAACACATAAGCATGCATACAAGTAATAAAGCACATAGCACATAGTCAAAATAATGCTAGAAAAATTATTTTCCGACTATCATGGCTTTATTCCATCTCCGTATGCTTCTTCTAGTCTTCAGTCTTCGTTCTTGAATGCTCCATGTGACGAGAATATTAATCCCAATATTTAAATCTATTTATTTTTAATAAATCCAAAAGATACTCAATTCGAAAATTAAGTCAATCGAATAAATCAAAAATAAAATTAAATATTATTAATATTTTTATTTATTTATTTTTCCTATCTAATTCTATTAAATCTCTAGAATAATCTATCCAAGTCAAACTTGGAATATTCTAGAAGAATAGAATAAGGAAATAAAATAAATTAGGACTCTTCTACTTTCCAAGATTAATTAATTTCCATTACTATGAAAATTCCCATAAAATAGAAATAATCAATTAGGAAATAAATTAATCCTAAATTAATTATTATTCCTTTCTAATTCTATTAAATCTCTAGGATCCTATTCCAAGTAGAACTCGGAATACTCTAGAAGACTTCCATAATAGAATAAGGAATAAAATTAATATTAATTAATTCTTTTCCTAATCCATGAGAATTCCCAAAAATAGGAAAAACTCAAATAGGAAAAACGAATCAATTAGGAAAGCGAATCTAGGTAGGAGTAACACGGGATGGGAGTTCCCGCACCACCCCACCATCATCGGCCGACCGCCGGGAGGGAGCACCCGCCGCCGCCGCCTCAGCCGGCCAGCCGCCACCGTCGCCGGCGACGACCCACGGCCGAAGGGGCGCGACGCCCCCACCCTTTGGGCGATCGATTGGGGTCGATCAAGGGGTTTGATCGATCCCCGTCCTTCGTCCTCTTCGTCTTCTTCGTCACACGCGTTCTTCCGGCAGTCATCTCGGCATCGATCCAACGTAAATAAATTACAAGAAATAAATTTACAATTCCGGTATCGATTCTATACATGAAATCGACCCTATACACTTTCCGGAAAACATAGAACAATAATAATAAATCTAAATTCGGTCAACCCCCGAATTTTTACTATTACAAGCATTCATCCACACAAAACGAATCTCGACATGTCCGAGAGTTTAATAAACGAACAATCATGGTAAATTAAATAGCAATTAATTAAACGAATAATTAACAATCAATTAAACCATGATAGTCGGAATCCCTGCAAGGTAGAACACAATTGAATACATACATGAACACGAACCAAACGCTCTGATACCAATTGCTGGAAATCGATATCCCGGGGTATCAAAATTGCGGAACCGATAACCCCGAACGAAATCCCATCGCCGGAAACCGATCATGAGTACCGACTCATCCGCAAGAGTCCGACCTTTGGAGACTACGCGCCCGAAGACACGCAGCCCGCCCCCAGCCGATTTTCTCCCGCAAGTCGAACTCATCAACGCGAACCATCAAACGGAGCCGGGCTCGACCCGAACATCGCCGCGGGATAAACCCGCGGCTAAACCCTAGCCGAGCCCCCGCTGGGGCTCGCGATCGACGATGATCGCATGGGGCTGCTCCGGCAGCCCCGGGGCGGTGAGTCCGGCGACTTCACCGCCCACGCCGTCGGGAGGGGCGGTCAGCCCAGCTGACCACCGCGGCAACAGCCGCGGCTCGCCCCCGCGATCGAGCCCAGCTCGATCGCACGCCCCGGCGTCCAGCCGGGGTCCCTTCGCGCGGATCGCCGCGATCGAACCCTAGGTTCGATCGCACCCCTCGGCTCCCGGCCGAGGGTCCTTCGAACGTTCGCCGGGGATCTCGAATCCCCGTCCCCGAAGTTCGTCGTTTTCCCGGATCGTGTGTTCATGCATGTATCACAATTAAATCACATAAATTCACACGAAGGAGTTTATGATTGTACCTTTTGATTCGTTGTGCGGAGAAACGAAATCAAGTTGAAGACCTTTGGATCTTCCCACGTATTCCTTGCACTTCGTTCGAACGTCGGGTGGGCGACGATCTATCGAACACCTATGGATCTCCTTCAACTCTCTAGAATATCAAGTATGATAATCTTGTCTTATGATTTATGAAGGCCATGTAGTGCTTTTATAGGCTACGTAGGGGATCTAAAGGAGGTGGAATATTGGGCTTCCAATATTGAAGATTAAATTGAGCCCACTGCCCAAGTCCATTAATCCTTATCAATATTAATTAATTTATTTTCCACTATATAAATTAATTGCACTCCCAATATTAAACCATATTATATCAAATAATATTTCTCCGGTAGTATTTATTTATTCCGTGTATTTAAGATTTAAATATCCATGAATAAAATTAATTTATTGCTAATTAATTTATTCATCTCTTTAATCCGAGACTAGTACCATTCAACCTTAATTATTGTGCGGAACGAATCCACTCATGAGGTTTACACAATAATTCCTTATGAACTCATCTCGGGGATATTATCAACCCTTACGGGATACACTGTCCGGTCAATTATTCACGGCATGTCATATATAAAATATAGTGACCCAACTTAACCGGAAATTAAACCAATAATTAAATCGGTTAATTCCTTTAGTAAATCAAAGTTACTTATATTAAATATACACACCCGCAATAATATCGGGGATTAAGAATAAAATACACTGAGACTCGAATCGATTATCGCCGGCAATCCTAATCGATGAATCTCAACGATCCGCTCAATACACCAAGTGTACAAGTGTGATAAAATAATTAAGATAAATTATTTTCTCTCTCACACAACGACTATACCGATGGATTGGTCCGTGTCCATCTAGGTCGTGAGCAACGGTTTGATTAAATATGAGTAACCGATAGTATGATCTTCTGTGCGCCCATGCTTGCACCATACTAACTACAACGTATAAAATCCAGGACTATAATTTGTATATATTTAATTAATAATAATTAAACGCAAAACAATTGTTTATTAATTTAATAGATTAAATGCTATGATCGGGAGTTTTCAGTTGCTCAAATCTAGACATTAAGTACACAACTCCAACAGAGTAAGGCTTTGGTTGGGTTGATTTTATGATTGAAGACATTAAATATTTTATTTCATTCCTAGTAGTAATGATTAGATGTGCCTGTGCTTTTTCCGGATATTACAAAACCACATGCAAATTTAGGGACACATTGTTTACTCTTTACTTTCAGATAAGTATGATTTACTGTAGTATTTTTGTGGAAAGTTTTGAAATGCGATACTATTAAATTAATTAGTCAGGTTGACCAGGTTACTTAATTTGAATGCTAATACATGATATGTTATCGACTAAATTTAAATATTTTCTTGTGTGCTGAGCAGGATCCTTAGTGATTCGCATCAAAGCCTGATGAGTTGACTTTGCTCGTGTCAATGGATTTAGACTGAGCTCCCGGTTCCATGCTGGAAATCAAAATTTCTAGTGTACGTTCTACTATAAGCTAGGTTCATGCTTAACTCTTATCTATAAGCTAGATATTACTGAGATTGAAACTTGGATTAACTATCTGGGATTTATATATCTCTTAAGGTACTTGATGATATTTTGGTTTGGCTGAGATATGTTTTGGGATTCAAGAGCTTTCTTATGTTGTCTGCTTGATTGTATATATATTTACAGTTTAAGGTTGCAGGTGTTAAGTTAGATGTGAAATGAAATGATAATTCCATTTTTTCTTCAGGTCCTTGATGTGTTGTTGTGTTGGAGCATGGTGTGCATGGATCATTGTGACAGAATGGAACAATATAAAGAAAAATGAAACTCCATGTTGGAACATTTATTTTATTTTGGACGTATTATTGTAGATGTTTGACTAAGAATTTCGACATTTTGGAAAGATAATTGTTGAATTTTGGATATTTAATATACGAGATATTTAATGTTTCTAACATTACGTTTGGTGCAATTTTTGTGTTAAAGATATCGTCTTTATCGAACAAAACACATGTATTAATGACGACGCGAAAACTTTGTCGTGGAAGCTAACGCGGCCAAAATAAATTTATAAAGTTCCTAAACTCAACACAAGATAGCAAGTGGTAAGTATAGGGTCGATCCCACGAGGAAGCAATTGCAATTTAGTTAATCTCGGTTTTGCCCAAATAGTGTCACAATAAAAAGGGTTTAAGTTTGGTTGCTGAGTCACAGCGTTTTATCAAACTACCAACTAATAGAAATAATTAAACTAATTAACCCAAACTAACATGCAGAAATATTAAACTAATCACTTTCACCAAACTTGAAACAGAAAAGTAATTAAGCAAATTGAAATCAAATAAAGGAAAGTAGGCTTCTGGGCTTTGGCTTCTCTTTGGGTTCTCTGGGCAAACTACCGATCCCTGGCACTAATGGTTTTAACTGATGGTTTATCAATCGGTTATAGGATGTCTAACAAAGTGAAAGCAGTCCTATTAAGTCACGCCTACAGTCACCCCACCCCAATCCGTCCTTACTGGGTAAAGAAAGGCAAGGTATACTGATGCCTAATCCCCTGAGTCGAGACAATTCGATACCTATGTGGTCGCATGGATCTAGTTTGCCCAAACTCGCATTACTCTCTCGACGAACCCAATTCGGCCAATAGCATATCCGGAAATCCGAATCATACGACCGCAACTCCAACACGTTCTAGCGCTATGCCCGTAGTACATCTAACGCGGAATACTCGGTTGATCAATCGCTGGTATCTCAAAGTGTAAGGGTTTCCTAACGACCAAATTAGTCTGCCCAAACCTGCAAGAATATAGTTAAACCTCAACTATGTATCGGGAACAAACCTCCAGGCAGTTAACTAAAAGCCCTAACAACCTCACGGTTCTATCTTAGCCCAGAGTCCCCTTCGATCAGCCTTTGCCCAGACGCCCTGCAAGTTTAGCTACTCATACGTGAAGAAATAAAACAAGAAATAAATTGGAAAGCGAAACTGAAATTCATATTAACTGAAATCTGAAATCGTTCAACTGGAATAGTAAAAACAAAGTAATAAAAACATAAAGCAATAAATTGTTTTAATGCCCGAAGGCTCGATCAACTTCAAAAGCAAAACAACTTGGCCGGAAAATCTCCAAGCTTCAATCGCCGGCGGTTGCTTCGTGAACGGGGTCGGAATTCTGTGTCCTCTTCTTCTCCAGCTTCTCTTCCTTATATAGGCGCGAATTAGGGTTGCGGAATCGCAGTTGCATGGGCCGCTGCATGGGCTTCCTTTTCCAGGCGCCGCTAAGTACTTTCCATCTTTAGCTCCAGCCGCCTTTGACTTTGCCCGCTGGCAACCCGCTTCCCAAACTCTCTTCAGGTATTCTTCTCCTCCACAGGTGAACGGACCAGGCACGGTACTTAGTAGTCGATTTGGGTCTTCTGCTTCATGACTCAACCCCAAATGGTTTGACTTGCCTGTTAGGCCATCTTTGCTCAGTCACTACACACTCCAGATCGCTGTTTGCCCAAAGAAGGGGTTTTCCGTGCCTCTTTTGCCCAGTGCGCCACCTGTTACCTGTTTGCCTGCATACCCTGACCAAACACTCTACTGTGCCCTCCCAGACACATAAAACAGACTCAAACTGACTCTAAAAGAGGCTCAAGATGAGCAAATAAAATGGCTCATCAAACCGCACACACTTGCAATACGCTTGTCCTCAAGCGTGGGGTTTGACTCACCGGACTCAATACCAAAGTAAAAAGAAATCAAGATAGAGGGGAAACAAAATAACAGAGACTCAAAGGACTTTAGCATGATTACAGAATATAAAATAGGCAAAGCAAATACAGGCAAGTCAAAATTCCAGTTAGAAGCATAAAAATTCGGTCAAGAGTCTATACTAGGGCTTGGGGTCACACCCTCACAAGTGTATCTCTCTTTTCAGTGGATGGGTATAATGTCACTCCTTTTCTGTTGTGAATCTACTTTGCCCAAATTTGACAGTTTGCTGATCAAGTTATTCTGACTAAGTGGGGGGTCTCATCATAGGGGCTTTTATTGGGTTGTAATGTGGGCTCTTTGGGTGGATTTTGAGGAGTAGGCACAGTTTGGGTAGAGGGCTCAGTGACTAGCCTATTCTCTACCACTTTGCCCCTTTTCTTACGGGCCTTAGCACACAACCAACTTATTATTTTTTCTTTTTTCTATTTTTTTCTCTTTTTTTTTCTTTTCTTTTTTTGTCTTTTTTTGTCTTTTTTTTTTTTCAACACCAATCTCTCCACCCCTCAATATCTGTCTGGTTGCTCATTGGCAAAGTGCCAGACTGGTATACAAAGAAAATTCAACAGGCTCAAAGGGGCTAGCAAGGGATTAATGTTCAACTAGTCAAACTGAAAGAAAATGCCCTAATCATACAATAACCCCCACTCAACAGAACTACTTATCACAGCAAATAGGCAAAGTCAGGCATCATAAATATCACAACAGACTCTCATCAAGAAAGAAATTTCAGTTCAGTGTATGGCTCAAATCTCACAGTTTGCCTAGTATAGTTCCATCGTCCCTATTTTCATGCTTTTAACTACAAATTTTGAACTGCTGTATAAATGAAATGCTTCTGATTGCCCTAAGTATTCACATAATCATGATGACTCGATAAGACACAGAGATTTGCCCTTTCCCTTTCCCCCCTCACACACTTTGCGTAGGCAAAGTGGGTGAAAGTAATAAGATCAGTAGGGGCTGCCTCGACCAAACAATAACTCTAAATTAACGTTGGCGCACCTACCCCCTCACACACTTTGCGTAGGCAAAGTGTGTCAGCAGGGAGGTCGACCCCGTCGCCCGAGTTATTTGACTCAAACACAGAAGAAGAAACAAAATAAAAAAAATAAAAAAAAATAAAAAAACTAAAACAAAAGGGAGGGTCAGTTAAGAGCTGGGTCCAGGCGGGTACCTGAATCCGTCGCGGTCAAAGTATGCCTTCATCATCCCGGTAAGCTCTTCCAACTTCTGCTCAATCCTCTCAAGGCGCTCCTCCACAGCGCCATCTTCCTTCAACTCTTCCTTCTTAACCTTTGCCCTAACTGGCACAACCTTCTCTGCCTTCACTGGTTTGTTGTCGTCAAAAACTATGACTCCATCACTGCTTTCTTTGATATCATGCATCCTCTTGAAACAGGCCTTGTCAAACTTCTCCTCGCTCATCAGGCTCACCTTCTTCCCTACCAGCAAATCCATCTTCGCAGCATACACCATAGGGAACTGGGCAAAGGAGTGGCGCTGCATGGGGTGGGTGATCAACCACTTCATCTGTGCACAGAGAAAAGACCCAAAGTGGAGCCTGATCTTCTTCTCCATGCACCACAGCATCCCCAACTCGATTTGGGAGATCGCATTGCTTGTGTCCTGTTTGCCAAAGCAATTGACAGCCAGGATCATGTGGCAAA
This sequence comes from Euphrasia confusa, assembly GCA_954870475.1. Classification (NCBI taxonomy): domain Eukaryota; kingdom Viridiplantae; phylum Streptophyta; class Magnoliopsida; order Lamiales; family Orobanchaceae; genus Euphrasia; species Euphrasia confusa. The sequence goes on from OX940967.1 coordinate 15,040,672, forward strand.
CCCTCATCGCATCATCCTTCAACTGATGCCCCTTAGTGGTGTTGGAAATCGATATCCCGGGCTATTAAAATTTATGCGGAACCGATAGCCCGACCGAAATCCCTTCGCCGGAAAACCAACCGCGAACACCGTGCGATCCGGAGCCCGACGAGAGAATCGCCGCCGCGGGATAAACCCGCGGCCGAAACCCTAGCCGAGCCCCCGCCGGGGCTCGCGATCGATTGATCGCGTGGGGTGCGCGATCGCACCCCTGGGGCTGTTCGGAACAGCCCCCGGCGGTGAGTCCGGCGACTCACCGCCACCACCAGAAGAGGCGGGGGGGCACCCGCCGCGGCACCAGCCCGCGGCGCCCCCAGCGATCGACCCTACGGGGTACGATCGCTCACCCCGGCTACAGCCGGGGACTCCTTCGGTGCGCGCCGCCGTCGAGGGGCAGAGGGGACCCGCCGCGGCACCAGCCCGCGGCCTCCCCGACGATCGACCCCCGTCGATCGTCTGCCCCGGCGTCCAGCTGGGGCTCCCTTCTCGACGCACGCCGGCGGTCGAAGCCCTAGGGCTCGACCGCCACCCTCGATACGATTCGAGGGTTTCTCGATCTTCGCCGGGGATCTCGAATCCCCGTCCCCGAAGTTCGTACGTTTACCCGGATCGTGTGTTCATGTATATATTTCAATTAACATCACATAAAATCATAGACGAGGGTTTATGATTTTACCTTTTCGATTCGTTGTACGGAGAAACGAATTAATCGCGTTGATGACCTTGCGATCTTCCCACGTATTCCTTGCACCTCGTCCGAACGTCGTGTGGGCGACGATCTATCGAACTCCTATGGATCTCCTTCACTCTTCAAGACTTTATGATTGGCGTAGGTCAATTAATTGTGTTATGAAAAGTGAATACCATGTAGTGCTTATATAGGCTACGTAGGGGATCATAAGGAGATTAAATATTGGGCTTCTAAATATTGAAGATTAAATTGGGTCCAACCCAAGTCCATTAATCCTTATCAATATTAAATTTTATTTATTTTCCACTATATAAATAAAATTGCACTCACAATATTAATCCATATTATATCAAATAATATTTCTCCGGTAGTATTATATATTCCGTGTATTTAAGATTTAAATATCCATGAATAAATTTATTTATTGCTCAATAAATATTATTCATCTCTTGTATCCGAGAATAGTACCGTTCAACTTTAATTATTATGCGGATTAAATCCACCTGCAGGGTTTACATAATAATTCCTTATGAACTCATCTCGGGGATATTATCAACCCTTACGGGATACACTTTCCCGTCAAGTATTCACGGCATGTCGTATATAAAATATAGTGACTCAACTCAACCGGTAATTAACCCAATAATTAAATCGGTTAATTCCTTTGGAAAATCAAAGTCACTTATATTAAATATACACGCCCGCAATAATATCGGGGATTAAGAATAAAATACTCTGAGATTTAAATTGATTATCCAAGGCAATCCTAATCAATAAATCTCAAGCTGATCCGCCCAATACACCAAGTGTACAAGTGTGATAAAATAATTAAGATAAATTATTTTCTCTCTCACACAACGACTATACCGATGGATTAGTCCGTGTCCATCTAGGTCGTGAGCAACTGTTCGATTAAATACGAGTAACCGATAGTATGATCTTCTGTGTGGGCCAGACACACCATACTAACTACAACGTATAAAATCCAGGACCATATTTTGCATAATTAATTAATAATAATTAATTGCAAATAATTGTTTATTAATTAAATAGGTTAAATGCTATGACGGGGAGTTTTCCGATATTTAAATCTAGACATTAAGTACACAACTCCAACAATCTCCCACTTGTACTAAGGTCTAGTCATTTCCTCCAAACTCCCGACTCCCATACTCATCACGTGCTTAAGTTATACTTCCCAGAAGTATTATGTGAATGAGTAATCTAGGTCGCCGATCTGAAGTTATCTTGGTGACTACTGCGTCGTCTCTCTGACGATGATTCGTATCAGGTGGTACTTGCTCTATGTGTTATCATCACCTTTTGAACTCATGACTTCTTCCAGTTCTCTATGCACCGCTATATTCATAGCCTTTGGTGAACCAAGAATCATATCCAAGTTCAGAGGTCATTCCGGAACCCAACCAAAACTTCCGCTGCCTCTGAGGCTGCTTTTCGGTTTATGATAGAGTCCGAGAAGCATCACGCTTATCACTCTTTCATTCTTAGGTTCCACCTCTTTTAAAAGTGAACACATAGCCTGATATCGACTTACACTGGTCTTTCTCTGATTCTGGATCTGAGAAACTGTGATCTAAGAAGATTTCGTTTTGCCAGTAATCCAGTACTTCCAAGTACTTTACAGCATTCGAATATTTCTTATCCAGATTACTTTGATATCCTCCCACTACGCTAACCGCATAGTTGATATCAGGTTCTTGTTTTTCAACATTGCATCTACAAAGCTTTCTACACTTAAAGTGTAGGTAACAGCTTTGTCTATATCTATCTCCTTCATGTGTTCAAGACACATACCTTAGATAGATGTATTCTGTTCTCGAAAGGCAATAACCTTTCTCAGAATTGTGCATGTTTAAAACCAACCAAAATCGTATAAGATATCTTAAGAGAAGTACAAATGTTCTTATCTAGAGATCGAAAGATTTCTAAGAACATGATCCAACTTCATCTTAATCTCATATCTCGATTTATTCAGACAACCTCTATCTTATGTCTGACAACACTTTTACATTGTTGCCAACGATAAAGTGTTATCTACATAAAATTCCGAGAAACACCACTTTGTTTCCATTACGTCTCCAATACACCTTTCTCATCTATGCCCTTTGATGAATCCATAGAAATGGACTATCTCATCAATTCGCAATTTACAGCTTTGTGATAATCCATAAATGAATTTACTAAGCTTGTACCTCTAAATGACCTTGCCCTTTTAACAATAATTGTTGTCTAAGTAGGCACATTTAGATTAGTACTGCCTCCTATGCAGAACTAGGGATCGATTTCATGTCTACTAGATCCAGAGTTTAAAACCCTTCCAGTCTTATGAATATCTCTGGTTGCTTAACAACCTCCCACTGCAATGGCGTTCCGGTGTATAACAGTAATAATATTTAGGTGCAGTTAGTGGTGTACTACTACTCGGTTAGGCTGGTTCTCAGTCTTCTCTTTCCTCATTATAAAGTACCTTGTTTGTTAGGGCATTTGCAGTTCATCTAATAGTCTTCTTCAAGAACCGGGCGAAGACACCCTTCTGGTTCGTAGTACTATTGAACATACAATCACTTGTTCTTCTAAGATATTCTACAACGATAGAACGTTGTATCCAGAAATATCCATAGAACATAGGTAGTTCCGAACAAACTTGTCCTTTTACTATCAGAATTCCATTTCTTATTTCTGACACACCATGTCTACACATCAGTGTATGGTGCAGTCGTTTGAGACCTAATCTCAATCCTTGATTTATGCTATGTGCTCTTTAGATAGGTAGTGGCCTCCGCGAACAAGTCGCAGGCTTCCAACGGATTTACTTTGAAGGTTCCCCATAATAGCTTTGTGTTTGAAACACTTCGCTTTTATGGCACATCAAGTATTCTAATCCATCTTCAAGTATTCCTTAAAAGAAAACTACTCATACCTTTCTATTTACACATATGTCTGCATATATCATCTTTGATCATTCTCAATACTTGTCCGAACTCCATCCTTTATCCAGAAAGGTTAACTTAGTTGTATCTTCTTCCAAAATTTGATTCTTAGGTCGGGAGGTCCATTCCTCCAACTATAATTGAATAAATCAATTTCGACCTTTTGAATCCCCTTTTGAATAAATACTACTAAGTTCAAGAATTCACAAGTATAATGATTGATAAAGAAATACATCTAATAGGTAAAACAAGTTTATATATAACGGTTTGTTGCATCGTGGTAGACTAAGGATTCATCATTCATATATTGCTATCTAATGTACCAGAATAGATATATCTATTATTTCTTATCTAAACCATCAAATGATTAAAGAAATAAAATATCCATTAATAATAGAAAACCAGAACAAAAGTTCTTTCTAAAATAAAAGGTACAAAGCAATAAACTTGAAATGAAATCCTATAACTATCAAACAGATAGATAAATGTCTTCCACTGCAACCGCTGCTTCCTCAACAGCTTTGCCCATGTGGACTCGAACTCTTCTTATCTAAGTCGCTGGGTTTTCTGGAACCCCTGCATTTAGAATGCACATACCATCAGTGGTTCCATATCTACACACCAGAATTCTGGTAGATAATACCGCTGATTATGTTTTACGACTAAAGAAAAAAATTCGTACCTTTGAGAGGACAAGATGTAGACCCCCAGTACTCAGACTGCTTCCCTTGGGGATATTTGCCAGAAGGCTTCTTTATCCCACCCTTTGGTCCAAGTCCCTTAGGACCACCGGACCCCCTTGTCTTCTTCTCCTTTCCCTTGCCTTTAGGTCCGAAACCTTTGGCTTTGGCTATAAGAGCTTGCGATTGTTTCAACTCGTCTAAAAGATCCATCATCTCAAAAACATGATCAAGTGTTTCATCGAAGTAACAGATCTTTATGAGTATCCTCATCGCCTCTTTTCTAGCCTCCCCATCATGTCCAAACAGCAACTTGAGTTTGAGCATGACATCATGATTAGCGGCTAATGCACGAGCACTACCCCACTTTTCAAAGTCAAAAATCTCCTCCTCAGTTGAGTTAATGGTGAGTCCAGGAGGACAAGTTTCACTGAGTACGTCTTTGTACTCCTTTGCAGTCTGAGCAATGTCTAACTCTTCTTTCCATTCAACACAGTATGGAACCAGTGCGTCAAATTCCTCAAGTATCAACTCAAGTGGATTCATAGCAATTCTCTAAACCTATAAGCACATTTAAACAAACAATTAATTTAATATCCGACATTATTTCCCTGGAATAATATCATTAAATCACTAATCACATCTAAAATCCCATCAGGTAAGGCAAGCCACGTTCGTGTGGACGTTTACCCACCCAAATGATTTAGCAATTAGATTTATTTTGGCCGTACATCATTATAGCGTTACTTCGTTGGGAAGAATACTATAAAGCGTACCTAAGTGTAAACCATTACTCAGTACCAAGGCGAATCGTTTAGAATTGTTATGTCACCGCAAGCCACGTTCGTGTGGACGTTTACGATAACTCGCAATCCCTCACAATTTTCTATAACTGTCTACATCAATTATTCTAAAATCCCATTCAGTATAGCAAGCCACGTTCGTGTGGACGTTTACCATACCAAAAAGATTTATATAATTGAAATCCTATTACTTGATCCATTTGATCTCGTAAATCAAGACGCGGAGAATCATAAGTGAAACTCGAAGTTTCTAACCAGTGATTCACCATGCGAACGACCCTATCTCTCATAAATGAGGGAGCCGAGCAGACAATCGACCCACCTATCAAAGAATGGTACGAAGGTCTCTAATTTGTGTCATCCACATGACCAAGTGGCTTTGGCTCCATTCCACTCCCCGGGGTGAGAATGAGTCGACTTGAAGTCAGTTTCAGAAAGACAAATTAGGCATTGTTTGATAAACTCGATCAATGTTTCTTGTAAAAGGAATTACAAGAATTCTCTTCCAATGACTCGTCTATACGAACTTCGAAAGTCCATAAGAGTCACCAAGAGAACAGTAATGGAGACCATGGGAATGTTTCCATCCCCTCTCCCACTTAGCTTTTTATAACAAAGGGATACGCTATCTAGTGCATAAAATAAACACATATAGCATGCATATAAGCAATAAAGCACATAGTATCACATAGTCAAAAATAATGCTAGAAAATTATTTTCCGACTATCATGGCTTCATTCCATCTTCATATGCATCTTCTAGTCTTCAGTTTTCGTTCTTGAATGCTCCATGTGACGAGAATATTAATCTCTAATATTTAAATCTATTTATTTTCAATTAATCCAAAAGTTACTTAATTCGAAAATTAAGTCAATCGAATATATCAAAAATAAAATTAAATATTATTAATATTTTTATTTATTTATTTTCCCATCTAATTCTATTAAATCTCTAGAATGATCTATCCAAGTAAAACTTGGAATATTCTAGAAGACATCTATAATAGAACAAGGAAATAAAATAAATTTAGGACTCTTCTACTTTCCACTATCAATTAATTTCCATCTAATGAAAATTCCCAAGAATAGGAATAATCAAATAGGAAATAAATTAATACTAAATTAATTAAATTCCTAATCCATGAATATCTCCATAAAGGAAATAAAACAAATAGGAATAAAATTAATTCAATTAATTCTCTTCCTAATCCATGAGAGTTTCCTAAAAGGAAGATACTCAAATAGGAAAGTCGAATTAATTTGGGAAAGTCGGATTATGGTAGGAGTAGCACGGGTTGGGAGTCCCCGCACCACCCCCACCACCATCCATCGATCGCCTAGGAGGAGGGCCGCCGCCGCCATACCCCAGCCGACCAGCCACCACCCACCGGCGGCAGCCCACGGCCAAGGGAGGCGTCGCCCCTTCCTTTCCTTGATCGATGCAAGGGTCGATCATGGGGTGATCGGCCCTTCGGTCCTTCGTCTTCTTCGTCACTTCTTCGTCTTCCGGCGATCGTCTCAACATCGAACCAACGTAAATAAATTACAAGAATTTAAATTACACTATCCGGTATCGATTCTATACATGAAATCGACCCTATACATTTTCCGGAAAAATAAAGAACTTAATAATAAATCCTAAATTCGGTCAACCCCCGAATTTTTACTATTACAAACATTCATCCACACAAAACGAATCTCGACATGTCCGAGAGTTTAATAAACGAATAATCATGATAATTAATTAACAATAATTAAATCCAACCATGATAGCCGGAAATCCCTGCAAGGTAGAACAATAATCGAACATATACATGAACACGAAACCAAACGCTCTGATACCAGTTGTTGGAAATCGATATCCCGGGCTATTAAAATTTATGCGGAACCGATAGCCCGACCGAAATCCCTTCGCCGGAAAACCAACCGCGAACACCGTGCGATCCGGAGCCCGACGAGAGAATCGCCGCCGCGGGATAAACCCGCGGCCGAAACCCTAGCCGAGCCCCCGCCGGGGCTCGCGATCGATTGATCGCGTGGGGTGCGCGATCGCACCCCTGGGGCTGTTCGGAACAGCCCCCGGCGGTGAGTCCGGCGACTCACCGCCACCACCAGAAGAGGCGGGGGGGCACCCGCCGCGGCACCAGCCCGCGGCGCCCCCAGCGATCGACCCTACGGGGTACGATCGCTCACCCCCGGCTACAGCCGGGGACTCCTTCGGTGCGCGCCGCCGTCGAGGGGCGGAGGGGACCCGCCGCGGCACCAGCCCGCGGCCTCCCCGACGATCGACCCCCGTCGATCGTCTGCCCCGGCGTCCAGCCGGGGCTCCCTTCTCGACGCACGCCGGCGGTCGAAGCCCTAGGGCTCGACCGCCACCCTCGATACGATTCGAGGGTTTCTCGATCTTCGCCGGGGATCTCGAATCCCCGTCCCCGAAGTTCGTACGTTTACCCGGATCGTGTGTTCATGTATATATTTCAATTAACATCACATAAAATCATAGACGAGGGTTTATGATTTTACCTTTTCGATTCGTTGTACGGAGAAACGAATTAATCGCGTTGATGACCTTGTGATCTTCCCACGTATTCCTTGCACCTCGTCCGAACGTCGTGTGGGCGACGATCTATCGAACTCCTATGGATCTCCTTCACTCTTCAAGACTTTATGATTGGCGTAGGTCAATTAATTGTGTTATGAAAAGTGAAGACCATGTAGTGCTTATATAGGCTACGTAGGGGATCATAAGGAGATTAAATATTGGGCTTCTAAATATTGAAGATTAAATTGGGTCCAACCCAAGTCCATTAATCCTTATCAATATTAAATTTTATTTATTTTCCACTATATAAATAAAATTGCACTCCCAATATTAATCCATATTATATCAAATAATATTTCTCCGGTAGTATTATATATTCCGTGTATTTAAGATTTAAATATCCATGAATAAATTTATTTATTGCTCAATAAATATTATTCATCTCTTGTATCCGAGAATATTACCGTTCAACTTTAATTATTATGCGGATTAAATCCACCTGCAGGGTTTACATAATAATTCCTTATGAACTCATCTCGGGGATATTATCAACCCTTACGGGATACACTTTCCCGTCAAGTATTCACGGCATGTCGTATATAAAATATAGTGACCCAACTCAACCGGTAATTAACCCAATAATTAAATCGGTTAATTCCTTTGGAAAATCAAAGTCACTTATATTAAATATAAACACCCGCAATAATATCGGGGATTAAGAATAAAATACTCTGAGATTTAAATTGATTATCCAAGGCAATCCTAATCAATAAATCTCAAGCTGATCCGCCCAATACACCAAGTGTACAAGTGTGATAAAATAATTAAGATAAATTATTTTCTCTCTCACACAACGACTATACCGATGGATTAGTCCGTGTCCATCTAGGTCGTGAGCAACTGTTCGATTAAATACGAGTAACCGATAGTATGATCTTCTGTGTGGGCCAGACACACCATACTAACTACAACGTATAAAATCCAGGACCATATTTTGCATAATTAATTAATAATAATTAATTGCAAATAATTGTTTATTAATTAAATAGGTTAAATGCTATGACGGGGAGTTTTCCGATACTTAAATCTAGACATTAAGTACACAACTCCAACAAGTGGTCTGTGCAATGAACGTCCCACCTTTGCCTAAAACCTTCCAGATCTCATTCAACTCACTCTTGGTTCGCTCGGGCAAAGCATTCAGTGCCCCCTGGTACTCCTTTGACTTCCATTCCTCAAAAGTCACCATCCCCAAACTGAGGTCCAGTTCGGTGCAGCTTGCTTTGACCTTGCTTCCCAGTATCTCAAACTGGATGCCAGTAACTCCTTCCTCCTTGTCCTCTTTGATCACCAAACTCCTGAAAAACTCTCTCACCACCTTATCGCTTATTTGCCCAGACCACTCCAAAAACTGGCTCCACCCAATGTTCGCAAAGTACTCCCTCACTTTGGCCTCTACCCCCATCAGCTTCAGTGTGTCGAAGCACACAGTTTTGGGCACCACGATTTTGCGAGGGGGAACGCTGGTAGTCGCCGGAGCCGGAGTTTTGCGCTTCTTGGTCGAAGCTCTGGTGTTTGGTGTCTTTGGAAGGTTGTGGGTGACTTCGATTTCTGGTTCGTCTTCTTCCTCATCGCCGCCGGCGGCCGTCGAATTCTCCTCCTCCTTCTCATCGCTCGAACCTGCATCAGACAAATTTAAACCCTTACCCTTAACGTCAGATCTGGGTTTCTTCCTTCGTGGGCTTTCGATCATGTCACCGGTAGGCTGTTCAGACCCCTCCGCTGCGTCGGCCAGAGTCTCCAAATCCTTCTGCTCGGAAAGCTGGGGCACGTCGAGCTCAGCGCTGAGTTGCGCTATCAAATTCTGGTCGACCGGCGGCGGGTTGTTTGGCGTGGTGGATGTTGGTAGTATTATGACGAGCGGCACGGCGGAGGAAGCATCTCCGGTTGTCTCACTGGTGGCGGCGGGCGGTGCCTCCTCCTTGTTTGCTTCCAATGCGGCGTCGTTCTTTGATCCCGTCATCTTTTTGCGTTTCGATTTGGCTGTTGTGGTGGGTGGTGGTGGTGTGGTAAGATCGATATGGGTTCCGTCTGGGATTCCTCTCAGTTTATTTTTCGGTCGAGTGCTCACCATGGACGACGGCGGTTAGGGTTATAGGGATTTTTGAATTTTGGAAGGGGAGTTGATTGGGTAGTTATAGGGTTTCGTGGGTGGAGTTATGGAAAGTTGAAATTTGCAGAGTCCTAATGATGGGATGTTTCTCCCTCAAAATTCGTACTTTCCATCTATCCAGTTATGGTAAGCCCTTAACTGGTGTCCTTTGCCCAAACTCCTGTCCCTGCAAAATCAAAAATACAATACACCCTTTCTTTCGGCCTCGTTAATTTTGGCATGAAGTGATCTTCTTATTAAACCTAAAAAATAGAAAAACAAAAACTAAATAAAGCATAAAAAAAACATACCAGGTTGCCTCCTGGCCAGCGCCCTAATTTTGGCATGACGCGAAAACTTTGTCATGACGCGATCTTCTTAATACCATGCACCACAGATCTTCTTAATTTTGGCATGACGCGAAAACTTTGTCGTGGAAGCTAACGCGGCCAAAATAAATTTATAAAGTTCCTAAACTCAACACAAGATAGCAAGTGGTAAGTATAGGGTCGATCCCACGAGGAAGCAATTGCAATTTAGTTAATCTCGGCTTTGCCCAAATAGTTTCACAATAAAAAGGGTTTAAGTTTGGTTGCTGAGTCACAGCGTTTTATCAAACTACCAACTAATAGAAATAATTAAACTAATTAACCCAAACTAACATGCAAAAATATTAAACTAATCACTTTGACCAAACTTGAAACAGAAAAGTAATTAAGCAAATTGAAATCAAATAAAGGAAAGTAGGCTTCTGGGCTTTGGCTTCTCTCTGGGTTCTCTGGGCATATTACCGATCCTTGGCACTAATGGTTTTAACTGATGGTTTGTCAATCGGTTATAGGATGTCTAACAAAGTGAAAGCAGTCCTATTAAGTCACGCCTACAGTCACCCCACCCCAATCTGTCCTTACTGGGTAAAGAAAGGCAAGGTATACTGATGCCTAATCCCCTGAGTCGAGACAATTCGATACCTATGTGGTCGCATGGATCTAGTTTGCCCAAACTCGCATTACTCTCTCGACGAACCCAATTCGGCCAATAGCATGTCCGGAAATCCGAATCATACGACCGCAACTCCAACACGTTCTAGCGCTATGCCCGTAGTACATCTAACGCGGAATACTCGGTTGATCAATCGCTGGTATCTCAAAGTGTAAGGGTTTCCTAACGACCAAATTAGTCTGCCCAAACCTGCAAGAATATAGTTAAACCTCAACTATGTATCGGGAACAAACCTCCAGGCAGTTAACTAAAAGCCCTAACAACCTCACGGTTCTATCTTAGCCCAGAGTCCCCTTCGATCAGCCTTTGCCCAGACGCCCTGCAAGTTTAGCTACTCATACGTGAAGAAATAAAACAAGAAATAAATTGGAAAGCGAAACTGAAATTCATATTAACTGAAATCTGAAATCGTTCAACTGGAATAGTAAAAACAAAGCAATAAAAACATAAAGCAATAAATTGTTTTAATGCCCGAAGGCTCGATCAACTTCAAAAGCAAAACAACTTGGCCGGAAAATCTCCAAGCTTCAATCGCCGGCGGTTGCTTCGTGAACGGGGTCGGAATTCTGTGTCCTCTTCTTCTCCAGCTTCTCTTCCTTATATAGGCGCGAATTAGGGTTGCGGAATCGCAGTTGCATGGGCCGCTGCATGGGCTTCCTTTTCCAGGCGCCGCTAAGTACTTTCCATCTTTAGCTCCAGCCGCCTTTGACTTTGCCCGCTGGCAACCCGCTTCCCAAACTCTCTTCAGGTATTCTTCTCCTCCACAGGTGAACGGACCAGGCACGGTACTTAGTAGTCTATTTGGGTCTTCTGCTTCATGACTCAACCCCAAATGGTTTGACTTGCCTGTTAGGCCATCTTTGCTCAGTCACTACACACTCCGTGCCTCTTTTGCCCAGTGCGCCACCTGTTACCTGTTTGCCTGCATACCCTGACCAAACACTCTACTGTGCCCTCCCATACACATAAAACAGACTCAAACTGACTCTAAAAGAGGCTCAAGATGAGCAAATAAAATGGCTCATCAATTAACATATATACGACATCGGCTATTGAAAATATTATGATGTTTTATGTATATAGTAGAAATCAGTTTTAAAACTGTAAGTGATATTAAAGAGTTTTTAGAAATCGGTTTTTGAACAAACAACTGATGTTAAAGCGGTACTTCAGATATCGGCTATTTTCGCTTGATTCTGTATCGAGTATTGACTGATGTGTTAATGTTAAACCACATCGGTCGGATTTCTACTAACTGATATCTAATACGGATACAGACATCGGATATAAACTGATGTCTATAGTAGGCCTACTATAGACATCTCCTGCCTACACATCAGTCGGGAAAAATTTAGACATCGGTCAATAACCGATGTCTATTAAGCAGATTCTAGTAGTGGGACTACTCTCTTAATGGGCCGGTTTAAATTTAGTAATTTCCTTATGGGTTGAATTTATATTTCAATGGGCTTGTCAAATTATAAACGAGTTAATCAAGTCTTTTATTTAATGGGCTAATAAACCTTTAAATTAAAATTAGCTAGTTAACTCATTTAAATAAACGAAACAACAGAAAAATATAAGAGAGAGGGAGGAAACAAGCGAAGAAGAAAGAGAGAAGAGACGACCTGGGTGAACAAGGGAGAAAAAAGAAAAGGAGAAGACGATCAATTTTCATAGGATCTATCAACCCTTTAATCTCAATCACGTAAACAGGCAAGTGGGTTTAAATTCATGTTATCACTTGTCGTCTTAGTTTATATTTTCAACGTTGATCTTTAATGCAATGCAACGACGTACTTAACTTAGACGTTATTCTATAAACTTAGTTACGTACTTAACTTTAACTTGAAACGTTTACGTATATTTTCTTTAACATTAACATCCGTTCATATCTTTACGTTTAGACACGAGCCCACTTGACATCGTAAGGGCTACCTCAGTCCATTGAGGCCATTCATTCGTTAGTTGCACACCCTGTCTAGAGACCCTTTCGCACTCTAGCCATTGAGGCCATTAAAGTTAGTTGCACACCCTGGTCTAGATGCCATTTCGACGCTCTAGCCATTGAGGCAATTAAAGTTAGTGTCACCCTGCTTAAGGTAGGTCTTTACGATGCCCGACATTTCGTTTAATTTAACGTTAACTTTCGTTCTTTAAGTATTTTGACTATGACATGGACTTCTAATGCATATGCATCTTTACGTGTGTATGCATGAACTAATGATATGTATGAGAGATCGCATCATAAGAACAAATATAAGCATTTTAATAAACGTAGATAAACATGTAAACATACAACTAAACATTAAACATCATACAAATTAATACATGACTTAGAGCACATAAAGGTATAACATCTAGTATGCACAATCAATCATTTCAGGCATTTCACCTATGTATACATATTACCTCATCATACACATAGAAGCACATACAGGCACATACAGTAGCATTTAAATTATATTATGTAGGAGTATGTGTTACTTGCTACTGCTACTAATCTGCACATACATACATTCGCATTAACATATATACATCACATTTCTATAAGTACATATAACATACTATTAGGTATTAATATATATATATATATATATATATATATATATATATATATATATATATATATATATATATATATATATATATATATATATATATATATATATATATATATATATATATATATATATATATATATATATATATATATATATATATGGGTATGTACGTATGTATGTAGGTAGATGTAAAGTATTATATATGATTGACTCTTGCTTTGTGAATCTTTAGTAATACCTAATAGTATGTTATATGTACTTATAGAAATGTGATGTATATATGTTAATGCGAATGTATGTATGTGCAGATTAGTAGCAGTAGCAAGTAACACATACTCCTACATAATATAATTTAAATGCTACTGTATGTGCTTGTATGTGCCTCTATGTGTATGATGAGGTAATATGTATACATAGGTGAAATGCCTGAAATGATTGATTGTGCATACTAGATGTTATACCTTTATGTGCTCTAAGTCATGTATTAATTTGTATGATGTTTAATGTTTAGTTGTATGTTTACATGTTTATCTACGTTTATTAAAATGCTTATATTTGTTCTTATGATGCGATCTCTCATACATATCATTAGTTCATGCATACACACGTAAAGATGCATATGCATTAGAAGTCCATGTCATAGTCAAAATACTTAAAGAACGAAAGTTAACGTTAAATTAAACGAAATATCGGGCATCGTAAAGACGTACCTTAAGCAGGGTGGCACTAACTTTAATTGCCTCAATGGCTAGAGCGTCGAAATGGCATCTAGACCAGGGTGTGCAACTAACTTTAATGGCCTCAATGGCTAGAGTGCGAAAGGGACTCTAGACAGGGTGTGCAACTAACGAATGAATGGCCTCAATGGACTGAGGTAGCCCTTACGATGTCAAGTGGGCTCGTGTCTAAACGTAAAGATATGAACGGATGTTAATGTTAAAGAAAATATACGTAAACGTTTCAAGTTAAAGTTAAGTACGTAACTAAGTTTATAGAATAACGTCTAAGTTAAGTACGTCGTTGCATTGCATTAAAGATCAACGTTGAAAATATAAACTAAGACGACAAATGATAACATTAAAGCATATAGAATGCATGCCTACTTGCCAGTCAGTGGACTGACCCTTGTTAATACAAATATTTTCAAGTGATACTATTTGATAAACTGGAGTAATCGAGTATGTTGTGCCGTGATTCGTATAATGTTTTATGAGTGAAACTAATTTTAGTATTTAACGCACGTGTTTTACAACTTTAACTAATTTTGCTGCAATTACTATTATTTAAAGTTTTTTTACAGTTGAAATCTTAATTGTCGACGTGGAGTCAAAGTTTTCAAATTCTCGCGCCCAGAGTTTCTTTAAAATTTCTAGTTGTATTTTATTGATTTATTAGAAAAACGGGACGTGACAAGTCTAACTTTAATCATTAATTAATGAGATGTATTTAAAATGTAATATAAAATATTACAATTAAACATCTTTAATGAATTCAAAATGTAACCAAAATCGTCAAGTATATTATGAAAAAAAAATTAATGAATAAACTAAAGTGTATATGCATGCATGACTATAAACTCTCTGTAAGCGAAAAAAAGTCTTGAAATTAGCACCTATATGAGAAACATGCTCTGGAAAGACTTTCAGTGTCAATGCTTTAGTTAAATATTGATTCGCTAGCTTATCGTTTGTTTCTTTGTGTATAACCATTTTGAACGTTCTCATACACAACAACATACTTAATGTGGACGAACTTCTATTTTGTGGCACTTCTATTGTTCTTAGAATAAAGTACTACTGACTTATTGTCATGATTAATTCTTAGCGGTCTCTTTATTTGTGTGGTTGACACGCATATTTAATAACAAAAATTTTGCTGCCATAATGCATGCACAACGTCTCGTAACAAGCGACGAATTCAACAACCACGGTGATGAAGCAAGGAGTGTCTGTTTTGCAGTCTTCCATGAGATGAGTCCTCCTGCCAACATAAACACATACCCTGGCGTGGAATATTGCTTGCTATCTTGACATTCTGCAAAATCTTACACACATTGATTATTCATATTTTTCTATCACCCTAATCCATCATTTTTTTTTTTGGGATAATTGTAGGTTAGTAGCTGAACTATAAAGCACTTTTGTACTTTGGTTACCCAATTTGCATTTTGTACACCAGAGTAACTGAACTTTAATGAAATTGCACTTTGATACATTTTTTGGTGGTTCTCGGCGACATGTGAGAAGCATGTGACCCTTAGTGCCAAGTGTCGCGATTTCAATAGATTGGTGAGGAAAATTACATTACTAACCTTGAAGCCATTTTTAATTTTGAAGTCATTTTTATTGAATAAATAAACCAATAAATAAATAAATAAATAAATAAGAAAATATGTAATTAATTTTTGAAATTCATGGGAATCTTCTTTAAACCTGAATCTCTGAACTAATTTTCATAAAAAAAAATCATATAATAATATGATATTCATTGAAGGGTGAAAAAGCCCAAAATCAATCTTCTACCAACCCTAAATAATTAATCATTCATCTCTCTTCTTCAAATTACTAAATAATTAATCGCTTCACGACTGAGGCAAATTGGAAACGACGTCGGGACTGAAACATATACTTGGAGAGTCTAGATTTGGATGTGGATCTTTGGAGCTCCTGCTTTTTTTCAAGTTCGGGTAACAATGGCTCAATCCACATGAGCTCCTGCTTTTTTCCGTCTTCCGCATCGCTGTTGTCGGGTCGGATCACTTTGAGATGGAGAGATCATTTTGCTGTTGTAAGATCGGACGATGTATAGTATGATAATATCAAGAATACCGAAGAAAAGAAATCAACGAAAAATAGAGAAGACAAAGAATTTACGTGGAAACCCAACTGGGAAAAACCACGGGAGGAACGACGAACAATTCACTATAATATTGCTTCACGATTACAAGGATGATATACGCTCTAAACCCTCAAATCTCACGCAATAGCTATAGAATTATAATGTGTTGTTCATGCCCATGGAGAAGCTCTCTTTATATAGGGGAGAGACCCAATTAATGTATGGAAACATTAATTCTCGCCCATAGCATGCCTTGTAGGAGAAGGAAACCTAAACGGACCAAAAATCGGACTTTCCAAAAATTCCTCGCGCTGGAGAAAATGGCGACCGCTGTTTGCTACCCAGCGGTCGCTGGTCCAATTTGGCGGGCGCTGAAAAGCCTTCGGCGGTCGCCGAAACCCCCAAAATCAGGCAGACCCGATATCGTCGACTTGATGCAAAACGGCGACCGCCGTTTTGGAAACGGCGGTCGCTGAACGACCTTCAGCGGGCGCTGCTCCTTGTCCGGCGAGCGCTGAATCAGTGATCGAACTCGATCCTTCAGGTGATGCGAACGGCGACCGCTGTCGCCTCTCCCGCGAGCGCGGGACTTCACCGGCGACCGCTGTTTGACAACCAGCGGTCGCTGAACCTGTTCAGCGTTGTCTCCTTCTTGGTTTTGTGGCATACTCAACATTTGCATCAATGGTGGTGCTGTTGTCATCGATCGATTCATGTATACAATTTTCGATTTTTTGAGGGGGCATTTTCGATCGTCGTGTTCCATGAAAATAATTGAGAGAGAAGAATTAGGATTTTAATTATGGGTTGGAATTATCGATCGATTCATGTATACAATTGTCGATTTCTTGAGGGGGCTTTTCGATCGTCTTGCTCCATGAAAATAATTTAGAGGGGAGAATTTGGATTTTATTATGGGTTGAAATTTTTATTTTGGGTTTCTGGAAAAAAATGAAGCTGAAGAAGATGAACAATATATATTTATTAGTTGGAGAAAATGAACGTATTTATTAATTATTGGAAAAGACAATTTATTTATTTATTTTATTATTATTATTATTATTATTATTATTATTATTATTATTATTATTATTGGAAAAGACAAATTTACTCTCCAGCAGACCATGTAAAATTCAAAAAGCATATTCTCAAGCACGTGATTGTCACGTGCCGTCGGAAAAAGCCTATTTTTGCATGAAAGTGCAAATTCGTCAAAGTTCAGCTACTCGGTTGTACAAAATGCAAGTTGAGTAAACAAAGTACAAAAGTGCCTATAGTTCAGCTACTAACCTACAATTATCCCTATTATTTTTCATAATACCGTGCTACACCTATTTTTTTTAGAATTTTTTCATCATGGAAGTTTAATATTAAACTTCCATGATGAGAAAATTCTAAAAAACAAATTGTTAATACTTACGGAATTTTGCTTATGGACCGTGTCCGTAAGGAAATGCTTACGAATTTACTTACGGATGCGATGTAAGCATTTGCTTACGACCCTTAAGCCGTAAGGAAACTCTGCGCCAAAATTTGCCTTTAATTTTGCTTACGAATTCGCTTACGACTTATAGATGCCGTCAGCAAATGCTTACGACTTTAATGTTGTAAGTAAATAATAGCATGTCAAATTAAAATAAGAATTAAATAAATTCAATTAAATTTTCAAAAATAATATATAAATTTAATTATAAATATAATTAAATTAATAATAAAATTAATTTATGATATAAGTTAATCAAATTATTATTTTATGATATATATGTGTATCAAAAGTATTCAGTTTATTCAATATAAATATTGTAGCTTAACGGTTTCTCCCACCTTCAGGTTTCCTGAAGTCCTGAAGGTGCTGGGTTCGAATCCCACACATCTCAAGTGTGGGTGACCGACCCTCATACACAATTGCGGGCTGGGTCGGAGGCTGGTGGCGGGCGGGCCAGGGCGCTTGGAGGTTGGTTGGTGGCGGGCGGGTCAGGTGTGCCACAAATTATTTTAATAAAAATTTCGGGTTCGAATTTCCTTACGGCTTTTGTCTGTAAGCAAATGCTTACGGTCGTTAGCTTAAACAAATTCGTAAGCGGTTTTGGACTGAAACTCTTTACGTACTAGCCGTAAAGAAAGACGTAAAGAAATACTTATGGCGCTCAAAAATCCGTAAGCAAATATTTACCTACGAAAGGTTTGCTTACGGCCTCAATCCGTAAGCAAATCCGTATGTAAATAATTTGTTTACGTATTTGCTTACGAATTTGGCCGTAAGTATTTTCCAATTTTTTTTGTAGTTATTGGGACATTTCACCGATCATTTGGAAAACAAAAGCTAGTCACCACATTGTTTTTGCCGCTCGCCACTGTCGGAGCTCTGATCAAGATTTTCAGACAAGAATTGGAAGTGTTCAATATGAATTTACCCAAACAAATTTCATCCACATTATTTGATCGATTACAAGTTTTTGAAATAAAATCACTAATTTGATGATTTGTATGTTTTTCTAGTTACACTTATTAACATGTTCTTTGTGGTACACCATCAAATTCCTCTTCAAAAGACACTGTTAATCCTCTTTTTCAGATTTTTCCGACAAAGTTTGGTCGGTCAAATGTCAAATTTCATCGGGAAGTTTAAATGTTTTGTTTCGTTTTATGTAGTGTATTTTTTCAGAATTCGTGTCTTAGTAGAAAAATTACTTAGATAATAAAAATAATTAACGAGATAATGTGAGATTTTTAGTATATTAAAGTATTTAATTTTGAATTTGTTTATTTTACGTGTAATTTATTTTGTAAATTTAAAAAGTTAAAATTAAAATATTACTTTAATTTATACACTTTTATATTTAAAAAAAAATACTATTGTATATGTTATCATAAGTTCATACACACGTATTAAGAAAAAAAATAATTTTCTGAATTTTCTAAATCATTTTCGGAATTTACTTTTCATTAGTTATTTTGAAACTTTAAAAACTATTAAAATAATAATTATTTAAGTAAAATTTATTTTTGAGTGTAATCTAGAAAAAAATGTAATTAATTAGCATTAGAAAATTCAAAAAGATATATAAATTGAATAAAAAAAGCCAAAATCAAAATTAATTTGAATGAGAACTGGGAAGGAGTACTAAGAGCATCTCCAACGGATACCAAAAACTTATTTCGGAGTAAGGGAGATGCTCCAACCGATACCAAAACATAAACGTATTAGAGGTTTTATGGTGGGACCCACATAAAAAATACTTAGATTTACGTTTACCTTAAACTCAAACCAAAAACTATTTTTTATTTATAAAATGATCCTTTTATTTTACAAATTAATAAAAAAAACCTTATTAACCTTTTATTTTAATTTTTTATTTAATATATTTTGTAATGTAATTTTTTTAATAATCATATCATTAATAATTAAATTAAAATTTTATTTTAAAAATAAAAACAAATATTTATAATTAAATATTAAATATTTCGTATTTGTGCAATTTTGTCATATTTAATTAATATTTTATTTCTATTTTTTATGTTTATTATTTTTAAAAATTTTAATTGAAAATAATATTTATTAAATTTTTTAAATTTAATGTTAAAAGTTAACGAGTTGAATTATAAATTTCTAAAGATATTGGTTATTTATATAAATAGTATAAAAAATTGTATATGAAAAATAATTTGAGAATATTCTTTTAAGTTTTAGTATTGAAATGTCACTTGAGCCAAATTACTGTAAACTTAAAACCAAACTTATTTTTGAGTTTAGGTTTTTGTGTTCTGTTGGAGATGACCTAATTGAGTACTATTATTCTCTAAGACCATATCGGGAGGGCGCCATCCCTTCACTAGAAGACAAAAATTATAATAATATAATAATATTAAATATATAACATCTATACATATATAATTTTTGGATCTTTCAATCACACGTGGACCAATAAGAAAGCACCAATAATGTTGTGTTCACACAATAAATTATAAATAAAAATAATAAAAATAATTATAAATTTAATTTAAATAATTTCTCATGTTAATTATATAAAATTTCATAATTAACTTATTTATATTTTCATAATTAGCTTATTTACATTTATTTATTTTTGGTAGTAGTAATTACTACTATCAACAATTAATTCGTATTTCTTCCCAAATCCCTATTATACGAGAGAAGCAGTCGCTCGGTCTCTTCTTCAGCCTATCCTCTCGCCCTTTCTTCCATCCAGATTTTAAATTGATCGTATGACCCTTTCTTCCGTCCTCTTCCCTGAACCTAAATATATGTTTTAATTAGAGCTGCACATCCGGTCTGGTTCGACCCTGAACCGGCCGGTTCAGAACCTGAACCGGAACCGGATAAACTTGAACCGGCCAGTTCAGAACCTGAACCTGAACCTGAACCTTGGACCGGTTTTAACCGGTCTGGGTTAGATTCAAGGCTGATCCGGTCCGGTTCCGAACCTGAACCGGCCGGTTCAACCCGGATAATTTTTTATGTATTAATAGATAGTAATTAAAAATAAATTTATTTACAATATTCTTAAAAATTTTAATTTTTAAATTTGAATTTACCAAATATTTGAATTTAAAATTTGAAAAAACTATACTTTATTTGATCTTATGGTCTAGATTCAACCAAATTTGAAAATTTTGGTAAGTTAGGTAAGTGAGGTAAGTAAGAACTACGTATACTTTGATTTCTCAAAGAGGATGTAGTCCCTTTAATTTGGTATCGAAAAATAAAAAAAATTATTTTATTTTTTGATATTAAAATTAAATTCAAGTCCAATTTTTATTTATATTTTATTTTAAGAACTACATGAACTTTGATTCCTCAACGAGAATACGCAGGCACTTTATTTTGGTATCGAAAACTAAAAAAATTATTTTATTTTTCGATATTAAAATTAAACTTAAGTCCAATTTTTATTTAACTTTCATTTTTTCACATTATTTCTAAAAATAAGTTAACTACATAAAACCTTTTATTTTTTAAAAAACCTTTTTAAAAAAGTTAATTCTCAAAAACCTTTTTAAAAACTAAAAAAAACCGGTTTCAAGGTTCAGAACCTGAACCTGAACCGGGTTGAACCTGAACCTTGAACCTGTTTTCACCGGTTCGGGTTCGGTTAATCGAAACTCCGAACCTGAACCTTATGAACCTGAACCGGATAGCCCAGAACCGGCCAGTTCGGCCCGGATGTGCAGCTCTAGTTTCGATTGATTGTTTGCTTTTATCGGTTTCACTCGACGTCGGTTTCACTCGACGCCGGTGACGGGCAGCCCGATGGGCTCCCCTCCGCACTCATCCTTTTCCGTCGGTCGCCACTCCAGGGAGTCCTCCACCAGAGGCTTCTCGGGCTCGCTGAAGCGATGGGATCGAGAAAGTTTTCCCCAAACGACGCCGGATCGAGGGGCGATGGGTTTTCCAGGGGTGCATCCATGTATCGTGGTGTAACGATTAAGGTGATCAATATATAGATCGATCCATCATCGTATTCCTAATATCATTTTAATTATTGTTCCAAACTCACTCATAGTATGATATCATGTAATTCCCATTATGCGAGCATCATCAGTACGGCAGGTGGCAAGCACGAATCGATCTAGTCGCCGGAAACAAAGACTTCTATTTGGGAATCTTCAGTAAGCAATCACGTACCCCATAACATATGCGTGTTTGTGTATTTAGGTGTGTGGTGTAGAAATAATAATGTGTGCAATATGCTATAGCCTATATGTATATGTATCTATGTTTATATATGTAGTTGATAAAAAACCATAGAAATGTCCAATTATTTCACGAGCTTCTCTATTAAGGAATTTATTTTTGTAAGGATTTTTATTATTTGTATTTATGATGATGTATTATAATAGTATGATTTCCATTATTTTAATGTTTTAATCTTTCTATTATACTGTTGTTTATAACTATCTTACGATTTTTATCCTATTTATATAGTCTAATCGAATTTGTGTAACATCTTATGATTTTTTTCATTATGTGATTACAATTGTGTTTTAAATAACTTTTTGATACATTGTGCATGTAACTATTGTAGCAATTGTAAATATTGCTATACTACTTCTGTCTCAAAACAATGATCACGGTTCCTTCATAAATAACAAAATGTGAATAATATTATGAAACAATGGAATAGTGGATGTCTCTTGGAGTGCTCATGTAGTGGGCATGCAAATGGACACACTATTGAAGCACACCTTGATGATCATATTTATTCATAGTATTTACTTCTACATAATGCATGATCATGTATGTGCACCTATAAATAGGTGTGTTTGTATCCATTGTATACACACTTGAATACTTTGAAATATAATAAGAATACTCTCCTCCTTACTTCTCTTCTTGTTATTTTATATTATGTTCTGAGCTACTAAAAATTACAACACGTTATCAGCACGAATAGCAAAATTCACAAACACGCAAGATTCGCAAGCACGAATAGTAAGTTTCTTAAGGTACGCATTTTATTATTTTAAATTCATTATTATTATGACTAACATCAACAAGGTTGATTTCACTCTTCTTGATCTTAGTGAAATGAGTTTTTAATCGTGAAATATCCACTAACTTTGTAGAAATATTTGAAAGAAAGATACGATCACCCGAAGATGGTCGTACTACAAAACATGGAATGATTGGCTCCACATTTGAGTACAAGATTTTAAATCTGTCGAGATATATAATTCAGCTATCATGAAAGTAGCTTCTCAATTAAAATTATGTGGTGAAACTATAACTGATGAAGAACATGTTTGAGATAACATACTCTACTTTTCATGTGTCGAATGTGCTCCTGCAGTAGCAATATTGACAAAAAGGAATTACCAAATATTTTGAATAAATTGGTTGTTCAAAAATCACGAAGCCCGACCCACATGTTCTAGTCAATTTCCTGAATCAAATGAGACTCAAATTAAAAAATATGAACGTGGCCGTGGTGGTCGTAGTCGTTGACAAGGTTATGGTAATAGTCTTGGTGAAAGTAGAGGGCATGGAAATTATCATGTTCGTAATCATGTTTGGTGTAGCCATATAATAAAAATAAGAATGAAGAAAAAAGAAAGCAAAATGTCTCCCAGAAGAGAGAACATGAAGAAATAAGAAATAATAATGAACAAAAGAAAGTTCATTGATCTCGTATATGCCAAATATCGGATCATTTTGTTGATCGATATTAAAGAAAAAAATCGTTGAAATGAAACGAAAAATATGTGGAGACAAATCATGTTGATGAAAAACAAATGTCAATGATGACGTGAATTATGAAAGAAAAATCAATGATTGCATCTAAAAAGAAATTATGTATGTCAAATCTTTGGAATGAAAAAATATGGTGATATTTGCCTAATTGATAGTGCTGCAACGCACACAATACGGAATAATAAAAAAAAAAAATCTCTCGACTTGAAGTGAGAGAAATAAGTGTTAATACGATAAGTGAAAGTGCAAATTTGATTGATAGCTCCGGAAGAGCAATAAAATTTCTCCCTGAAGGACATAAATTGTAATTGAAAAATGCACTATAATCTTTCAAGTCTCGGAAAAATGTAAAGATATCCGCGGAAATGGATATCATATTGAGACTATAAACGAGGAAAATAGAAAATGCTTATTGATTACAAAATCAATTGTGAAAGAAGTGTGTTTTAGAAAAGTTGTATTCACTATCTTTGGGCTTATATTATACGAAAATAAATTCAATAGAAGCACATCACCTAATAGACCAGAAGTCTATTGATCCAAAAGATTTTATGATTTGGCATGATCGACTTGGACATCCAGGTTCTACAATGATGAGACGAATTATTGAAAATTCGCATGGCCATTTCTTGAAAAATAAGAAAGTGTTGAATACAAAAGAAATCAAATGTGTTGCTTGCTCACAAGGAAAATTAATTGTTAGGCCTTCACCGGCTAAAGTGAGCATTGAATCCCCGTCATTTCTAGAACGAATCCATGGTGATATTTGTGGACCTGTAGATCCACCATGCGGACCATTTCGATATTTTATGGTAATTATCGATGCATCAACAAGATGGTCGCACGTATGTTTATTATCCTCTCGCAACCTGGCGTTTGCGAGATTATTTGCTCAAATAATTAAATTACGAGCACAATTTCCGGATCACCCAATTAAAAAAATTCGTTTAGACAATGCTGGTGAGTATTCCTCAAATACATTTTATGATTATTGCATGTCAATTGGAATAAGTGTTGAACATCCTGTAGCTCATGTTCATACTCAAAATGGTCTAGCCGAAGCTTTTATCAAGCGATTACAATTAATTGCTAGACCATTACTAATGAAGTCAAAACTTCCTTTGCATGCTTGGGGGCATGCCGTATTACATGCAGCAACACTTGTGAGGTTTCGACCGTCGAGTTATAATAACTTTTCTCCCCTACAATTGGATTTTGGCTTTGAGCCCAATATTTCCCATCTAAGAATATTTGGATGTGGTGTTTATGTCCCAATTGCACCACCTAATCGATCCAAAATGGGTCCACAAAGGAGGTTGGGAATATATGTTGGTTATGAATCACCTTCGATAATCAAATATATCGAACCAATGACAGGTGATTTATTTACTGCAAGATTTGCCGATTGTCATTTTGATGAATCTATTTTCCCGACATTAGGGGGAGGAAAGGATCAACCGAAAAAAGAACTCAATTGGAAAATAAAATTGGATTTTCTTAATCTAAGAACAAAAGAATGTGAACTTGAAGTTCAAGCGAATTCTACATTTGCAAAGGAAATCAATCACCGGATGCATTTACTGACTCCCGAAGAGTTACTAAATCACATATTCTTGTAGAAATTGTTCTGGTTAAAATTGATGTCCCCGAAGGACAAATTACAAGTGCTAATGAATCAAAAGCACGCCTGAAGCGTGGAAGACCTATCGGTTCCAAAGATAAAAATCCTTGAAAGAAAAAAAGGATTAAATAAAAGTGACGAATTAGAAGAAAATAATAAAAAAATATTATCTCTCGAAGAGGTTTCTCCAGAAGAAGAAAAAGAACAAGTTTCAGAAGAAAATGAAACTATAGAAACTTCAATAAATTATGTCACTACGGGAAAAGGTTGGAATCGAAAAGAAATTGTTGTTGATGCAATTTTTGCATACAATGTAGCACTTGAAGTTATGGAAGAAATTGAGGATAATGAACCAAAATCGGTTGATGAATGTCGGCGTAGAAATAATTGGCCAAAATGGAAAGATGCAATCCAATCTGAATTGGACTCGTTGATAAAACGAAAAGTATTTGGACCGATAGTCCAAACACCAAAAGGTGTAAATCCGGTTGGATATAGATGGGTATTCGTGCGGAAAAGAAATGAGAAAAATGAAATTGTAAGATATAAAGCACGATTGGTAGCCCAAGGTTTTTCGCAAAGACCTGGACTTGAATATGATGAAACGTATTCTCCGGTAATGGATACGATCACTTTTAGATATCTTGTAAGTCTTACCGTGCATGAAAAATTGGACATGCGTCTAATGGATGTAGTAACTGCGTATTTATACGGTAATCTTGACAGTGATATCTATATGAAAATCCCTGAAGGATTCAAAATGCCCGAAGCATGCAAAATTAATTCGAAAGCAATTCATTCTATAAAATTGCAAAGGTCTTTGTATGGACTAAAACAATCTGGACGTATGTGGTATAATCGACTTACCGAATGCTTAGTCAAAGAAGGCTATAAAATGACACGATATGTCCATGTGTTTTCATAAAGAAAAATGGATCAAAATTTGTGATAATTGCGGTGTATGTTGATGATTTAAATTTGATTGGAACTCCTGAAGAGCTTCAAGAAGCCGCTGAATATTTGAAGAAAGAATTTGAGATTAAAGACTTTGGAAAAACTAAATTCTGTCTTGGTTTACAAATCGAACATCTAGAAGATGGGATTTTAGTTCACCAAACAGCTTATACCCAGAAGGTATTAAAGCGTTTCAACATGGAAAAAGCACATCCATTAACTAGTCCAATGGTCGTTCGGTCACTTGATCCTAAAAAGGATTCTTTTAGACCTCGAGAGGAAGATGAAGAAATTCTTGGTCCTGAAGTACCTTATCTTAGTGCAATTGGTGCACTAATGTATCTTGCTAATTGTACAAGGCCTGATATAGCATTTGCTGTAAATTTACTAGCAAGATTTAGTGCATCTCCTACAAAACGACATTGGAATGGTGTAAAACAAATTCTTCGTTATCTCAAGGGACAATTGATCTTGGTCTATTTTATTCAAATAAAGCTAAGCCCGAACTTATCGGTTATGCTGATGCTGGGTATTTGTCTGACCCGCATAAAGCAAGGTCTCAAACTGGATATGTTTTTACGTGTGGTGGTACTGCCATTTCATGGCGTTCTACAAAGCAGTCACTTGCTGCCACCTCGTCAAATCATGCTGAAATTATAGCAATCCACGAGGCTAGCCGAGAATGTGTTTGGCTAAGATCATTGATCCATTATATTCGAAAGAATATTGAATTGACGAAAGAAAATGAAAATCCCTCAGTTGTAATCTTTGAAGATAATGCAGCTTGTATAGCTCAACTCAAAGGGGGATATATTAAAGGAGATAGAACGAAGCATATTTCACCTAAATTTTTCTTTACGCATGAATTGCAAAAGAAAGGTGAAATAGATGTGCAACAAATTCGATCATGTGATAATTTGGCAGATTTATTCACCAAAGCATTACCGACTGCAACATTTGAAAAATTGGTGAAAAATATCGGAATGCGTCGGTTAAAAGATCTCAAATAAATACGCGTTGCACTCTTTTCCTTCACTCGGTTTTTTCCCAAAGGGTTTTACCTTGGAAGGTTTTTAACGAGGCAACTTATTAAGCGTATTAAATAAAAATACGATGTTTGAATCAGGGGGAGAAATACAAAGACGAACAACGGACATCCAAGGGGGAGTATTATGAAACAATGGAATAGTGGATGTCTCTTGGAGTGCTCATGTAGTGGGCATGCAAATGGACACACTATTGAAGCACACCTTGATGATCATATTTATTCATAGTATTTACTTCTACATAATGCATGATCATGTATGTGCACCTATAAATAGGTGTGTTTGTATCCATTGTATACACACTTGAATACTTTGAAATATAATAAGAATACTCTCCTCCTTACTTCTCTTCTTGTTATTTTATATTATGTTCTGAGCTACTAAAAATTACAACAAATAAGGAATATTTTTAAGACCAAAACTTGAAATTTATTATTGAGAAACAGTTTCAAGAACAAAACAATTATAAAATAATATAATTTTATTAACTAGCTCAAGTATTTCAAAATGGTAAACAATTACCCAACAATATATATTTTAACCCGTTAATGTAATTTAAAAATAAGTATTTTATAATTTACAATGATAGTGTATTTAATTTATTATATTTCTTATTTCTCCTTTTTTCAACATAATGTTTTAATTTAAAATAAGATAACTATTGAATTTTATTAGATACTCCCTCAGTTTTCGAGATTTAGACATTTTTCCTCTATATTTTACAAAAAAAAGTTTGGGACGAAGGGAATATTTAATTTATGAGATAATGATTAATAATATAATCATTGTGAAATACAATTTTAAGAAATAATGATCAATTTAGTTCACTTATTTAGATTAATTCAATTTTTTTTTTCACAATTATTTTTCAAATGGGATAACAATTATGTCTTTTAACATTTTTATTAACATTTTATAAGTTATTTTAAATAAGCTCATCTAAATATCTTTTAATTCACTTACTTTTTTTTTACTATAATACTTTGATTTGAAATGGAGAAAACTATTGAATTTCAATATATATTTTTTATTTATGATATATTAATGATTAATGTAATACAAATTTGGATTGAGTAGTCGATTATCGAATACTAAAATTTCAAGAAACAATGATTAATTTAGTACATTTACAATTGTAGGTACGAAGGTGAATAAATTATTAAACTATGTGCAAATTTTTTAGACTAATTAAATAAATTATTTTATATATATCAAAATTCAAAAATGTTTTATGTGCTTTTGCAATAACAATATATTTAATCTTTTGATTTTTTTTTAAAAAAAATCATAATTTTTAGTTTAATTGAAACATTTATAACCTTTCAATTTTAATAAAAATTAAATGTTTGAGATAAAAATTAATAATAATATCAATATGAGTTTACAAATCTAGGTGGAGGTTCGATTATTAAATAAAATAAATTATTAGTTCATTAATAAAGTTTCGGTGGAATACATTGCGGATAAAATTTATAGGTTATTTCATATCCAATAATTTTAATAAATTTATAAATTATTTTATAAGCACTAATTTAAAAAAATACCAGCAGATAAAATTTATACATCACCAACACTAAAAAAAACTGGCAAACATCCACTGAAATTATCTATTGTGGAAAATTGTAGGTAAAGTGTTAAATTAATTGTCGCGCAACTCGACTGTCGAAACGACCATTTCAACACTCAATATCAAATAGTCGGTAGCAGTGGTACTAGTCTTCACAATTTGGACTCTCTCGCGCTTTTATTTTCTTTTTTGTTGCCACATGTCATCAAAACATTGGTGGATATAATGTATATAATGTTATATATAATATTATATATTTATAATTATATCAAAATTCATATTTTTTTATTCTCTTTAAATAGAAGAGTACCATATTCACATAGTTTCACTAACAATTATATATATATATTTTTATTTCTTATTTTATTTAATAATTATTTACTATAACATTTTAATAATTTAATATATATTAAAAATATAAATTGAAATAAAAAATATTACATATTTATTTAAAAATAATATTAATTGATAAATTGAATTGGGAGTAGAGTAGGTTGTAGATAAACGGGAAAAATAAAAAAGTTGAATTGAATGTTTAGTTGATAAGGCGGAAGAGAATAAAATAATTATTTATTAAAAAATTGATTTGTGAGAATTGTAGGTCGTAGATAAACGAAAAATAAAAAAGTTGAATTGAATGTTGAGTTGATAAGGCCGAAGAGAATAAAATAATTATTTATTAAAAAATTAATTTGTGAGAGGATGTTGATAAACATGTATAAGTTTTTTTAATCTGATTATTAGCAAACTGCTTTATAAGTTTATTCATCCACGGTGATAAGTGATAACTATTACAATCACTCTAACGCAGAAAATTTAGGTTAATGGAAAACCCAGTTGCCATAGATCTTGTGGAGTTTTTGAATGCCTCCCCAACTGCTTTTCATGCTGTCGGTAATCACCCTTTTTTTCTTATTCTTCTGATTGTTTTCATAGTCTCCAGATCGGTCGTGCCAGAATAAATGAATAAATTGCGTTTGCTGATTGCATTTTAAGGTTTTCTTATGGAAAATTGCGTAATTATTTTTGTTTATTGTGTGTTGCCTTTGAATAGTAACCTTTGGGGTTCTGATTTCGTTAATCAGATGAATCGAAGAATCGATTGAGAAGTGCCGGGTTCGAGCAAGTGTCAGAGAAGGATGACTGGAAATTAGAAGCTGGAAAGAAATATTTCTTCACCAGGAATCACTCCACTATTGTTGCTTTTGCTATTGGTAAAAAGTATGTTACCTCTTTTGTTCTGGTCTTCTTATTACTAACTCTCGTGAATTACTTCCTGGTGTGTGTTGTGGTATAAAAACAAACTTCGCGGCTGTTAAAATCTAATCAAAGTAATTTGAATAAGCTCTTTTGCAAAATTGTGGATGTGGGTTTGATTTGTTATTTGTCGTAGATATATTCCTGGAAACGGGTTCTACATAATAGGTGCTCACACCGACAGTCCATGTGTTAAGCTAAAGCCTATTACAAAGGTAATAAACTACTGTAGTTTTATTTTGCTGTCGTATAGAGTAATTAATTGAAGAAAAAAGGAATATATGCAAGAAAAGGCTAATCAAGTTATTTTTCCAGGTTTCAAAAGGTGGGTATCTGGAAGTTGGTGTACAGCCTTATGGAGGTGGCCTTTGGCATACATGGTTTGACCGTGATTTGGCAATTGCTGGAAGGGTGATAGTTAGAGAGCAAAAGGATGGGTCGGAAGTTTACTCACACAGGCTTGTTAGAATTGAGGAGCCCATTATGCGTATACCAACTCTGGCTATACACTTAGACAGGTGCTTTTGTTTGAAATCTTTATATCCCTTACTTGATACCTACTTTTGTTTAGGAATAATAACAAAATTTTCCTCGAGGTTTGTCTTTATAACAAAATAAATCCAGCCAACTATCGAAATTACATTAATAAAATGACCCTATGGAAATACTTTCATACTATAATTTAGGGGATACCGATGAAACAAATACCGCATGGTTGCTTTAAAAAAATTCTTGTTATTTAATTGTTATATTGTTGACTTTTCTGGACAGGGAGGTAAATGATGGCTTCAAGGTTAACAAGCAGAATCACCTTGCTCCAGTTTTGGCTACATCAGTTAAGGTAATTTGGAAATGGCTTTCATTAAATATATACATTAGTAGTTTTTTTAAGGGTAAATGCACAGATTATTGGACATATTCTATTAGTAGAGGCCAAACTAAATCCGTAAAGTCTCTGAGAATCTTCTTTAGATGCACACTGACTAAACAGTTCAACTCTCCTTCTGAAGATTGTTGTTAAAAACTAGTCAGTTCGTTGAAGAGAGGTTTTTATGATTCTGCTTTTTTTTTGTTTTGTTTTTTATTGAGGTTATCCATAAAGTATCGTTTTTGCTCACAATACAATCATGTATCTACAAACAAAAAAAATTCACTGTCTATTGGTAGCAAACCCCTTGTGTTCAAGTATTTACAATCTATTTTTCCTTTTGATACAGTTTTTATAACATGTGTGATGTGTCATGCAGGCTGAACTGAATATACCAGCTGCTAAGAGTGACGATGGGAAGAAACCTGATGGAGGGACAAGTGCAGACCATAAGCACCATCCCCTTCTTTTGGAGGTAATTTACGAGAAGCTTTTATTTTTTTCCTTGTTCTTAATTCTTTCTGATTTGTTTAATTATATAAGAAAATAACCTTTTGATTTTACAGTTTTTTTTTATTGTTTTCTTATCCTTGCATTGTGGGCATTGCGGGTATTGATCATCTAATTTGATGTTTTTTTCCTCATAATTTCAGTTGATTGGTGCTCAGCTTGGGTGTAAGCCAGATGAGATATGTGATTTTGAATTGCAAGCGTGTGATACTCAGAAGAGTCTCATTGCTGGAGCTTTGAAGGAATTCATTTTCTCTGGAAGATTGGATAACCTCTGCATGTCCTTTTGCTCTTTAAAGGTGTGTGTGTATTTTCGTGCACCTTTTTGTCTCCTAACACAACTGTTAGGAGGTTAATATCCCTTCCTGAGAAGCAAGTATAGTTGAAGTTTTAGCTGTAAATTACACAACTAACATAAAATATGTGCTACAAGAAATGACCATAGCGTGGAATAAGTTTGAGCAGAATTCTCTTAATTGCTATCATGACTCTCTACTTAGATATGGTCATATAGTATTGTATTTACATGTCTCTTTCTGTTTAGGTAGTAATTCTTGAATTTTTTCCGCGCAAATTTTATAAACTACCAGAAAGTTGTTTTCTAATACTTGATCTATCCAGGCACGAGGTCAAGCAATATAGGGTTGATTGCAAAAAATACCTTTTACAGTTCGACCTACTACATACTATAAAGTTTGTAATTGCAATGAACACCCTGAGATTTTATTTTGACTTACATTTACACCTTCAAAAGAAGAAAACATTTCAACACCCCTCACCTCATTATACATTATAACAATATAAAGATGTTAGCTTTATGTTCTGGGTGGATGGTCTTTTCATGCATATCCTAGAATTATACTGATTGCTTGTACTGTTCTTTTTTATAATGACTCGACCTTTTTTGTTCCAAATGTGCAAATTCGCAATTTTTTTTAATTCTTCCTTTTTTTGTAAATATGGATATTAATTGAAAGGAAATCTTGAGTAGATCATCAAACTGGTATGGTGCTTAAAACCCTGTAAGGGTAGGTATTCACAGATGTTAATAACTTAATTCACCGAAAATTGCCATAAATCTTTACATTTGATGGTTGGTGATCTTCATTTCAGGCACTCATAGATTCCACTTCCTCTGAAAGCAGTCTCGAGGATGAAATCGGAATAAGAATGGTGGCCTTGTTTGATCATGAGGAGGTTGGATCTGACTCGGCTCAGGGAGCTGGATCTCCTGTTATGCTGGATGCTTTATCACGAATCACGTCTTCTTTCTCCTCAGAGACAAAGGTAGTACAATTAAAAAGGCACAATGATCTGAACTGAGTAGTTTTCTCCAAACTGCTGTGTTTTTTAATAATTCTAAAGGAAAACCTACAAGGATCTATTGGCTGATCGTATTTATTTTCTATTCACTAACGTGGTTGCTACAAAGTTGCTACCAAAAGCAATTCAGAAGAGCTATCTAGTATCAGCTGACATGGCTCATGCCTTACATCCCAATTATATGGTATGGATTTATTTTATCTTCACTTCATTTCAAGATTTTGTACACATGATTATTATATAAGTATATCTGAGCAACATCATTGATTTCCTTTAATCAGGACAAACATGAAGAAAATCATCAGCCCAAGATGCACGGTGGGCTCGTCATTAAACACAATGCAAACCAAAGATATGCAACCAATGCTGTAACTTCCTTTTTATTTAGGAAGATTGCTGCCAACCACAATCTTCCTGTGCAGGTAGAAAGATTTTGTAACTATTTTCAAATTTAAATATGCGGGCTATTTACAAAAATACCCACCAAGTTCAGCATACTTCCAAGGCAAAAAAAAACTTTTATCTAAATTACAATCAACGCTTTGTTATTTATTTTTACTCAACCATTATGAAATAACTGTAGTTCTAATCCTAAACTTGGATCCAGGATTTCGTTGTTCGCAATGATATGCTTTGTGGTTCAACAATTGGTCCTATATTGGCAAGTGGTGTGGGCATCCGCACGGTTGATGTTGGCGCCCCACAACTCTCTATGCATAGCATAAGAGAAATGTGTGCGACTGATGACGTGAAGCATTCTTACGAGCACTTCAAGGCCTTCTTCCAAGAGTTCTCACATTTGGATGATAAATTGACTGTAGACATCTAAGATATTTTTGTTGGTTCTCTTCAAAACATTTCAGTTATTTGAGTTGGATTTTTCCGTAACTGATTTTATTGGAACTTTTATGTTGGCAAGTCTTAATGGGAATCTCGATTGGTTCAGCGTAAGATCAAGAGGGCAAGCTATACTTTCCGTTGTATTTCATTGCTTGTTTGATTTGTTTGCTTGTTTTGTCGATCTAATGAGTCTCATGCTTGCTTGATTTCATTGGGAGTACTTTTATTTTGTGATTAATTTATGGAGGTAAGGGATCTTTATATATCTAGGTAGTCAGTCTTTACAACACTTGATAACGAGCCAAGCAATGCCCAAAGATTATCATGCCTTTCTTTGAAAACACACGGCGATTTTGAATTTCATCGATAAATCTTTATTCATTTTCATCGATAAATCTTTATTCATTTTTTTGAGCAAGAACTACACGAAAGTTTTATCTTTTCTTTATGGATAAATAGTTGATGGGTAAAACAAATTGAAAGATGGTAACATGGGAATATATCTAATTATCAATACAGAGTGCCTATTTCAGTTGGGAATATACAGTATCTAAATTTCAATCAATATTTGAGGAATTTTGATAATTAATTGTTATTACTTATTCTTGGGATACAATTGACATTGGTAGATAATATTAAGAGCTAGATCGATTAGAGGTTTGATTCAAAATTTGTGGTAGTACTATTTAGTTATCAACTAATTGATCCAACATTAATTTGGCAAAAAAAACTGGGAAGGTCAATAATCCAAGCCTGATGTAGCTGTTTCCTTCATCGTTTTGTGACCCTATAAAAATTAGTAACATAGATTTAAACAGCGTCTTTATGAATATTCTGGTATTTCTTACCATGTCTTTGTGTATGTCCATCGGCATTGAGAGAGGAAGATCGCTTCAACTCATGTTAATCCATATCCATACCGTCCAACGTTGTACACAACAAGAATCGGGAAGAAGACAAATATAAATAACTTCACAAGTAGATGCTAAGCTATGCCATTACTTATCCTGTCAAGTTCCTTTCAAAAAATAAACAATCTGATTCAACATGTAAGTACTGTAGTACAACTCAAATAGTCAGATCTCCAACCAACCTATGTAGTATAGAGTCAAAAGACCGGGAATGTACGCATGCATTATTTTGGAATTCAGCTAAATCTGAAATATATAAACTACCAACTGGTGGTATTTCCGCTCAGCAAAGTATAAGTCCTAAATAAAGTATTTTTCATCACTTGTAACAACAATGTATCAAAGCAGAACAAAAGGAGCGCGGGTCTGTGAAATTATTGATTAGCAGACCAAGAATTTGGCATAACCTTTTAATCACGAGAGAACCTTCTTAACCTCTAATGTAACTTCTTGAGGAGGCTTCTCTGCAGGAAGGTTTGCAACCATCCCCTTCCGGTTGTAGTACTCAATTACCTGTAAAACAATTTTAAGAGGAGACGATAGCAATGTGAGTATATCAACAAGCATAAATCAGGAATACAGAGGTTTTACAAATATCGCTTACAAGTATGGATTTTACTATTATTATAGTCTGTCTAGTAGACCTTATCAACAGAAGTTTTTCACTTGAATCAACAAGAACCCTTACTCTATTACGATAAACTCTACTAAACAAGGGAAAGGCATTTTTATGTTTTTTTTTCCCATCAAAATATTGAATATACGAAAATACCATCAACCAATGTTACTAGCAATAGTTATATACCAGGGTAGCATTAGCAAATCCAAATATTAGGTATTTCTGGGTGAATTAATTTGGGTATGTCAATTCCAAATCCTAGGTTTCAACAAACATAATCTAGGAATCACCGATATACTTTGAATTTTTAAATAGATTTTCAAATGTGTCACCAAGGGATAAGCTAAAATTGGTTTACATTTATCACGATATAAGAAGAGGTGTTAAATCAGGAGCGACAAGAGGGAGGTAACGAAATGGTCAGAGGTCACTAGCTGAAAAGGTCACTATGTCAGTTCATATAAGAAGTCCAAAAGAAATGGAGGTGCACACTACTCACTTTTTATTTTCTCAGTGTCTCAGGTTTTACAGCAAGCTAGATAACTTACACCAAATAAATCTTAAGAAGGTAAGAAACTATCATACTTGAACCAAGCAAAGATTTACATCATCATCGTTTCTTTAGTTACTCAAAAGCATAATTCCAATTGTAATATCAATTATCAAGTTTAGTGACTAAAGAAACCAATTTTATGGCACATATACAAATGCAACAACATAGAAAAACATTGTTAGAACATCCTAAGAAATTACTCGTATTTGCAAATGTAAACCATAAGCTTCAGGCTTTTTCCTACACAAAAATTATTAACTTTTTGGGATCACTTTTGAAATAGTTATTTGGATGTAAAAGTTATTTTCCATATAATAGACATCTCAGAATGGACTTTTGGATAAGTCACTCCAAAAAGTTTATTCTAGAAAAGTTAAACTTTGAGGCTTATTAAAAAGTTCATTTTTCTACTGTAGTTATGCAAAAGTGCTACATTTAAGCCAAATTTAATAGGATCCTAAAGCAGACAATTTTAAAGATAGGTGACTACAACAATAACAGAAAAGCCTCCAACTATCACTTGATTCACTTCATAAAAGTTGAAGGAAAGAATCATACTGGTTCAGTTTGCTTGTGAAAAGCTTCAAGTCTTGACTTTAGAACAGTTGCCGTGTCATCCTTACGTTGAATTAAGTGCTCTCCAGTTACCTTCACAATGAGAAGATTGAATGAGATCTGGCCTGAACTCTTGAGAAAATATTAGTACAAAATATAGCCACACAACTAAATCAAACAAAAATGACTACAATAATAAAATGTTAGGATGATCCGACACCAATCAAACTCAAATGACTGATCCAATGACAGGTCAACAGCAAACTTGTTATAGAACTTGGAAAAAAAATTAGCACACATTTGATGGAACATAAATCGAAGATATTATATCATTACATCATCAACACCAGCAACTTTAGGAGGCGCGAATTTTGTGTGGTAGGTACGACCACTAGAAGGGTGGATCCAACGGCCAGTAATTCTCTCTTCCAAAATAGCATCATCAATTGCAAAGTTCAGAACTTTGTCAACCCTAACTCCACGCTTGTCAAGCATCTCATCAAGCTGTATATAATATGAAACGGAAAAATAATTCAGAACCTGACTATTAATAACTAACACAAAACATGTTTAAATAAACAGTTTGAACCTTCTGTGCTTGGACAACTGTTCTTGGGAATCCATCAAGAATAAAACCTTTCTGACAGGAAGGCTTCTTCAATGCATCATCTATTATCCCAACAACCAAATCATCGGAAACAAGTTCTCCCTAAGAAATAACAAAAACAAAAAAAAAAGCTGGGAAGTCAGAATTTCATTTCAGGTTGTAGTATAATAGAATAAAGCACGGACCTTTTCCATGGCCTCTTTGGCCTTAATCCCAAGGGGGGTCTTGGCAGAGACAGCAGCTCTCAACATGTCACCAGTTGCCAGGTGGCATAAACAATATTCATCCTTTATAATTGGTGATTGAGTACCTTTTCCCGATCCTGGTGGACCTGCATTATTATAACGGCCCAGGGATTAGAATAATGTGATATGCATATTTGGATAGCTATGTTAACGATTTTCCATGATATTGCTTAATACATGGGGAAAAAAATGTAGACCCAGATCATAGGCATATCATTATATTTCAAAATTGGCTAATATCAGCAGTTTAGAACAAAAATAGACCGCGGAGAGCAAAATTGATCCCCAACATTAATGTTAAATTACATCACAACGAATACGAATGATTCAAACTACTTCTGGTAATACGTAATCAGCCAAGAACCCTATCCAGTTCTCCATAAATGTGTCAACGGCCATTAGATACACATGGATGTTTTAAATTAACAAAACTGAAAAAGGCGAGCATTCTCATAGAACCCACACCTGATGGAATTGAAGCTCCATTGCATTATAAATAAAAGGGGGGAAAATGGATTATAACAAGATTCAATGTATACTCAAACTACACAGCAATTTCTTGTGGGAATAAAAACCCTATAACTCGTTTCTCTCACATTAATCAACATATGAAAATCTCCAACGCACGGCATACCTTTAAATCAAATCTAAACCACATGTACTCTCGCACTAAGCTATGAGTAAGAAATCGTACAGGTCGCAGAAATAAAAGGAGAATAAAGAAAAAAAAAAGTACCAACGAGAATGAGGCGTTTGTCTGGCTTCGACTGGCACTTCATACGGCGGAGAACCTCCGTCATCAGATCCACCGACGGAACATCTTCCAGATTCGCTGCCGCTGACATTCTCTCTCTCTTCTCTCTGTGTGGTGATGGTGGTATGGGAGGGAAGTAAGATGCTCTGAGGTTTTCGGGAGTTGGGATGTCGGGCCTTCCGATGCTTCAAATCAAAGCAGGCGCAGGCTGTTTTATTAAAAGACGGTTGTGCCCTTCTTTTTTGAGTCTTCTCTTATGTTAAAAATGTCTCCGTAATTTGTTTTTGTACTTTTTTTTATCGTGAACTTTACATTTTTTTTTTGTTTTTTTCTTATTCATGAAAATTAATTTTAAATATTTTTTAAATTTGATACTACTAATTTCACATTCCTTTTATATAACAAAATTAAAAAATAATATTTCATCTGTCTCTCGTATTCATTTTCACATTTTCTTTTTTGGATTATTTCAAATTAATGATCAAACTTCATTTAAATAAATAATTATTTATATGTTTTAAACATTAATCTCAATTAAACAAAATTAAATATTTTGAACTTGAAACAATTAAATAATATTCATGTTAACTTTCAAAACGTAATTTTAACATTTAGACGTGATGCGGCCCGAGGTCTGTCAAAGAGACAAGAGGTTCGTTTTCCGGCTGGAACGGCGAAGAAGACGCCGGAACGGAGGTCAGGAGTGAGCCGAGGACGCGCCGAAGAGTTCAACCATGAAAGTGACGTGATGTCGGACGACAAGGAAGTGTTGTCGGCCGACAAGCAGGCTGTCGAGCGACACCTATGAGCTGTCGGCCGACAGGTATTGAAAAACATGTTCGGGTCAGCGATTTTGATGTCGTAGCGCAGGTTATTCCTTCGAGCGAAGATTATCTTGTCGGACGACACCTAAGCATGTCGGCCGACAAAGTCCCAGATTTTGAAAATCGCGGCGGACGAGTTTCGTAATTGTTTTGTTTCCTTTTTTTATTTCTTTTAGGGTTTTCTTTATGCCTATTTAAGGTTTTTCAAGACATTGTTTACGTAGACATTGATATTGAATAAATTATTTCGTGAGATATTTTCTCTCTTGGGTTTTTCGAATTCTTTCGGGTTCTACCAAAAGAATTCAACCGGCGAATCAACGAAGCCTTCATCCTTCGTTTGTGTGTCAACATCGTCTCCGAATTATTGATTCAACGTCTCGTTGGGGTTTAGGGCTTTTCGAACCTAAATCATTTCGTGGGTTAGGATCAAGGGTTTTGGGATCTCCACCAGGTATCCTTTTCGATTATTTCGTATCTTCTTCGATTTCGATCGAGGTACGTATCATCTGGTATCAGCGGCTTTTGGTAGTCCAACGGCTTTTGGTAGTCCAACGGCTCCTGATAGTCGCAACCGGGATAAAAGGTGCCTCAAGTGTCAGGGATTTGGACATATAATGAGTGAGTGCCCCCAACAGGCGACTTATGATCCTGAGAGATAATGGGGAAGTGGTGACTGATGACGAGGGTGACCAGCCGGAACCAAAGGCTAAGGAAGAGTCTGAGGAGGAGGAGGAAATTCTCGCACCTGACGGGAAACTTTTTGTAGCGCGGAGGGTCTTGAGTGCACAAATTCAGCCCGGTGTTCAGGAGCAGTGGGAGAACCTTTTCCACACGAGATGTCATGTGCAAGATAAGGTGTGCAGTGTCATCATTGACGGAGGTAGTTGCACGAACGTGGCTAGTGCAACCATGGTTCAGCGATTGGGTTTGGTTGTGGTGCAGCATCCTAGGCCATACCGTCTACGGTGGTTGAATGAGATAGGCGTCCTCAAGGTGACCAAGCAACTGGGGGTTCCTTTCCGCATTGGGAAGTATGAAGATAAGGTACTATGTGATGTCATTCCCATGCACGCGAGCCATATTCTATTGGGTCGTCCGTGACAGTATGATCGGCGAGCTATCTATGACGGTTTCACCAACAAGTACTCTTTCGAGTATAGGCAGAAGAAGGTATCCCTTGTTCCTCTCACTCTTACACAGGTTTACAAAGATCAAGTGCAGTTGCAACGAGAAGCCGAAAGGGGCAAGTCTAATGAGCAGCCCTTACCAAGTGAGGCTAGTGGCATAACGCACGGAGTGGGGGCAAATACGTTGGCGATGTTGTGCGAGAAAGACCCGTTTATCACTAACAACCTTTCTCCTCTGCTACCTTCTATTCAGTCTGTTTTGCAGGATTTTGATGACATCACTCCTGTTGATACCCCGCCTGGACCACCACACATGGGAGGGTTTGGGGATGTGCCGACTTTCTTCGGGCCAGTGGTGTTCGAGCCTGGTGAAGTCTTGGATTTGAGGACAAATCCTCTTCAAGAGGAGGGGAATGATGCGGCCTGAGGTCTATCAAAGAGACAAGAGGTTCGTTTTCCGGCTGGAACGGCGAAGAAGACGCCGGAACGGAGGTCAGGAGTGAGCCGAGGACGCGCCGAAGAGTTCAACCATGAAAGTGACGTGATGTCGGACGACAAGGAAGTGTTGTCGGCCGACAAGCAGGCTGTCGAGCGACACCTATGAGCTGTGGCCGACAGGTATTGAAAAACATGTTCGGGTCAGCGATTTTGATGTCGTAGCGCAGGTTATTCCTTCGAGCGAAGATTATCTTGTCGGACGACACCTAAGCATGTCGGCCGACAAAGTCCCAGATTTTGGAAATCGCGGCGGACGAGTTTCGTAATTGTTTTATTTCCTTTTTTTATTTCTTTTAGGGTTTTCTTTATGCCTATTTAAGGTTTTTCACGACATTGTTTACGTAGACATTGATATTGAATATTTATTTCGTGAGATATTTTCTCTCTTGGGTTTTTCGAATTCTTCCGGGTTCTACCAAAAGAATTCAACCGGCGAATCAACGAAGCCTTCATCCTTCGTTTGTGTGTCAACGTCGTCTCCGAATTATTGATTCAACGTCTCGTTGGGGTTTAGGGCTTTTTGAACCTAAATTATTTCGTGGGTTATGATTAAGGGTTTTGGGATCTCCACCAGATATTCTTTTCGATTATTCTGTATCTTCTTCGATTCCGAACGAGGTACGTATCAAGACGTGAGCTCACTTCAAATATGGTATTTTAATTGCATACTTTGTGGTCATTATTTAACATTTTGTCATTATTTTACTTTATGCATCTTAATTGTACACTTTGTCTAGAGTTCTTTTCATTGATGTCATTTATAAAGTTGCACACCATGTCTATAGACATTGGTCAATCACCGACTATTGACTAGTTTGGAATCGGTTTTCAATCCACGGTCAATTGAAAATAGAGTGCACAAACGAGATTGTTACAATATTGATATAAACCATTTCAAAATACAGTGCACAAACGAGATTGTTACAATATTGATATAAACCATTTCAGAAGAAAATATTTTAACTATGCATTGATATAGAGGTTTTAGTGTACTATGCATTGATATAAACCATTTCAAAGAAAATATTTTACTATGCCAAACAGGAAATATTTGGACCCTAGTTAGGTAGTGAGACATCCAAAAATTATTATCCAATTTTCAAATAAAACATCACTTAATAAGAGAAAATCATTTTTTTATTTAGGAAACTTTTAAAATATGGATAGTATTGAATTGAAAACTTCAGTTTAACATTTATAAACCAAAAAAATAAAACTACATAAAAATATAAAACTAAATACGGAAAAATTGCACAAAGTTACTTTGAACAAAAATGGCAAATTATTAGTTGGACCCCTACCCTATGCAATTCTAGGTGGTCCCCTTTTGCGATATTTAAACATGACATTTTTTCAACTCTCATTTTTTTCTTTTTTTTTTCTCTTTTTTGTCACCCGTTTTTTTCCTCTCTCGCAACATCAGAAAACTACAAACCCTCAAAATTGACGGTGCTCGACGGCTCCGGCGACCGGATCCTAGTCCTCGCCCATGACTTCAGCACCGA
This sequence comes from Euphrasia confusa, assembly GCA_954870475.1. NCBI lineage: Eukaryota > Viridiplantae > Streptophyta > Magnoliopsida > Lamiales > Orobanchaceae > Euphrasia > Euphrasia confusa. Next base: position 15,082,333 of record OX940967.1, read on the forward strand.
CCAATTCGCTACTTCATCCGCGAACCGCATCATCCTCTACGACCTCGTCTGCGCCGAAGCGTCAACCCCGATTACTTTGACTTCCACCGCTACACCTCCATCGACGCCTTCGTTGAAGACCTCCTCTTCATACTCGACGCCCTCCACGTCGACCGTTGCACCTACGTCGTCCACTCCATCTCCGCCACCATCGGGATCCTCGCTTCCATCCGCCGCCTCGACCTCTTCTCAAAGCTCATCCTTATCCGCGTCTCGCTAAGGTAATCATTTATTAATTATAATTAATTTATTAATTGTAACCCTAAATTAATTTATCCCCAAATTGAATTGAATTAGATTAGGTTTCTGAACGATAAGAATTACTACGACGGGTTCGAGGATGGGGAGATCGACAAGGTGTTCTCAGCGAGGCGTGGGTAAACGGATTCGCGCTGCTGGCGGTGGGGGCGGACATGCCGGAGGCGGTGCGGGAGTTCAGCCGGATGCTATTCAACATGAGGTCGGACATAACGATGTTGGTGTTCGTGTCGCAGATGGTATTGTATCTTGTTACGTTTGGAATTCTTCTATATTTTATTTTTATTTATATTTTTTTAAAAAATTATTTTAGTGTTTCTAAATAGTTCGTGTGGTTGTGAAGCTACAATTGTGTGGAAGTTCATCCTCTGGATTTCTTCACTAATTGTGGGAAGATTCGATTTTATTGCTGGGACACAGCTGGTCAGGAGAAATTCGGTGGCCTAAGAGATGGATACTAGTAAGTATATATTGTGTGTATATACTTGTACTTGTATGTTTATTCACGTCACTTTGGTATCTCTGTTATTGTTTACATTCATTTCTTATCACCGGTTGACGTTTTTTTCTTCCATTATCCTTCACTCTGGGATGAAGGTGTAAATTAAACAGGGCGATTTGGATGTATTCTTGTTCTCCTTAAATTGTTTTAATTTAATTTGCTCGTTTTATTTATCAAGTACTTGTTACAAATTTATACAGCATCCACGGACAGTGTGCAATCATTATGTTTGATGTGACGGCTCGATTGACTTACAAGAATGTTCCAAGTGGCATCGTGACCTTTGTCGATACATTTCTAGTCTTTTACTGCATTTTGAAGGTGGTGTTTCAATATAAGCTTGGTAGTCCTATTTTATCGATACATTTCTAGTCTTTTACTGCATTTTGAAGGTGGTGTTTCAATATAAGCTTGGTAGTCCTATTTTACCTTTGAATGTCAGGGTCTGTGAGAATATCCCAATTGTGCTATGTGGGAACAAGGTTGATGTGAAGAACAGGCAGGTGAAGCCTAAGCAGGTGACTTTCCACAGGAAGAACTTGCAGTACTATGAGATTTCAGCAAAGAGTAATTACAACTTCGAGAAGCCTTACCTGTACTTGGAAAGGAAACTTGCTGGGGATGCTAACTTGCACTTTGTCGAGTCTCCTGCACGTGCACCACCAGAAGTTCAGATTGATTTGGATGCACATCAAATGTATTACCTCCGTCAAAAGGGTATTTTTGTATTCTACTGTTTTTAGTAGTGAGTTCTACTCTGTTTTATATTGAATTTTACTGTATTATGAATACTTTTCTGCTGTGTTTTTTTATAATGGCGAGGGTAGTTACGTTGTGCACCTTATTCCTGAAGATCAAGGATTAGAAGTTGTTTCTCCAAATACAAGTTCCAGATTTTCCGTAGTGTTATATGATTCTGTCTTATGATTATTTTGTTTTTTGGCAACATTGTGATAAAGAAGATATTGATCTTTTAGTGTTGATGATGATATTGACTTTTTATTGTTGATTTTTAAAAATGATGTATGGTTCCATTTTTTTGTAATTCTTATTTTATTAAATAAATTTCATTCATGTAATATATGTTGTTTATTTCATATTAGGAATTCGTTAGTTATAAATATAGTAGAATATAGATACAAATACAGTACAATTACAAATACAGTAGAATATTGATATAAAGAGAATAAAATTCATTAATAAATAAAGTAGAATTTATTAACAATTGATATAAAGAAAATAAAATTAATTAATAAATGGAGTAGAAGTCATTAACAATTGAAGAAATTAATGATATAAAGAGAGTAGAATGCACTACTACATGCAGTAGAACTCATTAGAACATGGCGCCGTCCTCGATTATAGATTGCAACTTCGATACAAGACCTTTTGAAACTAGACCTACTTTTGGGTTAAAGGTTTAGAGTTTATGGTTCAGGGTTTAGGTTTTAGGGTTTATGAGTTCTACTCGATTATTGTTCGCCTCCCTCGATTATTGTTCGCCTCTCTCGATTATTGGAGAATTCATCAATAAATGGAGTAGAATATGATACGAAATAGAGCAGATTGCACTACTAAATGCAGTAGAACTCATTAGAACAAGGTAATGTCCTCGATTAATGTTCGCCTACCTCGATTATTGTTGCCACTTCGATACAAGACCTTTCGATACAAGACCTCCCCTTTATCCTTTTATTAAAATTCGTGAGCCACCGAAGGTGACCGTAATCATTCACCTCCCTCGATTAGTGTTCGCCTCCCTCGATTAGAACAAGGTATTGCCCTCGATTATTGTTCGCCTACCTCGATTATTGTTGCCACTTCGATTATTGTTACCGCTTCGATACAAGACCTTTCGATACAAGACCCCTCCTTTATCCTTTTATTAAAATTCTTGAGCCACCGAAGGTGGCCGCAATCATTCACCTCCCTCGATTATTGTTGCCTCCCTCGATTAGTGTTCCCCTCCCTCGATTATTGTTGCCACTTCGATACAAGACCTTTCGATACAAGACCTTTCGATACAAGACCCCCCCTTTATCCCTTTATTAAAATTCTGAAGCCGCCGAAGGTGGCCGTAATCATTGTTTGCCTCCCTCGATTACTGTTGCCTCCCTCGATTATTGTTGCCACTTCGATACAAGACCTTTCGATACAAGACCTTTCGATACAAGACCCCCCCCCTTTATCCCTTTATTAAAATTCTGAAGCCGCCGAAGGTGGCCGTAATCATTATTTGCCTCCCTCGATTATTGTTGCCTCCCTCGATTATTGTTGCCTCCCTCGATTATTGTTGCCACTTCGATACAAGACCTTTCGATACAAGACCCCCCCTTTATCCCTTTATTAAAATTTTGAAGCCGCCGAAGGTGGCCGTAATCATTGTTTGCCTCCCTCGATTATTGTTGCCTCCCTCGATTATTGTTGCCACTTCGATACAAGACCTTTCGATACAAGACCTTTCGATACAAGACCCCCCCTTTATCCCTTTATTAAAATTCTGAAGCCGCCGAAGGTGGCCGTAATCATTGTTTGCCTCCCTCGATTATTGTTGCCTCCCTCGATTATTGTTGCCACTTCGATACAAGACCTTTCGATACAAGACCTTTCGATACAAGACCCCCCCTTTATCCCTTTATTAAAATTCTGAAGCCGCCGAAGGTGGCCGTAATCATTGTTTGCCTCCCTCGATTATTGTTGCCTCCCTCGATTATTGTTGTAGAATGCATCAATATATGGAGTAGAATATGATACGGAACAGAGTAGAATAGACTACTAAATGCAGTAGACCTCATTAGAACAACATAATGACCACGATAATTGTTTGCCTCCCTCGATTATTGTTGCCACTTCGATACAAGACCTTTCGATACAAGACCTTTCGATACAAGACCCCCCCTTTATCCCTTTATTAAAATTCTGAAACCGCCGAAGGTGGCCGTAATCATTGTTTGCCTCCCTCGATTATTGTTGCCTCCCTCGATTATTGTTGCCACTTCGATACAAGACCTTTCGATACAAGACCTTTCGATATCAAGACCCCCCCTTTATCCCTTTATTAAAATTCCGAAGCCGCCGAAGGTGGCCGTAATCATTGTTTGCCTCCCTCGATTATTGTTGCCTCCCTCGATTATTGTTGTAGAATGCATCAATATATGGAGTAGAATATGATACGGAACAAAGTAGAATAGACTACTAAATGCAGTAGACCTCATTAGAACAACATAATGACCACGATAATTGTTTGCCTCCCTCGATTATTGTTGCCACTTCGATACAAGACCTTTCGATACAAGTCCTTTCGATACAAGACCCCCCCTTTATCCCTTTATTAAAATTCTGAAGGCGCCGAAGGTGGCCGTAATCATTGTTTGCCTCCCTCGATTATTGTTGCCTCCCTCGATTATTGTTGCCTCCCTCGATTATTGTTGCCACTTCGATACAAGACCTTTCGATACAAGACCCCCCCTTTATCCCTTTATTAAAATTCTGAAGCCGCCGAAGGTGGCCGTAATCATTGTTTGCCTCCCTCGATTATTGTTGCCACTTCGATACAAGACCTTTCGATACAAGACCTTTCGATACAAGACCCCCCCTTTGTCCCTTTATTAAAATTCTGAAGCCGCCGAAGGTGGCCGTAATCATTGTTTGCCTCCCTCGATTATTGTTGCCTCCCTCGATTATTGTTGCCACTTCGATACAAGACCATTCGATACAAGACCTTTCGATACAAGAACTTTCGATACAAGACCCCCCCTTTATCCCTTTATTAAAATTCTGAAGCCGCCGAAGGTGGCCGTAATCATTGTTTGCCTCCCTCGATTATTGTTGCCTCCCTCGATTATTGTTGCCACTTCGATACAAGACCTTTCGATACAAGACCTTTCGATACAAGACCCCCCCTTTATCCCTTTATTAAAATTCTGAAGCCGCCGAAGGTGGCCGTAATCATTGTTTGCCTCCCTCGATTATTGTTGCCACTTCGATACAAGACCTTTCGATACAAGACCTCCCCTTTATCCCTTTATTAAAATTCTGAAGCCGCCGAAGGTGGCCGTAATCATTGTTTGCCTCCCTCGATTATTGTTGCCTCCCTCGATTATTGTTGCCACTTCGATACAAGACCTTTCGATACAAGACCTTTCGATACAAGACCCCCCCTTTATCCCTTTATTAAAATTCTGAAGCCGCCGAAGGTGGCCGTAATCATTGTTTGCCTCCCTCGATTATTGTTGCCTCCCTCGATTATTGTTGTAGAATGCATCAATATATGGAGTAGAATATGATACGGAACAGAGTAGAATAGACTACTAAATGCAGTAGACCTCATTAGAACAACATAATGACCACGATAATTGTTTGCCTCCCTCGATTATTGTTGCCACTTCGATACAAGACCTTTCGATACAAGACCCCCCCTTTATCCCTTTATTAAAATTCTGAAGCCGCCGAAGGTGGCCGTAATCATTGTTTGCCTCCCTCGATTATTGTTGCCTCCCTCGATTATTGTTGTAGAATGCATCAATATATGGAGTAGAATATGATACGGAACAGAGTAGAATAGACTACTAAATGCAGTAGACCTCATTAGAACAACATAATGACCACGATAATTGTTTGCCTCCCTCGATTATTGTTGCCACTTCGATACAAGACCTTTCGATACAAGACCTTTCGATACAAATATTCTACTTGTATAAAATACTTATACACATAATTTTTCGATACACCGTAATCATTGTTTGCCTCCCTCGATTATTGTTGCCTCCCTCGATTATTGTTGTAGAATGCATCAATATATGGAGTAGAATATGGTACAGAATTGAGTAGAATAGACTACTAAATGCAGTAGACCTCATTACAACAACATAATGACCTCGATTATTGTTTGCCTCCCTCTATTATTGTTGCCACTTCGATACAAGACCCCCCACTGTGTCCCTTTATAATCGAGGGAGGTGAACGATCACGGCCGCCTTCCGGCGGCCGTGATCGTTCACCTCCCTCGATTATTGTTCGCCTCCCTCAATTAGGCTGTATGGACTTATTCTTAGGGATTAGGGTTTAGGGGTTATTTTTAGGGTTTATGGTGGATTATATTATTCACTATAGTATAATCGATTATTAAACAGAGTAAAATGTAATTTATAAATAGAGTACTAGTAAAAATTGAGGAGACTGTGTTTATAAATTGTGTACATTACTAACTGGTGTAGAATGCATAAAGATAGTACAATACTAAGGTTTATGTTTTTAGGGTTTAGGGTTTGGGTTTAGGTATTAATGTAGTAGATATACTAATAAAGAGAGTAGAAGTCACTAACTATTTCAGAAGAATTCACTAATAAATGGAGTAGTTGTTGACACAAAACCTTTCGATTTTAGGGTTTAGGATTTAGGGTCTAGAGTTTTAAGATTTAGGGTTTTAGGTTTAGGTTTTATGTTTTAGGGTTTAGTAAAAGTTTCGAATAAAGTGATTAAAAAACAATATTGAAAATAATGTACAATAAATAGAATAAAGTTCATCTAGAGATTTAGTAGAATTTTACTGTTAATTGAGTAGAAATAAAAAATACAACTAGTTCATCAATCTAAATAACATTTTAGAATATAACTAGTTCATCAAATCTAAATAACATTTTAGAATCGATTATACTGTAGTGGATTATATTATTCACTACAGTAGAATCGATTATTAAACAGAGTACAATGTAATTTATAAATAGAGTACTAGTAAAAATTGAGGAGACTGTGTTTATAAATAGTGCAGAATAAATTACTAACGGGTGTAGAATGCATAAAGATAGTACAAAGAACAAATCCATTTTTCAGATTCCAATTCCACTACAGCAAATTCATATTCAGAACAGATTTAGATGTAATCAACAACACCCATGCTCAGTTTTAAATACAACTTGATCAATTTCAAATACAACTTCCATCAAATACAACTTCCACAATTTCAAATACAAATTCAATACATTACACTGAACTAAAGATGCAGTTTTCAAATGGGGTGCACTGTTTGTTCAAAGCTATACTTGGAAATGATCAAAGCTGCACTTTTCAAATGGGGTGCACTGTTTGTTCCTTGACATACTACTACTATCATAATGTATTTATTTTTGAAATGGAAGTTAAATGTTTTGAAAAAGTACATAAAAAAAATTCCTACACACAAGTACATAAACAATGTTGTTGATCTCTCTAGTCATTTTTATATCCTAAAAATCAATCCTCAGTCGTCATATCAAGAAAGGTACAGTTGGTCAATGCAAAGCAAGTTTATCGCATAGAGACTGATAAGCTCCGCTGCAAACCTTAAACTTCTCCTCCGCGACTACCTGAATAAATCAAGTTTACTTAGGTAGTCATCCCTATATAAATTTGTAACGACTATCAATATCATGCATAGACAAGTAAATCGGAAGCTAACCAATTACAAAAACAAAACGACTTATATCAATACCTTGGAAGAGCCCTGGTGGCAATCAGGATGCCATTTTAGTGCACATGCTCGATATCTGAAAACGAGGTTCTTCTTATAGGAATTCAAAAAAAAAAAAAAACGAGTTATATCAAATTTTGCAAGAGAACTCACGCGTTTTTAACATCGTCTAGGTTCAAAGGGCCCGATACACTAAGTCCAAGAGCACGCCTCTGGGAAGCCATGTGGTCCGACGTGGATTTCTTCGCATAATAATAATTTGACGACGAATCATATTCTTCATCAGACTCGTATTTCCCGCGACCAGAATTCTTGCCAAAGAAGTCTGAGTAACTAGACGAGCTCCTGTATCGTTGTTCACCATCCAACGTGAAGGACCAATAGAAGCCTTTGTTCCCACCGAATGCCGAGCGAAAAAATGTTTCCAAATCCATATCCTCATAAGCATTGTCATCGCAAAAATCAAAATCGCAACCAATCTGGCAGCAGAAAAAAAGAACAATAAACAATTCATATCAAACTTGCAAGCTGAGATGAAATTAAAATTGGATGGAAAAGATGATTTATAGTTACTTTATGTGGATGATGAAAGTGAGATGAAGAATTCCCAATTTTAAGAATTTAGGTTAAACTGAGATGAAACAATCATACAAATCAGTGTTTGTATTTCAACATGTAATCTGAGAAGAAATTGAAATTGGAAAAAATAGGGTTTATAGTTACCTTGTACGAAGTTTCGTTGATGATCGGCGCGGTGGTTGTTGCGTGGTGCGGTGGTTGCTTCAGTGGATGTCTCGGCGCTGTGAGGTGGTTTTCGCGGCGCTGTGATTTCTTCGATGATCGGCGCGGTGGTTGTAGCGGCGTTGTGATTTCGCCGCGGCGGAGACGAACAGCCCTATGGCTACGGCGAGGAACGCGATGAGTTGAGATGAGAGCTGAGAGGGCGATGAGTTGAGATGAGAGCTGAGAGGGAATAGATTGAAATGCGTATAGGGGTCGATTTTTTTGGCCCAAATTGATTTTATATTTGGGCCGGGGACCACGTAGATCGTATGAGCCCCATTTTATATTTGGGCCGGGGACCACGTAGATCGTATGAGCCCCTACCCCATGGTATAGGCTCTCAACAAAAATGAACAAAAAATCAAATACCTAAGATAACAAGAATATATAAAAAAAACCTACATTAAATGTCGTTGGCAGTTCAACATTTTCCAAACACGAAATACTATTACTAATTAACAAAATGATTACTAGATGTTTTAAAATCTGCAGGTTCAAGTCAGAGTAGGATACAACCAATTTCTAACTACACCGAAGGTTTCTTTTTCTTCTTCTTTCCCTCAGTTTCGGCAGCAGCAGCTGGAGTGTCTACTTCCATCTTGTCAACCTTACTCTTCTTTTTCTTCTTCTTAGCCGTACCATCATCAACAATTGATCCATTCACATTACTCTTTTCCTTCTCTTCTTCATCTTCCATTTTTCGCTTTTCCTTCTTTTTCTTCTTCTTTTCAGTTGTGGGTTCCTCGTTGTCATCTCCGTTCACAATAGCAGTAGGCTCATCATCTGCAAAAAGTAAAATAAACATTTGAAGACCAGATTATCACAGATTATCGTTTACTCAATTTCGTAATATCAGAAAGTCTATTCACATCTACAGATAAGAAAATAAGCAAACCTTCGCCATCAATTTTATCAATAGCAGATTTCATCACATCCAGATTTTTACGTGGAGCTACTCCCTTGTCATAAAACTCCAGCCTTTCTTCAACTTGTTCACGGAGTTTCTCACCAAAAGTTGTGGTGTTTTTGTCTGAAAAAAATTATATTATGAACCATCCACAATCATTAAACTTTTATCTAACCATGAAAAGTTTGAAATAGAATAGAAAAATAGTTACCCAAGAAACAATCAATGCGAGAAGCAATTGAACACTTGTTAGCCAGATAGCGAGCCATACGGCCTTTATTTCGGGCAGAAGCACGTCCAATGAAGGAAGAATGGAATATGAGACCATACTTTGGAGTGTTTCCACGGGTTTTCAGCGCCCTAAGGACGTATAGTACAAGCACACGAAAAAGAGATGCTCAAAACAAAAATTAAAAATTTCATATACATTCCACAAAAGTCAATGAAGAAATACATTAGTTACAACAAGTAATATAGGGTTTTAACTTACTATAAGAAAATGTGAAAACAAAACCACACCTCAAATTTAATGAAGAGTCAAAACTAAAAGACTACTAGCTTTTGGTATTATATAAGTAATTTTTTTTTTATAAAATGTTTATTACTTTCAAAGGGTAAAACAAAGAAATGTCTCGGTGGTACTGTATGTAATTAACCATTAATAAAAAGAACAAAGCAGATAAGGGCATGCACTAAAAAATAGTCAACAGATTATGTCGGCTTTCGTAAAGTACCTAAACAAAGCCTTCTCAGCTCCAAGAATCTGCAGGGTTGATGAAGGACACTTTGCCAAGTTGGTGAGACTACCAGCATGAGAAATCAAGCGTGCACCAACGACTTCACCAATCAATGCAGCCAAATTTGGAGCAATGTCGTTCATTTTGGCAACAAGATAATCATAGAGCTTTTTCCTGTACTCAGCAAGATCCATCACTCTCTGAGCGAATTGCTTTACATTAATCAAGTCGATTGGAGAAAGATCCTGTCCTGAAAAAAGAAACAGATAAATTTGAGTGTCAAATAAGGGGGAAGTAATATGAAAACACAAACAATGCATAATATTATATATTAAATACCCATCGATGCTTTGGCAGCCTCTATAATCTCCTTTGCTTTATCTTCGTCTCCGACTATGTCTGTCAGACTTGAAAGATTGTCTTCAGACAACTGTGATTTGTCCTCCACATACTTGGCAACTTTGGCATATAGATAGTTGTCATTGACAATCTTAACCAATTCAGGGAAGTGCCAAGAGTACCATTCTCTGAAACAATAAACAGACAAAAAAAAAGATAAACTCCAAACAAATCAGATAATGAACAACTATAGATAATGAATGAATTGCGATCAATACATATTGCTTATCTCAGAAAACTAGGAAAATAAATCCAAAAGTGAAATGGCAGCAGCATAAAAGGAATTCATAAAATGACCACATGAAAGGAATGCACTGACCTTACTCTCATGGAAAAGGAATTGACATCCTTATCGAGGGTATCGAGCAGAAAGATCGCCTGAATAACCATATTATCTACGCGGTTGACATTGAATTTCACCTTTGCCCTACTGTAACTGTGGCCCAGACCAAGTTGAGCTTTCTCCAAATCTCCAGGCTGATCAGATCAAATCAAAAGGGAAGAACCCAGAAACAATAAACATCATTAAATAATCCCAAAAGGCAATAATATTTAAAAGATTGAAAGGAAAAAAAGTAGAAACCTTTAGATTATCAATGAAACGGCCAAAATGCAAGCGCACGCCTCTAAGTATCTCATGAACAAATTCATTGCTTTGGCAAGGAATCTTAGTCACTTCAGTTATATGTGAGCCAAGCTTCGACTCTGCCACTCCCAAACTGAACTTGGATTTCTTGCCTTCTTTAACCTTTGGCAATGAAAGCTCCAAGAAGTTCCTCAGCTCGTCGGTCATTTGACCTTAATCACACAACATCACAAAGGGACGTCTCAAATAATTATCAAGACTCAACTATTACAGGTGAAAGACACTCATTGAAACATCAAATCTCAGACTTTATATTTCCAAAGAACTCATTCGAACGCATAAAACATAATCCAAATACAGTTAAAAGTCATATCACATGTAGAACTCATTCAAACGCATAAAACATAATCCAAATACAGTTAAAAGTCTTTCCGTTTTTACCTTCAGACACAGCGCTGATTTGGTTGAGAGCATCAAGCGCAGACTCGAAGGGACTGAATCCGGTGAGCTTTACGACCTTACCGAACCGGTCCAGGTCAGAAACGGAGCTCCGAACCGCCTCCGTATTCTGCCCGATTTCATCAATACCGTGAGCTTGGAATAAACTGTATCCAGAAGCTGCTTCGTGCAGCACATACACCACCGTCGCCATTGCTATTATTCTTTTGCTCGCTCGGTATGTGGGTACTGTGAAATTAGGGTTTAGGGTTTAAATAAGTACTACTTATGTGTGGTGCCTCAATAATACCCCGTATGCTTGGGTTTGAACTCGGGCCCAATATACGAAGGCCATTTAAAATTAGATAGCAACGTCTTTCCCTGGGCCGTAAAATCGGATTGAGGGACGTGCCAAAATCTTCATAATGTTTGTTCAATCTCTTTCCTTAATCTATTTTTACTAATTCTACGTATAATTTTTTTATACAAATATAAAAAAAAATATTAATAGTAAATTTAATTACTTAAATAATTTATTTAAACCTAAATATTCTATAATATATTATTATTATATTTTTTAAACTATCTCAAATTTGAGTATTTATTTATATCCATTTGTAAAATTTAGTATACTTTTAGTCAATTTGATTCAATAATTTTAGTATATTTTTTGTTTAATCATTTGATTCAACAATTTATCCTTAGCAATATTGTAAAATTATATATAAATAATTTATATAATATATAGTAAGTTTTTTTTTATACAAATACATGTTGGTGATTTAAGTGAAATCTTAAATCATTTGTCATTTAATGTGATTGGAATTATTCAAGATTTTGTGTTGAACCTAAATCACTATAGTATGATCTTGGGGGTGTGGGGTGCACAATCATATAGAAGTGATACGAAACAATGAGTTGGATAAGTAAAAATATGCATGCTAAGTTTAATCACGTGGCTGCATGGATATGCATGGTATAATATGATTTATTATCATATTTTGCATGGTAAATTCGTAATTACATGAATAGGCATGTATGATTATCTGTAAGGGTGCGTTACGAATAGGTGTTTCACCAAAACATATCTATCCAACGAATAGGTGTGTCCCTTTCCAAAGGGTGTGTCTCTTTCCAAAGGGGTGTGTCCTTTACCAAAAGGTGTTTTATATCTATATAAAGGGATTGTATACTTCATACAATAAAAGCCTAAGAAACAAAGAAACAAAGCATTCATACAATAAACACCTTTGTTTATCAAAGCCTTGAGAAACAAAAAAAATCATAAAGTTTCATAAGTTGCTTGATTTCTAAGCCTAAGAAATCAAGTGTGATATTGTCTTATCCTCGAAGGGATTTCGTGTAACCTGGGCAATATAGGTCGAAATACTCTTTAAGGAAAGCGTGTTCAACGTGATTCAATTATGTATCCAAGCATCCATTCCAGAATCAAGACCGAATTCCCAACATTCTTAAAGAGTATTTTCATTTTCTGGAAATACGGAGAATGCTTAGATATGATGGCTTGATCAATTTCGATTGAGTAATGCATGAAGACAAGAGAGTGTGCGGGGCAAAACCATAATGACTTGAAGGGCCCGAGTAAATAGAAAGCAAGGCGCGGTACTTAAAAGAACAAGTGAGAACGCTCGTGAAAAAGGTAACACATTTTCAATGTATTAATTATGTCTTAAATTCCAAGTAATCTCGATCAGTCGGGGCGCGGTTGTGTTATGTGCATAAATTGCAACGAGTCTCGACTAGTCAAGACTAAAGTGCGTTCTGGAAAGGAAACGTCGAGTAATTTTGACCGGTAAAGAGCGCGTGTGTGTTTCGGTTAAAAAACACCAAGGTTTCTCAAAGGTCAGAGCGAGGTGCGTATTTCAAGCATGAAACGCTAAAGAGTCTGGACTGGTTGGTGTTCGTTGTGCAGCAATTGAGATGAAACGAATATCCGCGAGTTGACTCCAATGATTTGGACATAGTGGTTATACTAAGGATATTATGTGCAACATAATTATGTCTCATGAATGAGACATCGAGGCGTGCCTTGTAATAGGGCGTACTCGGAGGAAATCAATAATATGGAACCTTGTAAATGAGGCATATTGACTGGTTGAGACAAGTGTCTCGGATAACCCGTGAATCGCAGGGGCATTGCGACTCGAGGATGCACATAGGCATGCGACCTATGGTGATCTCATCTGTTTTATGTTTAACAGTGTAATGACTTTGACTAAAGTATATAGTCATGAAAAGTCAAAGAACTTTGACGTTATAATTAAACGTGGTTCATGAACTGATCACTCATGGAGAAATCTTTATAGATTTGATGAGATTAAAAGGAATTTAACTAATCATTTGACGAAGTGATTAGTTAGTGACTTGGTTGTAAAGTCAGTCATTGGGATGAGTTTAAAGCCAATTTTAATATTCAAATATAGGATACCCAATTCACTTCTAATGATATTAGAACATGAATTTAATGTGGAAAGCCTATATTTGAAATTGAAACACAAGCATATGTCCCAAAAGTTTGTGTTTGAACCTGCAGGTCATAGGTTGAAATTTATCTTAATAAATCTTTTGAAAAAATGCAATTGCAGGGCACGATATATAAAAGGATTTACCAATATGAGTGCGAAGTGTGGCAACTTCGGAGCTGTGGCTAAGCTTTATATGCACTCACGAATGGATAAGGACACATGGCCTATTTTGTGTCAGATTTCGTTATGAAATCGTTTTGAACTTGTGTGTGTTTTATCTTCAAGTATTCAAATGGGTTGATTGGTTCAATCTGTAAAGACAGAATGATTCTCGAATATTTGTAAAGTGTACTACACTATGATGAAAATTCAATCTTTGAGACATTTTCATCTTATGCATAAGTTTGGTTTTCTTTGTTAAAAGGTAATTCAAGGATTACACTTAAATGGGGGAAGGTTGTTGGTGATTTAAGTGAAATCTTAAATCATTTGTCATTTAATGTGATTGGAATCATTCAAGGTTTTTTGTTGAACCTAAATCACTATAATATGATATTGGAGGTGCGGAGTGCACAATTATATAGAAGTGATACGGAACAATGAGTTGGATAAGTAAAGATATGCATGCTAAGTTTAATCACGTGGCTGCATGGATATGCATGGTATAATATGATTTATTATCATATTTTGCATGGTAAATTCATAATTACATGAATAGGCATGTATGACTATCTGTAAGGGTGCGTTACGAATAGGTGTTTCACCAAAAGGTATCTATCCAACGAATAGGTGTGTCCCTTCTCCAAGGGGTGTGTCCTTTTCCAAAGGGTGTGTCCCTTCTTCAAGGGGTGTGTCCCTTTCCAAAAGGGGTGTGTCCTTTACCAAAAGGTGCTTTATATTTATATAAAGGGATTGTATACTTCATATAATAAAAACAATGAAAATCATATTCACACTACTAAAAAAACAGTCATAGAAATCGGGTATTACCCGATATAAATGAGTTATGCAACCGATGTCTATACTAGCCATATTTCAGACATCGGTTATAAACCGATATCTGTAAATCCATTTAAATCAGTTTTAACTATTTCAGTAATCGGTTATTGACCGATATCAGTATTAATATTTAAACCAGTTTTAATTGGAAAAATCGATATAATTGGACACATAAGAAATCGAGTATTAACCGATTTCGTTGCGAGCACATAAACCCGATATATGAAATATTATTTCCTATTTCATTTAATTAATAAAAAATGATGTCTTTTATAGTTTGATACATCATTTTACTCTTTTACAAGCGATGTCTTTAACACTAAAATCACACCAAATATATAAATATATTAATAAAAACATCAATACCATAATATTAATTTGCTTCAATAATATCCTAAACATTGTTAATATTAACCAATATCCAAGACATTCGATCAAACACCGATAGAAATCCAAAACATGATCGAAAATAAACATCATAAATAGCCGATAAACAACAGTTGGAGGCTCAGACACTCTCTTAATAAAATACCCATTGATGCTTTGGCAGCCTCTATAATCTCCTTCGCTTTATCTTCGTCTTCGGCTATGCTTGTCAGACTTGAAATATTGTCAAACGTAAAATGCAAGTGCACGCCTCTAAGTATCTCATGAATGGAAGATGTAACTCCATCTACCTGTGGAAGAGAAAGGTGACCCCCTACCCATGCCATTGATTACCAAAGAAAACAAATGAAATAAACATATATATTCGAAGTGATCATTAACTGTCGAAGTGATCACTCCTATGCTACTAAAAAGCTAGCACAATCAAGCATAGTGGGGTAGCCAGTACGAGAAATTGAGGTGGGTCGGAGAGATTAGTATTTATAAAAGGAAAAATATCCAAGCAGCACCTGACTTTTCGTCGTTCCAATAGCCAATAGAGCAATCTCCATCCATTGCAAATTAGAAAGCTTCCTCTTCAGAAACAGCCTAAACATGGAAATCATATTATCTGGTTGTAACTATAGAATGTCAAGAGTTACATGAAATAAAACAAATGCTCAAAATATTTAAACTTCTAAAAGCAGGTGTTCATGTGAATCAAGGATGAGAGTTTGAGTGGTGCACCTGAAAAATATTCCAGTCCTGTTCCATCAACCACAAAAATGTATCAATTTTTCTCTGAGGGAGAAAAAACGAAGAAGCCAAGAATGCACGTTTTAATCAACTTACAGAACTTTCATGGCGAAAGTGTTCATCCACCAAATGTAGGTATTGAAAACGAGGTAGTCCACATCCTTCCAATTCTTGTCGTGCTTCTTGATGGAGCCAGACATGATGATCCAGTTCAAGATGCTGTACTTGTTCGGGTCGTCTGAGTTTGACTCCACGAGGAATGGGGCTCAGTAAAACTCCATAGTAGCATTGTAATCCTGCCAGATTGAATATATGAATGCATGATCTAGCTACATAATCAAGATTAACTAATTCTAATATTAGCAATAATTAAACGAAAAAGAAAAAAGACTGACCTCAATTCTGAACACATATAAGGAACCAGTCTTGTTCTAGCTCTTCCTGTCCGGTGGGACGACAGATTGAACGAAACATATCATCGATTCCTATTGATTCCGATTCAACGAGTTCCCAACAAACATCATCCTCTTGTTCCTCAGCTTCTCAAACAATAATCGCGGTCGAAACCTTTCGTTATTCGCAATCGAAACCAGCAAAATCGATTAATTCCAAAAAAGTACACCATATAATTAAAACAGAGTAATTACCACAATTAAACAATAATTAATTGATGCTTACTTAGGCAAAGAGAAATCTCTGGGCTGCCATCTCCAATTCTGGTACGAAGAATTTTTCCATCCATTCCTCATACAGGTTACCTGCGTCGTGAGAAACTCGTACTCGTCCTCCTTGTACAGCGGGTGGGTGACGTCATCGTACACCCATCGCCCTGTGAACAGATCGCAATCCTTCCGCGAGATCTCGATTTCCTCTTCCTCATCCGAGAAGATTTCGGAGTCGTGCTTCGCGGAGATCTGCGGAGACGCGGCGATGAACCTGTTCGGCTTCGCCGAGAATTTCGGGAGGGGCAAGAGGATTTGTCGCCGGAGAAAATGTTCCGCGTGCTCGATTTGTGGCCGGAGATCGAATCGTTTTCTCTCAAGAGTCCCTGTCGCAGGAGAGGACCGAGGCGGAGGCGGTGTTGGAGGTGGAGGAGGAGGAAGAAAGTGAGGCCGCGAACCTTTGTCGTGAATTAGGGTTTTTTTATTGAGAGAAATGGGGAAGAAGATGAGTTGGTGTTTGAGATATAATAAGGAAAATCTTACTTAAAATTTTTAAAAATTTTTTTTATCACATTTAAATCGTTGTTACATTTACAATCGATATTATTTACAATCGATATTATAGAGTAAAGATTTTTTAAAAATATCAATTAAATCACTTACACAATACAAGTGATTTTATTGTTTTTTAAAACGATCTCATTTAAATCGATTTCATTTAAAAATGATATTATAATTCAAATTTAAATCAGTTATTTTTAAAGTGATTAAAATATTAACACTTATATCGGGCGCATTTGGAGATGATTTAAATGAAGTGATGTCTATGACTCTGTTTTTAGTAGTGTCATATGAACACACAAGAACACCTTTGTTTATCAAAGCCTTGAGAAACAAAGAAATCATAAAGTTTCATAAGTTGCTTGATTTCTAAGCCTATGAAATCAAGTGTGATATTGTCTTATCCTCAAAGGGATTTCGTGTAACCTGGACAATATAGGTCGAAATACTCTTTAAGGAAAGCGCGTTCAACGTGATTGAATTATCTATCCAAGTATCCAATCCAGAATCAAGACCGAATTCCCAACAATACATTCAGTATAAATAAAAATAAAAATAATATTAAAATACTTATTATTTTTAATTTTTATATTAAATAATTGCATTAAATCAAATTAATATGCCTACAGTAATACTCAAATACTTATTATTTTTATTTTTAATATTAAATAATTGCGTTAAACCGCTTTAAACCAAATTAATTTGCGTAAAATAACAAAAATACTTTGAATTTTAAAAGTTATGTGTTTTTTATTAATAAAAAGATTAATTAAAAAATACATTTTTTTTGTAACAACCAGTTTTAAATTATTTTAAACTCCTAAAAATCTTTAATTTAATTTTAATTTAGTTTAAACAAAATCTCAGACCATGATTTGAGCCCATTTTTTTGTTTTATTCTATTCTATTTTATCACAACCCAATAAATATAAACTCCATTATACATCCTATAGCTCATA
The DNA here is from genome assembly GCA_954870475.1 of Euphrasia confusa. Lineage (NCBI taxonomy): Eukaryota > Viridiplantae > Streptophyta > Magnoliopsida > Lamiales > Orobanchaceae > Euphrasia > Euphrasia confusa. The sequence continues at coordinate 15,100,219 of OX940967.1, forward strand.
AACTTTAAGTCCACCCGAAACAAATTCCGGTAAACTCTTAATTCCTGTTCAGTAGATAGATGACTCAACTCTTATCATCTCCAACAAACCTACGTCAAAACCAACTCCTATAAATACCATACCACAAATATACATTTACATACACTGCAAACTCTTCTCAAAACTTAACCACGAAAATGACTCCAAAACCCTTTGTTCATTCTGAGGTAGAAGAATTGACTCTAACGCAACTCGTAAATGAGTCGGGCTACTATCGAAATCCCATCCCCGAAAACCAAATCGAGAATTTTCCTTAACCCATCATATCAAGCTGTTCATCCGACCGTTACCTCCGTCGCTGGAAACCAGAATAGTCGAAAATCGCATCAGGGCAGGCCGAGCACCTACTTTCGGGGACCTCTCGATCGAACTCCGATCAGGTGGAGAATACAAATGCTAAACCTCTAGCTCGGCCGGAAATCGAACATCGTCCGTGAGACGAGAAGGCGTATCCTGTTGGAAAAATTGGAATAAAATATTTGGTTTGACCAATATTTGACTGATTTTTTATGGCTAAATATTAATTCAAGTTGGAATTAATTTGTTGATAATTTTCTACGATGTTGCGTAGTTAATTATATTATTTTATTTCGTCAAGATCCGATTTTTTGGTGAGTGAGAATTAAACGAATGACTTAGCAAGTGAAAAGGCATTATTGACACACTCAAATCGACCGCCCACTCATGCATGATTTCCCACCGTATGTCTCATTCTAATTGGGGGCATGGTTGCCCGCCATATGTCTCATTCTAATTGGCCCTCAAATCTTTAAAAAATTCTTATATTAAAACTATTATAATTTTTTATATATTTATCAAAACTAAAACATAAAAATACTAAAGATTAGCCTTTATATATAAAGGTAAATTGTAATTTTCTTGTATTATATTTTAAGATATTATTATGTTTTCTAATTATATTTTAAGACTGTTTTTCAAAATTAAAAAGTCTATCATACCCTTTAGATTACAACACGTTTTATTTGGAGTAATTCTAATCTCGTTTATATTCATTTAACATTTTTCTTTCATAAAGAAACTGTCGAGGAAAAAAAAGTTGAACATAATTGAATTTTGAATGAATAAAAACGAGATTAGACTTTACAACTTTTGATTGAATTTTCTCATTATATTTATTTATTTTTGTTGAAAAATGTGTTCATCTTCTTAATCACCAATTTTTTTTCAAATTACCATTGAAGAGGAAGACGAGCCCCGATACGACGTCGCGAGGACAAAGAGGAAACCAAAAATCAGATTCGGCCGAGACAAAACGATCGAGGGCGAGGGCCTAGATCGAGTTCTGGTTCAATGTCGAGGAAGCCATTGTTGGAGACTACTTGTTTGCGAAAAGTCCCCAACGAGATTTCAACCTCAAGAACGAGTTGTGGGGCGTCTATGTTCCCGAGCGTAGGGCACACGAGTAGGGACATCGTCCTCGCGAAATTCATCAAGGCAAAGGCATGCACGGAATCTTGACGTCGCTCTGGAGGGCCTTGAGATGGCGGGCCGAGTTCCGGGACGGGGAGATTAGCCCGAACGAGGATAAGTTGTTCTTGCTGTTCGAGGGTAATCGACTTTGGTTCGCCAAGGGGAGGATAGGTTGTTCTTGTTGCCCAATTTTTATGCTATTTTCGTTTATAATTTCGTTTAATTAATTGAGTTACCAACAATTCCCAACAATTTGCTTAGTTTTGTTCTTAATTATGGATAATATAATTACCAATTTATGATAGTTTTGTTTTTTAATTTTGTGTATTAGAATTATCAGCTTCGATCCTAATTTTGTGTTATATAATTACTCGTGTTTCTAATTTTGTGTTACACAATTTGCAGTTTTTTGATAGTTCCGTTTGTGTAATAGAATTATCACTATACTGCTAGTTTAGTGCCTAATTTTATAAGTTAGTTTCGTACTTAGTTTTGTATAATATAATTATTAGTTTTTTGTTAGTTTCGTTCTTAATTTTGTAATTCGCTCCTAATTTTATAAGCTAGTTTTGTTTCGAGTTTTGTATAATATAATAATTATTTTTTTGCTGGTTTCGTTCATAGTTATTAGTTTTGTAATTCGCTCCTGGTTTTATAAGCTAGTTTTATAGTTTTGTATAACATAATTATTACTTTTTTGCTGGGCACATTACTTGATAGCTAATCATGTGATTAAGAAATTATATTTGTCTTAAAAATTTGCGAAACTATACAAGTATGTAAAGTACTACTCCTGGTATCTATTTATCAAGATAGTTTGGTATCTATTATCAAGATATTTACAAGTACACTGATATCTATCTACTAGATTGATATCGAAATCGTATATAATTCATGTAACTGAGGTTGAACCATCAAAACTTTAAAATTTTTATTTTTGTATGTAACCATAAATTCACATGAAAAATTCATTTGAGAACGAACCAATAGTTTTATATCAACTAATAAACTATTACACTTTGAACAATTACATCAATAAACCAACTAGATAAAGTGCATATATAAATAGCAACACACAACGTTTTTGCTCGTCTGCCCCCGGAGCGTATGAGCTGCCCGACAATGCGACATTGTTGCCCTGCACGTACTGCCTTGCAAGTTGCAATCGAGCTTACACAGTAGGACGAGGATCAGCCACGCCACTAGTCCGTGATTGCCTCCGCCGTCGGGTCTTCATCGCCTCCGGTGGTGTGATGGAGAAATAGGATTTCGGCAACGGAATCCCCGAGTTCAGCAGCCAATCCATCACGATGTCAAAGAAAATATACAACCATTTCAAAATCCAAGAATGAACCAAAATCAAATCAATGTACAACTAAAAGAGCTCCATAACAAGTAGTTTCATGCCAAAAAAAAAGGCTCATATAGCAACATCAATGCACAAATACTCAAGTTAATATCACTACCCATTTAAGGAAACCCGTAATGGAAAATTGCCTGAGTTTGAGAACAAAGTATCATAGTTTCTATATTGTTGTAGGTAGGATCATGCATGGAGCAAATTCTCTAGAACCTAACCAAAAAAAACATTCAAGTACTAACAAACACGAGTCACGAGTGCTACAACATCATAGTTTCTATATTGTTGTAGGTCGTTTCTATATACAATGTTAGTGTTACAACATAAACGGGAAAATCCCCCACCACATTCACATCAAATTAAACACAAACTGAATTGTCAATATCAAAACTTTGAACACTCACTGCTAGTAACAAACAAGAAAGCCCCAAAAATCACAAGAATAAAAAAAAAAATCATTCTAAATAAAAACAGGCTATCAAGGATTGAAACTACGAAAATTCACAATTTACTAAATAGTTTCAAGGTAAGTAGATCGAATATCTTAATCAATTGGAATAACTATTGGAAAACAATTACAGATGGGAAAAAACTAGGTCAAACAACCCCCAAAACGTAATATTGTAAATTATATAGACGAAAATCACTGTATGTGTACAATTTATATCAAATTGCTACACTGAAAATCAAAACTAGTTTCAGTGACAACTAACCTTAAAGCCGATAAAGCCGTCGATTATCTTTTTCGCCGGGTGTCAGTCGGATTCGGAATCTTGCTTCTCAAAATTTCTGAACGCCTTCAATCGGTTGAGGACTAGTGAGATTTTGGGTGAGACGGGCGAGAGTTTTGTTCCGCACAATTTCAACCATGATTTCTTTGATATGCGTCGTGTAGAATTTTTTTATGTAGTTTTGTTAGCGAGATCTGGATTAATAGTGAAACTAATCTTTTAAATATAGTATAAATGATTCTGTATTTTATGTAATCATTCAAAACTAAAAGAAAATGGTAGTTTTGGAAGTTTTTACTATTTTACAATTAATCTAAAGATTAGTATTTAACTATATTAAAACACTTAGAACTTAATGTTTCTGTGAATCCCCCAAAATTATATCTTTTCATTATCAACAAATCAAGATCAATCTTAACATAATTTAATATATTAATAAAAAATCTCTTGTTACCTCTTAATAAATTCAATTTTAATATAATTTATTTTTATTTTATTTTATTTTTGTGTTATTTGATTTATTAAAATAATGTAAATGTAATTAAAAAATACGTTAGGTTTAAAATTATTTTATTTTTATAAATAATAATTAATTAAATATATAAATAAAATAAAATATATTTATTAATTGATAAAATTAATAATATATAAATTATTTTTTATTGGGTAGGTTGAGTTTGAAGCTATGATACCCGGACTTGCCGGAAACCGGAAACGTACCCGTGTCGACATGACACGACACTGACACGGGTACGAGAATTGTGTCAGATCCGGTCAAAATGACCGGATACGTTGACCGTATAAATGAGGAAAAAAAGAAAAAAAGCTATGACGGAGATGCGCTCCTGAATCAAGCTATGATGAATTGAAGACTTGATTTTTTAATGAGAATTGAGAGACGGCAGTGAAGAACTGAAGAAGATGATGAAGTGAAGAAGACAAAGAAAGAATAGAAAAAAACTTGCGGCGGTTAGAGTATTAGGTTTTTTTTACCCATTTTAATGATTTTAAAACAATATTCTAGAAGAAATTTTTTATTCCTATTTTAAAGAATAGGAATATAGAAAATCAGATTCAATACGTGTGATTATTTTAGTAGATTATTTTATTAGTATTTTTAATAATACAAAGAGTCAACATAAGAATAAAATCCATCCTATTCAGAGAATGTAGGATTAATTAAGATTTTTATTTAAGAGTCAGAATAGGAATAATTTCATCATGTTCATTGTACGTAGATTAATTAAGATTCACGATACGTAACATTGATTAAGATTCACGCACGTACTTGTCCTATAAATAATAACATAAACTAGAGCAAAATTCACACAAAAAAAAATAATGTCTTCTTCAAACAAAGGAAAAGAAAAAATGGGTTTTAGACCACAAAAAAATAACTTTGATGATACACCGTTCTGGAATCACGTCAAAGTTATAAGTCTGGCGTCCGTAGGAGGCGGAAATAGAGTATGGTCTTGTAATTATTGTAACAAAAAAGTTACAGGATCATATTCTAAGGTGAAAGGTTATTTACTACGAATTCCTAGACAAAACGTGATGTTGTGCAATTCAATTTCAGATGATGTTGCCAAGATGATCAAAGCAGAGCATGAAAACGCCGAGAAGAACAAGTCAAATAGAGCAATTCATGCTAGGAAGCAATCCGATTTTCTGAGCTTACCCCGTGGCACCGATCTCTTGCAAAATAAAAAAAAGAAAAGGTTCGATAGAACATGCTTTTAATGTTGTCGATAGAGATGTTGCCGATAAGTTGTGTGCAAGAATGTTTTATGCTTGTGCTCTACCATTCAACCTTGTTCGCAGCCCACAATTCAGAAAGTATTCTCTCTTTCTGGCCAACAACAATTTATCTAGCTATGTGCCTCTGAGTTATGATAGATTGCGTACGACTCTTCTGGCACAAGAAAAAGCTCATATTAATGTGAAACTTCAACACATTCCAGATAGCTGGAATAAAAAGGGGGTGTCTATTTGTTCTGATGTTTGGATCGATATTCAAAGAAATCCCCTAATAAATATCATGGCAGCATCGGAAAGTGGAGAAATGTTCATCTTATCGACCAATGCAACCGGAGAGGTAAAAGATGCTAATTTTGTTGCCAATATTTTTTTTAATGCAATTGAAGGAATTGGGTCGAATAATGTTGTGCAAATTATTACCGACAATGCTAGTAATTATAAAGCTGTTGGGGTAATTATTGAGGAAAATTTTCCTCACTTTTTTGGACACCTTGTGTGGTGCATAGCTTGAATTTGGCATTGAAGAAAATGTGCGATCCTCCAGAAAACACTGATGCGTCCATTTATTGTGGTTGGATTTCGAAATTAATTCAAGATTGTCAGACTATCAGAAACTTCATTGTCAATCATGACATGGCGAATTCGATTTTTAACAACTATTCATCTTTAAAGTTGTTAAAAATTGCTGAAACAAGATTTGCATCGGGGATAATCATGGCGGACCGTATAGTTAAGGTGAGACCTTCTTTGGAAAAGATGATAATAGATGAAAAGTGGAAAACATATGGACCAGATGGAAAGAGCTTAGTTGACACTAAGGCTCGTGAAGTCAAAAAATGCATCGTCGATGATAGTTGGTGGGATGACCTCGAGTATTTATTGAATCTCACTGGTCCTATCATAGATTTTATTCGAGCTGGTGATACTGATTCTCCCATTCTACATCTTGTCTATGACATGTGGAATTCTATGATAGAAAAAACAAAAGCTATTATTGTTTTTTATCATGAAGGCAAAGATGTATTAGTTGGGGAGTCGGATTTTTTCAATGCCATACATCTAATTTTGGAGGAAAGATGGAACAAAAGCAACACGCCTTTGCATTGCCTAGCACATTGCCTGGTTCCGAAGTACTACACCGATACATGGCTTCAAAGTGAAGAAGGTGTAGGAAGAGTGTCACCTCATGAAGATGAAGAAGTCTCTTTGAACCGAGTGAAGTGTTTGAGACGGATTTTTGAAATCTCCGATGATCTTAAAAAAGTTTCTATTGAATATGGACAATTTTCGAGTTAGACCGGCCCGTTTAGCGATTCTTTTGTTAAAGATGCAATGGTTTATGAAGAACCAATTTCATGGTGGGCAAATTATGGGTCTAGTGCAAAACTATTGCAATCGTTGGCCTTCAAATTGTTATCCCAACCGGCCTCATGATCATGTTGTGAAAGAAACTGGAGCACGTATTCTCAAATTCACAATGTGAAGAGAAACAAGTTGACGAGTACCAGAGCTGAAGATTTGGTTTATGTTCATGCAAATACTCGTCTCTAATCGAGAAAGAAGAAATCGTATACGGAAGGGCCATCAAAATATTGGGACATATGTATCTATTTTTTTATATCATTTAATTAAATAATATACTTGGAGGCTGGAGCTATATTAATAATAATGTCTATTATTTTATTTTATAGGTGGAGACAAGTTCGACATTGATAAAGAAATGAACCAACTTGCTGATCTTTCCATTAGTGAGCCTGAACTTGAAGCAATCACATTTGAGGAGGCTTTAAATATTGATGAGGATGGAAATAATTAGTAGAAATTATCTTTAGATTTATTATTTTGGTTTTTTATGTTACTCTAATAAATTGAACTTTATTTTGCTTTAATTTCAATTATATCATATTATTCTTATTTTTATCATCGTTTATGTTATAAAATTTAATATACAAAAAAATTAAAAATAATTTGGGCTCGTCGTATCCTCGTACCCGTGTCCAAATTTGGGTACGTGTCCCCGTATCTACGATAAATAAGTTTTAAGTACCCGACACCCGGATACGTACCCGTACCCGCGTCCAGGTATTATAAGTTTGAAGGTGGTTCTTGATAAATGATGAAATATGAAATCAAATAGTTGGGTGGTTGATTGTATAGGTGGCAGAGAAAGAAATAATATTTAATTAGGTAGGTTGGGTTGAAGATGGTTGATGTAGTTATTGTTGCACACGGGCTGGGTTCGTGCGGGTCGGGTCGAACCCGGCGGGCTACGGGTTGAAAAAACATAACCCACAACCCAACCTGTATTTAGGCGGGCCGGTCCGTGCGGGTCACGGGCTTGAAAAAGGTCAGCTCGGGATCGGCCTGGGGCGAGTTGGGCGGGTCGAAGAAATCTATAGTGTTTTCAGTTAGTGAAATGCTTTCACAACTTATAAATTCAGTCCTTTTATAATTCGTCATTTTTCTCGGAAGCAATCTCACTCCTTCAGTGTCGTGGATACTGAAAATGAAGAGATTGTCGAGTCCCGCCGCAACTCAGCCTCTATAACCTCCGCAGCTCTCATTCTTCTACATTAGATCTCTAAAACTCAACGCGTGGACTTTCTTGAGGACCGAGTATTGCAAGTACGCTCCGGTAGAATTGTTGAGAACGTCATGAAATTTGCAGAAGAGGCACTGCGCTCCGTCGAGGTTGTCAATGTGGGTTCAAAGTTTCATATACGGGTTGATGCATTATGCATCTAACGACTAAGTTTTCAATTTTAAGACATTGCTTATTTGACTCAGATGGGGATTTGGGCTGAGGGTTTAGATAGTTGGATGTTTGGAAACATGGGCTTAAAGTATGGGCAGTGAGCTGAGAATTGTTTGGTACTTGGGCTTTGGGTATCATTTCTTGATACGGTTTACACGGGCTGGTGTGCTGGGTTGAGCGGGCCAGTGGGTTGGGTCGGGCGGGTCCATGTGGCAGGCTGGGTTGTGCGGGCTTATGGGTTGGAAATGTTGGATTCGAGCCCGACCAGATGTCTGGATGGGTTGTGCGGGCTGGGTCATGGGTTGACCGGGCCGAGTTATATTCAGATTTCTCTTCTTCTTTTTATTTGGATGTGATTATTGCCAACTCCAGCCTATAATATAACATAAATAAATTCAAATAGTCCGATGACTCTGATCTCTCCCTATAATTTAAACAATGGGATAATTATACTTTAGTACTTGAACTTAGGGTCATTTTGTACTTTAGTGCTTGAACTTTTTTTTTTTTGACATTTCAGTAGCTGGTCTAAATGAATTTTGCACCTAAGTACCTGAATCGCCGGAATCCGGCGACATGTGACAATCACGTGATTTTGAGTGGCAATTTCGTAATTATTCACAAATTTGGTAAATGTCAAATTACATGTATAACCCTAAGTTCAGTTCGACGAATTGCAACGTCGTCATGTTTTCCTTGAGACCCAAGCATATGTCTTTCAATCAATTCAAACTGATTTGTTGCAACCAACGACACATTCAACATTCGTTTTCTTGTTTTTTTTATCTGCATATATTTACATATATATTGGGGATCTAGAACACATATTGGGAAGATGAGATATTGAAATTCATGAGTTGTAATAAATGGTCTACTGTATAAAGATGAACAAATTTGCAAATAATTTCCAATTTTTGTATATAGAATGTTTGTTCTTGGTTCTTTCACAGGCCAATAAATTTATGGGTTAAATTTGTTTTGGTTATATAAATGTATGAACGTTGTAAAAATATATACATTTTGTAAATAAAACTGGGTTGTAATAATGTAGGTGTATGAATTTTATTTATTTTTATTTTTTTTAAAATAAAAAAATTAAAGAAGACAAGGTTATATAAGTAATTTCACATTTATTAAATATGTGAATAACTATGCAAACAGAATGTTTGTTCTTGGTTCTTTCACATGCCAATAAATTTCTGGGTTAAATTTGTTTTGGTTATATAGATGTATGAACGTTGTAAAAATATATACATTTTGTAAAAAAAATTGGGTTGTAATAATGTAGGTGTATGAATTTTATTTTATTTTTATTATTTTAAATAACAAAATTAAAGAAGATAAGGTTTTATAAGTAATTTCACATTTATTATATATGTGAATAACTACGTAAACAGAATGTTTGTTCTTAGTTCTTTCACATGCCAATAAATTTCTGGGTTAAATTTGTTTTGGTTATATAGATGTATGAACGTTGTAAAAATATATACATTTTGTAAAAAAAAATGGGTTGTAGCAATGTAGGTGTATGAATTTTATTTTATTTTTTAAATAAAAAAATTAAAGAAGACAAGGTTATATAAGTAATTTCACATTTATTAAATATGTGAATAATTACTAAAATGCCACTCAAAATTACGTGATTGTCACATGTAGTCGGATTCCGTCCATCCAGGTATTTAAGTGCAAAATTCGTTTAGATCAACTACGAAAAAAAAAGTTCAGGCATTGAAGTACAAAATGACCCTAAATTCAGGTACTAAAGTATAATGAAGAAAGACTTCTCAAAAATGAGTCTTAGTCCAACCAACATGAGAATTTTATGGCATTGCTTGAATCAATTAGAATCAGATTCAAATCGACAACTGTGATCGGTCAATTTCCTTAATCTTCAGTTCCTTACCATTAATTTTAATTGAATAATTATACATGTATATACATCCGAGATCGAAATTAGATAAATCACATTTTAAATTAATGTATATAGAAAACATCAATGATATATCTTCATCAACAGTGCTCGTATCTTCATTTTTCATCAATGGCCGCCGAAGATTATGAACGCGTAGCGACGGAGGAGTTACCAAAATTTGAGAAGTTTTGTCCTCATGTGGAAGACCCACCCTCGATCCCGACCTCAATACTGCTGACCAACGCTTTCAATCTCAAACCCACTTCAGATATCTAACCCACCACACCACCACACTTCCTTCTCCCGTCACTTTGTAATGTGAGTAGCATAACTGGGGTTTTTCTTTTGGTTTTACCTAAAGGCCTAAGGGTATTTAAGGTTGTTCATGGTTATTTAGTGTATTAATGATAATTTTTTATATAGAGTTGTACAAAAGAGTGTAATAAAAGTATATTAAAAGGTATTTACTCTATAGAAAATTAAAAAATCATTCCACAAACTTGGAAAATTGAAAAGACAAAAAATCACAAAAAACAACTACATTTGCCCTTCATTAAAAAAGATTCGACAAACATAAGATATTCATTAAATAAAAAACAACTACATTCGACAAACTTTGACCAACTTAAAAATAACATTTGATAACCTACAAGTCAGACAGACAAAAGGTAGACAAAAAGTAAGGGTAATTTTGGAAGTTCGCAACTTTTTAGTGGGAAAAAACAAAAGTGAAAATGTTTAAAAATACCATTATACATATAGTGCACATGCTTATTTGTCATCCCATGCTTTTCTACACAAATAGTCCAAATTGCCCTTGCCTCATGCTTTAAATAGACATAGTTCTTGAAACCCTAATCAAATTAATCACATCCTCTTCTTCGCATCTTCTTGCCGCCCCAAAAAAAAAACCAGTTCTAAAAAAAAAATTCCTCCTCATTTCTCTTGTCTTCGTCTTTGTTCTTCGTCTACCCGCGGTGAATGGTGACCTTCCGAAGATGGAAACGACCGGTCAAGATGGGAGTTTTGTTTGAGATTTTTACGGTCATCGACGATGTATAGATCTGTATAGTTTTTTGATTTTTTTTTTTTTTGTGAATGATCGACCCGTCTGTATTGTTTTGGATTTTTTGAATAGATCTGTATAGATCTTTATTGTTTTAGATTTTTTATGTATAGATCTGTATAGATCTTTATTATTTTAGATTTTGTATGTTCATGGACCGATCCAGGTGGCCTTCATCTTTCTATAATTTTTTTGAAATTTGAAATTCAACTGTATGTGTTAAAAATGATTACTAGAATTAAAAATGAATATTTAAAATATGTTAAAAAATGGGAGAATTAAACACATGAAGTAGAAAAATTATGTAAAAGTTAGATTTCTATCTTGTCGATTGTTAAATTATCGAATTTGCTATGTCGAATTCGCCTCGTCGAATGGTATTTAACATGTCGAATCTATGTCGAATGGGATTCGCCATGTCGAATCTCAAATTCGATTTGTCGAATTCATGTCGAATCTTATATTCGATTTGTCGAATTCATGTCGAATGTGGGTCGAATTTTATGTTTGTCGAATTCATGGTGTCGAATCTATGTCGAATGGGATTCGCCATGTCGAATCTCAGATTCGATTTGTCGAATTCATGTCGAATCTCAGATTCGATTTGTCGAATCCATGTCGAATGTGGGTCGAATTTTATATTTGGTCGAATAATGTTTGTCGAATTATGTTTGTCGAATTTAGAAGGGCAATTTCGATAGTTCATCACTTTTTAGTGTAGAAAAACACATTTTTTATATGGTGTGGCAAATAAGCATATCCACTATCTGCTTTATGGTACTTTTATTTTTTTTCCCAAAAATAAATTTTTAAATGACATGATTAAAAAGTATTTCTACTATATGCTTTTATGTAGTTTTATTTTTCTCCCTATTTATTACATTAATTCCCAAAATCTTAATAATTACGTTTAATATATTTATTATTGATAAATAATTATAAATTGTAACATATAGTAATAATTACGTTATATATATTTATCATTAATAAATTATTATAAATTTTATCAGCTTTAACACTACTAGTAATTTACTCCCTGTGCGATGCACAGTAATATTTAATAGGAATATTTAATGTAAATTTTTTTTATTTTAAAAAACGAAGCCTAGATTATCATATTATTTGGTTTTCAGTATCACTTAATATTTATTAAAATATAATTTAAAATATGTTAACCAATTTTATTTCATAATAAAATATTATAAAAAAATAGACATTAAAAATAAAAATACGTATGAAAAATAAATATGATACAATTTGACAAATAAATATATAATAAATTTAATTACTTTTGAATCTGCAAAATAAAAAGTAATTTTATTTATTAATCAGAAACACAACAATATAATGGAATCGAATAAAATGAAAAAAAATCGTACCTCATGTTCAACCTCATGTTGAAATATCGTAAACATTTGTATTTACCTGCACATGATATTAGCAACAAACTAACAATTAAGCTAATTCAATCATACAAAAATATGAATGCATTCAAATTAAAAAAAATGGCAAAACAAAAAAAGAGATGAAAAACAATTGAAGGATATAAAGTATAAATAGTAAAAAAATACCATATATAATTTGTTTTGAATTTATTACCCTATTATTAAATTTATCATATATAATTCTTTTAAATAATATTAAATTTATTAATGATTTGTATTAATAAGAATATAAAATTTCACGTTTGGAATTTTATACTATTTAAAACAGAATAGAAAATCACGTTTGAAATTTGAGATTGTGTAATTAGAGAGTGAATCTCTCTCTATTGGTAAAATATTATTTACATTAAATATAGAATTACTATAATTTACTAATAACATTAATTATAGAAGAAAATAATATTAGGAATGATAAATCATAATCAATACAGAATAGAGAATTATTAAATATATGTAATTAATATTTACCAATCAATTTACGTAATAGAGAATTACTAATTATTTCTAATTATCATTTTTAATTCTGGCTTAATTAATAACCAGATTATGTTTATTATTATATTTGACCAAATTATAGTGTTCTTACCATTTATACATTAAGAAATGAATGTAAATTAGTATAGCTAATTAATAAAAAAATTAAATCTTACGATTACCATACTAAATAATAGATAATAATGTAAATTTAAGATTTTAAATCATAAATAATTTAATTATCATAAATAATTAAAAGCCACGTCATATTTATTATTTTTAAAGAAAAGCCACATAATAAAATCTAGACCAATTAAAGCTTTGTATGTGCCACATAGTGTGAACATGCTCATTTTTTGTAGTGTAATTTTTTGTGTTCACATTGACACGTGAGATCAGCAAAGTCTGAATTTATATATTATATAAATGCCTATTAATGTCTACATCTCCGTAACAATTTAAAAACTCAAGCAACTAGGCACATGTATTTATTTTATTTTATTTTATATTTATATAATTTTTTTATATTTACTGTATTTATTTATTTAAGATGTTTATATATTTAATTTTCTAGAATTTTTTGAATTAAACCTAAAATATTTAGTTTAATATTTTACCGGTTAATTAAAATTCAAAATATTTACTTTAGGACTCTACATTTTGACATTTTTCTATTGTTTTATATATTTAATTAATGAGTGTTAAGATTTTTACGTTATTACGTTTAGGATAAATTTTTAATAGATTAAAATTTTACTGTCTTATATATTTATTTATTGAGATTTTTTTATAAATTCTATATATATATATATATATATATATATATATATATATATATATATATATATATATATATATATATATATATATATATATATATTAGTAAAACCTTCCAAGAAAAAATTTTCTGGCTCCGCCACTGCCCGAACTACACAGGCTACTTCTTTCGATATCCATGGGCGGATCCAGAAAAAATAATTAGAGAGGTCTATGGTTAAAAACTATCAAGTATAAAAGCACACAACATACATAAAACAAAATTAATACAATATAAAAGTTATAAACTAATCATACCAAGTTCAAAATTTAAAATTATCAAAAAAATTACAAAAGATTAAAAAAAATACTTATTTATGTTGCACCCTTCGATGCTTCATAGCATAAAATTCATCAATGACAAAATCTGAATCAACATCTTCAGAAAATTCACGTTCAATATAAACAACTATAGAATCTGATAAATAGTCATTGTCCATTTTGACGAAGAACACTTTTAACCCGCTTCATTGCCGAAAATCCTCGCTCGGTTGTTGTTGTTGTAACAGAAAGTGTCAAAACAAGACGAATCAATCTGTCAATCAAATGGTAGTCTTGTGCCTTATTAGTCTCCTTCAGTTTCTGACATAATTCTAAAATAGTTGACAAATTCTGAAAACTCTCATGCCTTTGTATATCAACTCGATAATGTTACAGTTGATGTCTCATGTAGTGCATTTCTAGTTCACTAAAATCAGCAGGATAAAACTTTGTGGCAAGTTCATATATACGATCTTCATCAAACAACTTAAAGTTGTCTTTAGGTTCCAAGGCAGAGCTGAGTTTAAGAAGTTCCACTATCTCATCATTGAATCATTGAATCTATCATTGATTTCCTGCACTTGAAAATCAATTGCAATATTAAACACATTTAATCGATAATGATGCTCAACTGTGATGGAGTCTGTTTGTTGACATGAACGACCCGTGCCCATTTTATAAGAAGCGCTCATATTCGGAATGTCAATATTGTGCTTCTTACAAACTGACTGGACATTGTCTAAGAGAATATCGAAACCAGAATCCCTCAACATTCCAAGACACTCTTTTGTAGAGGAGACAAGATCTATTGCAGTCAAAATATCAAGTTGCAAAGACCGACAAAGCATATCTGAAAGACCTAAAATTTTATTCATCAAGTGTAAAAGAAATATGAATTCAAAAGACCTCATCACCTTCAAATGACCGTGAGCTTCACCGCATGTAGAATTAGAAGATCCTTCACTCTCCATCTTTGTAAGAACAATAATCACAGCACCATACATATCAATTAAAATACATGTCGAATAAAAATGAGAACTCCAACGAGTTTCTCCAGGTCGATGCAAACTACCCATCTGATTAGCCCCTTTACTTGTCTCTCGTTCTCCCGTGACTACCATTTCTGCAATTTCAATCGCTTGAGTAGAACTTAACTCAGTGTGGAGCTTAGTGTTGTAAATCGATATCCCGGGCTATAAAAAAATATCGCGAAACCGATAACCCAACCGAAATCCTCGATCACCGGAGAACCAACCGCGAACCACCGCGTGAGCCGGGGCCCGACCGAACGCCCAGCGAGACCGCAAAGTCGCGTGCGTCCAGCCGAGCCCCTACGAGGGGGCTCGCGATCATCTACGGATGATCGCTGGGGTGCCTCGCGGCATCCCCGGGGCTGCTCGTAGCAGCCCCGCAGCGGGTACACGGACCCGCTGCCCAGCGCACGGGATCACCCCGTGCGAACCGCTACGGGTTCGCCGGTAGCTTGCACGGGGTCGCTGCGAGTAGCCCTGCAGCTGACCAGCGATCGATCCGAGGATCGATCGCACCCCTCGGCTCCAGCCGAGGGTTTCCCGTAGCCACGCCGGCAGCGAGGGGCGGGAGGATCCGCCGCGGCACCAGCCCGCGGCATCCCCGACGATCGACCGAAGTCGATCGCATGCCCCGGCGTCCAGCGGTCGAAACCCTAGGGTTCGACCGCCACCCCTCGGCTCCAAGCCGAGGGTGTTCTCGATCTCCGTCGGGGATCTCGAATCCCCGTCCGCAAAGTTCGTACGTTTCCCGGATCGTTCGTTCCTGTATATATCACGATTATATAAAACGAATAATCATAAGAGGGGGTTTATGATTATACCTACGTCTCGTTGTGCGGAGAAACGAGATGGTTTGAAGACCTTCGGATCTTCCCACGTATTCCTTGCACTTCGTTCGAACGTCGTGTGGGCGACGATCCTCCGAACTCCTTATGGATCTCCTTCACGAACTCTCTAGAATATCAAATATGATAATCTTATGGTGTGTCTTGAATTGTGAAGACCATGTAGTGCTTTTATAGGCTACGTAGGGGATTTAAAGGAGGTGGAATATTGGGCTTCCAATATTAATGATTAAATTGAGCCCAAGCCCAAATCTATTAATCCCATTAATATTAATTAATTTTATTTTCCACTATATAAAATTAAATAAAATTAATTGCACTCCCAATATTAAACTATATTATATCAAATAATATTATCTCCGGTAGTATTATTTATTCTGTGTATTTAAGATTTAAATATCCATGAATAAAATTTATTTATTGCTTAATAAATTTATTCATCTCTTATATCAGAGAATAGTACCATTCAACTTTAATTATTATGCGGAACAAATCCACTCATGAGGTTTACATAATAATTCCTTATGAACTCATCTCGGGGATATTATCAACCCTTACGGGATACACTTTCCCGTCAAGAATTCACGGCATGTTATATATAAAATATAGTGACCCAACTTTACCGGTAATTAACCAGATATTCTAATCGGTCAATTCCTTTGGAAAATCAAAGTCACTTATATTAAATATACACACCCGCAATAATATCGGGGATTAAGAATAAAATACTCTGAGATTTAAATCAATTATCAAAGGCAATCCTAATTGATAAATCTCAAGCGATCCGCCCAATACACCAAGTGTACAAGTGTGATAAAATAATTAAGACAAATTATTTTCTCTCTCACACAACGACTATACCGATGGCTTGGTCCTTGTCCATCTAGGTCGTGAGCTACTGTTCGATTAAATACGAGTAACTGATAGTATGATCTTCCGTGTGACGACGCACACCATACTAACTACAACGTATATAATCTAGGACTATATTTGCATATATTTAATTATCAAATAATTAAAAGCAAACAATTGTTTATTTAATTAAATAGATTAAATGCTATGATCGGGAGTTTTCCGTTACTTAAATCTAGACATTAAGTATACAACTCCAACAATCTTCCACTTATACTAAGGTCTAGTCATTTCTTCCGAACTCCCGACTCCCATGCTCATCACGTGCTTAAACTGTACTTCGAAGAAGTACCATGTGAATGAGTAATATAGGTTGCCGTCCCTGAAGTTATCTTGGTGACTACAGCGTCGTCTCACTAGACGATGACTCGTATCAGGTGGTACTTGCTCTATGTGTTATCTTCACTTTTGGACTTATGACTTCCTTTCAGTTTACCATGCACCGCTATTTACATAGCCTTTGGTGAACTAAGAATCATATCCAAGTCTAGAGGTTATCCCGGAGCCAGACCAAAATTTCCGCTGCCTCTGCGGCTGCCATTCGGTTATGATAGAGTCCGAAAAGCATCGTGCTTATCACTCTCTCATCTTAAGGTTCCACCTCTTTCAAAAGTGAACACATAGCCTGATATCGACTTACACCGGTCCTCATCTGATTTGAGATCTGAGAAAATGTAATCCAAGAAGAATTCGTGTTGCTCCGTAATCCAGTACTTCGAAAGTACTTTTACAGCATCCGAATATCTCTTGATGAGATTACTTTGATATCCTCCCACTACGCTAACCGCATAGTTGATATCAGGTTCTCGTTTTTCAACATTGCATCTATTAAGCTTTCCGCACTTAAAGTGTAGGAAACTGTTTTTCTACGTCTATCTTTTTCATGTGTTCCAAACACATATCTTTAGATAGATGCATTCCGTGTCTGAAAGGTAACGACCTTTCTCGGAATTCTGCATGTTTAAACGAACCATAATCGTATAAGATATCTAGCAGAAGTACAATGTTCTTATCTTGAGATCAAGGATCTTAAGAACATGCTCCAACTTCTACTCAATCTTATATCTCGATTTAGACAACCATAATTTTATGTCTTACAATATCTTTACATTGTTGCCAATGATAAAATGTTATCTACATAAAATTTCGAGAAAATACCACCTTGTTTCCATTACGTTTCTAATACACCCTTCTCGTCTATGCCATTTGATGAATCCATCAAATGGACTATCTCATCAATTCGCAAGTTCCACGATTAATAGCTTTGTAGCAATCCATAAATGGATTAACTAAGCTTGTACTCTAAATGACCTTGCCTCTTAACAATAACACTTATTGCTTTCCAAGCAGGCACATTTAGATTTAGTACTGCCCCTGTGCAGAACTAGGGATCGATTTCATCTATACTAGATCCAGAGTTCGAAACTCTTCTAGTCTTATGAGGATCTCCGGTTGTCTAACAACCTCCCACTGCAATGGCATTCCGGTGTATAAACAGTAATAACAGTAGGTGCAGTTAGTGGTGTACCGCTACTCGGTTTGGCTGGTTCCCAGTCTTTTCTTTTCTCTCATTCCAAAGTATTATGTCACTTTGGGCTTTGTGGTTCATCTAATAGTCTTCCTCTAAGAACCGGGCGATAGAACGTCCTTCTGGTTCATAGTACTATTGAACACACAACCTTTTTGTTCTTCTAGGATATCTTACAACCACATTTGAATGTGCCGTTGTTTTTCCAGAATTATCCATAGAACATAGGTAGTTCCGAACAACTTTTCCTTTTACTATTAGAATTCCATTTCTTATTTCCCGACACACCATTTCTACACAAGAGTGTATGGTGCAGTCATTTGGGATCCAATCCCATTTTCTGATTTATGCTATGTGTTACTTAGATAGGTACTTGCCTCCGCGATCAAATCGCAGGCTTCTAATGGATATACTTTGAAGGTTCCCCACAATAGCTTCGTGTCCATTGACTTGTCAAAACACTTTGCTTTTGTGGCATATCAAGTACAATCCATCTTCGAGTATTCTTAAAAGAATCACTCGCACCTTTCTAAGTACACATATATCTGCATATATCAGTGTTAATCAATTTCAATACTTGTCCGAATTCTATCCTTTATCATAAAGGTTTGCTTAGTTGTATTATCTTCCAAATTCAATTCTTAGGTCGGAAGGTCCATTCCTTCAACTATAATTGATCAATTCAATTTCGACCTTTGAATCTTATTTGAATAAATACTACTAAGTACAAGAATTCACAAGTGTATTGATTTTAATAAAGAAATACATCTAATAAGTAAAACAAGTTATAAAACGGTTTGTTGCATCGTGGTAGAATTAGGATTCATCATTCATATATTGCTATCTAATGTACCAGAATAGATAATACCATTATTTCTTATCAAAACCATCAAATGATTAAAGAAATAAAATATTCATTCATTAATAATAGAAAACCAGAACAAAGTTCTTTCTAAAATAAAGGGGTACATAAAGCAATAAACTTGAAATGAAATCCTATAACTACTAAAGAAGATAAATGTCTTCCACTGCAACAACTGCCTCCTCTACAGATTTGCCTATGTAGACTTGAACTCTTCTTCTCTAATCCGTCGGGTTTTCTGGAACCCCTGCATTAAAATGCACATACCGTCAGTGGTTCCATATTTACACACCAGATTTCTGGTAGATAATACCGCTGACTATGTTTTCACGACTAAAGAAAAATTCGTACCTTTGAGAGGACAATCAAACTTCCAGTGTCCAGACTTCTTGCATCGAAAGCACTTGCCCTTAGGCTTGCCAACCCCTCCTCGTGGTCCATTAAACTTGGTACCACTGGGTTTCCAGGATTGCTTCCTTTTCTTGCCCCTACCTCCAATAGGCTTCGAGCCTTTGGACTTGGTAGCTACCAGCGCTTGAGACTTGTCCTTCTTGTAGATCCCCTCTGCCGCCTTCAGTTCAGTCAGGAGTTGTGCAAGAGTATAAGACAGTTTACCCATATTATAACTCATGCGGAACTGCTCAAAACTAGGGGTCAGAGACTGGAGTATGATGTCGACTTGCGTCTCACCATCAATCTGAGCTCCTAGGACCTCCAATTCATTCAACAAACTCATCATCTTAAGAACGTGCTCCCCAACGGGCGTTCCTTCAGACTGAGTAGTTGACATGAGGACTCTCATGGCTTCTTGCCTAGCCGCACGGTCTTGGTGCCCAAACATCTCCTTGAGGTTGTACAACTTATCCTCGGCAGTGGCCATCGACTCATGTTGGGTTTGGAGTACATTTGACATAGAAGCCAAAATATAGCACCTAGCCATTTCATCAGCCTTTGTCCACTTCCTATATGCTGCTCTTTCCTCATCAGTTGAGGCAGCCGTGGGTTCGGAAGGGCATTGATCATAGAGTACAAACTTGTACTCCTCTGCAGTCAGGACAATGTCCAAATTTCTCTTCCAATCAATGTAATTGGGGCCAGTGAGTTTATTCTCCTTGAGTATCACAGAAAGTGGATTCATAGCTATTCTCTAAACCTATAAGCACATATAAACAAACAATCAATTTAATGCCGATATTATCTCCCTCAAATAATATCATTAAATTACTAATCACATCTAAAATCCCATCAGATATGGCAAGCCACGTGGTGTGGACGTTTACCTACCCAAATGATTTAGCAATTAGTTTTTCTTTGGTCATACATCATTTATAGCGTTACTTCGTGGGGAAGGATACTATAACGCGTATCTAAGTGTAAACCATTACTCAGTACTAAGGTAAATCGTTTGGAATTGCAACATCACCGCAAGCCACGTGGTGTGGACGTTTACGACAACTCACAATCCTTCACAATTTCCTATAACTATCTACATCAATTATTCCAAAATTTCATTCAATATAGCAAGCCACGTGGTGTGGACGTTTACTATACCAAAAGATTTTTATAATTGACTCCCAATTACTTGATGCATTTAATCTTGTAAATCAAGACGCGGAGAATCATAAGTGAAACTCGAAGTTTCTAACCAGTGATTCACCATGCGAACAACCCTATCTCTCATGAAATGAGGGAGCCGAGCAGAAAATCGATCCATTTCAAGAAATGGTACGAAGGTCTCTAATTTGTGTCATCCACATGACCAAGTGGCTTTGGCTCCATTCCACTCCCCGGGGTGAGAATGAGTCGACTTGAAATCAGTTTCAGAAAGACAAATTAGGCATTGTTTGATAAACTTAATCAATGTTTCTTGTAAAAGGAATTACAAGAATTCTCATCAAATGACTTGTCTATACGAACTTCGAAAGCTCACAAAAGTCACCAAAAGAATAGTAATGGAGACCATGAGATTGTTTCCAATCCCTATCCCATTTAGCTTTTTACAATAAAGGGATACGCTATCTAATGCATAATTAAATACACATAAGCATGCATACATGAAATAAATCACATAAATATTATCACATAGTCAAAATAATACTAGAATATTATTTTCCGACTATCATGGCTTTATTCAATCTCCGTACGCATCTTCTAGTCTTCAGTCTTCGTTCTTGAATGCTCCATGTGACGAGAATATTAATCCCAATATTTAAATCTATTTATTTTCAATTAATCCAAAAGTTACTTAATTCGAAAATTAAGTCAATTGAATATATCAAAAATAAAATTAAATATTATTAATATTTCTATTTATTTTTATTTTCTTATCTAATTCTATTAAATCTCTAGAGTCCTATCCAAGTAAAACTTGAATATTCTAGAAGACTTCTATAATAGAATAAGGAAATAAAATAAATTAGGACTCTTCTACTTTCCATGATTAATTAATTTCCATCTAATGAAAATTTCCAAGAATAGGAATAATCAAATAGGAAATAAATTAATTCCTAATTAATTCTTTTCCTAATCCATGAGAGTTCCCATAAAAAAGAATACTCAATAAGGAATAAGATTAATTTTAATTAATTCTTTTCCTAATCCATGAGAGTTCCTAAAAATAAGAACACTCAAATAGGAAAACCGAATTAATTAGGAAAGTTGGATTATGGTAGGAGTAGCATGGGTTGGGAGACCCCACATCACCCCACCATGATCGACCGGCCACCGGAGGGGATCACCGCCGCCGCCACCCCAGCCGGCCAGCCACCACCGACGCCGACGACAGCCCACGACCGAGGGGCGATCGGCCCCTTCCTCGCGGTCGATCGTGAGGGTCGATCATGGGGTTGATCGTCCCTCTCGTCCATCGTCTTCTTCGATGGGAAGGATACTATGAAGCGTACCTTAGTGTAAACCATTACTCAGTACTAAGAAGTTCGTTTGGGATTCGCATATCACCGCAAGCCACGATAGTGTGGACGTTTACGTTGACACACGGATCCTTCACTCCCTTCTATAACTGTCTACATCAATCGATTCAAAATCCCATTCAGTGCAGCAAGCCACGATAGTGTGGACGTTTACTACACCAAAAGATTTTTACAATTGACTCCCAATTACTCGATCCATTCGATTTTGTAAATCAAGACGCGGAGAATCATAAGTGAAACTCGAAGTTTCTAAATAGTGATTCACCATGCGAACAACCCTATCTCTCATTAGATGAGGGAGCCGAGCAGACAATCGATCCATTTCAAGAAATGGTACGAAGGTCTCTAATTTGTGTCATCCACATGACCAAGTGGATTTGGCTCCATTCCACTCCCCGGGGTGAGAATGAGTCGACTTGAAGTCAGCTTCAGAAAGACAAATTAGGCATTGTTTGATAAACTTAATCAATGTTTCTCGTAAAAGGAATTACAAGAATTCTCCTCCAATGACTCGTCTATACGAACTTCAAAAGTCCATAAGAGTCACCAAGAGAACAGTAATGGAGACCATGGGAATGTTTCCATTCCCTCTCCCACTTAGCTTTTTACAATAAAGGGATACGCTATCTAATGCATAATTAAACACATAAGCATGCATACATGTAATAAAGCACATAAATATTATCACATAGTCAAAATAATACTAGAATATTATTTTCCGACTATCATGGCTTTATTCCATCACCGTACGCATCTTCTAGTCTTCAGTCTTCGTTCTTGAATGCTCCATGTGACGAGAATATTAATCTCAATATTTAAATCTATTTATTTTCAATTAATCCAAAAGTTACTTAATTCGAAAATTAAGTCAATCGAATATATCAAAAATAAAATTAAATATTATTAATATTTTTATTTATTTTATTTTTCCTTTCTAATTCTATTAAATCTTTAGAATTCCATCCAAGTCAAACTCGGAATATTCTAGAAGACTTCTATAATAGAATAAGAAAATAAAATAAATTAGGACTCCTCTACTTTCCATAATTAATTAATTTCCATTTATGAAAATTCCCAAGAATAGGAATAATCAAAATAGGAAATAAATTAATTCCAATTTAATTTTTTTCCTATTCCATGAGAGTTCCCAAAAATAAGAACACTCAAATAGGAAAACCGAATCAAATAGGAAAGTGTATCTCGGTTAGGAGTAGCACGGGTTGGGAGTCCCCACACCACCCCCAAACGATCGACCACCAAGAGGAGGGCCGCCGCCGCCACCACCCCAGCCGGCCAGCCACCACCCACCGGCGGCAGCCCACGGCCGAGGGGCGCGTCGCCTCCTCCCACTCGATCGATGATGGGGTCGATCATGGGGTTGATCGGCCCCTTCGTCCTTCGTCTTCTTCGTCACACGTCATCGTCTACTCCGGCGGTCGTTTCGGCATCGATCCAACGTAAAATTAAATTACAAAAATTTAAATTACAATTTCGGTATCGATTCTATACATGAAATCGACCCTATACAATTTCCAGAAAACATAAAACAATAATAATAAATCCTAAATTCGGTCAACCCCCGAATTTTTACTATTACAAACATTCATCCACACAAAACGAATCTCGACATGTCCGAGAGTTTAATAAACGAATAATTATGACAAAATAATTAACGAAATTATTAAACCATGATAGTCGGAAACCTTGCAAGGTAGAATGATAATCGAATATATACATGAACATGAAACCGACACTCTGATACCAATTGTTGGAAATCGATATCCTGGGCTATCAAAAAATATCGAGGAACCGATAACCCGACCGAAATCCTCGATCACCGGAGAACCAACCGCGAACCGCCGCGTGAGCCGGGGACCGACCGAACGCCCAGCGAGACCGCAATGTCGCGTGCATCCAGCCGAGCCCCCACGAGGGGGCTCGCGATCATCTACGGATGATCGCTGGGGTGCCTCGCGGCATCCCCGGGGCTGCTCGTAGCAGCCCCGCAGCGGGTACACGGACCCGCTGCCCAGCGCATGGGATCACCCCGTGCGAACCGCTACGGGTTCGCCCGTAGCTTGCACGGGGTCGCTGCGAGTAGCCCCGCAGCTGACGCGCGATCGATCCGAGGATCGATCGCACCCCTCGGCTCCAGCCGAGGGTTTCCCGTAGCCACGCCGGCAGCGAGGGGCGGGAGGATCCGCCGCGGCACCAGCCCGCGGCATCCCCGACGATCGACCGAAGTCGATCGCATGCCCCGGCGTCCAGCCGAGGCTTTCCCTCGTCGCGCGTCCGGCGGTCGAAACCCTAGGGTTCGACCGCCACCCCTCGGCTCCAAGCCGAGGGTGTTCTCGATCTCCGTCGGGATCTCGAATCCCCGTCTGCGAAGTTCGTACGTTTCCCAGATCGTTCGTTCATGTATATATCACGATTATATAAAACGAATAATCATAAGACGGGGTTTACGATTATACCTACGTCTCGTTGTGCGGAGAAACGAGATGATTTGAAGACCTTCGAATCTTCCTACGTATTCCTTGCAATTCGTTCTAACGTCGTGTGGGCGACGATCCTCCGAACTCCTATGGATCTCCTTCACGAACTCTCTAGAATATCAAGTATGATAATCTTATGGTGTAGGTTAATTGTGAAGACCATGTAGTGCTTTTATAGGCTACGTAGGGGATCTAAAGGAGGTGGAATATTGGGCTTCCAATATTAATGATTAAATTGAGCCCAAGCCCAAATCTATTAAGGCATTAATATTAATTAATTTTATTTTCCACTATATAAAATTAATTGCACTCCCAATATTAAACCATATTATATCAAATAATATTATCTCCGGTAGTATTATTTATTCCGTGTATTTAAGATTTAAATATCCATGAATAAAATTTATTTATTGCTTAATAAATTTATTCATCTCTTATATCAGAGAATAGTACCATTCAACTTTAATTATTATGCGGAACAAATCCACTCAAGAGGTTTACATAATAATTCCTTATGAACTCATCTCAGGGATATTATCAACCTTTACGGGATACACTTTCCCATCAAGAATTCACGGCATGTTATATATAAAATATAGTGACCCAACTTTACCGGTAATTAACCAGATATTCTAATCGGTCAATTTCTTTGGAAAATCAAAGTCACTTATATTAAATATACACACCCGCAATAATATCGGGGATTAAGAATAAAATACTCTGAGATTTAAATCAATTATCAAAGGCAATCCTAATTGATAAATCTCAAGCGATCCGCCTAATACACCAAGTGTACAAGTGTGATAAAATAATTAAGACAAATTATTTTCTCTCTCACACAACGACTATACCGATGGTTTGGTCCTTGTCCATCTAGGTCGTGAGCTACTGTTCGATTAAATACGAGTAACCGATAGTATGATCTTCTGTGTGACGTCGCACATCATACTAACTACAACGTATATAATATAGGACTATATTTGCATATATTTAATTATCAAATAATTAAAAGCAAACGATCGTTCATTTAGTAGGTTAAATGCTATGATCGGGAGTTACCGTTACTTAAATCTAGACATTAAGTATACAACTCCAACAATCTCCCACTTATACTAAGGTCTAGTCATTTCTTCCAAACTCCCGACTCCCATACCCATCACGTGCTTAAAATTTGTACTTCGAGGAAGTACTATGTGAATGAGTAATCTAGGTTGCCGCTCTGAAGTTATCTTGGTGACTACAGCGTCGTCTCCCTAGACGATGACTCGAATCAGGTGGTACTTGCTCTATGTGTTACCATCACCTTTTAGACTTATGACTTCTTCCGGTTTACCATGCACCGCTATTACCATAGCCTTTTGGTGAACCAAGAATCATATCCAAGTCAAGAGGTTATCCCAGAATCCAACCAAAATTCCGCTGCCTCTGAGGCTGCCTATCGGTTATGATAGAGTCCGAAAAGCGTCCAGCTTATCACTCTTTCATATTAAGATTCCACCCCGTAAAAGTGAACACATAGCCTGATATCGACTTACACTGGTCCTTCTCTGATTTGAGATCCGAGAATATGTAATCTAAGAAGAATTCGTGTTGCTCCGTAATCCAGTACTTTGAAAGTACTTTTACAGCATCCGAATATCTCCTCAAAAGATTACCTTGATATCCTCCCACTACGCTAACCGCATAGTTGATATCAGGTTCTTGTTTTCCAACATTGCATTCATCAAGCTTTCCATACACCAAGGTATAGGAAACCGCTTTATCTATTTTCTTCTATGTGTTCAAAACACATTCCTTTAGATAGATGTATTCTGTTTCTGAAAGGCAATAACCTTTCTCGGAATTATGCATGTTTAAAACAAACCATAATCGTATAAGATATCTAGGAGAAGTACAATGTTCTTCTCTTGAGATCGAAAAGATCTAAGAACATGATCTAACTTCTTCTCGATCTTATATCCCGATTTATTTAGACAACCTTCATTTTATGCCTGATCACATCCTTACATTGTTGCCAATGATAGAGTGTTACCTTCATAAAATTCCGAGAAACACCACCTTGTTTCCATTACGTTTCCAATACACTTTTCGTCCATGCCTTTTGATGAATCCATCAAATGGACTATCTCATCAATTCGCAAGTTCCACGATTCATAGCTTTGTAACAATCCATAGATGGATCTACTAGGCTTGTACTCTAAATGATCTTGCCTCTTAACAATAAGTTATTGCTTTCTAAGCAGGCACATTTAGATTTAGTACCGCCCTTATGCAGAACTAGGGATCGATTTCATCTCTACTAGATCCAGAGTTAAAAACTCCTCTAGTCTTATGAAGATCTCTGGTTACCTAATAACCTCCCACTGCAATGGCATTCCGGTGTATAAACAGTAATAACAGTTAGGTGTAGTTTGTGGTGTAACACTACTCGGTTCGGCTGGTTCTCAGTCTTCTTTCTCTCATCATAAGGTGTTACGTCACTTCGGGCTTTGCAGTTCATCTAATAGTCTTCTTTTAAGAACCGGGCGTTAAAACGTCCTTCTGGTTCATAGTACTATTGAACGTGCATTCTTTTGTTCTTCCAGGATATCCTACAACCTGTGTAGTTGTCTTTCCCGTAGTATCCATAGAACATAGGTAGTTCCGAATAACCTTTTACCTTTTACTATTAGAACCTCATTCCTTATTTCCCGACACACCATTTCCATACAAGAGTATATGGTGTAGTCACTTGGGATCCAATCCCATTGTTTGATACATGCTATGCGTTTACTTAGATAGGTAATAGCCTCCGCGATCAAATCGCAGGCTTCTAATGGATAAACTTTGAAGGTTCCCCATAATAGCTTTGTGTCCATTGACTTGTCAAAACACTTTGCTTTTGTGGCACATCAAGTTCTCTAATCCATTTTTGAGTATTCCAAGAATAACTCGTACCTTTCTAAGTACACATATGTCTGCACACATCATCGTTGATCATTCTCAATACTTGTCTGAATTCCATCCTTTATCATAAAGGCCTGCTTAGTTGTATTATCTTCCAAATTCAGTTCTTAGGTCGGAAGGTCCATTCCTTCAACTATAATTGATCAAATCAATTTCGACCTTTGAACCTTATTTGAATAAATACTACTTAGAATTTCACAAGTATAATGATTTAACAAAGAAATGTATCTAATAAGTAAAACAAGTTATAAAACGGTTTGTTGCATCGTGGTAGACTTAGGATCCTTCATTCATATATTGCTATCCAATGTACCAGAATAGATAATACCATTATTTCTTATCCAAACCATCAAATGATTAAAGAAATAAAATATCCATTCATTAATAATAGAAAACCAGAACAAAAGTTCTTTCTAAAATAAAGGGGTACATAAAGCAATAAACTTGGAATGAAATCCTATAGCTAGTAAAAGCAGATAAAAGTCTTCCACTGCAACCGCTGCTCTCTCTACAGCTTTGCCCATGTAGACTCGAATTTCTTCTTCTCTTAGTCGTCGGGTTTTCTGGAACCCCTGCATTCAAAATGCACATACCGTCAGTGGTTCCATATCTACACACCAGATTTCTGGTAGATAATACCGCTGACTATATTTTTACGACTAAAGAAAAAATTCGTACCTTTGAGAGGACATTCAGACTTCCAATGCCCAGACTTCTTGCAGCGAAAACAATTGCCCCTATGCTTGCCAACCCTTCCTCGTGGTCCATTCTTGGCACCACTGGGTTTCCAGGCATGCTTCCTTTTCTTGCCCCTACCTCAAATGGCCTTCGAGCCTTTGGACTTGGTAGTTACAAGTGCTTGAGACTTGCCCTTCTTGTATATCCCCTCTGCCGCCTTCAGTTCAGTCAGGAGTTGCGCAAGAGTATAAGATAGTTTACCCATGTTATAACTCATACGAAACTGCTCAAAACTAGGGGACAGAGACTGGAGTATGATGTCGACTTGCGTCTCACCATCAATCTGAGCTCCTAGGATATCAAGTTCATTCAACAAACTCATCATCTTAAGAACGTGATCCCCAACGGGCGTTCCTTCAGACTGAGTAGTTGTCATAATGGTTCTCATGGCTTCTTGCCTTGCCGCACGGTCTTGGTGCCCAAATATATCCTTGAGGTTATACAGCATTTCATCGGCAGTGTTCATGGACTCATGTTGGGTTTGGAGTATATTTGACATGGAAGCCAAAATATAGTACCTAGCCATCTCATCAGCCTTTTTCCACTTCCGATATGCTTCCCTTTCCTCATTAGTTGAGGCACCCGTGGGTTCAGCAGGGCATTGCTCATAGAGTACAAACTTGTACTCTTCTGCAGTCAGGACAATGTCCAAATTTCTCTTCCAATCAATGTAATTGGGGCCAGTGAGTTTATTCTCCTTGAGTATCACAAAAAGTGGATTCATAGCTATTCTCTAAACCTATAAGCACATATAAACAAACAATCAATTTAATGTCCGATATTATCTCCCTCAAATAATATCATTAAATCACTAATTACATTTAAAATCCCATCAGGTATGGCAAGCCACGTTAGTGTGGACGTTTACCTACCCAAATGATTTAGCAATTAGATTTACTTCGGTCGTACATCATTATAGCGTTACTTCGTTGGGAAGAATACTATAAAGCGTACCTAAGTGTAAACCATTACTCAGTACTAAGGTGAATCGTTTGGAATCGCTACGTCACCGCAAGCCACGTTTGTGTGGACGTTTACGATAACTCACAATCCTTTACAATTCCCTACAACTGTCTACATCAATTATTCCATGATCCCATTCAGTATAGCAAGCCACGTTTGTGTGGACGTTTACTACACCAAAAGATCTTTATAATTGACTCTCAATTACTTGATCCATTTGATTTTCGTAAATCAAGACGCGGGGAATCATAAGTGAAACTCGAAGTTTCTAACCAGTGATTCACCATGCGAACAAACTTATCTCTCATTAGATGAGGGAGCCGAGCAGACAATCGATCCATTTCTAGAAATGGTACGAAGGTCTCTAATTTGTGTCATCCACATGACCAAGTGGCTTTGGCTCCATTCCACTCCCAGGGGTGAGAATGAGTCGACTTGAAGTCAGCTTCAGAAAGACAAATTAGGCATTGTTTGATAAACTTAATCAATGTTTCTCGTAAAAGGAATTACAAGAATTCTCCTCCAATAACTCGTCTATACGAACTTCAAAAGTCCATAAGAGTCACCAAGAGAACAGTAATGGAGACCATGAGAATGTTTCCATTCCCTCTCCCACTTAGCTTTTTACAATAAAGGGATACGCTATCTAATGCATAATTAAACACATAAACATGCATACATGTAATAAAGCACATAAATATGTATAGCACATAGTCAAAATAATACTAGAAAATTATTTTCCGACTATCATGGCTTTATTGCATCTCTGTACGCATCTTCTAGTCTTCAGTCTTCGTTCTTGAATGCTCCATGTGACGAGAATATTAATCCCAATATTTAAATCTATTTATTTTCAATTAATCCAAAAGTTACTTAATTCGAAAATTAAGTCAATTGAATATATAAAAAATAAAATTAAATATTATTAATATTTTTATTTATTTTTCTTTTCCTATCTAATTTTATTAAATCTTTAAAATCCCATTCAAGTCAAACTTGGAACATTCTAGAAGACTTCTATAATAGAATAAGGAAATAAAATAAATTAGGACTCTTCTACTTTCCATAATTAATTAATTTCCATCTATTGAAATTCCCATGAATAGGAATAATCAAATAGGAAATAAATTAATTCCAATTTAATTATTTTCCTATTCCATGAGAGTTCCTAAAAATAAGAACACTCAAATAGGAAAACCGAATTAATTAGGAAAGTCGGATTATGGTAGGAGTAACATGGGTTGGGAGTCCCCGCGCCACCCACTACCATCGATCGATCGCCCGACCACCGAGGAGGAGCCGCCGCCCAGCCACGCCGGCCAGCCACCGATCCGGCGGCAACCCGCGGCTAGGGCAGTCGAGCCCCGGCCCCTAGCCTTCGATCGATCCATGGGGTCGATCATGGGGATGATCGGCCCCTTCGTCACACCTTCGTCTTCCGGCGATCGTCTCAACATCGAACCAACGTAAATAAATTACAATAATTTAAATCACAATTCTGGTATCGATTCTATACATGAAATCGACCCTATACATTTTCCGGAAAAACATAGAACAATAATGATAAATCCTAAATTCGGTCAACCCCCGAATTTTTACTATTACAAGCATTCATCCACACAAAACGAATCTCGACATGTCCGAGAGTTTAATAAACGAATAATCATGGTAAAATAATTAACGAAAAATTTAACCATGATAGCCGGAAATCCTGCAAGGTAGAACAATAATCGAACATATACATGAACACGAAACCAACGCTCTGATACCAATTGTTGTGAATCGATATCCCAGGTTATCAAAAATTGCGGAAACCGACAACCCGACCGAAATCCCGTCGCCGGAGAACCAACCGCGAACCGCCGCGTGAGCCGGGGCCCGACCGAACACCCAGCGAGGCCCGAGGGCCGCGTGTGTCCAGCCGAGCCCCCACGAGGGGCTCGCGATCGCTCTCGTAGCGATCGCTGGGGATGCACGAGGCATCCCCGGGGCTGCTCGTAGCAGCCCCGCAGCGGGTTCACGGACCCGATCGAGCTCACGGGCTCACGGGCTCGATCGCCCCTCGGCTCCAGCCGAGGGCTTCTTACCGCGACGCCGCCGGTCGAGGGGGCTGGGGTTCACCCGCCGTGGCACCAGCCCACGGCGAACCCCGGCGATCGACCCATGGTCGATCGCACGCCCCGGCGTCCAGCCGGGGCTTCTCCCTTCGCCCGCGCACCGGCGGTCGAACCCTAGGGTTCGGCCGCCACCCTCGATCCCGTCGAGGGTTTTACTCGACCTTCGCCGGGGATCTCGAATCCCCATCCCCGAAGTTCGTACGTTTCTCGGATCGTGCGTTCATGTATATATCACGATTAAAAACATATAATCGAAAGAGGGGTTTTACGATTATACCTACGTCTCGTTGTGCGGAGAAACGAGATGGATTGAAGACCTTCGGATCTTCCCACGTATTCCTTGCACTTCGTTCAAACGTCGTGTGGGCGACGATCCTCCGAACTCCTATGGATCTCCTTCACGAACTCTCTAGAATATCAAGTGTGATAATCTTATGATTGGCGTAGGTTTTGAATTGTGAAGACCATGTAGTGCTTTTATAGGCTACGTAGGGGATCAAAAGGAGGTGGAATATTGGGCTCCCAATATTAATGATTAAATTGAGCCCCAAGCCCAAATCTATTAATCCATTAATATTAATTAATTTATTTTCCACTATATAAATTAATTGCACTCCCAATATTAAACCATATTATATCAAATAATATTTCTCCGGTAGTATTATTTATTCCGTGTATTTATGATATAAATATCCATGAATAAAATTAATTTATTGCTAATTAATTTATTCATCTCTTGAATCCGAGACTAGTACCATTCAACCTTAATTATTATGCGGAATAAATTCCACCTGCAGGGATTGCATAATAATTCCTTATGAACTCATCTCGGGGATATTATCAACCCTTTCGGGATACACTTTCCCGTCAAGTATTCACGGCGTGTCATGTATAAAATATAGTGACCCAACTTTACCGGTAATTGTCCCAATAATTAAACCGGACAATTCCTTTGGAAAATCAAAGCCACTGATACTAAATATACACACCCGCAATAGTATCGGGGATTAAGAATAAAATACTCTAAGACTTAAATCAATTATCACAGGCAATCCTAATTGATAAATCTCAAGCAATCCGCCCAATACACCAAGTGTACAAGTGTGATAAAATAATTAAGACAAATTATTTTCTCTCTCACACAACGACTATACCGATGGCTTGGTCCGTGTCCATCTAGGTCGTGAGCAACTGTTCGATTAAATACGAGTAACCGATAGTATGATCTTCTGTGTGACGTCGCACACTATACTAACTACAACGTATATAATCTAGGACTATATTTGCATATATTTAATTATCAAATAATTAAAAGCAAACGATCGTTCATTTAGTAGGTTAAATGCTATGATCGGGAGTTACCGTTACTTAAATCTAGACATTAAGTATACAACTCAAACATATCTCCCATGTGCCTCAAGAATGAACATTTCTTCCCATCATTGACACGCTTCCAAGAAGTGAATCCAACAAATAAAAATGCACCTTGAATATAATCCAAAGTCGCAAAAAGATAGCATGGGAAATAATATGCGACATTAGTTGTTGGCGAGTACTCTAACCAAGGAAATTTAGTAAACCACGACCTCTGAAATCGATGATGTTGTTTTCCATGTAATGTAGCAGGATACTCGTCCAAAACGAGTTGGAATGGCCCCATTTTTATGTATGCCCTCCACTACAAAAAAAAACCAGGGAACCCCTACGGGGTTTCCCTACGACATGATTTCCGTAGAGGTTTCCCTACGGCATCCCCTACGGGGATATCTATAATAAATTCCCCCACGGCATCCCCTACGGCGCCGTGCGTAGGGGGAGTCCCGTAGGGGTGGTGATGAGCCATTTTATTTGCTCATCTTAGAGCATTTCTACACCCTTTATTGAGTCAGTTTGAGTCGGTAACGTGTCTGGGAGGGCACAATTAGGTGTTTGGGCAGAGTGTGTGTTGATGCAGGTAACAGGTGGTGCACTGGGCAAAAGAGGCACGGAAATCCCCTTCTTTGGGCAAAGAAGTATTTTGGAGTGGGTAGTGACTGCAACAGTTTGACCACATCGGGCAAATGGGTAAAGTCATGAAGCAGAAGAACCAGAATCCTTATCAAGTACCGTGCTTGGTCCGACCACCTATGGAGGAGAAGAAATACCTGCAGACTTCGATTTGGGCAGAGAACGGCTGAAGACAGAAGATTTCCTGTGGGCAAGGTGTCAGCGCACCAGAATCCCTGGATTTGGGGGATCTGACTTATTCCCAAGTCATTGACCGCTGACCCCTATTCCTTAGGGAGGAGAAACAGCCGCGGATTTGAAATTCAAAATTGAAGCCTTTAAAAGAACGGGGCGCGGTGGGCAGCAGAACACACAATACACAACATTACGCATCGAGATATCGAGAGAGCCGCCGGTCCCGTAGCAAGTCGTCGGAGGAGTCGCCGGAGAAGAGATCGGAGTTGTTCGTCCGAGTCTCTTTCTTTGTTTTGAAGTAGCAACCAGCCCTCGGGCTGAGAAACAATTTCCTTTTCATGTTTTGTTTTTAAATTTTAATTCCATATTTCGATTTCCTTCAAAAACGTTTTCGATTGGAAGACATTAATAATATAGTTCTATTTCCCTTATTTATTTTGTCTTTTATTTTCGGCATGAGTAGCTAAGTTGTTTTGCATCTGGGCAGGGGCGGATCGAAGGTGAAATTAGGGTTTTAGATTAAGCCGCGAGGTTGATGGGGCTAGAGTAGCCGATTGGGGGTTTGTTCCCGAAGCAAAGTTGGTTGAGAAATATTTCTAGGGAGTCTGGGCAAACTAGAACAGCCACTAGTGAACCCTTGCAAACTGGGATACTGGTGATTGACAAACCGCATAGATGTACCTTGTAGTATTGTTGCGGGCATAGCACTAGAACTTGCTGGAGATTGCGGTCGTATGACTCGGAGTTCCGGGCATGCTATTGGCCGAGCGGGTCTGTCTAGAGGGTAATGCGGGTTTGGGCAAACTAGATCCATGTATGGCTGCATAGGTTATCGAATTGTTCAGATCTAGGGGTTTAGGCATAACGTTAGCTTGCCTTCTGTTTAAACTGTAAGGATAGATAAGGGGTGGGGCAATTGTTGGGTGTGACGCAATAGGACCACTGTTGTCTTTTTAAAGCACCCTATAACTGCTGACAAACCGCTGGTAGAAATCCTTAGTATCTATGACCGGTAGTTTGCCCTAATGATCCTGAGGTAAGTCGTCTGCCCGGATGCTTTGTGTAACGCCCCGTTTTTCATAAAGCGGAAGGTGTTCGAATATAACAATAAAATAGTTTGGGCGCTACTTTGAAATACTTTTTAAATCAATTTTTTTTTATATATAAAAGAAAATACCAAATCAGATATTTAATTTTTTTGAAAATAGATTAAGTATAATAAATTTTAGAAAATAACTTTTAATATAATTAACTTTTAAAACAATTTAAATAATAGTAACTTACGACATCAAAATCATTTAAAATATTTAGTCGTAAATGACAAATATTAATAATAAGCATTTTATCATATCCAACTCCATGATCCACGCTCGACATCCCCGAACAATCCTGGAAAAAAAATATCGTTGAAGGAATGAGCTCAACGTACTCAGTAGGTCATCCCTTATCCATAATTAATACTCGATCAATCATACGTAAAACGTGTGTATAACATGAATCAAATAGAACATATAGCCACACATAACCTAACGTTGAATATAGCATGAATCACATGAAACATATAGTGTCACATATCACGTACATAGTCATTCACTTCTTAGAATACAGTGGGTTCACCCCGGTGACCGTAGTCACTGACCTTTTCTGTCGGTCGCTGTTTCTAACATACATGCGATTAAACACAGTGGGTTCACCCCGGTGACCGTAGTCACTGACCTTTTCAGTCGGTCGCTGTTTTAATCGTAGCGCAGCGGGTTCAGCCCGATGACCGTAATCACTTACCCTTTATCCAGGCCACTGGCTATTCAACATTCTCATACCATGTAGCATCGCGGGTACACCCCGATGACCGTAGTCACTGACCCTTTTTCTAGGCCACGAGCTAATTAACATTTCCATAACCTGTAGCACCGCGGGTACACCCCGATGACCGTAGTCACTGACCCTTTATCCAGGCCACGGGCTAAATCACATTTCCGTATTGTATCATTTCCACTTTATCATTCACATTCGCATCATATCATCAATATTCGTATCATGTAATCAATATTCACATATAACATATCCACGTAAGCACATATTATAAACACGTAGCACATACTTTTGAAATAAGCATTAAGTAGAGATAAGAAAATCCCTACCTCTTGAAGCGTGAACGTTTCTAAGCCGTTGTCTCTATGTTTAAAGCCACTCCTAAGTTCGAAAGGCGAACCTAAGTCCACGTGTGCTCGATTTATAGTACCTTAAATTAATTTGAATTATTATTGGAACATAAATTTAAACAATGGTACGAATATTCATGTGTATAATAGTGTAGTTCACTTAATATACTTTTGTTTATAAGAAGTATTTTATTGCATGTTTGCATGGAGTTACATATACACTTTATTCAAGAAAAATAGTGCATGATTGTAATTAAAAAGGTTTGGGTGTGAACGGCTTTTAGAAGAAGTGTGCTTACGGGGAGGTTATTGGTTTCAAAAACAATAGTATTGGCCTAGCCCATTTTTCTCAATCAGAATCGGGAGCCCTAAATAAAAATATGTGAATCTGACCTTATTCTTGCACTCGCAGAGAGAACCGAAGGGACCAACTCACTGAGGTCTGGTCGAGGGCTTTGATGTGGCGGCGCGGCGGTCCGAGTGTTAACTCGGCGAGACAGAAACAGATCTCGTCGGAGGGCGGTGTCAAAGAGTGGTGATGTTGCGAGGAAAGACCCAGCGGTTTCAGCACTCGATCTTGGAAGATCAGTTGTTGCGGGAAGGAGTAGTCGAATGACTTCTGGAATGGTTTCGAGGTTTGGATTGCGGGTATGAGAGGGATGACTATTTTGTTTCGGTGTATAAGTATTTGCGTTTAGGGTTAGGTATATTATTGGGTCACCGCAGAATATAAACGAAAGAGGGAGAATATATATTAAGGAGAAAAGACATGAGGTGGAATGTGTCAAAATAGAAGTTGGCTGATTTGGGGCGGAATATTAGGAAAATGCGTTTTTGATTTTTACTTACTTTGTTTAACTTAATTGACTAGGCTTTTAAATACCAATATAATAATAATGGATCAGGATTCTCTCCTCATACTTTTTTTCCTAATGTTTCCTAATAAATCAATCTTGACCATTGATTTCACAAAGGGTCAAGATGTTTCCTTACGATTAAAATAAACACATTTATTAATTCTTAAAAAAAATTACTTCTTTGTCAATTCTCAAACACTCCGTGTATTTCTTTTTATTTCTCTTCCCTTCAACAAAATAAAATTACGATCCGGACCCACCAACGGAAAGCTTTCGAGTTCCTCTGGCAGAACATCGCCGGCTCGGCAATACCCTCCTGAATGCAAGAGAACAAAGAGAGCAGGGACGGCTGCGTAATTTCCCACACCCCGGGGGCCTGGAGGCTGGAAGACGCTCCTCATCATCTCGTTCCTCGTGAGCTACGTGAAGTTATTCCCCGGGTCGAGGCCGCTGGTGCTCGCGACGACTCCGCTACACGCACCGGAAGTACATGCATGGCGCAGATTCTGAAGCAGTGCCCCGGGATTTACTTGTGAATTGTTGCTCTTCTGTGTGTATTTACTGGCGCAGTATCATAATATGTTATAATCATTTCTAATGGGAAAATAGCTTTTCTCAATATCATGTTATTATTTTTCTGACGAAGAACTAATGTTTCAGGGGTATTCTGATTATCATCCACGGCCTCAATGTACACAGGTGCTTTTTTTTTCTAGAAGCAAAGTTGAACTTTCAGTTTTAATTATGGTTTTTAACAACCACCAACATTTTTGTATTTAGTGGACGCTTTGCAAATTTTGCGAAACAACTGGTATCTTGCAACTTTGGGGTCGTCAAGGCTGAGGAAGGGCCTGATGAAAGTCGACACGAGGCTCCGGGTATCAACAACCAGGTCGGCCAATTCAACCCTAGTAAGGTATAAGGGACCGGCTATGGTTGAATTGTCAAAAGTGACATGGTTGATATTTGAGAAAAGCAGCTTGAGTTGAATTGGACACAAGGCCGCATTACGGTGATGACGTTTGGTTTTGAGTAGGACGTTGGTGGTTTGGACGCAACGCCCCTAGTCGGGTATAAGGGAGTACCTGCAAGAACGGGAATCGATTCCCCCACTGCGTTTTCCGAACCAGGCTTGGCCATCTCGTCGATCGAATTTTGCTGCTAAATTATTTCGTTGAAGGGAATCAATTGCCGAGTGAGAAGGGAAGAAAAAAAATGGCGCATAGTGTGCAGAGTGTTTGAGAATTGACAAAGAAGTAATTTTTTTTTAAGAATTAATAAATGTGTTTATTTTTAATTGTAAGGAAACATCTTGACCCTGTGTGAAATCAATGGTCAAGATTGATTTATTAGAAAATATTAGGAAAAAAGTATGAGGAGAGAATCCTGATCCAATAATAATATATTAATTGTAGTAAGTTTCATTAGTTTTAGTAAATAGTACTATATAGGAGTAGTATTTAATTAGGTATTATAATTCAAAACGTTATAGTAATGTGATATATATATACATACATATATATATATATATATATATATATATATATATATATATATATATATATATATATATATTTATTTATCAGAAATTTAAATTTTATCTTAGTTAATTTAATAAAATAAATTTAACTTAAGTTTAACTGACAATTAAATATGAGAATTAATTAAAATATATTTTAAATCTTAAAAGTGAATTTCGGGTGTTACACTTTGTTTCCTATTTGATTTAAGTTTCTCTTTTAGTATTCTGTTAGATCTGAGTGTTTGCTTGGTTTACTTTTAGATTTGTTTATTTGCATGCTATTTCTGTTAGCCGTAGTTAGATCAAAGTGTTTGAAACGTTTGCAAAACCGCTGTGCCCACAGCACCCAAACTCAAAATCTTTTTGTGACAACCCCTTGGGCAAAGCCGAGATCACCTACTGTAATTGCCTCTTTTTGTGACCGACCCCACGTACTTACCATTATCTACGTTTTGTAGTTATAAGGGTACTGGCAGAACTATAAATTTATTTTGACCGGCGTTTGTTCCACGACAAACATTCGTCGTCGTCAGGTGGCAGTGGGGGTCTTCCCGCTCTTTGATTCCCTCCAAAAAGAACTACGGAGACTTCTACGGCTGTGCCGTAGGGGATGTCGGCATACCGCCCCTACGGCAGATTTCCCGTAGGGGAGGAGGCGGGAGCGCTTCCCGCCGATTAATTGGACGGCCCCTACGGCTAATAGCCGTAGGGCATATATTAGATTCCCCTACGGGTGATTCCCGTAGTGTAACGCTCCGGCCCGTTGAGGGGTCGAAGCCTGACCCTAATGGGCCGGCTCGGTTACCAATGATTTCCGTCGGGAGTGATATCTTGGCCCCACTGTACCAACACTAGTTTTTTCCAGCGCACTTTGTCCTCACTCGTGCGCACCCGGGAGACTTCCCAGGGGGTCACCCATCCTAGAATTACTCCAGAGCTAGCACGCTTAACTTTGGAGTTCTTATAGGAGGATGGCCAGAAAAGTAGATGCATCTGTTGGTATGAGTAGCATATTCAATCCTTTTAAGCCTTTGAATTTCTGGGGCGTTACAATCACCCCACCTTTTTTCTGCGCAACGTCCTCGTTGCGTGCCTTACATGCCCAGGACCAACCATCCGTGCAGGAATGCCCCTTACGGGTACTCTCACCAACTTCTGGGTGGAGAACTTGGCCACGCAAGACATTTAGTTCCCACAATTCCGGTCGGCACCTGCTCTGATACCATTTGTAACGCTCCGGCCCGTTGAGGGGTCGAAGCCCGACCCTAATGGGCCGGCTCTGTTACCAATGATTGCCGTCGGGAGTGATATCCTGGCCCCACTGTACCAACACTAGTCTTTTCCAGCGCACTTTGTCCTCACTCGTGCGCACCCGGGAGACTTCTCAGGGGGTCACCCATCCTAGAATTACTCCAGAGCCAACACGCTTAACTTTGGAGTTCTTATAGGAGGATGCCTAGAAAAGTAGATGCATCTGTTGGTATGAGTAGCATATTCAATCCTTTTAAGCCTTTGAATTTCTGGGGCGTTACACGTAGGGCTTTATTAAGGCCCCCTACGGCAGGGACCCCGTAGGGGCCATACGGTGCTGTTTTGATATTTACTTATACCCTTACGGCGACGATGCCGTAGGGGAGTCCCGTAGGGGTTGCCTATTAAACATTCCCCCGTCCACAGAACAGATTCATTCTGTTCTTTTGCAAACGAGAAAGGGGGCGCGCGACGGTGAGGCGAATTCCGGTGATTGGAAGATAGCTCCGGCGAATTCAAGTGCAACCAACCTCTTTCACTCCGATTCTCCAAAGATTTCAGGTTCTTACTTCCATTTCGAACTTTTAATGGTTTATTTTTTTGATTTTGAAAATTTTAGGGTTTGATTTTCACATAGGGTTTTTAGGGTTCGATTAAGGCTTGATTTATACAGTTTGATTAGGGTTCGATTAAGGTTTATTTTTTGATTTTGAAAATTAGGGTTTGTTAAAAGAATTCGATTTTTTGTATGAATGCCTGACGACGACGGATGTTTGTCGTGGAACAAACGCGCGTCAAAATGAATTTATATTTAGCCAGTACCCTTATAACTACAAGAACGTAGATAATGGTAAGTACGTGGGGTCGGTCCCACAAGAAGGCAATTACAGTAGGTGATCTCGGCTTTGCCCAAGGGGTTGTCACAAAAAGATTTTGATTTGGGGTGTTGTGGGCACAGCGGTTTTGCAAACGTTTCAAACACTTCGATCTAACTACTGCTAACAGAACTAACATGCAAATAAACAAAACTAAAAAGTAAACAAGCAAACACTCAGATCTAACAGAATATTTAAAGGAAAACTTAAATCAAATGATAAACAAGGCATCCGGGCAGACGACTTCACTCAGGATCATTAGGGCAAACTACCGGTCATAGGCACTAAGGATTTCTACCAGCGGTTTGTCAGCAGTTATAGGGTGCTTTAAAAAGACAACAGTGGTCCTATTGCGTCACGCCCAACAATCGCCCCACCCCTTATCTATCCTTTCAGTTTAAAGAGAAGGCAAGCTAACGTTATGCCTAAACCCCTAGATCTGAACAATTCGATAACCTATGCAGCCATACATGGATCTAGTTTGCCCAAACCCGCATTACCCTCTAGACAGACCCGCTCGGCCAATAGCATGCCCGGAACTCCGAGTCATACGACCGCAATCTCCAGCAAGTTCTAGAGCTATGCCCGCAACAATACTACAAGGTACATCTATGCGGTTTGCCAATCACCAGTATCCCAGTTTGCAAGGGTTCACTAGTGGCTGTTCTAGTTTTCCCAGACTCCCCAGAAATATTCCTCAACCAACTTTGCTTCGGGAACAAACCCCCAACCGGCTACTCTAGCCCCATCAACCTCGCGGCTTAACTAAAACCCTAATTTCACCTTCGATCCACCCCTGCCCAGATGCACGATTAACTTAGCTACTCATGCTGAAAATAAAAGACAAAATAAATAAGGGAAAACGATCTATATTATTCATAGCTTCAAATCGTAAAAACGTTTTTGAAGGAAATCGAAATACGGAATTAAAAACTTAAAAACAAAGCATAAAACGAAATTGTTTCTCAGCCCGAAGGCTGGTTCTACTTCAAAACAAAGAAAGAGACTCGGACGAACAGCTCTGATCTCTCTCCGGCGACTCCTCCGACGGCGGCGACGAACTTCGGGACCGGCGGCTCTCTCGATTTCTCGATGCGTAATTGTTGTCTCTCCTTGCTGCCCACTGCGCCCCGTCTTTATAGACTTCAATTTGAATTTTAATTAGCGGCTGGTTCTCCTCCCTAAAGAATAGACGTCAGCGGTCAATGACTTGGGGATAAGTCAGATCCCCCAAATCCAGGGATTTTGGTACGCTGACGCCTTGCCCACAGGGAATCTTCTGTCTGCAGCCGCTCTCTGCCCAAATCTTCGTCTTCAGGTATCTTCTTCTCCACAGGTGGTCGGACCAAGCACGGTACTTGATAAGAATTCTGGTTCTTCTGCTTCATGACTTTACCTATTTGCTCGATGTGGTCAAACTATTGCAGTCACTACCCACTCCAGAATACTTCTTTGCCCAAAGAAGGGGATTTCCTTGCCTCTTTTGCCCAGTGCGCCACCTGTCACCTGCATCAACACACACTCTGCCCGAACACCTAATTGTGCCCTCCCAGACACGTTAACGACTCAAACTGACTCAATAAAGGGTGTAAAAGTGCTCTAAGATGAGCAAATAAAATGGCTCATCAGAACCGCACACACTTGGATACGCTTGTCCCCAAGCGTGGGCTCTGATTTGCCTGACTCAAGACCAAAGTGAAAACATAAGTGAAAGAAATAGGAAGAAATAAAGCAAAGGACTTTAGCATGATCAGTACAGGGCATAGTACATACAGATAACACAAAATTCAAGTAAAGATAAAAATAAGTCAAGAGTCTGTCCTCGGTCTTTGGGTTCACTCCCTCACAGTGTTTCTCTCTTTTCAGTGTATGGGTTCAATGACACTCATTTTCTGCTGTGACTCCACTTTGCCTAAATTTGCCTTATTGCTAATCTGAGTTGGTTTTAACTAAGCAGGGGGTTATCAAAGGGACTTTTATTGGGTTGTAGTGTTGGGCTCATATGGGTAGATTTTTCTGGGAGTAGTCTCTATTTGGGCAGAGGGCTTTTTGATGTTAGCCTTTTCTCTGCCACGTTGCCCCTTTTCTTACGGGCCTTAGCACAACAACTTTTTATTCATCTTTTTTTTTTCTTCTTTATTTTTTTGAACACTATGCCCTAACTCCCTCTCTTCTCTCTGGCTGCCTATGTAACGTGGGCATAATACCAGAATGGGTTCACAAAAAATATTCAATCAGGCTCAAAGGGCTAGCAAGGGGCAGTGTTATTTATTCAAGCAAACTAAAACAAGAAAATGCCCTAATCATTTAACAACCCTACTCAATCAAACTACTCATTTCAGCAAACAGGCAAAGGCAAGCATTGTAAAAATCACAGCAGACTCTCAAAGAAAGAAATCATATATCAATGTAGGCTCAATTCTCACAGTTTGCCTAGAACAGTTCCATCATCCCTATTTCATGCATCTTAACTATAAAGTTTGAGTTACTGTATGTATGTTTGCCCAAGGTGATCACATAATCATGCTGACTCGATTAGAAACAGGGGTTTGCCCTTTCCCTTTCCCCCCTCACACACTTTGCCTGGGAAAAATGTGCAAAAGTAATAATATTGGTAGGGGCTACCCACGACCAGACTATGACTCAAAAAGTTTGGCGCACCTACCCCCTCACACACTTTGCCTGAGCAAAGTGTGTCAGCAGGGAGATCAACCTAGTCTCCCTCGAACCAAAGTGACTCGGGGGTGACCTTAACAAAATAAAAAAAAATAAAAAAATAACACACAAAAAAAACTAACAACTACTAAAAACAAGGGAGGGTACAAATTAGGAGGTGGAAGCAGGTGTGTACCTGAATCCATTGTGGTCAAAGTATGCGACCATCATCGCCTTCACTTCCTCGAACACCTTCTCGATCTTATCCAAACGAGCCTCGATGCACTACAAAAAAACCGCGGATCCCCTACGGGGATTCCCTACGGCCTTTTTCCCGTAGGGATTTCCCTACGGGAGCATATTTTGAGATCCCCTACGGCATTCCCTACGGCTCCAGCCGTAGGGGTGACTCCCGTAGGGGATTCCCGTAGGGGACTGCGCGCGAATTCGCGCGCATACCTTCCCTCCAAGAGGCCCTACGGGGTCCCCCGTAGGGAATAATAAATCCCCTACGGGAATTATTCCCGTAGGGATCCCCTACGGCAAATGCCGTAGGGGAGTATTTTTTTTTTTAATTATATTCAATTAAAGAAATACCCTACGGGTATTTTTCCCGTAGGGGTCCCCTACGGCATTTGCCGTAGGGAGTTTTTTTTTTAATAATAAAATTAATTTATATAATAATAAATTAATTAAATGTTATTATAAAATTACGTTAAATTGTTTTAAATGTTTTTTTTAAATAAATATTTTACTAGATAATAAAATTACAATTAAAGTTTTTTTAACTATTTACGCACTACGCAATTACAATTATGCAACTACGCAATTACACAATTTTATAAAAATAGTTAATTATAAAAAATATCGCAATTACGCAAAAATTACGGAATAATAATAAAAAGGTATTATAGTCTAAACAAATTTCAGAAACTACTTCTAAATAATATTTAAATCTACGTAAAACTTGTAAACGCAAAAAAGTTAAAAAATAAAAGACCTTAAATATTAATAAAAAAAATATTGAAAGTTCTATTTAA
Source organism: Euphrasia confusa (assembly GCA_954870475.1). Lineage (NCBI taxonomy): Eukaryota > Viridiplantae > Streptophyta > Magnoliopsida > Lamiales > Orobanchaceae > Euphrasia > Euphrasia confusa. The sequence goes on from OX940967.1 coordinate 15,144,180, forward strand.
TTTAATATATTTAAATTCCCTTTTATTTAAAATTACATTTTTTTTAAACCAATATATATATATATATATATATATATATATATATATATAAGTTAATGGTACATATATATTATCTTTTAAGAATTGGACATATAACTCAGATAGCCTAGCGGTTATCATCCTCTTCTTCATTCATAAGGTCAAGGGTTCAAACCCTGGACTATGCAATATACATGAATAATTATTACAAAGCCCTCAATTGAGGGTTGGGCTTGTCTCGGGCCTTGTAATGGTGAGATGTTGTCGGGCCTCGGATCGTGGGTCGGGCTGGTGGCCCGAGCCGCTTGGAGCTCCCGTTTTTAATTAAAACTTATTCCCTACGGGCAATAAGCCGTAGGGATCCCCTACGGGCGAACCTACGACAGCCCCGTAGGGATCCCCTACGAGAAAGAACGGGCGCGGAAAGCAGTCCCCTACGGCTCCCCTACGGCCAGCCCGTAGGGATCTCCCCTACGGCTCCAAAAATCCCGTAGGGGATTTGTTCCCTACGAGGCAAACCCCTACGGCGTGATTCCCGTAGGGGATGCCGTAGGGAACCCTGTTCCCTATGGATTTTTGCGGATTTCCCTACGGGAATTGCCGTAGGGAATCTGCGAATTTTTTGTAGTGATGGCTCCCTGCCTCTCTGCAACATCCTCTTTGGCCTTAGCCTCAGCAACCGGATCTCTCGCCTCTACCTTTACTGGTTTCTCCTACAAAAACATTACACTGCCATCACTCAAAGGCACAATATCCTGCATGCGCTTGAAGCACTGGATGTCAAACTTGCCCTCCACCATCATTTCAGGCTCTTTTCCCTTCCTCTTCAAGTTCATCTTGGCCGCGTACACCATCGGAAAATGGGCCAATGAGAGGCGCTGGAGGGGGTGAGTTTGCAGCCACTTCATTTGGGCACAAAAGCAGGAACTGAAATGCAGCCTGATCTTCTGATGCATGCACCATAGTATGCCCAATTCCAGATGGGAGACGGCACTGCTGGTGTCAGTCTTGCCAAAGAAGTTGATGGCAAGGATCCTGTGGCAAATCCTCAGGGCATGGCTCTTCAACTGTATGGACTTGGTGGTTTGCCCAATGAACTCCCCTCCTTTGCCCAGCTTCGTCCAGATCTTCTGCAACTCCTTCTTTGTGTACTCTGGCAAAGCCCTCAATGCCTCCTGGTACGCCTTTGACTTCAAATCCTCGATACCTGCCATATCCAAACACAAATCTAATTCATTACCTCCGATAGAGGCAGCCCGATCAAACAACTCAAACTGGATCCCTATCACTCCTTCTTCCTTGGTTTCCTTGATTCCCAGTGAACCAAAGAACTCTCGCACCACCTCTTTGATGGAGTTATATTCTAAATTTCTAGTTTAGTGACAATATGGAACTCCTTATTTGTGTTTTATTATCTATTAATCAAACATTCTGCATTTTGTTTATTATAGACTCTATGCTATAGTCCTAGATATATACGTTGTAGACAGTATGGCGTGAGGAGACACGCGGAAGATCATACTGTCGCACACCATACTAACTACAATGTATATAATCTAGGACTATATTTGCATATATTTAATTATCAATAATTAAAGACAAACAATTGTTTATTTAATTACAGTAGAAACTCTATATAGTAATACTCTATATAAGAATAAACTCCCTATAGTAATAAAAAATTCAAGTCTCAACTTGGGACCAGTTATAAATATGAATAAACTCCACATTGTCATAAGTCATACATTTTTTAGGTCCCGTCTTAAGGATTTATACCTCTATATAAGAATAAATGATTAATATATAATAAAAATATTTATTAATAATATTTTTATTTATTAAAATCAATAACATGTTTAAGATGACTTGAAATATTTATGAAAATCAATAACATATACTATATGATCAAAGTTTATAGTCTTTAGATTCTTTAATATTTTATTCAATTTGTATGTTAAACACAATTTTTACACATATATGGTCAAAATTTATTATTCAAAACTATTAAATTGATTTTGTGAATTTAAAGATAAATATTATTGTATGTATATTATTTTTATATTTATATTATTTTTTATAGAATAAATTATTTTTATTTTGTAAAATTTTATATAAGAATAACTCTCTATAGTAATATTTTTTCCCGGTCCCAACGATATGACTGTACAGAGTTTCTACTGTAAATAGATTAAATGCTATGATCGGGAGTTTACTTTACTTAAATCTAGACATTAAGTATACAACTCCAACAAGGGATCTACTGGTTTTTTTGTAGTGCTCCTAATATGGTCTCTTTGATTCACGGGATGCTTTAGAATTGACGTACGTTTCGAAGGATCACGTTCTAAAGAATTAAGATCAATTTCAATCCTTTGACTTTGAGAATGTTGAGGAGGCTCGACATTAATCGCAACATTAGCATTCATTAGTTGAATTTTTTTCTTCACTTATAATAGACTCCTTTCTTTTGAAGAATGAATGAATAGTTTTTGGTCTTTTTTTCCTTTGATCATCCATTACCTATAAAAAACAATCACACTTTGATTAAAGAAAAAAAAAACATTTTGTACACTAACTCTTTTAACAAAGCAAAACACAAAAATAATATATATATATATATATATATATATATATTCATTACAAATATATTTTAACTTACAGTGAATCTTACTACAAAATTTAAATACGAATTTATCATTCATAAACTCTATTTTTTCAAACACAATTTTACAATTCATAAACTCTATTTGCTAAAAATAACAAAGAATAATAAACTAATCATTAAAATTTTAAAATGTAAAAAAAAAGAAGTTTAAAATTGAGAATTAACTTTGATTTTTACAGAGGCCAAAAGGGGAAGGAGGTGATGTGCTGCCTGATCGTGTAGAGAAGGAGAATAATTACTGTGGTAATTAAAATTTTCAATTTTAATACTTAAATTTAATTTAATAAAATTAACTGTGAACCGACTTTTCAAAAAGTCCATTTCATAAATGATTTAATTAGAAAATTAAAAGATGGGCTAAATAGTGGTCTAGGCTACCCATCACAATATATATATATATATATATATGGGCCGGGAAAATATATGGGCGGGCTACAACCCGGCCCAGCCTCTGAAGGCATCCGTCCTTGTATCCATGTATAAAATTTGACACCGTCTTTGGGTTCTTTAGAGCATCTCCAATGCTATAAATCTTATTTCTCACTTTGTGTGGACCCCATTACATGCCATATCATCACAAAGTGGGTAAAGAAAAAAACTGGGCAATATCATACAATGCTAAAGCCCATTTCTACTTTTTAAAAGACAAATTAAAATGTGAGTTGAGTAATTAAATATTAAAACAAACATTAAAAGGTGAAAAATCTTACATGAATAGTGTAAATGGGCTTGACCTCTATGGTGGACATGCCCACTATTTTTCTTTTTCCTCCAATCCTAACTTTTATATTTAAAGGGTGCCCAGGTCCATTTTACGTGGCTGAATGTGCCTAAATGGGCACCATTGGAAATGCTCTAAGAGCATCTCCAATGCAAAAATTCACTTTCTACATTTTGTGGACTCTTTTTATGTCCATATCATCACAAAGTGGGCACAAGAAAAAAAATGAATAATTTGATACAATGTTAAGCCCACTTACAACTCTTTAAGAACCAATTAGAACATAACTAGACTTAATTAAATATTTATAATAAATTAAAAAAGTGTAAAAGTAGGGTGAATAGTGATATTGGGCTTGGCCTCTGTGGTGGACATGCCCAATTTATTTTTTTCTCCTCCAATACTAAATTTTACATTTAAGAGTGTCCGTGCCCATGCTCATGCCCATTTCACTTGGCTCAATGTTATGAAGTGGGTAGCATTGCAGATGCTCTTACCTCTCACAGCAAAATATTCGTCTGTGTGATGCCCTCCAACTTTGGTGAAAATACGAAGCATCAATGGGCAATTTTTCTTGCGGTCAACAGGTGCAAGGCGAAGGGCGACAAGATTTGCTGTCGGAGGTGACGATAGTCCCCTTCTTGCCGCCGGCAGCGACCTCTTTTTCTCTACATGTGAGCCATCATATCTCTCTCTCTCTCCCTTTTTTTTATTGCGAAAGCTTTCGCTCTAATACCATATAGAATACCATGATATTAATTGAGAAAAGACCAAAATAAACAAAAAAAATTTATTGAATAATTTTTTATGATCACATAACTCGAAGCTACATGTTTATATACATGTCAACAAACTCTAAAATTCATATACCTATGTATCAGAGACCATAATGTAATAAACTGAAAGTACTAGTACCACTGCCCGTGCGATGCACGTGATTTATTTTTTTGAAATAATCTAAAATTTTATTTAATCTCTAACGTATTTCGGCCAAAAATTTATTAATGGACTAACAAATTATTTTATTTAATAATCGAACTCTCACTTAAATTTGTAAACTCGTATTAATCTCATTATTAACCGTTATCTCAATTATGAAAATTTTATTATTTTCAAACACTACGCCTGTTTGATGTAATTTATAGTATGTAAGCTTCTTGGGGCATAGCCGAGTGGTAAGGTATGTGGTGATGTTGGTGTAATTCCCCGACGACGCAGAGTTCGAATCTCGGATATGACAAATTTTCATTGAAATATTATGAAGTCAGCCATTGGATAAGACATATTAGCTCTCTCACACATGTGTCTGTTACTCGGGCACATCCCTCGATTTATATCCTACCCGATCGAGGAGCCTCTGATCTGGTGGAAGAGGAGTTTCTCGTCTCTGCATTTCTCCAGTGTCAAACGCATCCAACAAATACCTAAAATCGCTGGGGGAAATCAAAATAAACGGAAAATAAAAATTATAAAACTGGAAAATAAATAGAAATATAAAAAAATTGAATTTACTTGGTGAACATGAAAGGGATGAGATGGCAGAAATGCAATTATATTAATATAACGTATGTTAACCTGTAAAACAAATTTAACATAACTGAATTAAAGATAAACTAAAAATTAAAAAAAAATTAATACCTCGACAATTTGATTTTGGAATCTGCGAAAAAATCATAATTAATACATAAAATTAAAAATATCGAGGAAAAAAAATGAATGAATAGAAGAACGTATACATGTAAACCGATTCAATGTTCAAAAAAATGAAAAAGGACATACGAAACCAGATTATAGCAAAAGAAAATAATATACTTAAAAAGTTTTATCAATTTTTTTTAAGAGGAGATCGATTTTTATGAAATACGATTAATTGGATAGAATTAATTGAAATTAAATTAATATTAATGGAATAAAAAAGAATTTTGAGAAAAGAAATAAAAAGATATATATTTAAGATGATGATTAATTGTTATTACCAAAAATATATAATTTCAAATTACTATTTAAAATTTATATATTAATTTAAATATGCTTAATAATTTATGGTGTGAACACAACATTATGATTGTTTTTCTATTGGTTCACATGGCATTAGTGGATCCAGAAATTATATATGTATAGATTAATACAACTTATAGTATTTACATAATAGCCCCAAAATATAAAATCCTAATAAACATAATTAAAGAGCACGTGTGTTGGGTTTAACCACCAGCGGCAACTAACCATCACCTTCAACATACTTCAATAAATATATGTAAAGAGATTTTCGTGAGATAGATTTAGTGAGGGATCTATATATGTAACACCGTTGTTTTGTCTGTGATTTTTTTTTTCTTCATATTTTGAGTTTACACGTAAATTTGTGTTTTATTTCTTTTATCTTTTTTTCCCTATTTATTTTAGATTTCAAACTATTTTGTGTAAAGTAATTTTAATAGCAAATTACAACAAAAGTATAACTAAATATTGTATATATTATGCACGAGCTTTATTTATTGTATCTTTTTTTATATAGACATTGAAATTTAAAGCTTTGAACACTACAATTACGTCGAATATTAGAAATATAGTTAAAAATGTTATTTTTCAATGCACATATTCTACGCTAAATTTTTATTTATGAAGAGAAGGAATATTTTTCTCGAAAGGTCCGGAAAAAACGGGCCCGGATCTCCTGCGGGAATGATTTGGAAGATCCAACACAAAAAATGGTGGTATTTGCTAGCAACAAGATAATGAAGGCATATAGATTGATCCGAAATCTGATTCAAATCCAATATTATGGATACATAAGAAATGCATTGAATCGATTCTTTTTAATGAATAGATCCGATGGCAACTTCGAATATGGAATTCGAAGGGATCAAATAGGAAAGGATACTCAGAATCATAGAACTATAATGAAATATACGATTAACCAACATTTTTCGATTTTGAAAAAGAGTTAGAAGAAATGGTTCGATCCTCTTATTTATATTTCTCGAACCGAAGAGTGACAAATAAAGTTAAGTTAACAATTTCACTTTATACTCCTAATATAATAAAAAATTATTAATATAATGAAAAATTACAAATATACTCCTAATATAATGAAAAATTTATAAATAGAAATACTAATATAAGTTACAATTAAGTATTTAAAAAATTACAATAATAATTTAATATTCATACAAAAATTGACTTAAAAATTATAAATTTTAAATTATATATATATATATATATAGTATTTCTTTCAAGGTACTATTATAATATTATATTTAAGATTTTCATGCTCACTAATATTAATATTAAAAAATATATCGGTGAAAAAATTATTAAATTGAATCAATTTTTAAGAATTATATATATGAAATTGTTAATTTTTTAGCATCAAATAAGATTTTACTATATTTATGGGACTAAATTAATATTTTTTCGTGGAATGAAATAGTAGGTTCCAAACATTTATACTCCAGTACTTATGATATACTACTGTATTGGGCTATAAAGACACGTACTTAGTAAAATATCACGGCCCAAAGAAAGACGTTTCTATCCAATGGACTTGATATATTGAGCCCACTTACGAACCCAAGCATATGTGATATTATTAGTCAGAGGCACCCTAAACCCTAATTTTTCAGTAGCCCACACCGAGCGAGCAGAAGAACCCTAAACCCTATTTCTCAGTACCCACACCGAGCGAGCAAAGGCATAATAGCAATGGCGACGGTGGTGTATGTGCTGTACGAAGCTGCGTCTGGATATAGTTTATTCCAGGCTCACGGTATTGATGAAATCGGGCAGAATACGGAGGCGGTTCGGAGCTCCGTTTCTGACCTGGACCGGTTCGGTAAGGTCGTAAAGCTCACCGGATTCAGCCCCTTCGAGTCTGCGCTTGACGCTCTCAACCAAATCAACGCTGTGTCTGAAGGTAAAAACGGAAAGACTTTTAACTGTATTTGGATTATGTTTTATGCGTTTGAATGAGTTCTACATGTAATACGAATACAGAGTTCTTTGAAAATATTATAATGTCTGAGATTTGAAATTTCAAATAAATTGAGCGTCTTTCAACTGTAATAGTTGAGTCTTGATAATTATTTGACACGTCCATTTTTTATGTTGTGTGATTAAGGTCAAATGACTGACGAGCTGAGGAACTTCTTGGAGCTTTCATTGCCAAAGGTTAAAGAAGGAAAGAAATCCAAGTTCAGTTTGGGAGTGGCAGAGTCGAAGCTTGGCTCACATATAACTGAAGTGACTAAGATTCCTTGCCAAAGCAATGAATTTGTTCATGAGATACTTAGAGGCGTGCGCTTGCATTTTGCCCGTTTCATTGATAATCTAAAGGTTGCTGCTTTTTTTCTTTCAATATTTAAATATTATTGCCTTTAATGATGTTTATGGTTTCTGGGTTCTTCCGTTTTGATTTGATCTGATCAGTCTGGAGATCTGGAGAAAGCTCAACTTGGTCTGGGCCACAGTTACAGTAGGGCAAAGGTGAAATTCAATGTTAACCGTGTAGATAATATGGTTATTCAGGCCATCTTTCTACTCGATACCCTTGATAAGGATGTCAATTCCTTTTCCATGAGAGTAAGGTCAGTGCATTCCTTTCGTGTGGCCACCTTATGAATTGCTTTTTATGCCTCTGCCATTTCACTTCTAGATTTATTCTCTTTGTTTCTCTGAGATAAACAATATGTATTGAGCACAATTCATTCATTATCTATAGTTGTTCATTATCTGATTTGTTTGGAGTTTATCTCTTTTTTTTCTGTTTATTATTTTAGAGAATGGTACTCTTGGCACTTCCCTGAATTGGTTAAGATTGTCAATGACAACTATCTATATGCCAAAGTTGCCAAGTATGTGGAGGACAAATCACAGTTGTCTGAAGACAATCTTTCAAGTCTGACAGACATAGTCGGAGACGAAGATAAAGCAAAGGAGATTATAGAGGCTGCCAAAGCATCAATGGGTATTTAATATATATTCTGATTAATTGTGTGTCTAGAATTCAAATAACTTCCCCCTTATTGACACTCAAAGCTATCTGTTTCTTTTATCAGGACAAGATCTTTCACCAATTGACTTGATTAATGTAAAGCAATTCGCTCAGAGAGTGATGGATCTTGCCGAGTACAGGAAGAAGCTCTATGATTACCTGGTTGCCAAAATGAACGACATTGCACCTAATTTGGCTGCATTGATTGGTGAAGTCGTTGGTGCACGATTGATTTCTCATGCTGGTAGTCTCACCAACTTGGCAAAGTGTCCTTCATCAACTCTGCAAATTCTTGGTGCTGAGAAGGCTTTGTTTAGGTACTTTACGAAAGCTGGCAACTTGTTGACTCTTTTATAGTGCATGCCCTTTACTTGACTGCTTTGTTGTTTTTCTTAATGCTTAATTACATCTGTACCGCTGACACATTCATTTGTGTAAACCTTTGAAAGTAATAAACATTTTAAAAAGCAACTAAGATTTATATAAGTTAAATTTCTTGTGTGGTTTTGTTTTCACATTTTCTTGTAGTAAGTTATAACCCTGTGTTACTTATTGTAACTATTGCTTTTCTTCATTGACTTTTATGGTATATATATTAACTTTTTAATTCTTGTTTTGAGCATCTCTTTTTCTTATGCTTGTACTATATGTCCTTAGGGCGTTGAAAACCCGTGGAAACACTCCAAAGTATGGTCTCATATTCCATTCTTCCTTCATTGGACGTGCTTCTGCCCGGAATAAAGGCCGGATGGCTCGCTATCTTGCTAACAAGTGTTCAATTGCTTCCCGCATTGATTGTTTCTTGGGTAACTATTTTTCTATTTTATTTCAAACTTTTCATGTTTAGATAAATGTTTTAAGATTGTGGATGGTTCATAATATATTTTTGCTTCAGACAAAAACACCACAACTTTTGGTGAGAAACTCCGTGAGCAAGTTGAAGAAAGGCTAGAGTTTTATGACAAGGGAGTAGCTCCACGTAAAAATCTGGATGTGATGAAATCTGCTATTGATAAAATTGATGGCGAAGGTTTGCTTATTTTCATATCTGTAGACGTGAATAGACTTTCTTAAATTATGAAATTGAGTAAACGATAATCTGCTTATATACTTTTTGCAGATGATGAGTCTACTGCTATCGTGAATGGAGATGCGAACGAGGAACCCACAACTGAAAAGAAGAAGAAAAAGAAGGAAAAGCGAAAAGTGGAAGATGAAGAAGAGAAGGAAAAGAGTGATGTGAATGGATCAATTGTTGATGATGGTACGGCTAAGAAGAAGAAAAAGAAGAAGAGTAAGGATGACATGATGGAAGTGGACACTCCAGTGACCGAGGGAAAGAAGAAAAAAAAGAAGTCCAGTGATTAATTTTTTTTGGTATTCTACTTTGAGAAATGATGGAATCTACTACTCTGAACTCAAATAGTTTTGAAAGATGTAGTAAACTTTTTGGTTAGTAGGAATGGTGATCTTCTTTTTTGTATTTTAGTAACTTATGGATATTGTTATCTTGACTATTGCATTGTGTCTTATTTTGGCATATTTGTTCCTGAATCTTGGGTTTGCGAATTTGATTTCCAATCTGTCTTACTCTTGAATACTATATTCTTTTAAGAACCCAAATTTTTTTCAACAATTCTACTGATTTTTTTTTGTCAATTATTAATCAAAATTATATCCCTTATATTTTCAGTAATATATAAAGAGTTTTATGATATACTGTCAATCTTACACATCACCCCTCAATCGTCTGACCAAAAAAATTAAAATTAAAAATGTATTTTAAAATAAATGTAAGAATATATAAGTTTTTAAAAATAAAAAATATGAACAATTATTTTACTTATATGAAGTGTAACTATTGAAAAATTAAAATTAAAAATGTATTTTAAAATAAATGTAAGAATATATAAGTTTTTAAAAATAAAAAATATGAACAATTATTTTACTTATATGAAGTGTAACTATTGATTTGAGATAATACGAAAAAAAATTTACCAACAGGGTTACTTTTTGCAATTTTTTTGGAAAGGTTATATATTTTATTTGTGTTATTTCAATGTTTTTTTTTATTGTTGTTCAGTAGCTATTCAATTGAAAAAAAGAGAGCAAAATAATCAAAAAAGATTAAAAAAGAGAACAATGTACGTGGAGTGCTACCTTTTTAGATGTTCCAATTCAAAATTTAAACTCTGAGAGCATCTAATGGTAGGTAGAATTTTATTTGATATCAAATTGTAATTTGCTATCTTTTTAGATGTTCCAATTCAAAATGTAAACTCTAAGAGCATCTAATGGTAGGTAGAATTTTATTTGACATCAAATTGTAACTAGGTATACTATTTAAAAAAGAATTACAAATCAAAAGAGAGAAAAATAAATATCAAATGTTTGATACTACGTACAATTTAATATGTGTCTTATATCCTTAAGTCCCACATTTATCAAGAAAAATTATTGTAGCTCAAACTATTAAGCTGTGAATATACAAATTAATAGATACAAATAATTTGTGATTATTGGCTCATATACTCAAACTGATAACTGTAAAGAAAAGGTAGAAGTCATTTTTATGATATCCATGAAGATCTTATTATTTGTGCTTATTCAAGTGGCGTGTTGCACCACTAAATAATTATCATCGTTAAATCTTAAGAGCGTGTTTAGTTCTACAGATAAAAGCAAGATAGATGTGTTAACTAACCAGAACTGCTCCCCTCCTCACGTCGGGAACTCTTAATATGCACCATATCCTACGTGAAATTTTAATATATTAATTATGTTATTAAACTCTCTCCTCTCTACTTTCTCTTCTTTCTTTCTATATTTTTGTAAAAAACTAATTATTTTATTAAATTCTCTCTCCTCTCTCTTTCTCACCTCTCTTCATTTATTTTTGTAAAAGTCAGTACTCCGTCTTCTCCAACCTTTCCCCACAGCTTCACCCTCAAATCTTAAATCAAAATTTTATTTATAATTCAAATCAAATTTCAATTTAAAACTTTATCAGATTTCAGTTTTAAGTTATAGCGAAAAGAAGGGCTGAAAAGCGGATCGATTCATATGTCAAAATCGAAACAAAAAAGCATTCAAAAAATTAAAATTCATTAGATTAGAACAAACTTTTTTTTACTGAAAAATTGTTGATGCCTCCACATTCGTTACAATTCGTTGTGAGTTTTTCCACATGGGAGGTCGGTCCTTAATGATGACGGCGACGACGCTTGTTCCTCGCATTGTTGCCTCTATCTCGATGAAGAACTCCAATTCGAAATTGTTTCCACGCCTTCTCTGACAGGAGGAGAGAAACATTCAAAGTCTTACCGCAAGTCCCCAACATATTGGATTCTTACTGCGGCGAATTCGAGTCGATATTCGAAAACAAAATTACTTGATTATCTCATCCTCCTCGGATTCCTCACCGAAACCTTCACTGAGTGAATTGAAATTTGGCAAACTTTTTTTAATCGATTTTGTCTTCTCAATATTTGCTTGATTTGAGAATTGGAGAAGACAAATGAGTACTTTTTTTTTACAGGAATAAAGGTACAAGAGAGGAGAGAAATTCGAGAAGAGAGAGAATTTAATTAATAATTAATAATTAATATATTAATAATAAATAATTAATATATGGTGCATATTAAGAGTTCCCGACGTGGGGAGGGAAGCAGTTCTGGTTAACTAACATATCGGTAGTTTGGTATAATTTTATTGGGCTCGTGGCCGATTAAAGGCCCGCCTCTTATCACTGTACCCTTTTGAAAGACTTAACCGTCCATTTTGATAAAATACGGAATCTTAGTTGAATAATAAACAAAACGAATGTCATTATTACTAAATTATTTTTGCTATATTTAAAGCAAAAAAAACTAATAGTATTTGCTCAGTTCCAACTTCCAAACAAATCTTTTTTTTCCTTCATCAAGGAGGCGATGCGTATGTACTTTATATTAATTAATTTTGTTTTATAAATTATTTATCAATTCATTTATTTTTTTATAATCTTTCTCTAATTATGCTTTCACAAGAGCAACACGACAACGATGTGCGATTTAATAAAAAGTGCATTTGGAATTTAGGGTTTAATCCAGTGAAATAAGTCTTGGTCGGGTCTTGGTCGGGCTTGTGCATAATTTTCAGATTTGGATCTACAATTAGTAATCCGGAGTATTATTTTACATTTTTTTTCAAGATTATATTATTTTTCACAAGAAGTGCAGCAAAGAAATCAGAGCTCAGAACTCATGTCCAGATTCTACTGTGTATTCAAATTATAAAAAAAAAAAAAAGATTCAGTGAGAGATGAAATCTCTTATCCAAAATATTAGAAAAAAAATAAAAATTCAGTTAGAAACGGAATTTCTGTAGTAGTAATTTTTATTTTGAGAAGAAAGAAATTGGACCTGAATAGTGTAATTTTTTTCATAAATATAATATTGTCATTATATTCGAAAGTCAAATTTCAATCTTGAATATCAAAATTTTGAACCAAACACAAGTAAAGATATCTTGAATGGGTTAAATAGTAAAATAAAATAGTTATTTATGATAAATTATTTAGGACACAAAACAAGACAAATGAATAGTAAACTAGACAATCTCACAACATTTACATTGGTTGTAAAAAAACTCAAGTTCAAACTGAGTTAACTAATATCAAATGAAAATTAAATGAATGTAGGTTCTAGTTCAGTTTTTCTCATGTCCTTGGCCCACACAGTTGACTGAACTCAGTTCAAATATATGAATTGGGTTTTTTTTGGTATGCAGAAAGCCACGTGTCGCTGGCCGATTGGCCAGCGACGGGCGCATGCAATTCACTCTCCCACCCACCTTATTCATGGTGCTTTGGCTTCAGCTTTAATTACTGCAGCAGGGCCCACCCACTCTCCCTTTGTTTTTTTATTCTTTTAAATTATAATATAATATCTTTTATTTAATTTATAATTTTAAATAATTATTAATTAATTTAATATTTGTTAAAAAATTATTTTTATTTTAAATTTTTATAATTTATTTTTTCTTTTAATATAATTGTTTTATATTATGTAAAATATTATTAAAAATTTAAAATTATTATTATTATTTAAATAAATGATGGTATTTAATTTACTATTTAAATAATATTTTATTATTTTTTTATCTATAAATAGACGATTACTCTTTCATTGAAACCCACTTCAAAATCATTCCACTCTCTACCTTTAATCACACTACCAGAAAAAAGGCTTTTAGCGACCACACCTTTTGCGACCACAAGGTGTGGTCGCTAATAATCAGTTTTTGCGACCACGCGTGGTCGCAAACAAATGTGGTCGCTATTTGTTCAGGTATTAATTCCGCCAAATTCCCGCGTAAATATTCGCGACTACAATTGTGGTCGCTATTAAGTATGTGGTCGCGAAAAAGTATTAATAGTATTTGCGACCACATATGTGGTCGCTAAAGAGTCCTTTTCCGAAATCCTATTTTCCACCGTGGAAAATAGTCTTAATATACGACCACGTGGATGTTTTTTGCGACCACAGCGTGGTCGCTAATGCCGTGGTCGCAAATAATTTCCTGATAACAGCGGGCCTCTGCCCTTTTCCTCCTCACTTTTAGATTGCGTTTCTCCTCAGCACACTTAGGGCGATTTTCGGCGACGAAGAAACTTCCGGCGGCGGCGACTACGTGAAGCTGATCCAGGTATGCTTCTCCTCTTCTCCTCTTCGTAATTTCTTTGATTAGAGTTTCTTTGATTTCTAGTTTCAATTTCAACTTGTACGGCGAGCATCTCCGGCACCGCGAGCATCTCCGGCAGAGGCGCATCCACGGCGGCGACGACGGCCTGAATCCGACCAGGTATGCCTTTGTCTCCTTTGGCTTCGATTTTCTTCGATTAGGGTTTACGTTTGATTAGGGTTTTCGATTTGAATTTGGGGGTTTTTCGATTTGGTTTAAATTCATGAATTTTTAGATGAGGTATTCCTTTGTCTCCATCTTATTGTTGCTCAAATTGGTTACTCGGTTAGATATTGAGGTTTGGTTTTACGATTTGGGAGTATATTACCGTTGTTAAATGTCTACTGTATGATGAAGTTTGTGAAATGTCTACTGTATGTCTACAGTATGATGAAGTTAGATATTGAGGTTTGGTTTTTCGATTTGGGAATAATATGTCTACTGTATGATGAAGTTTGTGAAATGTTGCTCAAATTAAAGAAGTTTGTATATATATAAAATGTATATATATAAAATAAGTTGAATGAAATGTTTGATGAATATACGTGTATCCAACTATTTTTTTAAAATGTAAGTCTACTGTATATATATAAGTTTGATGAAATGTATATATATAAGTTTGATGAAATGTTACTGAGAATGTAAATGTTCAATTGGAATTATTCTTATAATTTATTTATCATAGAAACATGCTTATATTATTCTATGTAGTTGAATAATGAATAATCAAAATTTTATTCATTTTGCATTTTTCCTCTTTTTTAATGAAAATTTAATTAGAAGTCAGTAATTTAAAAAAGATTTCCAAATAAACAATCTAACAATATGACAAAGCAAATACATATGCATGCTATCAAAATGACATTTCTTTGAATATTTTTTATCGTATAATTTTTGTTCAGCTAGTTATGACTCTCTCTACGATGCTACATCACCTGTTGGTTCTGGTATTTTTTCTAAAAACCTTACTTTAATGCTTTTCTCATCTCTATGTTTCTATGAACTATGAATGCTATTTGTGTTAATTAATTTATATGTTCGAATTGTGCATGTTTCTTATGATATGACTTCTATTTTTAATCTGAAGACTTTTCTAACTAAAACATTTTTTAATTTTTACATAGATATAGTAATACAGTTGTGTGTGGTTAATTTGAAAATGTCGTTGGATAAGAGTTGGATGCGAATAAAAAATCGCTTGTCTCCAGAATTCCAAAACGGTGTACGTGGCTTTATAGAATTTGCAAAAACCAGTGTCAATGAAGAAGGTCGGGTTCGGTGTCCTTGCAAATATTGTCTACATACCAAATTCTATCCTCTGGACACTGTTCGCAAACACATAATTTGCAGTGGCATTGATCTGTCCTACACAACATGGTCTCACCATGGTGAGCCTCGAATGCCTAGAAGACCACGAGAAGAACAACCTGTTAAAGAACAACCTGTGAACGAGATGGAAGACATAGTGCAAGACTTTGTTGGGAATTCAGGAGTAAATCTCGACGCAGACAATGATGCTGATTTAACATCATTATTCTCAACACTTGAAGAAGAGTTGTATCCCGGTTGCACCGGACCTTCGACTTTGCACTTTATTGCTCAGTTGTTGCATATAAAAGTTCTGTATAAGTGGCCTAACGAGAGCGTTGACGTGTTGCTGAAATTACTTCTGAAAGTTTTGCCTGCTGGTTGTAAGTTGCCGACTTCATTCTACGAATGCAAGAAACAGCTGAAGAAGTTAGGATTGGGATACGAAGTAATACACGCTTGTCCTCATGATTGTTGTTTATATTGGAAAGAAAACTCTGAGATGCAGAAATGTCCAGTGTGTGACACAGATCGTTGGAAGAGAACTAAAGGAAAGAAAGTCCCACAGAAAACTCTACGTTACTTTCCACTTAAGGACAGACTGAAACGATTGTATGCTTCACGTCAAACGGTTAAACATATGACATGGCATTTGAAGGGACGGTCAAATGATGAAGATGTAATGCGCCATCCGGTGGATGGGAAAGAATGGAAAGACTTTGACTTAAAGTTTCCTGACTTCTCTAGAGAACCGAGGAATGTACGGTTGGGTTTGGCAACAGATGGATTTAACCCATTCGGAGATATGAGTTTGTCGTACAGCATGTGGCCTGTTATTACCACGGTGTACAATTTGCCTCCGTGGTTATGTAATAAAGACCCGTACAGACATCTCACATTACTTATATCAGGTCCAAAATCACCTGGTAAGGACATTGATGTTTACCTGAGACCTTTGATTGATGAATTGAATGAATTGTGGTCTGAAGGAATGTTAGTGAAAGATACTGAGTCACAAACTACGTTTCGAATGAGAGCGGCTTTATTGATGACTATAAATGATTTTCCGGCTCGAAGTATCCTATCTGGTTGGAGTGGTCAAGGTTACATGGCATGTCCCACCTGCAACGATCAAACTCCTTCTGTGCCCATCACGAGTAAGTTGTGTTATGTGGGGCATAGACGATGGCTAGATATGAATAATCCTATGAGAAAGAAGAAAATCTTTGATGGCAAACCCGAGAAACGCCCACCTCCTGTTCCTAAAACCACCGAAGAGTTATTGGCACAGATGTACCATCTGGAGAATCGGATACCTGGAAAACATGAAGGATACGGTGGCAAAAAACGTAAACGTCAGGTAGGAGATTTGAACTGGACAAAGAAGAGTATTTTTTGGACATTACCTTACTGGAGTTCGCTGTCTCTGAGGCATAATTTGGACGTCATGCACATAGAGAAGAATGTATGCGATAATTTGTTAGGTACTCTACTTAACATAGAAGGTAAAACGAAAGATACTGACAAAGCACGCTTAGATTTGCAAAAATTGGGGATCAGGCCGAACTTGCATCTCTACAAAGATGGTAGTCGAATGATGAAGCCGCATGCACCATACACATTGACTCCTGACCAGTGTAAGAAATTCGGCGAATGGTTGATGAATATAAAATTCCCCGATGGGTTTGCTTCGAATCTGAAGAAGAATGTCATTGTAAGTAACAACAAGTGGAAGGTTTCTGGGTTGAAATCTCATGATTGTCATGTTTTAATTCAAAGACTGCTGCCAACTGGAATACGCAAGTTCATGGATAAAAACATTGTTGACACTATAACAGAGTTGTGCAATTTTTTCAAGCTTATCTGCTCTCGAACTTTGAAGGTTAGTGACTTACAGAAGGCATGTGATGACATTGTAGTCATATTATGCAAACTAGAAGCAATCTTTCCTCCGGCGTTCTTCGATGTGATGTTACACTTGTTAGTGCACCTCCCAGATGAAGCAATACGTGGAGGTCCTGTATATCTCAGGTGGATGTATCCGGTTGAAAGATTTATGGGTACATTGAAAAAGTACGTAAGAAATCGGGCGCGAGCTGAAGGGTCGATTGCTGAAGCTTACATTGCGAATGAATCTTTGACATTCTGTTCGATGTATTTCGAGGGAATTGAAACCAAATTCAACAGGCCTGAAAGAAATTGGGTGGAGAATGACGGTGCCGACAAGAAAAAAATTTCTGTTTTTCGAAATCAGTTTCGCCACATTGGAAAAATGAGTTTGGTTTCGTGGGATTACAAGACACGGACTAAAGTTGAACATTTTATCTTGAAGAATTGTCCAGAAGTTGAAGACTATCTCACTCGTACTTCATCTCAGTTAGATGTCGACCAAGTTCCCGAGACCGAGTTTGCAAATTGGTTTAAGAAGAAGGTATTACAACAATATTTAATAATATATCCCAATTTTTCACTCTTTAATATCTTAAACATAATTTATGTCTCAGATACATTCCGATATTACACAAGCATCAGTACAGGATAATCAATTGCTTTGTCTGGCCAAAGGATCGGCCCGGGAATCAAATCGTATCCTGGTTGTGTGGTGAATGGTGTTAAGTTCCTTGTACATGATTAGAGATGCAAATCGATCAACGCAAAACAGTGGTATATACGTGCAGGATGCAGACAACCAACAATATTATGGCATATTGACAGGCATTTATGAAGTACCGTATGTTGGGAACAACTCTGGCATCCTCTTTGAATGTACTTGGTTCAATACCACTCCTAACCCACGATACGTACGGGATTACAAAACTCGAATCAGCATCAACACTAAGGCCATCTGGTATAAAAGTGACCCTTACATACTAGCTTCTAATGCTGAACAAGTGTTCTACGTGGATGACTTGTTCAATAGAGAAGGGTGGAAAGTCGTTGAACATTTCCGACATCGTCATATTTGGGATTTACCAAATGATGAACAAGCAGAAGATATTCCGAACGAGGGAATTCAATTGTGTGTTGAGCTTCCTAACCTCGACACAATCCTCTCTACTCAAACAATAACACAACCACAGCCTGTGACATCCAATGTTGGAACACTTGATGATGACATTCCAGAAGATGACTTCATCAATGATGATGATGAACCAGAGATTGATGTACATGCTGACGAGGAAGAGGATGTTAGCGATGATTATGATTTGACTGATTCTGATTCTAACTCAAATGACATTGACTAGAAGGCTCACATTAGAATTAATGTTCACATTGATGTACATATATATATATATATATATATATATATATATATATATTGTTATAATATTGTGATAAATTTTCAGGCTGTGATGATGCTAGCGGGCTCTTCTGGTGGAGGTGAGCCACCACACGGGCATCCACATTCTTTCGGTGCTCCTTGCCAGACAGGTAACATTTTATTTTTAGTTTATATCCACATGAAGCATTATATATAATACTTTCTTTTTTTTACGAGTTGATTAATGTTCGATCTTGTAGGTGGAGACCCCGATGAGGCGACACCTCCAGCACGTAGGAAAAAGTCTGGGCGAGGGATAGCAAAAGGCGCTCGGACATTGATGAGGGTGGCGGAGCAAGGTGGTCCTGTCCCATTAGCTTGGGAAGACCGGAATGGGACGATGAAATCGGTTGGAGAGAATGGTGCTTCATATTATTCCTCTGTCGGGATGCAGGTAAGCTAACTACATGTTGTGATTATAAATAAACATTTAATGTTAAAATATAATTCAAGTTTTGTATGTAACAGGTGAGACACTACTGCGATCCTTTCCATACGAATTGGTCTTCGGTACCAGCGGAGCAGCGAAATGCTGCTATTTTGCACCTACAGGTAATTTATGATCTTGATTATTGTAGTTAACTCATTATGATTCTGTAACACGATTGAATATTTTGTAGGATTTGTTTGAAATCGACATGAACGACCCTACGATTTCAGCTGTTGTGAATCGAGATTGTAAGGAGCTTTACACAGATTGGAAGCACAAACTTCATAAGCATTTAAAAAAAAAATGGTGGAGCAGATGACCTAGTGTTAGCTAGGAGAACTAAGCCTGACTCTATCCGTTCAGATCAGTTGTGGAATCGGTGCGTGGATAGGTTTATCGATCCAGCATTTCAGGTAACCATGTATTTATATATATAATATTTTCGGTCAAATTAATGAATATACGTGTTTTAATATTTTGAATGTTTGAAACAGTCCCGTTCGCAGAAGTCCAGTCAGAACCGGTCGAAGAATACTATGCGTAGTCTTCATGGTCGATTGTCTTATGCTGGACATATGGATAAATCGGTAATAAATCATTTTATTCATTGTTATGTATGTTAAATGTATTGAACATTACATAACGTTTGTTTTCTTTTAAATATATAGGTTGATCCGCAAACCCAACAAGGGGTTACTCCGGTTGAGAACTGGATCAAGTTTCATGTTGGGCCAGATGGTCAACCTTTAGATGCCGATTCTGCAGCTAAAATTGTAAGTAATAATTGATTTTTCTGATATAAAAACTCCTATTGTTTAAGAACTAGCTAATCGTGAATTTGAATATTGTAGGCTGAACTAAATGATAGGTCGACACAAGCATCTGCCAGCGGTACACCTGTGGATGATGTTGCCATATTGGAGGAGGTTTTAGGGACTACTCGTGGATACCGTAAGGGCCTTGGTCCTTCAATTCCAGGTTAATTTTAATATATATACAACATTTAACTATTTGAACTTAAATCAAATCAACAACTACTAAGACCACTTTTATATTGTGTGTTATAGGTTCTTCTCCATCAGTATCGTCTCGTTCCTCGTTTTCAAGTCAATCTTCTGCTGCTGCAATATCCCAGGCTGAGTACGACAAGCGAATGACTGACATGCTCTTCTGGAACGAGCACATGGCTAGGATGTTTCCTGATATGCGACCTCCTTCCATGTCAGGTGCAGGTGGTTCGACTACTCCTCCTGGTTCTCCAGCTCGTGATTTGACCCGTGACTCACCGTAGCTTATTTTTAGTTTGATTACGGATTGTACTATTTGTCTACTCTATTAGGATGGTGTTGATGAACTTGAATTAATGTTTTGATGATTTTGGATTGTATTTGAACTGTATTTTGGATTCGGTTTGTATTGCGATTGGGATTGATTTGCAGGTCGGAAATTGCAATTTTAAAATATTTTTTTTTTCAGAAAAATAGGTATTTGCGACCACGCGTGGTCGCTAATACTAAGGAGTTGTTTTTCAAAACATGAGTATTTGCGACCACGCGTGGTCGCTAATGATTTCAGACCGAAAGTTTGACCAGCCGTATTTGCGACCACGCGTGGTCGCAAATAATCTGCCACGTCACCGCTCAGTGCCACATCAGCATGGCGCATTAGCGACCACATATGTGGTCGCTAATAACGGGCGTGGTCGCAAATGTATTCGCGACCGCGCTGTTGTCGCCAAAAAAACATTTGAGACCAAATATTTGCGACCACACTTTAGCGACCACGCGTGGTCGCAAATACTACTTTTTGCGACCACAACCCGTTTTTTGCGACCACATTGCGTGGTCGCAAAAACCCCTTTTTTTGTAGTGTCATATCACACACACAAAAAAAATCACTTTTTTTTTCATGTGAAATGGCAGATAACAATCGAAAGTTTTTCAACCATGTTTTTGATGGTCAATATCCAGAAAACTTCTCAAATTCTAGTTACCATTCTCCAAACTTCTCAATTTCTCCAACTTTTTCTCAAAATTTTCAAAACCATTAAATTTTTTAGAATAATTATTCATCTCCAAATTTCCAAACACATCCTGATTTTTGGCAATAATTTCCAGGGCAATTTTCTACTCCAAGATCAATTCGCATGCCATCGACGGAGGGCATTTTTACAGAATCAATAAGTCCAACTTTTGTCCTGGAAATACAATTTCAACCGTCAGATCAAGTTGAAGATTGTGTTATCACTAAAGTTGGAGGCAAGAAGTAACTAAGGTGGACAAAAGAGGAAGATGTTCTTCTTGCAAAATCATTTGACATGGTTAGTGAAGATCCCATTGTCAGCAATGATCAGAAAGGAGATGCATTTTGGGGAAGAATCAGTCAATACTATAAAGAAAATCATTCTGCAAGCATGTGTCCAAGATTTATAAGTCAAATAAAGTCACATTGGTACAACACGGTTCAAAAGAAAGTGAACCACTTCAATGCCAACTACAATAGCATTGAAAGTGTTTACCGAAGTGGTAGCAGTGATGCAGACCTACTAAGCATGGCATACGCAAAATATCTTGGCGAAAATGGTAATGTTGCTTTTAATTATGAGCATGTTTGGTAGATTACAAGAGGAAGAGCACTTTTTGCACCACAATACAGTGACTCACAAGAAATGGAACTCTAAAGGAATGGTAAAAGAATGAGTTATTCGGAGCTACCTATGTTCTATGGATATTTATGAAAGACAACGGCGCATTCCTATGCGGTTGTAGAATGTCCTAGAAGAACAAAAAGTTGTGCGTTCAATAGTACTATGAACCATAAGGACGTTATAAGTTCTAACGCCCGGTTCTTAGAGGAAGACTATTAGATGAACCACAAAGCCCAAAATGACGTAATAATTTGGAATGAGAGAAAAAAGATAAAGACTAGGAACCAGCCAAACCGAGTAGCGGTACACCACTAACTGCACCTACTGTTATTACTGTTTATACACCGGAATGCCATTGCAGTGGGAGGTTGTTGGACAACCGGAGATGTTCATAAGAGTAGAGGAGTTCCGAACTCTGGACCTAGTATACATGAAATCTGTCCCTGGATCTACATAGAGGTAAAACTGGATATAAATGTGTCTTCTTAGAAAGCATTAAGGATTATTGCTAAGAGGCGAGATCATTTAGAGTACAAGCTTAGTTAATTCATTCATGGATTGTTACAAAGCTATGAATCGTGGAACTTGCGAATTGATGAGATAGTCCATTTGATGGATTCATCAAAAGGCAAAGACGAATAGTGTGTATTGGATACGTAATGGAAACAAGGTGGTGTTTCTCGGAGTTTTATGTAGATAACATTTTATCATTGGTAACAATGTAAAGATGTTGTCAGACATAAAATGATGGTTGTCTAGATAAATCGATAAGGAAGACAGAGGAAGAAGTTAGGGCATGTTCTTAAGATCTAGGATCTCAAGGGAAGAAAATTGTACTTCTCCTCGAAATCTTATACGATAATGGTTCGTTTTAACATGCATAATTCCAAGAAAGGTTTGTTACATTTCAGACACGGAATACATTTATCTAAAGGAATGTGTTCTGGAACACATAAAGGAGATAGAAGCACTGAAAGCAGTTTCCTACACTATGAGTGAGGAAAGCTTAATAAATTGAATGTTGAAAGACGAGAACCTGATATCTACTATGCGGTTAGAATAGTGGGAGGATATCAAGGTAATCCTAGAAAAGGAATATTCGAATGCTGTAAAGTACTTTGGAAGTACTGGATTACGAAGCAACACGAATTTTTCTTTGGATTACATTTTCTCAGATCTCAAATCAAATTATGACCGGTGTAAGTCGATATCAGGCTATGTGTTCACTTTTGAAAAGAGGTGGAGCTTTAACATGGAAGAGTGATAAGCACGATGCTTTTCGGACTCAACCATGGTTAACCGAACGGCAGCCTCAGAGCCAGCGGAAGTTGTGGAAGGGCTCCGGGATAACCTCTGGACTTAGATATGATTCTTAGTTTACCAATGGCTATGTAAATAGCGGTGCGATGGCAAACCATAAGAAATCATAAGTCCATAGTGAAGATAACACATAGAGCAAGTACCACCTGATACGAGTCATCGTCAAGTGAGACGACGCTGTAGTCACCAAGATAACTTCGGAGACGGCAACCTAGATTTCTCATTCACAAGGCACTTCTTAAGAAATGCAGATTAAGCACGTGATGGGTATGGGAGTCGGGAGTTTGGAGGAATGACTAGACCTTAGTATAAGTGGGAGATTGATAGAGTTGTATACTTAATGTCTAGATTTAAGTAACGTAAACTCCCGATCATGACATTAAATCTATTTAAATGAATAAACAATCAGTTGATTTTAATTATTTATAATTAAATATATGCAAATAATAGTCCTGGATTATATAAGTTGTAGTTAGTATGGTGTGCGACGTCACACGGAAGATCATACTATCGGTTACTCGTATATTGATCGAACAGTAGCTCACGACCTAGATGGACAAGGACCAATCCATCGGTATATTCGTTGTATGAGAGAGAAAATAATTGGTCTTAATTATTTTATCATACTTGTACACTTGGTGTATTGAGCAGATCGCTTGAGATTTATCGATTAGGATTGCCTTAGATAATCGATTTAAATCTCAGGGTATTTTATTCTTAATCCTTAATATTATTGCGGGTGTGTGCATTTAATATTAGTGACTTTGATTTTCCAAAAGAATTGACCGATTAGAATAACCGGTCAATTACCGGCAAAGTTGGGTCACGGTATTTTATGTATGACATGCCGTGAATTCTTGACGGGAAAGTGTGTCCTCGAAAGGGTTGATAATGTCCCCGATATGAGTTCATAAGGAATTATTATGTAAACCTCATGAGTGGATTTGTTCCGCATAATAATTAAAGTTGAATGGTACTATTCTCGGACATAAGAGATGGATAAATTAATTAGCAATAAAATTAATTTATTCATGGACATTTATATCTTAAACGCACAGAATAAATAATACTACCAGAGATATAATATTATTTGATATAATATGGTATAATATTGGGAGTGCAATTATATTTATATAGTGGAGTTAATATATAATTAATAGATTAATTAATAGACTTGGGCTTGGGCTGAATTTAATTAATCTAATGGGAGCCCAATATTCCATCTCCTTTAGTTCCCCTACGTAGCCTATAAAAGCACTACATGGTCTTCACAAATAATACAAGACAAGATTATCATACTTGATATTCTAGAGAGTTCGTGAAGAAGATCCATTGGAGTTCGGAGGATCGTCGCCCACACGACGTTCGAACGGAGTGCAAGGAATACGCGGAAAGTTTCAAAGGTTTTCAATTAATCTCGTTTCTCCGCACAACGAGACGAAGGTAGAAATCATAAACCCCCTTTATGATTGTATGCGTTTTATGTAATCGTGATATACACATGAACCGAAAGTCCGGGAAACGAACGAGACCGGGGACGAGGATAGACCGGGCGGTGGTGGTCGAAGACCACCGGACCGCCGGCGGCCTAGAGATCCCCGCCGGGATCGACCATCGGCTGGGAGCCGAGGGGTGCGATCGAACCTAGGGTTCGATCGCGTGCGTCGCGGGAAGCCCTCGACAGGAGCCGAGGGGCGATCGAGCCCGTGAGCTCGATCGCGGGATCGCTGCGGGGTGACCCGCAACCGCCTCGTACGCGCTGTGGGAGTTCCCGCAGCAAGGCGTGCGGGGGCTGACCCCCCGCGAGCAGCGAGTCATGCGACTCGCTGCGGGGCTACTGCGAGCAGCCCCGGGGATGCCTCGTGCATCCCCAGCGATCGTCCGCGAGACGATCGCGAGCCTCATACGGGGGGCTCGGCTGGGCGCACGCGACTTTGCGGTCTCGCTGGGCGTTCGGCTGGGCCCTCGGCTCGTGTGGCGGTGCTCGCGGTTGGGTCTCCGGTGATCGAGGATTTCGGTCGGGTTTTCGGTTCCGTTTTTTATAACCCGGGATATCGATTTCCACCAGATACTCCAAAATAATAGGACCCCATCAGTAAACCTTCACTAGATATTTCCTTTGATCAATTGATAAATCACATGATAACCAAATTTGATGTACAAAGTCTCGGTTTCAGTTGTGTGTTTGAGGTTTTTGTGTATATGTTTGTGTATGTGTTTGTTGTTTGCTTGCATTACAGCGAAACATATAAAACTGTATACATGTCATTCTTATTTTGTTTTCTTATATATAACTTACAGATTTTGATGATCGATTGCTCTCCGATGGATGCTATTGATTTGGATGAATTTACTTTTGATGGTAGGGATTTTATTTTTATCATCGATTTGTTATTCTTCTTTGTTATAGTTCTGTTTTACATCTTCTTTTTTTGCATTTTTTTCAGTTGATTTCACTGATGGAGAAATAATCCAGATTGATTCTACACAAGAAAACATTGCTGGTATGCAATCATTTTTTTAATTCTACTCCGTTTCTTACTGAATACTGAATTCTACCGTATTTTATTCATTTGCTTTTTAGTTGAATATGATCTTTCTAATGTCCCTGCTGATGGAGTTCCTCTTCCTCACTCTGAAGCCATTATTAATAATGATGCTGAAGAAGGTAATAATTTATTGTTGTTATTCATTATTGTTCTTCATTATTTTTTGTGTTTTCTGATTCTTTTTCTCTTAAACCTGCAGGGGAAAAATTAGAAAACTATGATTTTGTTGGTGTTGTTGTTAAATCTGAAGAGGAGGCTTATCAGATTTACAATGACTATGCATTTAAGCTTGGGTTCAGTGTTCAGAAGTAAAAAATGAAGCGTATAGCAGATAGCTCTTTATGTATGAGAAGGTATATGTGCTCTCAAGCCGGTTTGAAGCAGCAAAAGACCAAACCTGATGTATCCTTTACGAAGCTGAATGTGAGGTCTAATTGGGAAGCTCAAGCGCAGTTCCAAATCGATAAAGACGGCATTTGGATTGTTTCAAAGCATGTCAAAGAGCACACTTATGCCTTATGCCCACCATCCGCTAGCCACCTTTTGAGATCACATAGATGAATTAACCGAAACCAAATTGCATATTTGGAGGAGTTGAAGAAAGGTGGAGTTGGGGTTGCTGATGGTTATCGGGTTTTGAAAAACCAGTCTGGTGGATCACTGTGCTTAGGGTTTGGCCTTAGGGATGCTTACAATGCATTGAACAACCCTAAGATTCTCGATGGGACGAACTCAAGCAGGTTATTAGATATGTTTAGGAATAGACAGACAACTGAGAAGGACTTTTTCTTTGATTTTCAGCTTGATAGCCAGTCCCGGTTGTGTAGTTTTTTTTTAGGGATGGACGCATGTTGGAGGACTACAAGCTCTTCGGTGACCTGGTTGTGCATGACACGACTTACCGCACGAACAAATATGACATGATCTGTGGTCCTTTTGTTGGTATGAACCACCACAGACTCAATGTCATGTTTGATTGTGGTTTTCTGATGAACGAGACTACTGAATCTTTTGAGTAGCTGTTTAAGACCTTCTTGCGAGCTATGAATGGTTATCCTGCCACTATCATGACCGATCAGTCTGCTGTTATGGCTGCTGCTATTTCAAAGATATTTCCACCTCAGCGGCGGCGAGTCGCCAGACTCGCCGCGGGGTTGCAGTCGAGCAACCCCAACGATCGCGAGCCCCTCGCGGGGGCTCGGCTGGGCGTGCGTGCGCGACTTCGGTCGCGTCGTGCATTCGGTTGAGCCCCGGTCCGCGTAGCGTGCTCGCGTGATCTCTGGCGAAGGGATTTTGATCGGGGTTGTCATGTTCCGCAATTTTCGACGACCCCGGGATGTCAATTTCCAACACCGCAGGGACTGCAGTAGGCACTCTCGTGGTGCTGCAGGGTTGTGATAGGCTTCGTGCTGCCACAGGGGGGCGAGTTAGGCAACAAGATTCAGGCTGCAGCAGGCAGGGTTGTGAGTGGCTAACTTGATGAAGTCGTATCTGGAGGAGGTGCGGGAAGGTGGAGTGGCATCTACTTTCGGATTATGACTTATGTCATGTACAGATTCTTGATGCCGCAGGGTGGTGTTGAAGAATTTGGGAAGGCTGTGCCTAAGGCAGGGGCTGCGGTAGTATTGGGCATTGCAGGCTGAAGCATAATGACAATACTAGGAGAAATATGATTGGGTATGATCAAATGAAGTTCAGCGTGATCTGAAATCATGCTGGGGCTGGAGTCGGATGGTCGGGTTCGATCATGTATTGGTGAATAAGGTGGTTGCAAAGATTTTGCTTGATTTTTTAACTCGGCAGGGATGAGCAGTACTTGATCACTACTGCAAGATCGATGAAATGTATTTAGAAGTTTGAACAAGGTGGAGATTTGTGAAAATTTGTTCGAAATTATAAATTTTTATGTAAGGCAGGTCCATGCGGCAGGGCGAAGGCGTTAACTCTGCCGTAGTGCGAAGACAGAAACCGGTTCCCTGGTAGGAGGCAAGATCTAGGCAGGATCTCCTATTTTTGGTAAGAGATAAAAAATTGAATATCTCTTTCTATACTTATCCGTTTGAGTTGATTCAAAAGGCAACGGAATCCTTGGAGGACAAGGAACCTATTGCTACCATAAATAGGTCTCCAGGTCGCCTATATAACTCGCGTCGAGCACAACAGCGAAACGTGAGAGAGAGGCAGGGTGAAAGTATTAGGGTTTTAATACTCGTTATTAGACGTGAGGTTAGATCGATAATCGCTTAGGCCTTGTTGGCTCAGGATATCAAGAGTGATTGTAATCTCGTTTTCATTTAATAAAGAAGAAACACCCCTCTCCTCGAGCACGTAGGTAAGAGGTTGTCTCGCCATAGGCAGCGCGATACCGAAGCTCGTAAAATCTTGTCTTGTGTCTGTTGTTTATCGTGCTTTTATATTCTTGTGAGTTCACATATTCGTGAGTGCTTTTGAGCTGGAGAGTCAAATCATATTCGTTCGGTTTTGAGTTGTTCACGTCGTGTGATTTATGAAAGTCTAATTTGATCGGATTTATTCGGTTAGTTGGATCTTGTTGTGCGAAACCTCAACATACATATAAAAAAATCCCAGCCCCCCTATGATTTTCCTGCTCCGCCCCTGTTCACGAACTGTATTTTTGCCGATTAAATAGACAGTCGTCAATTTCTATGATATGGAAGAAATAACATTTGTCTATGAATTTTAGAAAAATAAAAATAAAATAAAATTGGGGTGCTTGTACAATTATTACTTTAAATTATATTTTGTGAGATAAAATTAAATTTAAGATTTTTTTTTGTTCTAGGCCAATTACAATGTATGGATTCTGTTGACGATCGGGACGATGTATAGTATGAGAATAACGAAATACCGAAGAAAAGAAATCAACAATAAAATAGAGAAGACAAGAATTTACGTGGAAACCTAAATCGGGAAAAACCACGGGAGGGACGACGAAATTTCACTATGAGAAAATAATGAAAGAATTACAAAGATTATCTCTCACTCTCAATTCTTCCTCACAAATTCGCTGCTCAAAAACGGTGTAAAAATAATGTGTTTAGGAGATCCTAATTTATAGATGTAGAAATCCATAAATTAGGTAAAGAATAGGATTAGGAATAAGAATCCTTTCCCAAATATAACTCCATATCCCCTAAAAAGGAAATATATTATGACTTGATCTTCAGCCCAAAAAACCGCACACGGAGTCCAAAAACGGAACCAACGCCAAAAACCGACCGAGCTGGAGAAAAAACGCCGACGGGCTCGGGCGAGCCCGTATGGGCTCGGGTGAGCCGAGCTTCAGAGAGTTTGTGCTCGGGCGAGCCCATTTGGGCTCAGGCGAGCCGAGCTTCAGAGAGTTTGGGCTCGGGCGAGCCGGATGGGCTCGGGTGAGCTAGGCTTCTGAAACGTAACCTCGTTTCCTTACGTCCGTATACAATCAACTCCCATCAAAGAGCGGTTTTGAGTCATATTTCAACAAATCTCCACCTTGACACTAAACCGCGAATTCCCAAAACATCTCGCCTCCCTCCAGATGCACGTAAGGGCCTAATTCATCGATCGAAGTCCAACCAAGCTCGAGCAAAGCTCAAACTTGGTTGCAGGTAAACTCTTTGTTATCATGTCCGCCGGATTCTCGTGAGTACTAATCTTACTCACCTTAATATCGCCTCGAGCGATCACCTCACGGACAAAGTGATAACGAATATCAATGTGCTTTGTTCTCTCATGGAACACTTGATCTTTTGTGAGACAAATAGCACTTTGACTATCACAAAAGATTGACGTCGTCTTAGAACTCTTCGAGAGTTCTCTAAACCACCCTCTCAACCATAGAGCCTCTTTACAAGCCTCGGTTACTGCCATATACTCCGCCTCGGTAGTTGATAAGGCCACCTGTTGGAGTTGTGTACTTAATGTCTAGATTTAAGTAACGGTAAACTCCCGATCATAGCATTTAATCTATTAAATTAATAAACAATTGTTTTGCGTTTAATTATTATTAATTAAATATATGCAAATTATAGTCCTGGATTTTATACGTTGTAGTTAGTATGGTGCAAGCATGGGCGCACAGAAGATCATACTATCGGTCACTCGTATTTAATCAAACAGTTGCTCACGACCTAGATGGACACGGACCAATCCATCGGTATAGTCGTTGTGTGAGAGAGAAAATAATTTATCTTAATTATTTTATCACACTTGTACACTTGGTGTATTGAGCGGATCGTTGAGATTCATCGATTAGGATTGTCGGCGATAATCGATTTGAGTCTCAGTGTATTTTATTCTTAATCCCCGATATTATTGCGGGTGTGTATATTTAATATAAGTAACTTTGATTTACCAAAGGAATTAACCGATTTAATTATTGAGTTAATTTCCGGTTAAGTTGGGTCACTATATTTTATATATGACATGCCGTGAATAATTGACCGGACAGTGTATCCCGTAAGGGTTGATAATATCCCCGAGATGAGTTCATAAGGAATTATTGTGTAAACCTCATGAGTGGATTCGTTCCGCACAATAATTAAGGTTGAATGGTACTAGTCTCGGATTAAAGAGATGAATAAATTAATTAGCAATAAATTAATTTTATTCATGGATATTTAAATCTTAAATACACGGAATAAATAAATACTACCGGAGAAATATTATTTGATATAATATGGTTTAATATTGGGAGTGCAATTAATTTATATAGTGGAAAATAAATTAATTAATATTGATAAGGATTAATGGACTTGGGCAGTGGGCTCAATTTAATCTTCAATATTGGAAGCCCAATATTCCACCTCCTTTAGATCCCCTACGTAGCCTATAAAAGCACTACATGGCCTTCATAAATCATAAGACAAGATTATCATACTTGATATTCTAGAGAGTTGAAGGAGATCCATAGGAGTTCGATAGTTCGTCGCCCACCCGACGTTCGAACGAAGTGCAAGGAATACGTGGGAAGATCCAAAAGGTCTTCTATTGATTTCGTTTCTCCGCACAACGAATCAAAAGGTACAATCATAAACTCCTTCGTGTGAATTTATGTGATTTAATTGTAATACATGCATGAACACAAGATCCGGGAAAAACGACGAACCCGGGGACGGGGATAGACCGCGCGGTGGTGGTCGAAGACCACCGGACCGCCGGGGGTCTAGGGATCCCCGCCGGGATCGAGAGCAACCCTCGGCTGGGAGCCGAGGGGGTGGCGGTCGAGCCTAGGGCTTCGACCGCCGGCGCGCACCGAGGAGAAGCCGCGGCTGGACGCCGCGGGCTGGCGCCGCGGCTGGTGGCTCCTCCCACCTCCGGTGATGGCGGTGAGTCGCCGGACTCACCGCCGGGGGCTGCTGGGCAGCCCCACGCGATCGATCGATCGCGAGCCCCGACGGGGGCTCGGCTAGGGTTTAGCCGCGGGTTATCCCGCGGCGATGCTCGGGTCGAGCCCGGCTCCGTTTGATGGTTCGCGTTGATGAGTTCGACTTGCGGGAGAAAATCGGCTGGGGGCGGGCTGCGTGTCTTCGGGCGCGTAGTCTCCAAAGGTCGGACTCTTGCGGATGAGTCGGTACTCATGATCGGTTTCCGGCGACGGGATTTCGTTCGGGGTTATCGGTTCCGCAATTTTTGATACCCCGGGATATCGAATCCCAGCACCACCGTACTTTGCAAGATAGCTTTCCAACTTATAGCACACCCACCAATGGTAAAAACATACCCGGTAAGAGATCTTCTTTTATCTAGATCACCGCCATAGTCGGAATCCACGAACCCTCGCACATCTTCTTGATTCCTCCCGAACACTAGCTTTTTGTTAGACGTACCTCTCAAGTAGCGCAACACCCACTGCACCGCCTTCCAATGCTCTCTTCCGGGATTCGCCATGTACCGACTCACGGCACTCACGGCGTGGGCCAAATCCGGACGAGTACACACCATGGCGTACATCAAAGACCCAACGGCATTGGAATAAGGGATTCGAGCCATATCCTCGATGTCCTTCTCCGTAGTCGGAGAATAAGCAGAGGTAAGTCTAAATTGTGTTCCAAGGGGAGTACTTACCGGGTTCGCATCCTCAAGGTTGAACCGACGTAGTACCTTCTCTATGTACCCCTTTTGGCCAAGATACAACTTGCCATCTCTTCGATCTCTTGTGATTTCCATTCCTAGGATCTTCTTTGCCGCACCAAGATCCTTCATCTCGAACTCCTTACTAAGTTGTGCCTTGACTCTCTCCACCTCCGACTTATCCTTAGCCGCTATCAACATATTATCGACGTAGAGGAGAAGATAAACTAAAGACCCATCACGGCCTTTCCGGAAATACACACAACTATCATATGAGCTCCTCCGGAAACCATTCTTAATCATAAACGTGTCGAAACGTTTATACCATTGCCTTGGAGACTGTTTCAAACTATATAAGGACTTCTTGAGAAAACACACCTTGTTCTCTTGGTTTGAACCCTCGAACCCCTCGGGTTGGACCATGTAGATATCTTCATCGAGCTCCCCATGTAGAAAGGCCGTCTTCACATCCATTTGCTCAAGCTCCAAATCATGCATTGCTACAATGCCTAGAATTGGCCGAATCGAGCTATGCTTGACCACCGGTGAAAACACATCATTAAAATCTACTCTGGGAATTTGGCTAAAACCCTTAGCCACCAATCTCGCCTTATATCTCTCGTCCTCGACCCCAGGGATGCCCTCCTTCTTTTTGAAGATCCATTTGCACTTGATGGCCTTCTTGCCTTTAGGGAGATCAACCAACTCCCAAGTGCCATTCTTATGAAGAGACTCCATCTCTTCTTGCATAGCCAAGACCCACTTACTTGAGTCATCACACGTAACCGCCTCGGCATACGAGGAAGGTTCCTCATACGAATCAACTTCATCGGCTACGTTTAGAGCATAGGCCACTAACTCATACTCGGCTAACCTTTTAGGTGGTCGATTCTCACGCCTTGGCCTATCTCGTGCTATGCATTGCAGCTCCTTCTCTTTTGGATCTTCCGGAGTAGTCGAACTACTCGTCTCATCGTTCGGGGAACTTGACCCATCATCTTCCTCTTGCACCCTATCCGGCTCCACCTCAGTAGGAGTACTTGGAACCTCGAGATTCCTTTTAGACGACCGATCACCCATCATAGAAGCCTCATCGAAGACTACATCACAGCTTAGTATGATCTTTCTCGTCTCTGGACACCAAAGCTTGTATCCTTTAACTCCTTCCTTAAAACCAACGAATATGCACTTCTTAGAACGTGCACTCAATTTCCCGTCGTTGACATGCATGTAGGCCGGACACCCAAACACCCTCAAGTCCTCATAATTCGCCGGAGATCCCTTCCACAACTCTTGTGGAGTCTTCTTATTAATCGCCATGGACGGGGAACGGTTGATAAGGTAACATGCTAAAGAAGTCGCTTCAGCCCAAAAACCTTTACTCAACCCAGAAGTTGCTAGCAAGCAACGTACCTTGTCCATAATCGTGCGATTCATCCTCTCGGCTACTCCATTTTGCTGGGTCGTGTATCTCACAGTGTGGTGCCTCACAATCCCCGAACTCTTGCAGAATTGGTTGAATTCATCGGACACAAATTCTAGGCCGTTGTCCGTACGTAGGTTCTTCACGACTTTCCCGGTTTGTTTCTCTATCATCACCTTCCAATCTTTGAAAGTAGAAAACCCGTCGCTCTTGTGCTTCAAGAAGAACGACCAAACCTTTCGGGAATAGTCATCGATGATGGTAAGCATGTAGTAAGAACCTCCAGTGGAGGGGACCGGGGATGGTCTCCATAGATCGGAATGGACATACCCGAGTATCTCTTTAGTTGTGTGAGCGCCGGTAGTGAACTTCACTCGCGTTTGCTTCCCATAGACGCACTGCTCACAAAACTCCAACTTCGACAAGCCCTTATCCCCAAGAAGCCCTTGCCTACTCAACTCGGCCATTCCGGAATCACTCATATGCCCTAGACGCATATGCCAAAATCTCGTTGTATCAACATCCGGGACCTTGGAATCACCCACGGCTACTTCTCCTTTCACGGTAGTGCCTTCAAGAACATAAAGTCTATTCGACTTACGTTCACCTCTCATAACCACCAACGAACCGCTGGCAACCTTCACGACTCCACCTTCTCCGGTGAACGAGTAACCCTTAAGCTCCAAAGTACTAAGCGAAATTAAATTCCGCTTTAAGCCGGGAACGTATCTAACCTCGCTTAGGGTGCGGATCGCGCCGTCAAACATCTTGATCCGGATGCTTCCTATCCCTTCGATCTTGCATGACGCGTTGTTTCCCATAGTCACCGCACCTTGCTCCACCTTTTCAAAAGACTCGAACCACTCGCGATTCGGGCACATGTGGAACGTACATCCCGAGTCTAGAATCCATTCCTCGCTTGATTTGGAGACCTCACCCAAAGCCATGAGAAGATCACAGTAATTCTCGGCTACACCAACTTTGTTGTTGTTGTTGTAACGCCCCGACCCGTTGAGGGGTCGAAGCCCGACCCTATTGGTCCGGCTCGGTTACCAATGACTGCCATCGGTAGTGATATCCTGGCCCCACTGTACCAACACTTGTCTTTTCCAGCGCACTTTGTCCTCACTCGTGCGCACCCGAGAAACTTCCCAGGGGGTCACCCATCCTAGAACTACTCCAGAGCCAGCACGCTTAACTTTGGAGTTCTTATAGAAGGATGCCCAGAAAAGTAGATGCATCTGTTGGTATGAGTAGCATATTCAATTCCTTTAAGCCTGTGAATTTTCTGGGGCGTTACAATCACCCCACCTTTTTCTGCGCAACGTCCTCGTTGCGTGCCTTACTTGCCTTACTTTCCCAGGACCTACCATCCGTGCAGGAATGCCCCTTGCGGGTACTCTCACCAACTTCTGGGTGGAGCACTTGGCCCCGCAAGACACTTAGTTCCCGCAATTCCGGTCGGCACCTGCTCTGATACCATTTGTAACGCCCCGACCCGTTGAGGGGTCGAAGCCCGACCCTATTGGGCCGGCTCGGTTACCAATGACTGCCGTCGGGAGTGATATCCTGGCCCCACTGTACCAACACTTGTCTTTTCCAGCGCACTTTGTCCTCACTCGTGCGCACCCGGGAAACTTCCCAGGGGGTCACCCATCCTAGAACTACTCCAGAGCCAGCACGCTTAACTTTGGAGTTCTTATAGAAGGATGCCCAGAAAAGTAGATGCATCTGTTGGTATGAGTAGCATATTCAATTCCTTTAAGCCTGTGAATTTTCTGGGGCGTTACAGTTGTTGCCGCCTTCTCTTTCCTTCCTATTCTTCAAGGAGTAACAATCGACTTTGATGTGACCCTTCTTCTTGCAATAGTTGCAAACCTTGTTACTATGTCGTGACTTCGATCGAGACCTATCTTGCCCCGTCGATCTCTGGTTGGTCCGTCCACGGACATTCAATCCTTCGCTTGGCGTCTCTCCCGAATTAGGATTCTCCATCATCAAAATATTCTCTCTAGATGAGAGAGCCGAGGTTACGTCTTTAAACGTGAGGCTATCTCGAGAATATAGGAGAGTATCACGGAAACTCGCCATAGAAGGGGGTAGCGAAATTAGGAGCCAAAACGCGAGGTCGTCATCTTCGAGCTTCACGCCAATGTTGCCGAGGTCGGCGACTTTCTCCTTGAATTTCGCTACGTGCGCGGGGATAGAGGAACCCTCCGCCATCTTGAGAAAATATAAACTTCTCTTCAAATTGTGCTTACTTGACACCGTCTTGGTAATGCACATCTCTTCAAGCATCTCCCACAATTCTTTTGCTGTCTTCGCTTTCATGATGTCCTCCGCCAAAGCGTTCGAAACATGGAGCCCTATGGTCGCCATAGCCATCTGATCGAGTTCCTCCCACTCTTCATGCTTCATGTCCGTCGGCTTGTTGTCAATACCTTTGAGGGCGCCCTCTTACTTCAGGGATCGTAGAACTAACCTCATCTTGTATTGCCACGTCGGGAACCTTGTGTTGAGATCCAGCATCGGTATGTCATACCTCACGCTCGTCATCCTTAGCTCTGATACCACTTGTTGACGATCGGGACGATGTATAGTATGAGAATAACGAAATACCGAAGAAAAGAAATCAACAATAAAATAGAGAAGACAAGAATTTACGTGGAAACCCAAATCGGGAAAAACCACGGGAGGGACGACGAAATTTCACTATGAGAAAATAATGAAAGAATTACAAAGATTATCTCTCACTCTCAATTCTTCCTCACAAATTCGCTGCTAAAAAACGGTGTAAAAATAATGTGTCTAGGAGATCCTAATTTATAGATGTAGAAATCCATAAATTAGGTAAAAAATAGGATTTGGAATAAGAATCCTTTCCCAAATATAACTCCATATCCCCTAAAAAGGAAATATATTATGACTTGATCTTCAGCCCAAAAAACCGCACACGGAGTCCAAAAACGGAACCAACGCCAAAAACTGACCGAGCTGGAGAAAAAACGCCGACGGGCTCAGGCGAGCCCGTATGGGCTCGGGTGAGCCGAGCTTCAGAGAGTTTGGGCTCGGGCGAGCCCATTTGGGCTCAGGCGAGCCGAGCTTCAGAGAGTTTGGGCTCGGGCGAGCCGGATGGGCTCGGGTGAGCTAGGCTTCTGAAACGTAACCTCGTTTCCTTACGTCCGTATACAATCAACTCCCATCAAAGAGCGGTTTTGAGTCATATTTCAACAGGTTCGAATCTAAAATTCGAATATAGGACCTTTCATCTTCAATTCAAGTATTCAATTAACGAGCTAACAACCCTGGACTAAATTTAAGATTTGGTGAAGAGAAAAAGATAAATGCGAAATAACTTAGGGTCTTTTGCCCATGATCACCCTTAATTTTCAAGTTAATTCTATTTTAAATAAAAATTAAATAAAAAAATTAACATGTCTCACGTTAACACCTTTCGTCATCTCTATTGACAATCTCACGCACAATACCAGGCCGTCACTGCCCAAGAGACTGAAGAGAGTGACCAAATTCTTCACAAAAACGTGTTTAAAAAAAAACGATTATTAGCCTAACATGAACTAAGGCATAAGGACTCATCATGTAGCCTTGATCTAGCTAGCCTTTCATTATACTACTACAATATTAGATAAGATCATAAGATTCTTTTTAGATCACGCAGTAAAAAATGGTTACCTATAAAGACTTGCCTACCCAACGACCTTATATTCACACAACAAGAAAACATGGTTCACTTCCTCCTCATATTTTATATTTAAATGTATGCTAATTTTATATTAATACAATTTCTAATAAAATGACAAATAATTTAATATGATTTTTACAATATTTTAAATATAACCAAAATATTATTTAATTAATAAATAATATGAGAAAATAAAAATAGAACTAAGTTATGAGCTGTAAATAAATATGAAAAATGAAATTAATATAGTTGTGAAATGATTATTTTATTGATATATATGTTGGATTGTCTACTTATAGAATAGTCAAAATTCAACAAAAGTAGAAATTAAAACAAACAATTAACAATTTAACATGTCCCAAGAGGCTAATTAATGTTATTTATGTTACTCTATGATAACACTCTAGGTGAATTGCACTATGCGATATATTAATCGTAGAACCATACAACATATACATGGAGTCTTTGTTATTCTGTGTGCACTAATATGAAATTTAAGGAGTGGATTGTGTGTGCGCTAATATAATATAGTCTATACTTTATTAAATTGATTGTGGTTATATAAATGGTGCATTCAACCTTATGTAAGGTATACAGATAAAAGGGAGAGTAACCGAACTCTACACAAAAACGTGTTTTTTCAAAAAAAGAATATCGGCCTAACATAAACTAGGCCATTAGGACTCATCAAGTGGGCTTGATGTAGCCTTTCATTATTCTACATTAGAAAAGGGGTAAAAGATGAGATTCTATAATTTTCACGTTGGAAAAAAATAATTGCCTATAAAGATTGTATTGTTTGTACTTACCCAACAACCTTACAATCACACAAAACAATTTTCCATGGCTCACTTCCTTGTCCTCGTCATCTCCATTTTAATCCCTCTCACCACCATCACCATCCCATCCGCCACTGCCCAAGAGAGTGACAAACTCGACAAAAAATGTTGGGACGACTCCCAAAACCTCACAAACCCTACGGACGTGAAGAACCTCTTGGATGTAATCTACGCAAAGGCACCCCAAAACCATGGGTTCTGGAAAGCCAACAAGGGCAAGGCCTACGCGCTCGGCCTCTGTCGAGGCGATGTTTCGGCTGACTACTGCGACTATTGTCTCTACGATGCGAGGTGCAAGATCACCCATCGTTGCAACAAGACAGATGCAATGATTTGGTACGACTACTGCTCTCTCAAGTACTCGGGTTACAATTTCTTCGGAGAAATCGACACGAAGAACGAACTCGGCCTCTATAACGTGGACAACGCGACCGATGCCAAGGGGTTTAACGCCACGGTTCAATCCTTGTTGAGCGATCTATCCAAACGTGCGACTCGAAGCAATAAACTGTTTGCCTTTGGGACAAGACACGCGAAAAAGGAAAATCAGACGATATACGGGATGGCCCAATGCACTATGGATCTGAACAAGACGAGCTGCACAAACTGCTTGGCGCGTGCTGTGAACGTTCTTCCGGGGATTACTTCAGAAACTACTACTGTGGGTTCGAGAACACTTTTTGGGAGTTGCAATGTCAGATATGAGATCTATCATTTCCTAGAGTTTGCTACACCAAAAAAAGTTTAATAACTAGCTAATTTACACATTATAAATATACACACTATGATGTTATGAGTACTCTGAATAAATAAAAAGAAGTTTTATGCAATGTCAGATATGAGACCTATCCTTTCCTCGGTGTTTAATTGTGATGACCCAAATCTATAACTAATTTACACATATTATAAATATACACACTATGATGTATGAGTACTCTCAATGAATAAAAAGAAGTTTTATGCTAACTCATTTTCTCTTCATTGATTTTTTATTTTATATCAAAGGCTTGTGTGGAAGAGCATGGAGGAAGAAAAATTATATTCTTCTTTTCGCCTCCAAGACTCATATTTGATAGGATTTTCGCTCAACTACATCGCCAAGAAACGATAAAACACATACGATAAATACAAGCACGGATAACAAGATTTATGTGGTTTTAGAAAAATCTGACACAAATTTTTCTCCGTCTTTTACTTGATCACGAAATTCCACGACTCATCTCCGTAGTCACGGTCCAAACACAGCAACCGCAACTTCATCCCGAGTTCAAATTTCATTTCATTTTATTTAATTATTTTTAAGATTCAATCAAGACAAAACACTCGATCAAACTGCCCACTCAAAAGTTCGAACGATAGCTTAAAGCTACAACAATGACCAAACACTTGATCAAACCAACAACATTCAATCATCCCTCAAGTCAAAAACCAAAATCAAACAAACCAAGAATCAAATTTGTAAACCATTCTAAACTTATATACTCCATTCAATCTTATTTTCTAAAAGTTCAAATTGGCTTTAAAAATTTACTCAAGTGCTCAACTGTGTTTTTCTGAACCAAACCCTTCAAGACCAAAACCATCAAACTCTTAATGTTAAGGTGTGACTCGAATCGAAATAGAAACGGGACAAAAACTAAGATTATGCGATAATTATGGATACATGATATAAACTCACGACTCAAGGGAATTAATTGATGAGGTGATGTGATGACATCATCAACTAATTAATTGTTTACGTGAGTGGGGTGATGCGAATTCATAGTGTGTTGTGTTCATTATTTACGTGAGTCTTGTATCTATAAATGACAAGTGTGCTCCTCCGAATAATTGTACTTCTAAGGTAAGAAGACTCTTTACATAAGTAGAATAACTTATTCCCTTATTTTCTTGAATATTTTTCTATTTTCAACTTCATTATCTTCTAATAATAAATATTTCCATAATACATATTTCGTAAAGATGGTCAAAATTAGACGAAGTCAAAATTAATAAATTTGACTCCAACACTCTCCTTGTTTCCTATTCGAATCACCATTTAACAACAACATATAGCACTAATCTATCTTACAATATATAAATCGAGAAGCAAATGTCCTACGTGGCGAATTCACAATCGTTGGATGATCAAAAAAAGTGTTCGTGTTCACACCTATCAACGGATGTTAGTTTTCCAAAATTTTCGATTTTTCCATTATTTAAATTATAAAAAAATAATTTTATAATCGGTTACTCTAATTACGGTAATTAATTCAAAATAATTTCCTTAATTATATGTCAACTACGTGTATGCAATTAATGGGAGAGAATCTGTATTTTTTATTAATATAAATTCACCAATTCTTAATTAATTTATTTATATTATGGTAAATCTATTTATATTACTCTAATCATGCATAATTCGAATTATATTACTATAATTACAGAATTTAAATAAAGTATTTTCATTTAATAAAATTGACAATTCAAATTATGTATATTTAAAATATAATAATAATGGTCAAACCCTAATTTAAATCCATCCCTATATAAAGGACGTCATCTTCACTCACGCCTTACCTCTCACTTTTCAGTCCAACTTTTTTTTTTAAATTAACGTTCTTAATTTCTGTATTTATTTTATGAATATGAATATTAATTTATTCATGCTCACAATTATATTTTCTTTTGCAGGTTCTCTATGTAAGTCTTTTTATAGTATTTTTTTAATTTCGTATTTATATTTAATTTTTTGAAATAAACTATATTTGTATTTTTTGCAGCCTTCAATGTAAGTATTATTTTACTAATTCTATTTTAATTTTAATATTATTGTACAATTAATGTTTTTATTTTTTGCAGGCTTCAATGTAAGCATTCTTTTATTAATTCTATTTTAATTTAAATATTATTGTTTTACGATTAATGTTTTTATTCTTTGCAGGCTCCAATGTAAGTATTCTTTACTAATACTTTTTAAATTTAAATATTATTGTTTTACTATTAATTTTTGTATTTTTTGAGTATTTTTTATTAATTCGTATTTTAATTTTAATATGCTTTTCTAATGATTAATATTTGTATTTTTTGCAGCAAATCAATGTAAGCATTTTTTTACTAATTAAATTTTTTATATTAATATTTTTTTTGTCGCTTAATGTTTGTATTTTTGTTTGCAGAAAATCAATGTAAGCGATTCTTTTATTGTTTTTTTAATTGCATTCTTTTAATCAACTTTAAATTTTAATTTTCAAGTTATTAGCTTTATTGTGTTGTTCTTTTTTTTTTTTGTTCTTTTGTAGGTTTGTTTATACTTGAAAGAATTGGGAAATCGAAGGAATCAAAATTCGAAGAATAAAGATCGAAACATTGGATCGCACAAGTTTTTATAAGACTCTAGCCTTCGGTTTAGAGTCTTATAATAGTTTTAGATTTGTTTTTGTTATTAATTTTTTTTAATGTAATTTATCAATATACTTTAATTTGTTATTTATTTAATAAAATTTATAATCTTTCTATTTAAAAATATAGTATTTTATTTATTATTACAAAGATCACGTGTATTTTGTTAATATTTTTAAATTCGATACAATCAGTCATTATTTTTTTATTAAAACAAGTTAGTTATTAAGAATATAAATAAAATTTTATTTTAGTTTGGTGTTTTTTTTATATAATAATTTTTATTATTCTTATTTACTTAATTAATCATTTTTAATTATATCAATTACAATTACTGTTAATGAGCGTAATTAAGGAATAAAATAATTCCTTAATAGATTTGTCCCAAATTTTCAAATTTAACTCTTAATTATAGGAAGATAATAATGATGATATTTATCCCAAATTTAAATTTATATAATAATTATGTTGAAATACACTTTAAATAATGAATATTTAGTAATAAATATAACGTTAATACTTTTACTTTTTATACCCTACCCGAGGCTTCATTATCTTCATAAGAAACTTTACCTTTTTCAAAAACAATCTAGGGTTAGTCGTTAATCTTTTTTCTCCTTTTTCAGAAGATTTAGGTTTAGTCGTTAATATTTCTTCTCCTTTTTCAGAACCGGAGGTCACAGTTCATACTAAACATGAATTCCAACTCTCCTAAGCCTAACTATTCCGCTGGAAGTTCGAGTAGAGGTCTCGGAAAGATGAATCCTGGTGTTGTTGACTGTGAGTATTCTCTCCTTTTGTTATTGTATCGATTAGTTTGTTTTTTATACTTCTTTTAAAAAATTTGTATGTGATAAGATTTTGTTGCAAATTCGGTCTAGGGCCGAGACTGGATTATCGATTTCTTTATTTCTTAATTTAGTTTCGTTAATTATTCTTTTAATTCTCTGTTTAAATTATTAATATTTTTATTTTTATTTTTGTATCATTAACCCAATTAACTGGGCATTATACCGATTTGTTGTCTTTGTATTTTAAAAGTTGGATACATCTAAAGTATTATCTACTGATATGCTAAATGTTTCTCAAGTAACAAGAAGAGTACCATGTCCAATGAGATTTCACATTACGATCAACGATGGAGATATTGATAGTATTGTAAGTATATATACTATGTCGTCTTCAGATTTTGTGTTTATATTTAACTCTGAATTTAACCAATTATGTCTTTTGCTAAGCAAATACCTACATCATTCCTTGAAAAGTGCTCATACCGTATGTCGTCCTTCGCCCAAATTAAGACACCTTATGGTCCTTCTCATTCTGTTGCTTTGGGTGAAGACAAAGACGGTCGTCTACATATATTCTCCGGTTGGCAGGAGTTCCGGGAAAAATATGAAATTAGAACACGACAGTTGATGACTTTTCATTGGATTGATCCAATCTACTTCCATGTACACATCTATGATGTCGATGGTGTTGAGATAACGTATGATGCTGACCACAAAAAAAGAGGTCGCGAAGTAGACTTAAAGAGTCTCGCGGACAAGTTTTCTGAACAACTTGAAGCACATCAACATTATCGACTGGTAATTTCTACTACAAGCTATTTTACTACTTAATTCAATTTTAAATTAATTCCAACATTATATTTTTTTGATGATTTTCAGACGATTCCGAGGATGTTTGCCACGAAGACTAAACTTGAGAAGAAATCTGAGTTGACACTGTCAAATGGAAGAGGAATCAAAATGCAAGCCTCCTTGCGTAGACGAACTGAATCAGAGACAAATAAAAGCATTTTTATCGGCAGCGAATGGAAGAACTTTTATGATCTGAATAAGTTTGAAGTCGGCATTAAGTTGGACTTCTATTACGATTATAAGTCAAATA
The DNA here is from genome assembly GCA_954870475.1 of Euphrasia confusa. Taxonomy (NCBI): domain Eukaryota; kingdom Viridiplantae; phylum Streptophyta; class Magnoliopsida; order Lamiales; family Orobanchaceae; genus Euphrasia; species Euphrasia confusa. The sequence goes on from OX940967.1 coordinate 15,187,188, forward strand.
CATTGTACGTTGTTCGACAACGTGAGTATTTGTATTCGGATTCTGACTCCGAGTGACTTCATTACCCAGATTATGTATTTAATTCTAATGAATACTCCCTCCCATCTTTTTTATTTGACGTTTTGGATTTTGGAAACTTTGTTTTTTAATTGACGTTTTAGCTTTTTTTTTTCCTTGAATACTCCCAGTTTTTACTCTAATTAATTATTTGTAATTGAATAGTCATTAAATTGTGATGAGTTATACTACATTGAATGAGGTTATATTTGGCATAAAAAAAATTCATTAAAATGTGTGAAAAACTCAATGGGAGGGAGTACTGTATTATATAGGATCTCCTGTACTCCGTATCTAATATCGGGCTTATAAAAATATACTAAAAAACTGAGTTTTCTGATAAAATATTGTTATTAAAATTTATTAGTTTGTTTTGAAATATAAACTCTAATTAGGGTAAAACAATGTTTTATATAATGTTTAAACGGTTTTATAAAATTTTTAATAAAATTTAATTTCTAATCTTATCTATATATGAATACAATATTTATAAGACTCTATTAATAATATAATTATATTATAAATTTCTTCTAACTTACCATCTTCCATTGCGTCTCTTCAAATTTTTTATATAAACTACTCAAAAATCATAATCACAATTACAATTAAAAAAAATTAAATTTTGTTCTTTGTCTTCTCTTTCTATTATAAAAAACATGGATTTTCCCTATCGTATTTCTCAACTAACTTCGACTGGATTCACATATTGGAAGATTGTTGTTCGATGCACAAGAAAGTGGATCACCAAGGACTTGAACGGTGCCGCATTGACTATGGAAGTTATACTCATCGATAACCAGGTTATAAGAAAATTTTCTAAATAAATTTAATTAATTTGATCATATTTCTATATGTCAACATGTAATTTCTCAATATTTGTTATGATTCCGATATAAATTTGAAATGGTAAAAATTCCATAATATGATATTGTTCGTTGCAGGGTTCGCGGATTCATGCATCAGTGACCAAATCTTTAATAAATATTTTTGACGATCAAATTAGTGAAGGTGAAGCTTACATCGTGAAAAAGTTTGAGGTTATCGCTAGCCTTATTATTAGACCATTTTTGGATAATTTGCGGATGATACAATTTCTTGAAGATACGTCTATCACAAGTGCTGTAGATCTTGAAGATCCAATCTCCCCTTACAGATTTATTGATTTTGAGAAAATCACTGAAGATGCGTATCCTGATACAGGTCCATTGTTTGGTATGTAACGAATAACACACGAATCCCGACAAGAAATTTAGTATTTATTTTTACTCATTCTTTGTCGTTTGATTCTTATACTGGTTTTTCATGTTTAAAGACGTGATTGGTCATGTTGTTGACATCGATGTCGCCAACATGCATGGAGATATAAATACAGGGGACCCCTACATTCGTTTTGTGATTTCTAATGTCAGGTAAGCAATTTAATTTTTTGGTGTCTTTTATAATATTTGTTCTCATTAATTTATTTCTTGATTTATTTTTTGAATTAACAGCTACACCGAAATTGTTTTGTTGCTCTTTGGTCCATTCTCTAATATAATCAAGGGATGTGTTGATGCATGGAATGATGATGTGTACTACAAACCCATTATTATCGTTAATATGTGTTGCACGACTAAATTCAAAGGTAATACATGAATATATTATTTTGTGAAAATAAATGTTATTCTGCTATATATTTTTTATTACTGTCCTCATATGAAATATACTTTTTTCAGGTCAGTTTGTTCTTCGTAACGTCTGCGAGGCTACTCGGGTGTTGCTTTATAATCATGTTGAAGAAGCTGTTGCGTATCGAAAAAAGTATGGTTTATTTTCATTTTCACATATTTTCATTTTCACGTATTATTCTAATTAAAATTCGATACTGATACATTTTTTTGGTTTGTTAAATAGGTTGATGGTCCACGACGAAGAAAATGTTGACCTGTTCCAAGTAGATCTTTAAGTTTTTATGTGTTTTAATATAAGAATAAAACTTACTACGGTTGTCACGAAAAAAATTATACATTGTGATTTAAATTTTGTGTTGGATTTTATTGTATTATATTTTCATATGTTCTGATGAACCATCTCAAAAATAGCAATTCCCATAATTTACGCAACTTATTTTAATTATTTATATAAAATAAATTGCAATTCCGTACATGATATGCATAATTAACATATAATTCTCATATACCAAATATAAATTGTTAAATTATGCATAATTAATATATAATTCTCATATACCAAATATAAATTGTTAAATTAACAATTAAAATTCTTAAGGGAACTGCATAAATACAAAAATATCAATTATTTTGGTGATTATATACTTCCCTCCTATATTTACATCTCTTAAAATTCAAATAACCGACCAGATTCCTTAATATTAAAATACTGCACAATAATCTTTTCGGTTCCCCATTAATTTTAATCATTGCTTACAGAGTTTCTCCTTCTCAAGACAATACCTTTTGATCACCGGAGAAACACAAAGAGTTCTTATAGCTTCTGCCGAAATCGATACTCTGTTTAAAAAAAAACACGAGCCCTACCTTATCTCTTTCGATGGGAAAGTATGATTCGATTTCGATTATTAATGGATCTAAAGAATCTTGGGTGTTGCGCGTTCGTTTGTGTAGGTTTTGGGTATCCGAAGAACCCGATGGTGACGAGAATCAATTAGAAGTGCTTCTAATGGATTTCTTGGTATATAATTGAATATTCTTCCATTCGTTCATGTGCATGATATTTTAGATTCTGCCTTGAATGTCGTTTTTTGGTTGTATTCGGTCAGTTGGAATTAATCTCAACTTTTGTTTTTTCAATTTTTTTTCTATTTTTGTAACTATTTGTGGGCATTAAATTTTATAACTCAAATTTGCCAATATGTATATTTAAACTTTAAAGTTTCCAGTTATTGACATCATTTAATTCATGAGCTATGTTTAGATTTTTATATATTGAATTATAGTTACAGGACATTGTTAATGGTTGATTTGGATAGAACTCAATGTACGTTATTCTTTACTTTTGATGTTCTAAACCTAGATATTAAACAATTCAATTCTCTTTTTTTTTATTCGGTACTGATTTTGTTGTTTGAGTAATTTAGCGCTTTTTTTCTACTTAAACAAATACTCACTTCAGAAAGATGAATATTCGATTGTGTAGTATCTTCTTGGCACCGTAATGTTGGTAGTGCAACATTTGTTCTCTTATTTGAAAGGATTTTTGTTTAATATGATATTTATTATTCTTCAAAAATGTTTCTTTTACAGAAAAAATTTATTCATGCTACTATTCACAACGATGTCCTTTATAAGTTTTATAAAGGGCTTATCGTGGGTCAAATTTACGAGTTGTCGAATTTTCGAGTGATTCCTTACTTTCCCCAGCAACGCGTCACTTGGAACGATAACAGAATTCTGTTCTTGAGCAACACGTCGATGCGACCTGTGCTTCATTCGTGTTTTCCCAAGACGATTTATAATTTCGTTGATGTGTATTATCTCCAGGACAGAGATACTAATGGACCTTATCTTGGTACATACGTCTTTTTTAAAGTGACATCTATTTAGATTTTCTTAACAACGTAGTTTGTTTAAAATACAGATTGGTCTAAATTGTTTGTTGTTAATTCTTTTGTATTGTGTTCTATTCTTTTAATAACAGATGCTATTGGTCGTGTTCATTCCATTGATAGATCTTTGATGTGTGTGCATACTGATGATCAAGTGCCTGATGAAATAAGTTTATTACTCGAGGATTTTGAGTAGTTTTCTATCTCCTTAAACTTATATGTTTCGTATTAAGATAGATTCTTTTCAGTGATGAATATCTACAACAGAATTATATCCGTAACTTATATGGTTTGTGACATTATTGCATTTTGTTCTGAGGTTGTTTTTCTTCTTATTTTATTACATAGCAGGTCTACATATGTGCATTGTGTATTGGTCGGTCCTTTCACCGATTATATATTGAAATATGTCGGCGATGATTACTTTGTTGAAATTGGCGACCTCTATATCGTAGTTCAACTTGGTGCCGCAGAATATACCAACGGTATGTTTTCAAGAGCGTAGTATTTCTTTTTCTTTTGAAGCAAATCGGGTATTTATCGATGCTTCGAATCATCATGTTTCAGATGAAATGATTATTTACACCACCGAATATGCTACTAAGGTCACCTTCTATACTCTTATTGATAAATTCATCAACAAATTAAAAAGGTATGTTGATCTTTTTATGAATCTATTTTTTTTAATAGGTAAAAAAAAACTCATATCGATAAATTCATTCATTCAATTTGTTTTTAGATTATTTGGTTTGAGTCATTATCATATAAGTATTTTAAATGGTCTTCCTATTTATACATGTGCAGGTTGCTTTGAATAAAAAAAAGGAGTGGAAGGCTGCTAAGCATTGAAATGGTGAAATATGTATATTTTGATTTGAGACAAGTTACAATTTTTTGATTATCTTATAACTAAGGTGTAAAAATAAAAAAATAAAAAAATTGTACAGAGAGTATTGTATATTAGTGTTTTGAAATTTTATACTTCCTGTCCATGACTATTTTGAATGTTAATTGTTTGGGGTATGTGTATTTATATAATTTATATTGGATGAGTCATTAATTATTGTTTTGACAATTATTTATGCTTAAATTTAATAAGAGTCAGTGCCAAAATATGTGAATTCTATATTCCGTTGAACAGCTTAGCCGTCCGTCGAACTATGAATGTTCTGTAACAAATTTTAACAAAATTTGTTTTATTTAAAAATTTCACAATGCATCAATCGTCAAGAACACTCAGACAAATATTTCTCTATAGAAGTTATATTATCACATAATTAAACAGAAGTTTGTATTCACAATGCAACATAAACTTCTTTATGCTATTTCATGTAACACTTATGCACCTTTTTAAATGTAGAGTGATAAATGTAATGTAAAATTTAGAATACACATGTCATTGCATTTGTATATTTCTCTGTAAATTACAAATACAAATTAAAAGTATTTTTGAATGGCATTGTAAAATTTTATTGTTATAAAACTTATTGAATGAATTATCAGTTTTACATTATGAATATAAAATTGATCTATATGACGGTTTTCGATGCCGATCCAATCGCTCGATTACCTTGTTCGTGTGTGCGGAAGCGTGTAAAACAATAGAACACGGACAACATGAAGATCTAGGCACACATTATATGTATAGACACGTTTATATATATATACATCCAATATATATATATATAGGGGATTAACGAGAACACTTACAACCGGTGTAGCGTGCCTCGTTGATGTTGCTGAAGGTGGTGTTGAGTCGATTGATCCACCTTCATGGATCAGTCACTAGATGCTCTCCTTGTGAATGACCTCGTCACTCTTCTTGTCTAGATCGCCCGGATGTTGAAGCCGCACAAATGGCCCGGCCTCTACGTGTTGCACACGAACCCGGAATTGAACTTGCTTGCTTGTTTGAAGTGATTCTCCAAGAACTCTCTTCTCTCTCTTTGGTGTGAATTTCGTGGGTAAAGGTAATGTGTTATGAAAATCTGATTTTCATCCATATTATAACCTCATTATTCACCACATTACTCCCCATTGTAACCTACAACATAATGGACATCATAATGCACCATTAACATGCAAAAGGGGTTACAAAGGAGGTGAAAGGTCATGCCACATACACATGCCACTATGCATTGTATGTGGTCCCACTTACTTGTGTGGCATTCCATGTCACACTATGTGACATGCATCCATGCAAGCCATGCATCCCATGCATGTGTATTAAATCCACGTAAATATTGATTCTAAATCAATATATTTATCAAGCAATGTATATCAATATCGAGCTCGTGTGTGACCCTGTAGGTATGATTTAATTGATCAATATTATATTGTTCCAAACAATTAATATTATCAAATAATCATTTAACATCCATAGACGACCTTATGACTTTATCGATTGCACACGTAGGATCGAAGGACATATCCCAACAATCTCCCACTTGGCCTTCAGAGCCAGTGTGCTGCCAACTTCCTGTTGTCACTTTATGTCTAAGTTTAAACTTGAGGCAAGACTTGAGTCATCCTCAATCGGTTCAAACCTTTCTTGGACTATGAGACAGACTGTAAAACCAGATTTATCACTATGATACGAATCTGGACGTGGCCACGTATTTTCCACAGTCTCGACTCTCCAAGTGGCCGGTAAGACATGTATCCCATTATAAAATGGAGGACAATCCCATCTTGTCAATCCAAGCTCTCCCACTTGCTTCCTGATATACCCAATAACAAGTTTTATAACCTCCTTTTACGAAAGGTGTTTACATGTATCAAAGTACACCATTTCACAATGGAATCACTCTGGACTACTCAGGTCAGAGGAAATTGCTCGACAGTCAATGAAATAGTATTATGACTCGAAATCTTAAATACTATTCCAGTCGGGTCTGTTCGATCATTAGCTCCCAGCTAATATCTATGTAATTGTACTTGATGTCCCACATCACTAGCCCATGAAGCGGCGCTATAGTACACATTACAATCTAGTTCATTGTATTATCGGTTTGTCCGTACTCGATTATACGAACTAGGAACAAGCATATGATTCAAGTATATCAGTTCAACCATTGAGACTTCATTATGCGGTAAGTCGACCTCATAACCCAATTGATATCACTTAATCATTTGGACAATTCATATAAATTAAACCATATTTATATGAAGAAATATGTATTATACATATGAGTGAATGTTTACCAAATCTCCAAAAGTATCTAATACAGTAATAGAAATCACAACCCATCTCTAAGATGTCTGATCTCTATTGCAGTCGTGAAAGCCTCAAGCTTAAACTGCTGGAGAGGTTTAGAAAGCGGGTTTGCAACCTTACCAAAAGTTTCAACTTTATTATCTCGATGTCTCCACAAAATTATCTCCCAGATAATGTGGAACTTCCTGAGCACCAGTTTTAGACTTGTGGTGCTTCCTAGCTCATTTGCTTGCGCGATAACTCTACTATAAATAGAGAACTATCGGATGGGCCGAGTTAGTTACGCCACCTAGTTCATTGAAGAACTTTCAAATCTGAACTACCAACATCACTGCATCCAATGCAGTATTGTACTCAGCTTATGTAGTTTAATTAGCTATATTGCATTGCATGGAACTATTCCAGCTAATTTCACCTCTATCCAGACAAAAGATATAACCAGATTAAAATCGGAAATTATCTTAGTCTGTTATGAAGTTTGCATTCAAATAGCTTGTCAATATCAACTCTTTTTGTCTTCAAAAGACAACAAAATATTCTTTAGTCCATCTAAGGTACATAAGAATATTCTTGGCCGCAGTCTAATGCGCCTCACCTGGATTTCCTTGAAACCGAATCGTCATGCTCAAAGCATACGATACGTCCAGTCGTGTACATATCATGGCGTACATTATAGACCCTATTGCCGAAGCATAAGGAATGTTTTCCATCTTCTTTTGCTCATCAGGTCCCGTAGGACATTGCATCTTGCTAAGAAATGTGCCATTAGTTATTGGAATGAGACCCTTTCTGGCGTCTTTCATTCTGAACTTATCAAGCACCTTATCAATATAGGTCGCTTTACTAAGTCCAAACATCCTTTTCGATCTGTTCCGACAGATCTTGATGCCCAATATGTACTATGCTTCTCCAAGATCCTTTATTGAAAAACAATTTCCAAGCCATTCTTTAATAGAATTAAGCATAGAAACATTGTTTCCAATAAGGAGTATGTCATCGACATACAACACAATGTATACAACGTAACTCCCACTGTTCTTCTTGTAAAACAAGACTCTTCCGAGTTCCTATGAAATCCAAAACCCAGTATGGATTCATTGAACTGAAGATTGCTACTCCGATATGCTTTGCTTTATTCCATAAATGGAATTATAAGATTGCATAATTTCTCAGCCTTATTAGGATCGATAAAACTCTTTGGTTGTGTCAAAACACATTCTCTTCTAGAATCCAATTCAAGAAGTTAGTTTTAACATCCAATATTACCATAACTCATTATCAAGATGAGTAGCAATGGCTAAGATAATCTGAATGATTTAATCAAAGCAACTGGTGAAAGTTTTTTTTTTCATAATCCACCTCGTGAATAAAACTTTTACCATCAACCTTGCTTTGAAAACCCTAGGTTTTCCATCTGTCTGTTTAGATCTTAAAGATCTATTAGCATTCATTGAGACTAACCCCGTGATGCAAACATATCAAGTTCCAAACTTGATTATCAGATATTGATATCATCTCAGATTTCATGGCACCATGCCAATTTTCAGTAGCTGGACTCGTCATAGCTTGGAATTAGGTCGAAGGTTCACCGCTTTCCAAAAGCATGAATTCATATCTCTCATTGGTCACAATATCTAAGTATTTGAATAATAAAGATAGATTTATGCCTTTCGGACCTATGAGGGCTGGTATGGCTTCCAAAACCATAAGAATACTCTCAACCCAGTCTTGAGTATTCATCATTGGTTGTTTCACTTGAACCTCGTTCAAAACAACCGAGCTCCCACTGAATTTCTAGGAAAGATAACTCTTTTCAAGAAAATCACTATCTCGAGCAACAAAATATTGTTCTCAGATAGATCGTAGAAGTTGTACCCTCGAGTTTCTTATGGATACCATAAAGAAATTTTTATCCCATTTCAGTTCAAGCTCTATTGAGATAAATATCGTCAGAGAAGCTTTTAGAACCTCAAATTTTGATGAAACCAATTCAGGGACCCTCCCTTTCCATACCTAGTATGGTGTCTTATCAACAGCTTTTGACAGCGTCCTATTCAGTGTATAAGTTGAAGTCAAGAATTGTGTGTTCCCAAAAGAGACCAGTAGTTCATTTAGACCTCTCATCGAATGGTCAAACCATATCTAATATAGTTTGTTTTCTCTTTTCCGAAACATAACCTTCATGTGCTTGTGAACTGATAGGTTCCACATACATCAGTATGGATCATCCCTAATTAATCACTCACATGTTCTCCTTTCTCCAAGAAAGATGACATTGTTATATTTTTCCATCAAACATCATTCACATGTATCAAATGACTCCAAGTCAAATGATTCTAGAATGCCTTCTAAAAGAAGATTCGTTACATGTTTAGATTTTGATCTAATCAACAATGTTACCGTTATGTCTCATTGAGACTTATTCGATTCGGCCTTTGGTGTTAATGTTATATATGATTTGTTGAGTTTAAAGTATACATAAATAATGTAATAATCGTACCAAAACAAAGAATAGTTCACAATTAAAATAGTTATCAAACTATTTAAATAGTGAAAAACTAATCCATCAGTATCCAATACTGAACCAATATTCATTGTTTATTGAAGATACGAAAAATACATAGTTATAATACTTAAAACAAGGCCCTAAGGCATAACAACATCATATGATCATACGGCTAGTGCAGCGACCTTCGCTCCTTTTCTAGCCCGTAGATCGACATTTCTACTTTCCAAACTCCTACTTCTGTGTAGTTCCTTCACTTACAATTGTGAGAACCACAAATGTCATCCAATACCCAAGAAGTAAAATTTGCGAAATCTAATGTCTATAACATTAATACCTGAAGATGAAGCAACCCCGTTCTTCACATCTTCTTTGAACTTTGGGCAAGTTCAATTATTCTCAATAATTGATTTTATTCGAAATCTCATTCAAAATTATCCCAATATCAAAACTTGATAAATCGTAAGTGAAAAGTCGAAGTTTTCTAACCAGCGATATTATCATGCAATTGAAGCCCTATCTCTCATAAAATATGAGGGAGCCAACCAGACAATCGAATCACGCCATCCCATGGCTCGAAAGTCTCTAATTTGTGTCATTAATGAACTAAGTGTTTTGGATTAGATCACTCCCCGGGGTGAAAATAATCCTAACTTTAGAATCCATCATATGAAAGACAAATTAGGCATTTGTTTTGAAATTGAATAAAATATCATCTTCTACATATTTGCAATTAGTGTCCAACACCTTTTGCAGTAGATGCATTCAGATTCCCTAGGAACCTTAGTAGCCTTCTTGCTCATGCTCTTTTGAATACCTCATCCCTTATAAGAATATCCCTCTCAGGGTCCCATTTTAATTCACGACTCATCATCTTAAAAAAAATTAGGAGATCACATAAAGCAAATAATCCAATCATTTGCTGCACATGTGGTCCCTATAGGTTTCTCTTATTCAGCCTAGCTGAAGCGATGACCCTGGTCATTCAGAACTTCTCAATCTTAGCATATTCCCCGAACATGCTATTGAGTTGTTCAATGATATCTTAGGATGTGGTTATCTAACACATTTTCCTTGTCTTCGTATTTGAGGACCATCCTCAAATTACGTTGTGAATCAAGAAAAATTGTTCAATTTTTCATAATCAAGAATTGAACCAAACTTGAATTGAGTTGATATTTGACATGATAAAGTAAGATAACCAAAATATGTAAACATCCACAAAGCGGTAAACAAATAAGGTTGTCTAACAATTGTACTTATTTATTTCATTTTGTTCAATTGATATCCAATATCATTGTCCCTTAGAACAAAACGATCCCGAGATCCTCATCTTGCAAATCTTTAAGCCGACTGAGTCCGCACTTAAGTATTTCAAGATAGGTAGACATACCCATGTCAATGATATCTAATATCACTCTCGGTCGATGAGAATCTCATTCTCATCTCATGTCTCGATAGCCACGCCTGCAGTGGATCTATCGATGAGAAAACCAAACTCACGTGTAAAGGTCTAACCTTTACACCCACTTATCCCAAGATAACAAGTAGTACCCCGATGAGGCGGACCTACTAACTTATGATCGAGGGCTTCATGAGTGTGATGTTTTTGGACAAGACATTATACTCATTATTTTGGGAACTTGCATGCATAGGTGTTTATATGTAAGTTGAACATTTATAACATAAAACATCCTATAACTAGCAAAGCAATTAAATACGTAATCGAAAGGCCCCTAGAACCTCACAACTCTCAAACGAAAAGATTAAAAGCAACAAAATAGGCATTGAACATCTTCTGGACTGGTCCGCGCCCGCCGTTTTAGTTCCGCGCCCGCCGATTTTGGTCAAACCAAGTTCGTACCTCAAAAACCACGAACGGCGCCCTCCGGATCACAAACGGCGGTCGCCGAACACCACTGGCGGTCGCCGTTTCCAAAACGGCGCCCGCCAAAAGGGTCCAAAACCTGGATGACCAAAAAACAGCCTTTCGGCGGTCTCCGTTTCCAAAACGGCGCCCGCCGAATGCAATCGGCGCCCGCCGTTTTGCTCTTGCAGCCCGGTTTTCGCCCGTTTCGCTTTGTTTTGCTTCGTTTCTTCTCATTTTCGCCGGAGAGCCGATATCCAATGTCGATCCATGGATTCAATCCATTGCTTACACATTGAAAAATACATATTTAAATAGAAAACCTATCTATTACAAATGATTCCAAGGGACGCAGCCCTCAAAAGACTGTGGCCAATCGTACGTAAAAAACGACAATTTCATTCACCCGACCACTAACGGTGGCCGGCCTTATATCTAATCACATAATCACATAAAACAATCAAGCCAATTATGTTGATTTAATCATATTGTGTCCAACACAAAAGTGTGCACGAGCCCTAGGCTCTGATAACAATTGACGGTTTTCGATGCCGATCCAATCGCTCGATTACCTTGTTCGTGTGTGCGGAAGCATGTAAAACAATAGAACACGAACAACATGAAGATCTAGGCACACATTATATGTATAGACACGTTTATATATATATATATATATACATCCAATATATATATATATATATATATATATATATATATATATATATAGGGGATTAACGAGAACACTTACAACCGGTGTAGCGTGCCTCGTTGATGTTGCTGAAGGTGGTGTTGAGTCGATTGATCCACCTTCATGGATCAGTCACTAGATTCTCTCCTTGTGAATGACCTCGTTAGTCTTCTTGTCTAGATCGCCCGGATGTTGAAGCCGCACAAATGGCCCGGCCTCTACGTGTTGCACACGAACCCGGAATTGAACTTGCTTGCTTGTTTGAAGTGATTCTCCAAGAACTCTCTTGTCTCTCTTTGGTGTGAATTTCGTGGGTAAAGGTAATGTGTTATGAAAATCTGATTTTCATCCATATTATAACCTCATTATTCACCACATTACTCCCCTTTGTAACCTACAACATAATGGACATCATAATGCACCATTAACATGCAAAAGGGGTTACAAAGGAGGTGAAAGGTCATGCCACATACACATGCCACTATGCATTGTATGTGGTCCCACTTGCTTGTGTGGCATGCCATGTCACACTATGTGACATGCATCCATGCAAGCCATGCATGTGTATTAAATCCACGTAAATATTGATTATAAATCAATATATTTATCAAGCAATGTATATCAATATCGAGCTCGTGTGTGACCCTGTAGGTATGATTTAATTGATCAATATTATATTGTTCCCAAAAATTAATATTATCAAATAATAATTTAACATCCATAGACGACCTTATAACTTTATCGATTGCACACGTAGGATCGAAGGACATATCCCAACACTATAATCCTAACATGCATGTATAATTTACCAAGAAGTTTTAAGTTAATAACTTATATCAAATTTATATTAGTATTATGTCGTGTATTGTTAAACATATATATTCAAATTCTAAGTTTCATCTTAAAAATATGACAAAAGCACGAGTAGATTATAAATTAATGAAATTGTACATACATTGAAAAATTACAAAAACTCTTTTCTCTTCTATTATATTACTTCAGTATTTATTAATTTTAATTTGTATCCATGACTATTTTGAATATTCAATGTTTATACAATTTATATTGGATAAGTCATTAATTATTGTTTTTGAAAATTATTTAAAAATAATTTACTAAGATTTTAGAAATTCAATGAAATTGTACTTACATTGTAAAATCAGATTAACATTTCGGTAAATGAAACTAATTAATGTTTAGTAATTTTAATTTTTTAAGTTGTTAAATTTTGAGAATATTAGTATACAATATTTTTTGAACTGTATATTTGAAAAACGTGATATATTTTAGTTTTAAAAATATTATATACCTAAATTTTTATCAGAATCGAATTACAATCAATTGTTATTTTGGACGTGACGAAAGAAAATTTTAATTACAATAATCTTATACTAAAATAAAAAATCATATTTATTTTAAAGATTTATTTTCAATTTTAAGTCTTATTTTTTCCTAAGATAAGCATTACCTTTTACTTTTTGATTTGTTTGCATCCACAAAACGTTTTTCAAGCGTTTGTTCAAAAAAAGTAACGTGATTTTTGGAAAATAAACTGTCAATTGACATAAGAAATTCTTATAAATATTATTTGTGTATCATTCATTACTTACAGAAAATCTCATACCAATATGGCCATGTCGCACTGTTTTCTTAATTTTTTATCTACTGTTCGGACCAATTATGAAATTGTTGTTCAAATATGTAGGAAATGGATTGCTCCGGGGTCAAGGATGCTTCCGCGCGGGTTCGAAATCGTTATGATGGATGCACAGGTTTGAACTAAGATTGCAACTTATTCGATATATTGTTTACATGAATATTATGCCTCCATCATATTGTCGAAAAATCATCTTTGTAAGATTAAATTAGTACTCTAATTTGTTCTATATTTTAGTTGTTATATAGTAAGAGAACATAATGTAAACAAATTTACTCAACGGAATAAACACAATAATGATTTTATAAATCTTATACAAATGTGTTAATCGATTTTGCTGTTCAACTTCAGGGAGTACAAATTCATGCATCTGTCGATAAAGTGTTGTTTAAAGATTTTTACAATAAAATTGTCGAAGGTGAACTCTACAATGTGAAGAACTTTCGTGTGGTGAAATCCCCTGAAAAGAACATTATCGCGGACAACCCTAATATGATCTGCTTCATTAAAGAAACGTATGTTGTGCCAAGACATGACCCAAACTTTCACCCATCGATCTACAATTTCCATCCATTTTGGTCCATTAGTCGATTTAGTTATCCAGAAAATTGTCCGCTTCTTGGTATGTATTGTTCTTTTAATAAATTATAAAATTTATTCTTTTTTTTATAATATTTTTTAACTATGACTTTTTCTGTTGATCGAAATTGTATTAAATTTGTTTTCGTTTTACAAGACATAATAGGTCACGTTGTTAATGTTGATTACACGATGATGTATGGAGATTCAGCTGGACCAGGATTCAAGTTCATTAAGTTTCAGATTGGAGATTTAGAGTAAGTCTTAATTTATTTATATTATAAGTGTCTGATTATGAATCCTAACACTCGACATCTTAATGTACAAGTTGATATAATAATAATAATATTAATAATAAATTTTTTCAGCTAACACAAGATTACATATGTTCATTTTGGCCCTTTCTCAAGTGACATGAAGAGAATTGTACAAATGGCTAAATATCAAAATTTGGGTCATGTTGTTATAATCGTTCAACTAGCGACCACAATGGTAGTCGGAGGTAATTAAATTATTTCATTCATACGTATAATGTGATTTTTTTTGTGAATCTATGTTAATATTTGTAATACTTTATACATTTTATAGGCGAGTTTGTATTGCACAAAAACGATGGCGCTACTAATGTACTTATTTATCATCACCTGGACGAGGCAGTTGCATACCGTCAGAAGTCTGATCTCAAAATTTATGTTTAAACGTGTTGTTAACTTCCTTGCATAATTTATTTTCATTGATAGAATTAATATTCTTACATAATTAGATGATTCAAAATCAATATTTTAATCCTTCGTCTTATTTTACTTCATTTTTTTGAACAGGTTTCTAGCAATGTGGCCGAAACCAGTGAACAAGATCGACAGCTCTTGAGTTTTTTTGGGCAATTTATTTCCGATGCATTCGTGCATTTTTTTAGTTTTTTGATGATAAATTTATTTGAACAATCATTTTATAACACGTGATATTTTTGTTTTATAATTATTTTTATTTCGACTTAAATTTTTATGAACGTTGCTATTATATTTGTATGTCCTTTTGATAGTTAATTTTAATTGTACGCATTCCCTTGATTTACTTCATGAATACTTATTGTTTATTACTATAATAATAATATTCATTTTACAAATATACGCTTTAAAAATCTAATCTAAACAGTGTAACATGATTAATTGGGTAATCTTTTGAAAGTCAATTAATTAATTAATTAATTAATTAAATAATTTCTAAATATTATATTGTTCAACAAAATACAATCATTCAGAATTATGTATCTTTAACGAGTGATTAATTATATCTTGCCCTAATTGAACAATGAATTTAAAAATCTTTACAACATAATGAATTATATCTGATCAAAATAACTAATAATGATTAACTTAAGTATAAGATTTTTTTACATTTATATATCACAAAATAATATAACCAGTATGATTTTAAAATCAATTAGGAAATTTAATTTTAATAATGAACGTGATTTGGAGAAATATTTGTATTTTTTTAAATAATTCATATATTATCGGTAATTCAATACTATATAATTATAGATATGAAATGATAATTGAGATATGTTAATGAAAGTTTATCTTTCACCGAATATCTCCAAATTCGGTTTCCCAATATTATCATATTTTGGAAAAGAATCAAAATATAATAGGACTGTACTTAATTATCTTAAAATAACTCAATTATAAATCGAATGTTTCTCTTAAAATACGAATTTACGTAATTATCTTAAAATAACCACATTGTATATTTTCAGAATATATAAAATATAATTTATAAATTTATATCCTCTATAAATTTCGCCATTCATTCTAACTCGAAGACACTCAATTAACATGGCTTCAACTACTCCATTTTCTCGCAACTACACTCCGCTTTCAGAAATTAATAAGAATATGATTGATTGGAGTATTCGCGTTCGTGTGTGCAGGAAGTGGAAGACTACTGGCAATGGAAGAATTCCGCAAACGCTTGAGTTTGTATTTGACGACAAGGAGGTATATTAATGAAACATATTATTAATTAGCCGAGTAATATTTCTGTGCAATGCTTTGTATTAATCCATAAGTTTATCTCCAGTGTTTTTAATGCAAAATCATATACTTACAGGGAACCAGAATTCAAGCAACTGCGAAACATATTTTGATGTCACTATTTGATGATATAACCAACGAAGGGGATTTGTTGTCGGTTAGGCAATTCTCAGTTGTCGATAGCCAAAGGAGTTTTCCTGTAACTGACAATCTGTACCGGATTATGTTACAAAGGAATACTTCTGTGACACCGACCACCTTTCCAAACTTTCCAAAGACTTTGTTTCAATTTAAAAGTTTTGATTGTTGGAAATCGATCACCCGGAATCGTCGTAGAACCGACTCCGATCGACGTCCCGGAAACCACGACGGAACAGCCCGGAGCCACCGCCCGAGGAGCGTCCGATCGAGCCCTAGCCGCGGCGAAGCCGCGACTTGTCGATCGCTCCCCGCGGGGCGATCGCCCGCCGCCTAGGCGGGCTGTGGGCTGCACAGCCGAGCTCCACGCGGCGATTCATCCGCCGGGAACCACCAGCCGGCCGGCGGTCCGGTGATCCTCGATCGCCACCGCCCCGGTTGGTCCCGGTCCGAATCTCCGACTTTCGGATCTTGTTTTTCGATAATTATTTCTATGAATTAAATAGCGGAAATATTTAATTCACCTTTAGATTCGTTGTGCGGAGAATCGAGATCTTATTGAAGACCTTGAGACCTTCCCACGTATTCCTTGCACTCGTTCGAACGTCGGGTGGGCGACGATCCTCTGAACTCTATGGATCTCCTTCTCTTCTTTCTCTCTCTAGAATTGTGATCTTCAAGTTTTGAGAATATAGAAGACCATGTAGTGCTTTTATAGGCTACGTAGGGGATCTTAAGGAGGTGAAATATTGGGCTTCCAATAATAGTGATTAAATTGAGCCCAAGCCCAAATCTATTAATCCTTACTATTATTAATTATATATTAATTTCACTGTATAAATATAATTGCACTCCCAATATTATATCATATTATATCAAATAATATTCTCCGGTAGTATTATTTATTCCGCATGTTTAAGATATAAATGTCCATGAATAAATTATATTTATTGCTAATATTATTTATTCATCTCTTATAATTCCGAGAATAGTACCACTCAACTTTATTATCATGCGGATCAAATCCACTTGCAAGGTTTACATGATAATCCTTATGAGCTCATCTCGGGGACATTATCAACTCTTTCGAGGACATGCTTTCCCGTCAAGAATTCACAGCATGTCATACACAAAATACAGTGATCCAACTTTGCCGGTAATTGACCCAATATACTAACAGGTCAATTCCTTTGGAAAATCAAAGTCACTAATATTAAATGCACACACCCCGCAATAATATCAAGGATTAAGAATAAAATACACTGAGACTTGAATCGATTATCTAAGGCAATCCTAATCGATAAATCTCAAGCGATCCGCCCAATACACCAAGTGTACAAGTATGATAAAATAATCAAGACCAATTATTTTCTCACTCATACAACGAATATACCGATGGATTGGTCCTTGTCCATCTAGGTCGTGAGCAACTGTTCGATTATATACGAGTAACCGATAGTATGATCTTCTGTGTGACGACGCACACCATACTAACTACAACGTATATAATCTAGGACTATAATTTGCATATATTTAATTATAAATAATTAAACGCAAATAATTGTTTATTTAATTAAATAGATTAATGGCAATGGATCGGGAGTTCATATCACTTAAATCTAGACATTAAGTATACAACTCCAACAATATCTCACTTATACTAAGGTCTAGTCTTTTCTTCCAAACTCTCGACTCCCATACTCTTCACGTGCTTAACATGCACTTCCAAGAAGTGCCTTGTGGAAGAGCAATCTAGATTGTCGTTCTGAAGTTATCTTGGGGACTACATCGTCGTCTTCCCTGACGATGACTCGTATCAGGTGGTACTTGCTCTATGTGTTATCTTACACTTATGGACTTGTGATTTCTTACGTTTGCCATTGCACCGCTATTCACAATAGCCTTTGGTAAACTAAGAATCACATCTAAGTCCCAGAGATTATCCCAGAGCATTACCAGAACTTCCGCTGCCTCTGAGGCCGCTATTCTTGGTTACCCATGGGAGAGTCCGAAAAGCATCGTGCTTATCACTCTTCCATGTTAAAAACTCCTCCTCCTTTAATAGTGAAACACATAGCCTGATATCGACTTACACCGGTCCTTATTTGATTAGAAATCTAAGAGAGTGTAATCCAAAGGAAAAGCTTGTCTGCTTCGTAATCCAGAACATAGTTTTCAGTACTTCGAAAGTACTTAAAATGTGATGGAGTAGTATACTTAATGTCTAGATTTGAGTATTCTGAACTCTGTATGCACTTTCATTTACCTATTTATAATGAACATTCATTTGCTTTTAATTATTGTTAATTAAATATATGCAAATCATAGTCCTGGATTTTATACGTTTTAGTTAGTATGGTGCAAGCATGGGCGCACAGAAGATCATACTATCGGTTACTCGTATTTAATCGAACAGTTGCTCACGATCTAGATGGACACGGACCAATCCATCGGTATAGTCGTTGTGTGAGAGAGAAAATAATTTATCTTAATTATTTTATCACACTTGTACACTTGGTGTATTGAGCGGATCGATTGAGACTCATCAATTAGGTTTGCTCGGCGATAATTGATTTGAGACTCAGTGTATTTTATTCTTAATCCCCGATACAATTGCGGGTGTGTATATTTAATATATGTGACTTTGATTTTCCAAAGGAATTGACCGATTTAATTATTGGGTCAATTACCGGTTGAGTTGGGTCACTATATTTTATATATGGCATGCCGTGAATTATTGACGGGACAGTGTATCCCGGAAGGGTTGATAATATCCCCGAGATGAGCTCATAAGGATTTATTATGTAAACCTCGCGAGTGGATTTATTCCGCATAATAAATAAGGTTGAGTGGTACTAGTCTCGGATAAAAGAGATGAATAAATTTATTAAGCAATAAATAAATTTTATTCATGGATATTTATATCTTAAATACACGGAATAAATAATACTACCGGAGAAATATTATATGGATATAATATGGTTTAATATTGGGAGTGCAATTAATTTATATAGTGGAAAATAAATTAATTAATATTGATAAGGATTAATGGACTTGAGCATTGGGCTCAATTTAATCTTCAATATTGGAAGCCCAATATTCCACCTCCTTTAGATCCCCTACGTAGCCTATAAAAGCACTACATGGCCTTCATAAATCATAAGACAAGATTATCACACTTGATATTCTAGAGAGTTGAAGGAGATCCATAGGAGTTCGATAGATCGTCGCCCACCCGACGTTCGAACGGAGTGCAAGGAATACGTGGGAAGATTCAAAGGTCATCTTGATTTCGTTTCTCCGAACAACGAATCGAAGGTAAAATCTAAACGCGCTTTATGATTTGTTTTGATTCGATTATTGAGAATACCGTAGAACGCAAGATCCGAAGTTCGGACCCGGAGTAGACGGACGAACACGCGGTGGTGGCGAAGCCACCGGACCGCGTGAACCGCCCGCCTAGGGTTCGACGGGCATGGAGGATCGACCCTCGGCTGGGCCGAGGGCGTGCGGTCGATCACGCCGATCGACCGCTGGGGCGCGGGCTGGTGCCGCACCCCACCCCACCTCGACGGTGGGGACCTCCAGACGGCGGCGGGTCGCCGGACCCGCCGCGGGGGGCTGCTGGGCAGCCCCGGCCGATCGCGCTAAGCGCGATCCCTTTCGATCGCGTGACCCGGCTCGCGGGGGTTTCGGGTGGGGGCGGATTGCGCGCCTTCGGGCGCGTGATCTCCAAAGCCCGGACTCCGGCGGATGAGTCGGCGTTCGTGTGATTTCCGGCGAAGGGTTCGTTCGGGTTATCGGTTCCGCAATTTTGATAACCCGGGATATCGAATTCCAACAATTGGTATCAGAGAGTGGTATACGTTCGTGGTATTCTCGATAAAATTGTTCTACCTTGCAGGGATTCCGACTATTATGGCTTAATTAATTTTTTTAATTTATTTTGTCATGAATGTTGGATTGATTAAACTCTCGGACATGTCGAGATTCGTTTTTGGTGGTGAATGCTTGTAATAGTAAAAATTCGGGGGTTGACCGAATTTAGGATTTATTATTACGTTCTACGTTTTTCCGGAAATTGTATAGGGTCGATTTCATGTATAGAATCGATACCGGATAGTGTAAAATTTATTTTATAATTTATTTTGCGTTGGATCGATGCCGAAACGACCGCCGGAAAAGACGCGTGACGAAGGAGATGATCGAGAGGAAGAAGGGCTCGGATCGACCATCCCCATGGTCGATCCCATGAGGACGATCGACCCACGCCCTAAAGGGCTGCCGTGGGAGCTTCGGCCACGCCGGCCACCAAGGGAGGTGGCGCGTGGGCTGAACGGCGGCGGCTCGAGGGCGGCGGTCAAAGGGTGGCGCGGGGATCCCCACCCCGTGCTATCCCCGTCCGGATATTCTCTTTCCTAATTGGTTCGGGTTTTTCCTATTTGAGAATTCCTAATTTTTTGGGAAGTCTCATGGATTAGGAAAAGAATCAATTTGGAATTAATTAGGATTCCTAATTGATTATTTCTATTCTTATGGAAATATTCATTGATTAGGAAACTAATTAATATGGAAAGTAGAAGAGTCCTAATTATTTTATCTCTTTATTTCATTATGGATATCATCTAGAATATTCCAAGAATATCTTGGATGGATTACTCTAGAGATTTGATGAAGTGGAAAAAGAAAATAAAATAAATAAAATATTAATAATATTTAATTTTATTTTTGATATATTCGATTGACTTAATTTTCGAATTAAGTAACTTTTGGATTAATTGAAAATAAATAGATTTAAATATTGGATATTAATATTCTCGTCACATGGAGCATTCAAGAAACGAAGACTGAAGACTAGAAGATGCGTACGGGGATGGAATAAAGCCATAATAGTCGGAAAATAATATTCTAGTAATTATTTTGACTATGTGATAATACTATGTGCTTTATTACATGTATGCATGCTATATGTGTTTATTTTATGCACTAGATAGCGTATCCCTTTATTGTAAAAAGCTAAGTGGGAGAGGGTATGGAAACATACCCATGGTCTCCATTGCTGCTCTCTTGGTGACTTTTATAAACTCTTGGAGTTTGTATGGATAAGTCATTGGAGGAGAGTTCTTGTAATTCCTCTTACAAGAAACATTGATTAAGTTTATCAAACAATGCCTAATTTGTCTTTCCAAAGCTGATTTCAAGTCGACTCATTCTCACCCCGGGGAGTGGAATGGAGCCAGAGCCACTTGGTCATGTAGAGGACACAAATTAGAGACCTTCGTACCATTCTTTGATAGATGGATCGATTGTCTGCTCGGCTCCCTCATTTATGAGAGATAGGGTTGCTCGCATGGTGAATCACTGGTTAGAAACTTCGAGTTTCACTTATGATTCTCCGCGTCTTGATTTACAAGATCAAATGGATCAAGTAATTGGATTTCAATTGTATAAGTCTTTTGGTGTAGTAAACGTCCACACTATCGTGGCTTGCTATATTGAATGGGACTTTAGATCGATTGATGTAGACAGTTATAGAAGGGAGTGGGATCCGTGTGTCAACGTAAACGTCCACACTATCGTGGCTTGCGGGGATATGCGAATCTCAAACAAACTTCTTAGTACTGAGCGATGGTTAACACTTAGGTACGCTCCATAGTATTCCTCCCATCGAGGTAACGCTATTGATGATGTACGACCGAAGGAAATCTAATTGCTAAATCATTTGGGTGGGTAAACGTCCACACTATTGTGGCTTGCCTTACCCGATGGGATTTTAGATGTGATTAGTGATTTAATGATATTATTTAAGGGAGATAATATCGGATATTAAATTGTTTGTTTGTTTTATGTGCTTATAGGTTAGGAATGACTGTGACCCCACTTTGTGATATACTCAAAGATGAAAACTCACTGGTTCCATATAGTACTGATTGGAAACGAAATCTGGACACTGTTCAGACTGTTGAGCTTTCCGAATCCACTGTTGTCCCAACTGATGAGGACATTCGAAATGACCTCAGGATGATGTTGAGACATAGCGTGGAAGCTGGACAAGAGGTGATTAACATACTCACAGATTTCTCTCTCAATGAGTCCCTTAAAAAGGATTCGGCGAGAGCGGAGTTTGTGCGTACGTTAAGGAAATCACAAGCTTTTGTGGCAAGGCTAGAGGAAAAGCGTGCAAAGAAACCCAGTGGTTCTAAACCACGGATTGGGAAGAGCAAGCCGCGAGGCAAGTGCTATCGATGCAAGCAGTTTGGGCACTGGAGGTCTGATTGTCCTCTCATCAAAGGTACGAAATTTTCCTTAGTCACTGAAACATTATCAGTGGTGTTATCTACCAGCACCTGGTGTGTAGATACGGGGGCCACTGATCATGTCTGCAATTCATTGCAGGGGTTCCAGGAAACCCGGAGACTTAGAGAGGGAGAGATCGTGGTCTACATGGGCAATGCTGCAAGGGTGGCGGCTGTTGCAGTGGGAGACGTTCACTTACGCTTCAGTAGTGATAGGGTTTTAGTTTTACAAAATTGTCTTTATGTACCCAACTTTAGAAAGAATTTAATTTCGGTTTCTAAACTTATTATGAATGGATATTCTGTTTCTTTTGATCACTCTGTGGTCATAAGAAGAAATAGTGAGATTATCTGTTCTGGTACATTGGTGGACGATTTGTATGTTCTAAATCCTGAGTCTAACACGATGCAACTAACCGAGAGTAATAACACATCTACGAACACCAATAAGAGAAAGGAACCTTCTAAAATTAATCAATTATACTTATGGCATCTAAGGCTAGGTCATATTAATTCGAATAGAATTCAATGGTTGAAAGCTGATGGTCTCATTAGCGGCATAGAAGGAGAGGACCTTCCAACCTGCGAATCCTGTTTGGAGGGTAAAATGACCAAGCGTTCTTTTTCTGGTAAAGGACATAGAGCTGGACAAGTATTGGATTTGATTCACTCTGATGTATGCGGACCTATGTCTACTCAGGCAAGGGGAGGGTACGAGTACTTCATCACTTTCACTGATGATTACTCAAGGTATGGATTTGTATACTTGATGCGCCGCAAGAGCGAGTCCTTTGACAAGTTCAAGGAATTCAAGGCTCTTGTGGAGAACCTTCAAGGTAAATCCATTAAATGCCTGCGATCTGATCGCGGAGGCGAGTACCTGTCTGGAGAATTCAAGGCATACTTGGCAGAGAATGGGATTGATTCCCAAATGACATCACCGTATACTCCCCAGCAGAATGGTGTGTCGGAAAGAAGGAATAGGACTCTTATGGAAATGGTGCGATCAATGATGAGTTACTCGGACTTACCTATTATGTTCTGGGGATATGCCTTAGAAACGGCAGCGCACATTCTAAACTTGGTTCCATCAAAAACGGTTCCTTCAACACCCATGGAACGATGGAGCGGGCGCAAGCCTAGCTTAAGACACGTTCGGATCTGGGGGTGCCCTGCACATGTGTTGAAGGTAGGTGCCGATAAATTAGAACCTCGTACTGAAGTGCGGTTGTTTATAGGATATCCTAGAGGAACTAAGGGTGGCATGTTCTATAGTCCTACGGACCAGAAGATCGTTATAAGTACTAACGCTCGGTTCTTAGAGGAAGACTATGTCATGGACCACAAGCCCATGAGTGACATTATACTTGATGAGTTGAGAGGAAACAAAGAAGACCTAGATACAGCCGAACCGAGTAGTGATACACCACTAGAACCTGCACCTACTGTCACTGTTAATACACCGGAACGCCGTCGTAGTGGGAGGGTTGTTAAGCAACCAGACCGATGGATTGGACTGGGTGAGTCTTCGGACTCTGGACCTGGAGTTCATGAAATCGATCCCTGGACCTATGATGAGGCGGTACAAGATATAGATGCGCCTTCTTGGAAGAAAGCGATGAGATCCGAAATTGAATCTATGGATTCTAATAAAGTCTGGGATCTTGTAGAACCCCAAGCGGCGTAAAGCCAATTGGGTGTAAATGGGTCTACAAGAGAAAGAGAGGATCTGACGGAAAGGTTGAAACCTTTAAAGCTCGGCTTGTTGCGAAAGGATATACTCAGAAAGAGGGAATCGATTATGAGGAGACCTTCTCGCCGGTAGCCAAGATAAAGTCGATCCGGATTCTCTTATCCATAGCAGCTCATATGGATTATGAGGTGTGGCAAATGGATGTCAAGACAGCTTTCCTAAATGGAAGTCTTGACGAGACGATTTATATGAAACAACCAGAAGGATTCATTGCTAAGGGGCGAGATCATCTAGTGTGCAAGCTAAATCGATCCATTTATGGATTGAAACAAGCCTCGAGATCGTGGAACCTGCGGTTTGACGAAGTAGTCCAATCTTTTGGATTCAGTCAAAGCATGGACGAATCGTGTGTGTATTGGAAACGTGATGGGAAGAAGGTGGTGTTTCTCGTGCTTTATGTAGACGACATTCTCCTCATTGGAAACAGTGTGAAAATGTTATCAGACATAAAGGGATGGTTGTCTAGACAATTCGATATGAAAGATTTGGGAGAAGTCGGGCATGTTCTAGGGATCAAGGTTATAAGGGATCGCCGGAGTAGAACATTGTACCTATCCCAGCAATCTTACATAGACACGATTCTGGCTCGTTTTAACATGCAAGATTCCAAGAAGGGTGATCTACCCTTCAGCAAAGGAACTTATCTTTCTAAGGAGATGTGTCCTCAGACACAAAAAGAGAAAGATGAAATGAAAGCAGTTCCATACGCTTCGGCCGTGGGAAGCTTGATGTATGCAATGTTATGCACGAGGCCTGATATCTGCTATGCAGTTGGCGTAGTAGCGAGATATCAAAGTAACCCTGGAAGGGCTCATTGGACTGCCGTAAAGAGCATTTTCAAGTATTTGCGAAATACTAAGGAATATGTTCTGAGTTACGGGGCAGACAATCTGATTCCCTTGGGTTATACGGATTCGGATTTCCAAGCTGATAAGGACCGGCGAAAGTAGACATCAGGCTATGTGTACACTTTGGGAGGTGGAGCCGTATCATGGAGGAGTGTTAAGCAAAAGTGCATTTCAGACTCTACCATGGAAGCTGAATATGTTGCAGCCTCAGAGGCAGCGAAAGAGTCAGTATGGTTCCTTAATTTCCTCCAGGACTTAGATGTGATTCCGAGTTTGCCCAAAGCTATGACAATTTATTGTGACAATAGCGGTGCAGTGGCAAACAGTAAGGAACCACGGTCCCATAGTGCTACGAAACACATAGAGCGCAAGTACCACCTGATTCGAGACATCGTCAAGAGGGGCGATGCGATAGTCACCAAGATAGCTTCGGAGGACAACCTAGCGGACCCTTTCACCAAGATACTTCCTAGCGAAGTATATTACAAGCACTTGGAGGGTTTGGGAGTCAGAAGTTTGGAGGATAAGACTAGACATTAGTATAAGTGGGAGATTGATGGAGTAGTATACTTAATGTCTAGATTTGAGTATTCTGAACTCTGTATGCACTTTCATTTACCTATTTATAATGAACATTCATTTGCTTTTAATTATTGTTAATTAAATATATGCAAATCATAGTCCTGGATTTTATACGTTTTAGTTAGTATGGTGCAAGCATGGGCGCACAGAAGATCATACTATCGGTTACTCGTATTTAATCGAACAGTTGCTCACAATCTAGATGGACACGGACCAATCCATCGGTATAGTCGTTGTGTGAGAGAGAAAATAATTTATCTTAATTATTTTATCACACTTGTACACTTGGTGTATTGAGCGGATCGATTGAGACTCATCAATTAGGTTTGCTCGGCGATAATTGATTTGAGACTCAGTGTATTTTATTCTTAATCCCCGATACAATTGCGGGTGTGTATATTTAATATATGTGACTTTGATTTTCCAAAGGAATTGACCGATTTAATTATTGGGTCAATTACCGGTTGAGTTGGGTCACTATATTTTATATATGGCATGCCGTGAATTATTGACGGGACAGTGTATCCCGGAAGGGTTGATAATATCCCCGAGATGAGCTCATAAGGATTTATTATGTAAACCTCGCGAGTGGATTTATTCCGCATAATAAATAAGGTTGAGTGGTACTAGTCTCGGATAAAAGAGATGAATAAATTTATTAAGCAATAAATAAATTTTATTCATGGATATTTATATCTTAAATACACGGAATAAATAATACTACCGGAGAAATATTATATGGATATAATATGGTTTAATATTGGGAGTGCAATTAATTTATATAGTGGAAAATAAATTAATTAATATTGATAAGGATTAATGGACTTGAGCATTGGGCTCAATTTAATCTTCAATATTGGAAGCCCAATATTCCACCTCCTTTAGATCCCCTACGTAGCCTATAAAAGCACTACATGGCCTTCATAAATCATAAGACAAGATTATCACACTTGATATTCTAGAGAGTTGAAGGAGATCCATAGGAGTTCGATAGATCGTCGCCCACCCGACGTTCGAACGGAGTGCAAGGAATACGTGGGAAGATTCAAAGGTCATCTTGATTTCGTTTCTCCGAACAACGAATCGAAGGTAAAATCTAAACGCGCTTTATGATTTGTTTTGATTCGATTATTGAGAATACCGTAGAACGCAAGATCCGAAGTTCGGACCCGGAGTAGACGGACGAACACGCGGTGGTGGCGAAGCCACCGGACCGCGTGAACCGCCCGCCTAGGGTTCGACGGGCATGGAGGATCGACCCTCGGCTGGGCCGAGGGCGTGCGGTCGATCAGGCCGATCGACCGCTGGGGCGCGGGCTGGTGCCGCACCCCACCCCACCTCGACGGTGGGGACCTCCAGACGGCGGCGGGTCGCCGGACCCGCCGCGGGGGGCTGCTGGGCAGCCCCGGCCGATCGCGCTAAGCGCGATCCCTTTCGATCGCGTGACCCGGCTCGCGGGGGTTTCGGGTGGGGGCGGATTGCGCGCCTTCGGGCGCGTGATCTCCAAAGCCCGGACTCCGGCGGATGAGTCGGCGTTCGTGTGATTTCCGGCGAAGGGTTCGTTCGGGTTATCGGTTCCGCAATTTTGATAACCCTGGATATCGAATTCCAACAAAATGTTCATTACAGCAGTCGACTATTCCTTTCCAGGATTACCTTGATA
The DNA here is from genome assembly GCA_954870475.1 of Euphrasia confusa. Taxonomy (NCBI): domain Eukaryota; kingdom Viridiplantae; phylum Streptophyta; class Magnoliopsida; order Lamiales; family Orobanchaceae; genus Euphrasia; species Euphrasia confusa. The sequence continues at coordinate 15,214,640 of OX940967.1, forward strand.
TCCTCCCACTATGCTAACCGCATAGCCAGTATCAGGTTCTCGTTTTCAACATTGCATTAAGCTTTCCACACTCAAAGTGTAGGAAACCGCTTTAATTGCTTCTATCTCATTTTGTGTTTCCAAAACACATGTCTTTAGGTAGATGCAATTCCGTATCTAAAAGGTAACGAACCTTTCTCGGAATCTTGCATGTTAAAACGAACCATAATCATATATATGTAAGATGTCCAGGAGAAGTGTTGGAAATCGATATCCCGGAATTAATAAATTTAAATAAATAAATTATCTAATTAATTCCAACCGAAATCCTTTGGAGATCGAATATCCGGAGTTGTCAAATTGCGGAACGACAATTTCAATCGACTCCCGGTTGCCGGAACATCCCGCCATGAACCACCACGAATACCCGGACTCAACCAAACCCTAACCACGGGGATAGCCCAGGCTGTTCGGTCGAGCCCATGCACGGGGCTCGCGGCTGTTCGTAGCAGCCGCCTAGGGCTGCCCATGGCAGCCCGCCGGGCATGATCTGTTGGAATTCGATATCCCGGGTTATTTAAATTTGCGGAAACCAATAACCCGATCAAACCCTTCGCCGGAGATCACACGAACACCGACTCATCCGCCGGAGTCCAACCTTTGGAGACCACGCACCCGAAGGCACGCGGCCCGCCCCCAGCCGAACCCCCGCGAGACGGGGTTCACGCGATCCCGATCGCGCCTTGGCGATCGATGGGTGGGGCTGCTCCCAGCAGCCCCCGCGGCGAGTCCGGCGACTCGCCGCCGCTTGGAGGATCCCCACCGTCGAGGTGGGGAGGGGGACGGCACCAGCCCGTGTGTTGGAAATCGATATCCCGGAATTAATAAATTTAAATAAATAAATTATCTAATTAATTCCGACCGAAATCCTTTGGAGATCGAATATCCGGAGTTGTTAAAATTGCGGAACGACAACTCCAAACGAAATCCCGGTTGCCGGAAATCCGCCATGAACCTCCACGGGGATAGCCCAACCAAACAAACCCTAACCGCGAACGAACACGGGCTGTTCGGTCGAGCCTCCGCGTGGGGCTCGCGGCTGTCCGTAGCAGCCACAAGGGGCTGCCCAGCCACGTCCCGGTTGATCGCCCTCCAGCCACGGCTAAGCCGTGGCTAGCGATCAACCCTAGCAGCCACCGCCGCGCGAGCGACGATCAGCCCGCGCGAGCGGCGATCGCGCCGTGCAAGCGGCTGGGCGTGCGAGGCAACTCGAATCAGCCCGCTGTGAGTCCCGTGCGTGCGTGCGGGGCTGCTCGCAGCAGCCCGCTGATCGTGCACGGGGAGGGCTCGGACAGCCCGCGAATCCGCTACGGGAAAACCCGTAGCTCGCGGCCGAGCCCTCGGCGTCCAGCCGAGGCTCACGCCCCTCACGTCCCGTCCAGCCGAGTCGTCGAGCCGCCGGCGGTCCGGTGGTCCTCCACCACCGCCCGGTTCGACCTTGTCTTGGGTTACGTTCTTGGATCTTGGTTCACGATATTTTCACGACAATTAACATGTAAAATCATCGAGGGGGTTTTCACGATTTTACCTTTGTTCTCGTTGTACGGAGAAACGAGATCTATGAAGACCTTGAGACCTTCCCACGTATTCCTTGCACTAGCTCGAACGTCGGGTTGGCGACGATCCTCCGAACTCCATGGATCTCCCTCTCTACTTTCTCTCTCTAGAATTGTGATCTTCAAGTTATGAGAATAGAGAAGACCATGTAGTGCTTTTATAGGCTACGTAGGGGATTTTAAGGAGGTGGAATATTGGGCTTCCAATATTAATGATTAAATTGAGCCCAAGCCCAAATCTATTAATCCATTAATATTAATTAATTATATTTTCCACTATATAAAATTAATTGCACTCCCAATATTAAACCATATTATATCAAATAATATTTCTCCGGTAGTATTATTTATTCCGTGTATTTAAGATATAAATATCCATGAATAAAATTAATTTATTGCTAATTAATTTATTCATCTCTTATATCCGAGACTAGTACCATTCATCCTTAATTATTATGCGGAACAAATCCACCTGCAGGGTTTACATAATAATTCCTTATGAACTCATCTCGGGGATATTATCAACCCTTAGGGGATACACTTTCCCGTCAAGTATTCACGGCATGTCATATATAAAATATAGCGACCCAACTTAACCGGTAATTTGACCCAGTAATTAAACCGGTCAATTCCTTTGGAAAATCAAAGTCACTTATATTAAATATACACACCCGCAATAGTATCGGGGATTAAGAATAAAATACACTGAGATTTAAATCGATTATCCAAGGCAATCCTAATCGATAAATCTCAAACGATCCGCCCAATACACCAAGTGTACAAGTGTGATAAAATAATTAAGACAAATTATTTTCTCTCTCACACAACGACTATACCGATGGATTGGTCCGTGTCCGATCCATCTAGGTCGTGAGCAACTGTTCGATTAAATACGAGTAACCGATAGTATGATCTTCTGTGTGCCCATGCACACCATACTAACTACAACGTATAAAATCCAGGACTATAATTTGCATATATTTAATTATAAATAATTAAACGCAAATAATTGTTTATTTTATTAAATAGATTAATGGCAATGGATCGTGAGTTTCCGTTACTTAAATCTAGAAATTAAGTACACAACTCCAACACCGTGCCCCCAGCGATCGATCCTTGGATCGATCGCAAGCCCTCGGCCCAGCCGAGGGTTCGATCCTCTCGCCCCCGCCGAAACCCTAGCGGGCGATTGGCGTGGTCCGGTGGCTTCGCCACCACCACGCGATCGTCCGTCTAATCCGGGTTCGAACTTTTGGATCTTTGTTCTTCGATAATTGATCAATAAACTAGAATTAAATTGCGGAAATTTAATTCACCTTTCGATTCGTTGTGCGGAGAAACGAGATCTTATGATGACCTTGAGATCTTCCCACGTATTCCTTGCACTCGTTCGAACGTCGGGTGGGCGACGATCCTCCGAACTCTATGGATCTCCTTCTCTCCTTTCTCTCTCTAGAATTGTGTTCTTCAAGTATGAGAATAGAGAAGACCATGTAGTGCTTTTATAGGCTACGTAGGGGATCAAAAGGAAGTGGAATATTGGGCTTCTAATATTGAAGATTAAATTGAGCCCAATGCTCAAGTCCATTAATCCTTATCAATATTAATTAATTCTATTTTCCACTATATAAATTAATTGCACTCCCAATATTAAACCATATTATATCAAATAATATTTCTCCGGTAGTATTATTTATTCCGTGTATTTAAGATATAAATATCCATGAATAAAATTAATTTATTGCTAATTAATTTATTCATCTCTTATATCCGAGAATAGTACCATTCATCCTTAATTATTATGCGGAACAAATCCACCTGCAGGGTTTACATAATAATTCCTTATGAACTCATCCCGGGGATATTATCAACCTTTACGGGATACACTTTCCCGTCAAGTATTCACGGCATGTCATATATAAAATATAGCGACCTAACTTAACCGGTAATTGACCCAATGATTAAACCGGTCAATTCCTTTGGAAAATCAAAGTCACTTATATTAAATATACACACCCGTAATAGTATCGGGGATTAAGAATAAAATACACTGAGACTTAAATCGATTATCGCCGGCAATCCTAATCGATAAATCTCAAACGATCCGCTCAATACACCAAGTGTACAAGTGTGATAAAATAATCAAGACAGATCATTTTCTCTCTCACACAACGACTATACCGATGGATTGGTCCGTGTCCATCTTGGTCGTGAGCAACTGTTCGATTAAATACGAGTAACCGATAGTATGATCTTCTGTGTGGGCCCGACACACCATACTAACTACAACGTATAGAATCCAGGACTATAATTTGCATATATTTAATTATAAATAATTAAATGCAAATAATTGTTTATATAATTAAATAGATTAGTGGCAATGGATCGTGAGTTTCCGTTACTTAAATCTAGACATTAAGTACACAACTCCAACAATCTCCCACTTGTACTAAGGTCTAGTCATTTCCCTCAAACTCCCGACTCCCATACTCATCACGTGCTTAAGTTGTACTTCCAAGAAGTACTATGTGAATGAGCACTCTAGGTTGCCGCTCTGAAGTTATCTTGGTGACTACAGCGTCGTCTCCCTCGACGATGACTCGTATCAGGTGGTACTTGCTCTATGTGTTATCTTACACTTATGGACTTGTGATTTCTTACCATTTGCCATCGCACCGCTATTCACATAGGCTTTGGCAAATTAAGAATCACCTCTAAGTCCCAGAGATTATCCCGGAGCTATACCAAAACTTCCGCTGCCTCTGAGGCCGCTATTTGGTTGCTCATGGCAGAGTCCGAAAAACATCGTGCTTTTCACTCTTCCATGTTAAAACTCCTTCTCCTTCAATAGTGAAACACATAGCCTGATATCGACTTACACCGGTCCTCATTTGATTAGAAATCTAAGAGAATGTAATCCAAAGGAAATGCTCGTCTGCTCTGTAATCCAGAACATAGTTTCTAGTACTTCGAAAGTACTTAAAATGTTCATTACAGCAGTCGAGTATTCCTTTCTAGGATTACCTTGATATCCTCCCACTATGCTAACCGCATAGCCGATATCAGGTTCTCGTTTTCAACATTGCATTTATCAAGCTTTCCACACTCCAAGTGTAGGAAACCGCTTTTATTGCTTCTATCTCCTTTTGTGTTCCAAAACACATATCCTTAGATAGATGCATTCCGTATCTGAAAGGTAACATACCTTTCTCGGAATCTTGCATGTTAAAACGAACCATAATCATTTATATGTAAGATGTCCAGGAGAAGTACAATGTTCTTTTCTAGAGATCCTAGATCTCAAGAACATGTCCAACTTCTTCCTATATCTTTCATAATGATTTATCTAGACAACCATCATTTTATGTCTGACAACATCTTTACATTGTTGCCAATGATAAAATGTTATCTACATAAAACCTCCGAGAAACACCACTTTGTTTCCATCACGTTTCCCATACACACGATTCGTCAATGCATTTTAATGAATCCATCAAATGGACTATCTCATCAATGCGCAAGTTCCAAGAACTCTAGCTTCGTTTCAATCCATAAATGGATCAACTAAGCTTGTACTCTAAATGATCTCGCCTCTTAGCAATAATCCTTATTGCTTTCCAAGAAGGCACATTTAGATCTAGTACTGCCTTCATGTAGATCCAGGGATCGATTTCATGTATACCAGGTCCAGAGTCTGAGAACTCTCCTAGCTTTATGAACAACTCCGGTTGTCATAGAACCTCTCACTACAACGGCATTCCGGTGTATAAACAGTAATAACAGTAGGTGCAGTTAGTGGTGTACCGCTACTCGGTTCGGCTGGTTCCCAGTCCTTATCCCTTTCCCTCATTCAAAGTATTACGTCACTTTGGGCTTGTGGTTCATCTAATAGTCTTTCTCTAAGAACCGGGCGTTAGAACTTATAACGTTCTTCTGGTTCATAGTACTATTGAACACACATCTTTTGTTCTTCTAGGATATTCTACAACCGCATTTGAATGCGCCGTTGTTTCCAGACATATCCATAGAACATAGGTAGTACCGTATAACTCATGCTTTTACTATTTCTATAAGAGTTCCATTTCTTGTTTACCACACACCATTTCTACACAACAGTGTATGGTGTAGTCACTTGGGATCAAATCCCAATCTCTGATCAGTATGCCATGCATTCTTCAGACAGGTACTTGCCTCCGCGATCAAATCGCAGGCTACAAATGGATATACCATGATGGTTCCCCACAATAGCTTTGTGTCCATTGACTTGTCAAAACACTTTGTTTTTGTGGCACATCAGGTATGCTAATCCATTTTTCGAGTAATCATAAAATGAAGTACTCGTATCTAATTGTCTGAGTAGACATAGGTCTGCATACATCAGAGTCAATCAATTCTTATACTTGTCCGGATCTTACATCTTATATCCATAAAGGATTGCTTAGGCATATTATCTTCCAAATTAGATTCTTAGGTCGGAAGGTTCACTCCTTCAACTTAATTGATCAAATATCAATTTTCGCCCTTTGAACTTCTTATTTGAATAAACATGACTCAGCATAAGAATCCACAAGTATAATTGATAAAGAAATCTCTTATTAGTAAAACGAGTTTCATACTACGGTTCGTTGCATCGTGGTGGACTCAGGATTCATCATTTATATATTGCTAGCTAATGTACCAAAATAGATAATATCATTATTTCTTCTTATAACCATCAGATGATTAAAAGATATAAAATATCCATTCATTAGAAATCCAGAACAAAGTTCTTTCTAAAAGGTACATAAAAGCAATAACTCAAAATGAAATCCTATAAAATGTCCTCCACTACAACAGCTGCCTCCTCCACAGCATTGCCCATGTAGACTACGATTTCTTCTTTTCCAAGTCGTCGGGTTTCCTGGAACCCTTGCATTTAAAAAAGCACATACCGTCAGTGGTTCCATATCTACACACCAGGTTCCGGTAGATAATACCACTAACTATGTTTTACGACTAAAGAAGACTTCGTATTTTCTTTGAGAGGATAATCAGACTTCCAGTACCCAGACTGTTTGCATCGAGAACTCTTGCCTATTGGCTTTCTCGTCCCATCTCGTGATTCAAGAAACTTAGGATCACTGGGTTTCTTTGCTTGCTTTTCCTTTCCCCCGGGTTTTGCCCTTAGGTTCGAAACCTTTGGCATTGGCTACAAGAGCTTGCGATTTCCGTCTCAACTCGTCTAAAAGGTTTATCATCTCGAAAACGTGTTTAAGCGTTTCCTCGAATGAATGACCTTTATGAGTATCCCCATCGCCTCTTGTCTAGCCACTATGTCATGTCTAAACATCTCCTTGAGTTTGAACATGATGTAATCCAAGGTTCGGCAACCGACGTAGAAGCTCGATTACAAGCTAGAACGACGAAGAAGACGGCGGAACGAGAGTCGGGAGAGTGCCGGGAACGCACCGAGAATGTGGCCAAATTTCTGTGGAACCCGCATTTGAGCACGAGGTTAGTCCCCAGGAACCCGCGGATGGCTTCCTAGAACCGCGGCCACAAGGATCAACCCGAGGATCAACCCAGGCCCTTTTGCACTAACCTCGGGATGATATGCGGGATTGGCAGAATTCCCAACTTCGCGGCCGGGCCTTTTTGTGTGCGGAAATTGTTATTCCTTTTCCTTTTTGGCTGACTTTTTTTCCAAGATACTCCTTTTCCTTCACTTTTTAGGTTTGCCTATATAAAGGCTTTGTGAGACTTTATTTTAAACATAACTTTGATGATTGAATAAATTATATTTGCGTGAGATATTTCTCTCCCAGGGTTTTTAGAATTCTTCCGGGTTTTTACCAAAAGAATTCAACCGACGAATCAACGAAGCGATCCACCCTTCGTTCGTGTGTCTTCCTCATCCCCGAGTTGCTGTTTCAAATTACGTATTGGGGTTTAGGTCTCGATCTAAATCATTCTACGGATTAGAACCAGAGGTTTTGGGACTTCCGCAAGGTATCCTTTATCTTTTCGTTCTTCGTTCTTCTTCAATTCTTCCATCCCAACGAGGTTCGTATCATTTGGTATCAGAGCTAGGGCTCGTATCAGAACATGATATTAAAATCAGTCCCTTCCTCATTAGTTAAGACATTGGTAGGCTCGGGAGAACAAAGCTCACTTGAGTACAAACTTGTACTCTTTAACAGTCTGGGCAATGTCCAGATCTCTATTCCAATCAATACATTCAGGGACCAATGAGTTAAATTCCTCAAGTATCACATAAAGTGGGTTCAAAGCCATCTCCTAATCTATGAGCACATATAAAAACAAACAATTGATTTAATTTCCGATATTATCTCCCTCAAATAATATCATTAAACCACTAATCACATCTAAAATCCCATCTGATATGGCAAGCCACGTGGTGTGGACGTTTACCTACCCAAACGATTTAGCAATTAGATTTGCTTCGGTCATACATCACTTATAGCGTAACATCGTGGGGAAGAATACTATAATGCGTATCTAAGTGTAAACCATTACTCAGTACTAAAGTAAATCGTTTGGAACCGCTACATCACCGCAAGCCACGTGGTGTGGACGTTTACGATGATTTCACAATTCTTCACAATTCCTTATAACTGTCTACATCAATTAATCCAAAATCCGTTAGTATAGCAAGCCACGTGGTGTGGACGTTTACTACACCAAGAGACTTTTATAATTGACTCCCAATTACTTGATCCATTCGATTTTTGTAAATCAGGACGCGGAGAATCATAAGTGAAACTCGAAGTTTCTAACCAGTGATTCACCATGCGAACAACCCTATCTCTCATAAATGAGGGAGCCGAGCAGACAATCGATCCATCTATAAAAGAATGGTACGAAGGTCTCTAATTTGTGTCCTCTACATGACCAAGTGGCTTTGGCTCCATTCCACTCCCCGGGGTGAGAATGAGTCGACTTGAAGTCAGTTTCAGAAAGACAAATTAGGCATTGTTTGATAAACTCAATCAATGTTTCTCGTAAAAGGAATTACAAGAATTCTCCTCCAATGACTTATCTAAACGAACTTCGAAAGTCCATAAAAGTCACCAAGAGAACAGCAATGGAGACCATGGCATTGTTTCCAATCCCTCTCCCACTTAGCTTTTTATAACAAAGGGATACGCTATCTAATGCATAAATAAATACACATAAGCATGCATACATGAAATAAAGCACATACTATTATCACATAATCAAAATAATACTAGAATATTATTTTCCGACTATTATGGCTTTATCGCATCTCTGTACGCATCTTCTAGTCTTCAGTCTTCGTTCTTGAATGCTCCATGTGACGAGAATATTAATCCCAATATTTAAATCTATTTATTTTCAATTAATCCAAAAGTTACTTAATTCGAAAATTAAGTCAATCGAATATATCAAAAATAAAATTAAATATTATTAATATTTTTTATTTACTTTCCTTTCTAATTCTATTAAATCTTTAGAATCCTATCCAAGTCAAACTTGAAACATTCTAGAAGACTTCTATAATAGAATAAGGAAATAAAATAAACTAGGACTCCTAATCCTTCCAAATTAATTCCTTTCCTAATCTATTAAAAATTCCATAAAGGAATAATTAAATAGGAAAAATTAATTAAGGACTTTAAAACTTTCCAAATTAATTATTTTCCTAATCCATTTAAAATTCCATAAAGGAATAATAAAATAGGAAAAATAAATTAATTCTAAATTTATTCTCTTCCTAATCCATGAAAATTCCTATAATAGGAATAATCAATAAGGAAATAAATTTAATACTAAATTAATTCTTTTCCTATTCCATGAATATTCCATAAAAGAAATAATCAAATAGGAAAACCGAATTAAAATAGGAAAGTAAATTTCCGGACCGGGATAGCATGGGGTGGGAGTCCCCACGCCACCCTCGACCCACGCCTAGGAGGTCGCCGGCGGCTCCTCCATGCACGGATCGATTGATCCACATGGATCGACCATGGGGATGGTCGATCTAAGCCCTAGCCTCCTCTCGTCACTTCGTCTTCTCCGGCGGTCTCGATTCATCGATCCAACGCAAAATAAATTACAATTTAATTTTACACTATCTGGTATCGATTCTATACATGAAATCGACCCTATACATTTTTCGGAAAAATAGAACGTAATAATAAATCCTAAATTCGGTCAACCCTCGAATTTTTGCTATTACAAGCATTCACCACACATAAAACGAATCTCGACATGTCCGAGAGTTTAATAAAAATTATGACAATAATTAACGAAGAATTATATCTAGCCATAATAGTCGGAAACCCTGCAAGGTAGAACAATTTATCGAAAAATACCGTGAACGAAAACCAACGCTCTGATACCAATTGTTGGAAATCGATATCCCGGAATTAATAAATTTAAATAAATAAATTATCTAATTAATTCCAACCGAAATCCTTTGGAGATCGAATATCCGGAGTTGTCAAATTGCGGAACGACAATTCCAATCGACTCTCGGTTGCCGGAACATCCCGCCATGAACCACCACGAATACCCGGACTCAACCAAACCCTAACCACGGGGATAGCCCGGGCTGTTCGGTCGAGCCCATGCACAGGGCTCGCGGCTGTTCGTAGCAGCCGCCTAGGGCTGCCCATGGCAGCCCGCCGGGCATGATCGAACCCCTCGCGGACAACCCCATCGTCTTCGCGGGGATGCGTTTTGACCGAACACCCGCCGCCACCGAAGTCGCGGATGCCCAATCACGAATCCGCCGCGTCGATCGAAGGGCTGCCCAGCAGCCCCGGTGATCGCATGCCAGCCACGGTCGAACCGTGTCTAGCGATCACCGCCAGCACCGCCACGCGGGTGGCTGGTGCACCGCGCGAGCGGCGATCGCACCGCCTGAGCGGGGATCGAGCCGCGCGGGCTGTTGCGTCCAGCTAGGGTTCGATCGAGCTCTCGGTGCCCAGCCGAGGCTCTCGCCCTCTCGACCCATCCCATCGAGCCGTTGAGCCGCCGGCGGTCCGGTGATCTTCGATCACCACCGCCCGGTTCAACCTCGACATGGGTCGCGTTCTCGGATCTTGGTTCACGATATAATCACGATAAATGAATAATTAAATCATAAAGGGGGTTTTACGATTTACCTCGTTCTCGTTGTTCGGAAAAACGAAGAATTCAATTGATGACCTTGAGATCTTCCCACGTATTCCTTGCACTAGCTCGAACGTCGTGTGGGCGACGATCTTCCGAACTCCATGGATCTCCCTCTCTACTTTCACTCTCTATAATTGTGATCTTCAAGTTATGAGAATAGAGAAGACCATGTAGTGCTTTTATAGGCTACGTAGGGGATCTTAAGGAGGTGGAATATTGGGCTTCCAATATTAATGATTAAATTGAGCCCAAGCCCAAATCTATTAATCCATTAATATTAATTAATTCTATTTTCCACTATATAAAATTAATTGCACTCCCAATATTAAACCATATTATATCAAATAATATTTCTCCGGTAGTATTATTTATTCCGTGTATTTAAGATATAAATATCCATGAATAAAATTAATTTATTGCTAATTAATTTATTCATCTCTTATATCCGAGACTAGTACCATTCAACCTTAATTATTATGCGGAACAAATCCACCTGCAGGGTTTACATAATAATTCCTTATGAACTCATCTCGGGGATATTATCAACCCTTACGGGATACACTTTCCCGTCAAGTATTCACGGCATGCCATATATAAAATATAGTGACCCAACTTAACCGGTAATTGACCCAATAATTAAATCGGTCAATTCCTTTGGAAAATCAAAGTCACTTATATTAAATATACACACCCGCAATAGTATCGGAGATTAAGAATAAAATACTCTGAGACTTGAATCAATTATCAAAGGCAATCCTAATTGATAAGTCTCAAGCGATCCGCCCAATACACCAAGTGTACAAGTGTGATAAAATAATTAAGACAAATTATTTTCTCTCTCACACAACGACTATACCGATGGATTGGTCCGTGTCCATCTAGGTCGTGAGCAACTGTTCGATTAAATACGAGTAACCGATAGTATGATCTTCTGTGTGGGCCCGACACACCATACTAACTACAACGTATAGAATCCAGGACTATAATTTGCATATATTTAATTATAAATAATTAAACGCAAATAATTGTTTATTTAATTAAATAGATTAATGGCAATGGATCGGGAGTTTCCGTTACTTAAATCTAGACATTAAGTACACAACTCCAACAAGAAGTACAATGTTCTTTCCTAGAGATCCAAGATCTCAAGAACATGTCTAACTTCTTCCTATATCTTTCATATTGATTCATCTAGACAATCATCATTTCATGTCTGATAACATCTTTACATTGTTGCCAATGATAAGAGTGTTATCTACATAAAACCCGAGAAACACCACCTTGTTTCCATCACGTTTCCCATACACACGATTCGTCAATGCCTTTTGATGAATCCATCAAATGGACTATCTCATCAATGCGCAAGTTCCACGAATTCTAGCTTTGTTTTAATCCATCAATGGATTAACAAAGCTTGTACTCTAAATGATTTTGCCTCTTAGCAATAATCCTTATTGCTCTCCATGAAGGCACATTTAGATCTAGTACCGCCTCTATGTAGATCCAGGGATTGATTTCATGTATACTAGGTCCAGAGTTCGAAACTCTCCTAGTATTATGAATATCTCCGGTTGTCACACAACCTCCCACTACAACGACATTCTAGTGTATAAACAGTAATAACAGTAGGTGCAGTTAGTGGTGTACCGCTACTCGGTTCGGCTGGTTTCCAGTCTTTATCGTTTTCTCTCTTTTCAGAAGTATCACGTCATTTTGAGCTTGTGGTTCATCTAATAGTCTTCCTCTAAGAACCGGGCGTTAGAACTTATAACGTCCTTCTGGTTAATAGTACTATCGAACACACATCTTTTGTTCTTCTAAGATATTCTACAACCGCATTGAAATGCGCCGTTGTTACCAAGACATATCCATAGAACATAGGTAGTTCCGTATAACTCATGTTTCTACTATTTCTATAAGAGTTCCATTTCTTATCTCCTACACACCATTTCTACAGAGGACTGTATGGTGTAGTCTCTTGGGATCCAATCCCAAGCTCTGATCATATTTCAGAGTCAATCAATTCTAATACTTTTCCGGATCTTATATCTTATATCCATAAAGGATTGCTTAGTCGTATTATCTTCCAAATTAGATTCTTAGGTCGGAAGGTCCACTCCTTCAACTTAATTGATCTTACAATCAATTTTCGACCTTTGAACTTCTTATTTGAATAAATATAACTTAGCATAAGAATCCACAAGTATAAATGACTTAATAAAGAAATCTCTTATTAGTAAAACGAGTTATATAAAACGGTTCGTTGTATCGTGGTGGACTCAGGATTCATCATTTATATATTGCTAGCTAATGTACCAGAATAGATAATATCATTATTTCTTCTTATAACCATCAAATGATTAAAAGAAATAAAATATCCATTCATTAAATTTTTTTTTTTAGAAATCCAGAACAAAGTTCTTTCTAAAATAATAGGTTACATAAAGCAATATTTCAAAATGAAATCCTATAATATATGTCCTCCACTGCAACAGCTGCCTCCTCCACAGCATTGCCCATGTAGACTACGATTTCTTCTTTTCCAAGTCGTCAGGTTTCCTGGAACCTCTGCATTTAGAATGCACATATGACGATCCCGTATGCTTGTCGTTTGAGCAAACGCGCTGTCAAAATGAAATTTGTATTTAGCCAGTACCCCAATCACTACAAAAGAGTAGATAATGGTAAGTAAGTGGGGTCGGTCCCACGAGGAGGCAATTGCAATAAGTGATCTCGGCTAGCCCAAGGGTTGTCACGTTTTAAAAAGGTTTTGATTGGTTGCTGTGGGCACAGCGGTTTTAATCAAGCTACCAAACTCAAACAATTAAATATAAACTCACTATGACTAAACTAAACAGACAGAAAATATACTAAACACTATGACCAAACTGAACAGATAACTAAAATAACGAAAATTAAATAATGGAAAACAAGCATTTGGGCATACAGCGTCTCTCAGGGTCATCTGGGCAAACTACCGGTCATAGGCACTAAGGATTTCTACCAGCGGTTTGTCAGCAGTTATAGGGTGCAAAAACAAAAGTGGTCCTATTGCGTCACGCCCAGCAATTGCCCCACCCCTTATCTATCCTTACTGTGTAAAGAGAAGGCAAGCTAAAACTATGCCTAAACCCCTGGATCTGAACAATTCGATAACCTATGCGACCAAACATGGATCTAGTTTTCCCAAACCCGCATTACCCTCTAGACAGACCCGCTCGGCCAATAGCATGCTCGAAACATACGACCGCATCTCCTGCAAGTTCTAGTGCTATGCCCGCAACAATACTACAAGGTGCATCTATGCGGTTTGCCAATCACCAGTATCCCAGTTTGTAAAGGTTCACTAGTGGTCGTCCTAGTTTGCCCAAACTCCCCAGAAATAAACCTCAACCAACTTTGCCTCGGGAACAAACTCCCAACCGGCTACTCTAGCCCCATCAGCCTCTCGGTCTCACTTAGCCCAAAATCCCCCTCGATCTGCCTTTGCCCAGACACAGATTACTAGCTATGCATAATCAAATCGAAAATAAATAAAATAAAAACAGAATAAAACATGCTGAAATTGAATCTTGAATTAAAGTACTGAATGTCTAGAACATAAAGAAATTAATTGACGAAATTAAAAACATTAAATAAAAACGAATTCGCCCTGCTATGCCCGAAGGCCCATAACCGGCGAGAACTCGACTCCTTCTTCTTCAGCCCATCAATGGAATTTTTCTGAATTTTTTGGTGTTGATTTCGTCCCTCTCTCTCTCTGGTGTGCTTTTGTGTTCTTTCTTTAGGGTTTTTCTGATCAGCGATTATATATTTGTGGTCTCTAGGGCATCAGATTTGTATTAATAGGCTGATGGGCCTGGTGGGCTTGGGCCGTCTGGGCGTAGTCCGTCCAGAGTTTGTTCTTGCTGGGATTCTTGGCGGTCAAAGAAACTCCTGGTCTTTAGGGTCTCTTTCCTTATCTGCTGACCGGATAGAGATGGGGAGATAAGGCAGAATCCCTAAATTCTCGGACTTTGTTGCATTGGTATGCCCGATACTCGCCGTTTGCCCAAAGATGTGTCTGCCCAAAGTCTTGACTTTGCCCAAAGTGAAAACTTCAACTTCGGCGTTTGGTTCTTCTGCTTCGTGACTTTGCCCATAGTGGTGACTTTGCCTCATTGGGTCAAACTGCTCAAGTCACTTTGGCTCGGATCCCCGTGTTTGCCCAAAGTGGATGATTTTCTGGCCTCTTTCGCACAATGCACCACCTACTACCTGCAACCCTGCATACTTTGCCCAAACACTCCAGTGTGCCCTCCCAGACACACAAAAGACTCAAACTGACTCAATAAAGGGTGTAAAAATGCTCTAAGATGAGCAAATAAAATGGCTCATCAGAACCGCACACACTTGGATACGCTTGTCCCCAAGCGTGGTCTCTGATTTGCCTGACTCAAGACCAAAGTGAAAAAATAAATCAAAGGAAAGAGGGGGAAACAAAGCAGAGGACTTTAGCATGATCAGTACAGGGCATAGTACATACAGATAACACAAAATTCAAGTAAAGATAAAAATAAGTCAAGAGGCTGTTAAAGGTCTTTGGGTACACTCCCTCACAGTGTTTCTCTCTTTTCAGTGTATGGGTTTAATGACACTCATTTTCTGCCGTGACTCCACTTTGCCTAAATTTGCCGTATTGCTACTCTGAGTTTGGTTTTAACTAAATAGGGGTCTTATCAAAGGGACTTTTATTGGGTTGTAGTGTTGGGCTCATATGGGTAGATTTCTGAGAGTAGGCTCTTTGGGCAGAGGGCTTTTTGATGTTAGCCTTTTCTCTGTCACTTTGCCCCTTTTCTTACGGGCCTTAGCACAACAACTTTTTATTCTTTTTTTTTCTTTCTCTGATTTTTTTTCTTTTTTTTTTTGATTTTTTTCTCTTTTTTTTCTTTTTTTTCTATTTTTTTTTTTTGGAACACTATGCCCTAACTCCCTCCTCTCTATCTGGTTGCCTATGTAATGTGGGCATAATACCAGATGGGTTCACAAAGAATATTCAATAAGGCTCAAAGGGGCTATCAAGGGATAATGTTATTTATTCTGGGGAAATAAAACAAAGAAATTCCCTAATCATTTAATAACCCTACTCAGTCAAACTACTCAATTCAGCAAACAGGCAAAACAGTCATTGTAAAAGATCACAGCAGACTCTCAAAGAAAGAAATTATATATAATGTAGGCTCAAATCTCACAGGCTGCCTAGAACAGTTCCATCATCCCTATTTCATGCATCTTAACTATAAAATTTGAGTTACTGAATGTATGTTTGCCCAATGTGATCACATAATCATGCTGACTCGATTAGAAACAGGGGTTTGCCCTTTCCCTTTCCCCCCTCACACACTTGGCCTAGGCAAAGTGTGTAAAAGTAATAAGATTGGTAGGGGCTACCCACGACCAGACTATGACTCAAAAAGTTGGCGCACCTGCCCCCTCACACACATTGCCTTGGGCAAAGTGTGCCAATGAAAAGATCATCCCTTAACTTAAAGGGAAACCGACTCAAAAATAAAAATAAAAATAATAATAGTTTGGGAGGGCAAATGAGGTGGAGGTAAATGCAAGGTAGAACCTGAATTAGGTGCAAGAAAAGTGGCCATTAATGTGTTTAGCAGCTCCGCGAGGCCTTTTTACATGCTTTCTGGTCGCCTTAGGACTTTGCCCGGAATCAGTAGTGTGAGCACATCTGCCCAGACCTTGACTTCGTTCCAGGGGTCATCCTTGCAACTTTAGGGAACTCATCCATCTTCTAGCGTAATCTGCAGTTTGACCAAGTAGCCGGTATGCCCACACAGCTACCCTTTCGCCTTCAATGACCTGCACCTCAAAAACAAAGAAATCCTTTCCCCTTATGGGATCAAAAAAGTCAAAGTTCTCCATTCGATTTATTCAAAATAAAACAATATAGAATAAAACTAAAATATTATACAAGAAGATACCAGGTTGCCTCCCGGTCAGCGCCTTAGTTATCGTCATGGGCATGACGTGATGTATGCTCACCATTCTTCATGGTGCGAGGTTTAAGCTTCTCCTCATTGTGCCCATAAGAAGCCTTCAGATACTTAAGAAGATCTGAAAAGTTGCTCATCATCCATCCTTTTAAAGTATCAGGAGCTTTGCCCAAACCAAATGGTATTCGCATGGTGGTGGTGGGCATCTTTCTCTTGTCATTAGGATGTTGGGCAAACGTCTCATGGGCTTTCCTTTCTGAACTTTCACTGGACTCATCACTGCTGCTCTTGGAGATATTATTCACTTGTCCTTGGTAGAGATATTTGATAAGTTTGTGGAACTTCTTCAATTCTTGCTCGGGTGCTTGCTCAAAGGGCGACACCAATCTCTCCTCTGGGACAAATTTATTAGTTGGGCTCGTGGGGATGAAAGTGCTAGATGGTTCTAGGATTCCAATATGTAGTACCGCCTCCATTTTCTCTTCCATTTCGTCATCTTTGGCAAACTATTCAACATTCACCACTTTTCCCAAACCGGTTGCTACGTTTAGACCTGCTTCTCTGCCCAGACTATCAGGTGTTCCCAAATGTTTGTTTTCTGATTTATTGACCTTTGCTAACCTTCCTGGAAATGGGGGTTTGATCACTATAGCCTGTGGTTTGGGCTTTAACTCCTTTATTTGGGCATACTTGTCTTCACGTTTGAAAAGTCTCTTTAGGGCTTCAAATTCTACCATGTCTCGGTTTGGTCTCTTTCCCTTCTCTGGAAGTATGTCTTCACTCTTTATTTGGACGGTACTTTGTTGCGCCTCTTGGGCAGATTGCTCCTCTTGGGCAGACTGCTCCTCTGTTTTCTCTTCCAATCTTGCCACAGTTTGGGCAAGCTTTGATATTTGGGCATTAAGATTCTGAAATCCTTCCACCATCTCCTTCTTGAAATTTTCGTTATCTTGTTGAGCTTTTATGTTCTCTTGTTGAGCTTTCATGTTCTCCATCATTACATGGTTCACAAGCTCGGCTAGAGACGACTCTTGATTTTCATCATATTGTTGGGGTTCAAAGTATTGTTGATCTCGCTCTTGGCTTCCCTCTTGATAGTTGTCTTGCCCATACCCAAATTTCTTTTGATATCTGATTTCTGGTATGCTGGTATGGGCATACGGGTCATAGTAATCCGTTCTGCTTTGCCCAAAGCTGTTAAGTTCACCTCTATCGTCTGCCTTGATTGGTCCGGTGACCATATGCTCCATGAATTTCTCAATGGTGTTGCAAAGCTGATCGATTTTATTATCAGTTGCTATGGGCATAGCAATTGTCTGTTTGGGCAATTTATACTCATCTTCGCGGGATTCTTCAGCCAACTCTTTGATTATTTTAAACGCCTCATTTGCACTTTTATTCAGAATAGAACCCCCACATGTTGCACGAATTATCATCCTCTCTTGTCCTCTTAGCCCGGATACGAAGTATTGGACCAATTCATGATCTGGAATCTGGTGGTATGGGCATAGCGCTAGAATTTCTTTGAATCGAACCCAATAGTCATGGAGAGATTCTCCGGCGCCCATTTTGATGTTGTAAATTATGTTCTTCATTTGCAAGATTCGAGACATGGGGAAGTACTTCTTCAAGAATTGATGCTGCAATTCTTGCCATGTTGTAATTTCGCCTCTGGGCAAACTGTAAAGCCAATCTCTTGCCCCATCAGCAAGGGAGAAGGGAAAGGCTAACAGTCGAATGTATTCTGCCAGTGTGCCCATAGCACGTATAGTACCACATGCCATCTCAAAATCTTGCAAATGTCGTTGAGGGTCCTCCCAATGCATATCGCTGAATCTGGGCAAGATCTGAATAAAACTCTGCTTCATCTCCCAATCTGCAGTGATTCTGGGCAAAGTGATGCCCAGGGGTCCGAAGCTCAAATCGGTGGGGAACATCATTTCCCTCAAGGTCTGGGCTACTGGTGGGTCATACTGGTTACCCATCTCTATTCTCAAGCCAAAAGGGTACTGCCCTCTTGCTCTTCTTTGGACTGCAGGTGCTCTTTGCCCTGCTCTTCTCGTTCTGCCCTCCTTTGCCCTGTACGGTCAAGCTGGAGCAAAAACAAAAATAACAAGTCAAATAACACAGAAGACTTATTGCTGGAATATTGCCTCCCCGGCAACGGCGCCAATTTTGACGATCCCGTATGCTTGTCGTTTGAGCAAACGCGCTGTCAAAATGAAATTTGTATTTAGCCAGTACCCCAATCACTACAAAAGATTAGATAATGGTAAGTACGTGGGGTCGGTCCCACGAGGAGGCAATTGCAATAAGTGATCTCGGCTAGCCCAAGGGTTGTCACGTTTTAAAAAGGTTTTGATTGGTTGCTGTGGGCACAGCGGTTTTAATCAAGCTACCAAACTCAAACAATTAAATATAAACTCACTATGACTAAACTGAACAGACAGAAAATATACTAAACACTATGACCAAACTGAACAGATAACTAAAATAACGAAAATTAAATAATGGAAAACAAGCATCTGGGCATACAGCGTCTCTCAGGGTCATCTGGGCAAACTACCGGTCATAGGCACTAAGGATTTCTACCAGCGGTTTGTCAGCAGTTATAGGGTGCAAAAACAAAAGTGGTCCTATTGCGTCACGCCCAACAATTGCCCCACCCCTTATCTATCCTTACTGTGTAAAGAGAAGGCAAGCTAAAACTATGCCTAAACCCCTGGATCTGAACAATTCGATAACCTATGCGACCAAACATGGATCTAGTTTTCCCAAACCCGCATTACCCTCTAGACAGACCCGCTCGGCCAATAGCATGCTCGAAACATACGACCGCATCTCCTGCAAGTTCTAGTGCTATGCCCGCAACAATACTACAAGGTGCATCTATGCGGTTTGCCAATCACCAGTATCCCAGTTTGTAAAGGTTCACTAGTGGTCGTCCTAGTTTGCCCAAACTCCCCAGAAATAAACCTCAACCAACTTTGCCTCGGGAACAAACGCCCAACCGGCTACTCTAGCCCCATCAGCCTCTCGGTCTCACTTAGCCCAAAATCCCCCTCGATCTGCCTTTGCCCAGACACAGATTACTAGCTATGCATAATCAAATCGAAAATAAATAAAATAAAAACAGAATAAAACATGCTGAAATTGAATCTTGAATTAAAGTACTGAATGTCTAGAACATAAAGAAATTAATTGACGAAATTAAAAACATTAAATCAAAACGAATTCGCCCTGCTATGCCCGAAGGCCCATAACCGGCGAGAACTCGACGCCTTCTTCTTCAGCCCATCAATGGAATTTTTCTGAATTTTTGGGTGTTGATTTCGTCCCTCTCTCTCTGGTGTGCTTTGGTGTTCTTTCTTTAGGGTTTTTCTGATCAGCGATTATATATTTGTGGTCTCTAGGGCATCAGATTTGTATTAATGGGCTGATGGGCCTGGTGGGCTTTGGCCGTCTGGGCGTAGTCCGTCCAGAGTTTGTTCTTGCTGGGATTCTTGGCGGTCAAAGAAACTCCTGGTCTTTAGGGTCTCTTTCCTTATCTGCTGACCGGATAGAGATGGGGAGATAAGACAGAATCCCCAAATTCTCGGACTTTGTTGCACTGGTATGCCCGATACTCGCCGTTTGCCCAAAGATGTGTCTGCCCAAAGTCTTGACTTTGCCCAAAGTGAAAACTTCAACTTCGGCGTTTGGTTCTTCTGCTTCGTGACTTTGCCCATAGTGGTGACTTTGCCTCATTGGGTCAAACTGCTCAAGTCACTTTGGCTCGGATCGCCGTGTATGCCCAAAGTGGATGATTTTCTGGCCTCTTTCGCACAATGCACCACCTACTACCTGCAACCCTGCATACTTTGCCCAAACACTCCAATGTGCCCTCCCATACACACAAAAGACTCAAAGTGACTCAATAAAGGGTGTAAAAATGCTCTAAGATGAGCAAATAAAATGGCTCATCAACATACCGTCAGTGGTTCCATATCTACACACCAGGTTCTGTTAGATAATACCACTGACTATGTTTTACGACTAAAGAAAAAATCTCGTAATTTCTTTGAGAGGATAATCAGACTTCCAGTACCCAAACTGTTTGCATCGAGAATACTTGCCTCATGGCTTTCTCTTCCCATCTCGTGGTCTAAGCAACTTAGGACCACTGGGATTCTTTGCTTGCTTTTCTTTTCCCCGATTTTACCCTTTGGTTCAAAACTTTGATATTGGCTACAAGAGCTTGCGATTTCCGTCTCAACTCGTCCAAAATGTCAATCATCTCAAAAACGTGTTTAAGCATTTCTGAAGCGACTGGCCTTTATGAGTATCCTCATCGCTTCTTGTCTAGCCGCCTATGTCATGTCTAAACAACTTGAGTTTGAACATGATATCATAATCAGTGGTCATTGCATAAGCATTTTCCCACTTCTTAAAATCAGTCCTTTCCTCATCAGTTGAGACATTAATAGGCTCGGGAGGACAAAGCTCACTGAGTACAAACTTGTACTCTTCAACAGTTTGGGCAATGTCCAGATTTCTATTCCAATCATTACATTTAGGGACCAGTGAGTTAAAATCCTTACGTATCACATAAAGTGGGTTCAAAGCCATTTCCTAATCTATGAGCAAATATAACAACAAACAATTGATTTAATCTCCGATATTATCTCCCTCAAATAACATCATTAAATCACTAATCACATCTAAAATCCCATCAGATATGGCAAGCCACGATAGTGTGGACGTTTACCTATCCAAATGATTTAGTAATTAGACTTGCTTCGGTCGTACATCATCATTAGCGTTACTTCGATGGGAAGAATACTAAGAAGCGCACCTAAGTGTTAACCATTACTCAGTACTAAGAAGATTGTTTGGGATTCGCATATTCACCGTAAGCCACGATAGTGTGGACGTTTACGTTAATATACGCTCCTTTACTCCCTTCTATAACTGTCTACATCAGTTAATCCAAAATCCCGTTCAGTGCAGCAAGCCACGATAGTGTGGACGTTTACTACACCAAAAGATTTTTATAAGTGACATCCAATTACTTGAACCATTCAATCTTGTAAATCAAGACGCGGAGAATCATAAGTGAAACTCGAAGTTTCTTACCAGTGATTCACCATGCGAACAACCCTATCTCTCATAAAATGAGCGAGCCGAGCAGACAATCGATCCATTTCAAAAAATGGTACGAAGGTCTCTAATTTGTGTCATCCACATGACCAAGTGGCTTTGGATCCATTTAGGCATTGTTTGATAAACTTAATCAATGTTTCTTGTAAAAGGAATTACAAGAATTCTTCTCCAATGACTCGTCTATACGAACTTCGAAAGCTTATAAGAGTCACCAAGAGAACAGCAATGGAGACCATGGGAATGTTTCCATTCCCTCTCCCACTTAGCTTTTTACAATAAAGGGATACGCTATCTAGTGCATAAATGCAATACACATAAGCATAATCACCGACATACATTTCATGCAAGTATGTACACAAATAATCAAATAATTGCTCAAGTAAAATTATTTCTCGACTATTCGTACTTTGATGAATTCCTGCATGCTTGTCTTGAGTCTTCATTCTACGTCTTGAATACTTTGCCGAGCGACGGAAAAATTCTTTGATATTCATATTTAATTTAATTTTAAATAAAATCTAAGATTCCAATTCAAAATAAATTTGAATCAATCTAATGATTTCAAATAAAATACTCCAATTAAATAAAATAAATTTCATTGATTTCCATATTTAATTCTATTTTAAATAAAATCCAAGATTTCCAATTCAAAATAAATTTGAATCAATCTAATGATTTTAAATAAAATACTTAAATTAAATAAAATCAATTTTATTAAAATCCATTGATCTCCATATTTAATTTTATTCTAAATAAAATCCAAGATTTTCCAATTCAAAATAAATTTTGAATTAATCTAATGATTTTAAATAAAATACTTAAATTAAATAAAATCAATATTTTAATAATTTCTCAATCCTATTTAAATTAGATGTCAAGAATCCTAATCAAAATCGAATTTTGATTCTTCTTAAGACTTCTAATCTATGTAGGTATAGAATATCTAGAGAAACTAAGACTTTCTTTCCTAATTTCAATCTCCATCTAATTCCATTATTTAATTCCATAATTAAGAAATCTAATCCAAATAGAATTTAAATTAATTCCAAAATTAAATTAAATAAAATTAGAAAAATTAAATTATTTTCGGAAAGATCGGATTTACCGAGACGAACCGAAAAAAAAATTCCGGTCGACCCAAATTCCCAATCGAACCCATGGACATGCATTAAGTTGGTTCCATGCATATGTAAACACATGCACACCAAATCGCATATACCAGGCCATGCACATCAACAAAGACCATGCAATAAACGCACATGCAAAACCACCATAATTCACATGGTGTCGTCCGCCGACAAAGAGGATGTCGGCCGACACCTTTTGCAAAATACAGCAGCAGCGCAAAATTCGATCGAAATTGTATTAAATTTGTTTTCGTTTTACAAGACATAATAGGTCACGTTGTTAATGTTGATTACACGATGATGTATGGAGATTCAGCTGGACCAGGATTCAAGTTCATTAAGTTTCAGATTGGAGATTTAGAGTAAGTCTTAATTTATTTATATTATAAGTGTCTGATTATGAATCATAACACTCGACATCTTAATGTACAAGTTGATATAATAATAATAATATTAATAATAATTTTTTTCAGCTACCACAAGATTACATATGTTCATTTTGGCCCTTTCTCAAGTGACATGAAGAGAATTGTACAAATGGCTAATAATCAAAATTTGGGTCATGTTGTTATAATCGTTCAACTAGCGACCACAATGGTAGTTGGAGGTAATTAAATCATTTCATTCATACGTATAATGTGATTTTTTTTTTTGTGAATCTATGTTAATATTTGTAATACTTTATACATTTTATAGGTGAGTTTCTATTGCACAACAACGATGGCGCTACTAATGTACTTATTTATCATCACCTCGACGAGGCAGTTGCATACCGTCAGAAGTATGATCTCAAAATTTATGTTTAAACGTGTTGTTAACTTCCTTGCATAATTTATTTTCATTGATAGAATTAATATTCTTACATAATTAGATGATTCAAAATCAATATTTTAATCCTTCGTCTTATTTTACTTCATTTTTTTGAACAGGTTTCTAGCAATGTGGCCGAAACCAGTGAACAAGATCGACAACTCTTGAGTTTTTTTGGGCAATTTATTTCCGATGCATTCGTGCATTTTTTTAGTTTTTTGATAATAAATTTATTTGAACAATCATTTTATAACACGTGATATTTTTGTTTTATAATTATTTTTATTTCGACTTAATTTTTTATGAACGTTGCTATTATATTTGTATGTCCTTTTGATAGTTAATTTTAATTGTACGCATTCCCGTGATTTACTTCATGAATACTTATTGTTTATTACTATAATAATAATATTCATTTTACAAATATACGCTTTAAAAATCTAATCTAAACACTGTAACATGATTAATTGGGTAATCTTTTGAAAGTCAATTAATTAATTAATTAATTAATTAATTAATTAATTAATTTCTAAATATTATATTGTTCAACAAAATACAATCATTCAGAATTATGTATCTTTAACGAGTGATTAATTATATCTTGCCCTAATTGAACAATGAATGTAAAAATCTTTACAACATAATGAATTATATCTTATCAAAATAACTAATAATGATTAACTTAAGTATAAGATTTTTTTACATTTATATATCACAAAATAATATAACCAGTATGATTTTAAAATCAATTAGGAAACTTAATTTTAATAATGATCGTGATTTGGAGAAATATTTGTATTTTTTTAAATAATTCATATATTATCGGTAATTCAGTATATAATTATAGATATGAAATGATAATTGAGATATATTAATGAAAGTTTATCTTTCACCGAATATCTCCAATTTCGGTTTCCCAATATTATCATATTTTGGAAAAGAATCAAAATATAATAGGACTGTACTTAATTATCTTAAAATAACTCAATTATAAATCGAATGTTTCTCTTAAAATACGACTTTACGTAATTATCTTAAAATAACCACATTGTATATCTTCAGAATATATAAAATATAATTTATAAATTTATATCCTCTATAAATTTCGCCTTTCATTCTAACTCGAAGACACTCAATTAACATGGCTTCAACTACTCCATTTTCTCGCAACTACACTCCGCTTTCAGAAATTAATAAGAATATGATTGATTGGAGTATTCGCGTTCGTGTGTGCAGGAAGTGGAAGACTACTGGCAATGGAAGAATTCCGCAAACGCTTGAGTTTGTATTTGTCGACAAGGAGTATTAATGAAACATATTATTAATTAGCCGAGTAATATTTCTGTGCAATGCTTTGTATTAATCCATAAGTTTATCTCCAGTGTTTTTAATGCAAAATAATATACTTACAGGGAACCAGAATTCAAGCAAATGCGAAACATTTTTTGATGTCACTATTTGATGATATAACCAACGAAGGGGATTTGTTGTCGGTTAGGCAATTCTCAGTTGTCGATAGCCAAAGGAGTTTTCCAGTAACTGACAATCTGTACAGGATTATGTTACAAAGGAATACTTCTGTGACACCGACCACCTTTCCAAACTTTCCAAAGACTTTGTTTCAATTTAAAAGTTTTGATTGTTGAAAATCGATCACCCAGAATCGTCGTAGAACCGACTCCGATCGACGTCCCGGAAACCACGACGGAACAGCCCGGAGCCACCGCCCGAGGAGCGTCCGATCGAGCCCTAGCCGCGGCGAAGCCGCGACTTGTCGATCGCTCCCCGCGGGGCGATCGCCCGCCGCCTAGGCGGGCTGTGGGCTACCCAGCCGAGCTCTACGCGGCGATTCATCCGCCGGGAACCACCAGCCGGCTGGCGGTCCGGCGATCCTCGATCGCCCCCGCCCCGGTTGGTCCCGGTCCGAATCTCCGACTTTCGGATCTTGTTTTTCGATAATTATTTCTATGAATTAAATAGCGGAAATATTTAATTCACCTTTAGATTCGTTGTGCGGAGAATCGAGATCTTATTGAAGACCTTGAGACCTTCCCACGTATTCCTTGCACTCGTTCGAACGTCGGGTGGGCGACGATCCTCCGAACTCTATGGATCTCCTTCTCTTCTTTCTCTCTCTAGAATTGTGATCTTCAAGTTATGAGAATAGAGAAGACCATGTAGTGCTTTTATAGGCTACGTAGGGGATCTTAAGGAGGTGGAATATTGGGCTTCCAATAATAGTGATTAAATTGAGCCCAAGCCCAAATCTATTAATCCTTACTATTATTAATTATATATTAATTCCACTATATAAATATAATTGCACTCCCAATATTATACCATATTATATCAAATAATATTCTCCGGTAGTATTATTTATTCCGCATGTTTAAGATATAAATGTCCATGAATAAATTATATTTATTGCTAATATTATTTATTCATCTCTTATAATTCCGAGAATAGTACCACTCAACTTTATTATCATGCGGATCAAATCCACTTGCAAGGTTTACATGATAATCCTTATGAGCTCATCTCGGGGACATTATCAACCCTTTCGAGGACATGCTTTCCCGTCAAGAATTCACGGCATGTCATACACAAAATACAGTGACCCAACTTTGCCGGTAATTGACCCAATATACTAACATGTCAATTCCTTTGGAAAATCAAAGTCACTAATATTAAATGCACACACCCGCAATAATATCAGGGATTAAGAATAAAATACACTGAGACTTGAATCGATTATCTAAGGCAATCCTAATCGATAAATCTCAAGCGATCCGCCCAATACACCAAGTGTACAAGTATGATAAAATAATCAAGACCAATTATTTTCTCACTCATACAACGAATATAACGATGGATTGGTCCTTGTCCATCTAGGTCATGAGCAACTGTTCGATTATATACGAGTAACCGATAGTATGATCTTCTGTGTGACGACGCACACCATACTAACTACAACGTATATAATCTAGGACTATAATTTGCATATATTTAATTATAAATAATTAAACGAAAATAATTGTTTATTTAATTAAATAGATTAATGGCAATGGATCGGGAGTTCATATCACTTAAATCTAGACATTAAGTATACAACTCCAACATTGATGATATAAAAGAGAAAGTTCAAAGGGCTGACGGACCTTTGTTTGGTATGCAGTGCTTATTTCAATAATTTTTAAATTCTCAATTAACCATCTAATATCAAACGTTATTAATTCCTAATGTTTTCAGAAATTATTGGAAACGTCGTCGACATTGGCGACGTCAAATTGAAGGACAACCCTGCTTCTAAGGGTAACAAAAGTATTGAGCTAATGCTTCAAGATTTGGAGTGAGTTAATCTTTTTGACTAATTATATGATATTTTTTAAATTATGTTTTTTAAGTAGGATATGTCCATGTTTTTGTAACGTGTTAATAACTAATTTCACAACTATGTATTTGAACCAGTGGAAATAAGATCGAGTGTGTGCTGTGGGAACCTTATTGCTACCAAATGAATCGGTTCATGGAGAGAGTGCGCAGATAGGAAATGGATCATAATGTGATTGTGATTCAACTCCGTAGAAGTAAATCTTATCAAAGTACGTATATGTGACTTTGATGTTCATTTTTCGTTTATAGATTCAAAAATATAACATGATATCTAATTTTTATTTCGTCTCTTATTTTCTTTGCAAAATTCATTTGGGAAGGAGGTGTTGATATTTCAAATCGTCGACTTTAGAAACAAGTAAATCTTAATATAATCTATGCATTTGTTTTCAACATTGAATTTCGTTAAAATACACAAGTAATTTACTTTTATTTTATTTTTCCAGATTGTCAGATTCTGAAGTTGATCTTTCCTATGATGGGTCCATGATATCTACTTCATCTTATGTCAGTGTCAAAGATGAATTGTAGAATCCTGAAACTATTGTTCTGAGTATAAAAGATTTGAAGACGACGGATTTGGTATTTATTATTAGTAATTTACATAATTTTGTTTATTTATTCAGATTTGTTTGTCTACATTTTAGTTTCAACTCTATTATTTCATGACGAATTTATTATTTTTTGACATGAATCATAGACTGGGAAATATTGGATTGTCGGTTCCATATCTGAAATAATGTACGATAGAGGATGGTGCTATACCAGTTGCGTGAAGTGCAGAAAGAAAGTTACGGAGAAGGATTCCAAATTGTTTTGTGACGGTTGTGATGATTATGTTAGCGGCAATCTGAGCTACAAAATTCATGCACAATTCGTAGACGGTTCGGATAATGTTCTTTCGCTGATATGGAACGACTAGGGGTGTTCATAAAATGGCCCGGACCGGAACCGGACCGGTTGGTCCAGTTCGGTCTGGACCGGTAAAATTCCGGACCGGTTTCTTGTTCGACTAAAAGTGAGATTCCGGTTTCCGGTCCGGTTCCGATTAAAAACCGGTAAAATCCGGTCCGGACCGGATTGGACCGGATTTAATTTATTAATATATAAATTTATATATTTGATAAAAATAATTAAATAACTTGATAAATTATTTATATTTTAATATAAAATTGTTCTACTTATTAAATATAATTTTTGTATTAACTAAAATTTTCACTATATATTAAATTATCAATACTTAATATAACAAAATAATCTATAAATAATTAAACAAAAATATATTTTTTAATTTTTAAAATATTTTATTATTTAAAAATGATATTTTATTTTTATTGAATAAAATTTAAAATTTATAAATATAAAAATTAAATTAAATTATTATTTTATATTTAATTTATTAAAATTTTAAATTAATCCGGTTTTATCCGGTCCAAAACCGGACCGGACCCGAATTTACCGGTCTGGTTCGGTCCGGACCGGTATTATTCCGGTCCGGTTTACGGGTCATGCTTTTTCATGATTCCGGTTCCGGTCCAATCCGGTTCCGGTCCGGTTCGGTCCGGTTTTGGACCGATGAACACCCCTAGGAACGACGTTGTTAAAAAACTAATTGGAAAAGCCGCAGCTGCTATTTCTTCCAAGAAAAACGTGGTAAATAATCTTCAAAATATATAATTTCTTATTATATTTAATGTATATTTTCATAAAAATTACTCGACTGAAATTTTTAAGATGATAGAATAAGATTACGGATGATTATTATTACATTATTTTTACAAAGTTTTTATTATGTCGACAGGAAATCATTCACATCGAAGATGCTGATGGAAATCAGAATGAAGAGAAGAAGATTGAAGTCCCTCAAACAGTCGATGACCTAATTGGAAAAGAGCTGGTGTTCAAAGTCAGCGTTGAAACAAAGCACATCGAAGGAACGGATACTATCTACTCCGTGGATAGATATTCCGATGATCCTAATTTTCTGAAGAGACACAAAAAAATTGATCACAGTGTGTTGCAATTTTCAGAGGCGGACTTCATCGAAGTTGATCAAGAAACCAACTGTTCTGAGAAATATTCTTCTGTCCGCGTCAAGATTGAGGATGAATTCAAATCTCCGGAATCTGTGAAGAATTCCAAAAGGAGAAAGAAGATATCGTGCGATGATGAGGATGCTGGAAATCGATATACCGGGCTATTAAAATTTGCGGAAAATAATAACCCGACCGAAATCCCGTTGCCGGAAACACGCGAACCACCTCACGTCGCCGGAGCTCGACTTGAGCATCACCGCCGCGGGATAAAAGCCCGCGGCTAGAAAACCCTAGCCAAGCCCCCGTCGCGAGGGGGCTCGCGATCGCACACCGAGATCGTCGGGGCTGCCCAGCAGCCCCCGGTGGTGAGTCCGGCGACTCACCACCGCCGCCGGAGGAGGGAGGTCAGCCTCCAGCTGACCCGCCGCGGCCCAGCCGCGGCTTCCCTCGCGATCGCGCATCAGCCGCGATCGCTCCCCCCGGCCGAAGCCGGGGTTCCTCCCGTGCGCATGCCGCCGGTCGAGGGGTGGCCAGGGGGTTCATCCCGCTGTGGCACCAGCCCACGGCCGAACCCCCAGCGATCGACTTCACGTCGATCGCGTGCCCCGGCGTCCAGCCGGGGCTTCCCCTTGTCCGCGCGCCGGCGGTCGAAGCCCTAGGGCTCGACCGCCATCCTCGATCCCGTCGAGGGTTTCTCGACCTTCGCCGGGGATCTCGAATCCCCGTACCCGAAGTTCGTCGTTTACCCGAATCGTGAGTTCATGTATATATTAAAATTAATATCACATAAAATCATAGAAGGGAGTTTATGATTTTTACCTTTGATTCGTTGTTCGGAGAAACGAAATCAAACACCTTTGAAGACCTTCGAATCTTCCTACGTATTCCTTGAACTCCGTTCGAACGTCGTGTGGGCGACGATCTATCGAACTCCTATGGATCTCCTTCAACTCTCTAGAACTATCAAATATTGATATTCTTGTCTTGTGATTTATGAAGGCCATGTAGTGCTTTTATAGGCTACGTAGGGGATCAAAAGGAGGTGGAATATTGGGCTTCCAATATTGATGATTAAATTGAGCAAAGCCCAAGTCTATTAATCCTTATCAATATTAATTAATTTATTTTCCAATATATAAATTAATTGCACTCCCCATATTAAACCATATTATATCAAATAATATTTCTCCGGTAGTATTATTTATTCCGTGTATTTAAGATTTAAATATCCATGAATAAAATTAATTTATTACTAATTAATTTATTCATCTCTTATATCCGAGAATAGTACCATTCAACCTTAATTATTATGCGGATTAAATCCACCTGCAGGGTTTACATAATAATTCCTTATGAACTCATCTCGGGGATATTATCAACCCTTACGGGATACACTTTCCCGTCAAGTATTCACGACATGTCATATATAAAATATAGTGACCCAACTTAACCGGTAATTGACCCAATAATTAAATCGGTTAATTCCTTTAGAAAATCAAAGTCACTTATATTAAATATACACACCCGCAATAGTATCGGGGATTAAGAATAAAATACTCTGAGATTTAAATCAATTATCAACGGCAATCCTAATTGATAAATCTCAAGCGATCCGCCCAATACACCTAGTGCCCAAGTGTGATAAAATAATTAAGATAAATTATTTTCTCTCTCACACAACGACTATACCGATGGATTGGTCCGTGTCCATCTAGGTCGTGAGCAACTGTTTGATTAAATACGAGTAACTGATAGTATGATCTTCTGTGTGGGCCCGACACACCATACTAACTACAACGTATAAAATCCAGGACTATATTTTGCATATATTTAATTAATAATAATTAAATGCAAACAATTGTTTATTAATTAAATAAATTAAATGCTATGACCGGGAGTTTACCGATACTTAAATCTAGACATTAAGTACACAACTCCAACAATCTCCCACTTGTACTAAGGTCTAGTCATTTCCTTCAAACTCCCGACTCCCATACTCATCACGTGCTTAAGTTGTACTTACCATAAGTACTATGTGAATGAGCAATCTAGGTTGCCGCTCTGAAGTTATCTTGGTGACTACTGCGTCGTCTCCCTAGACGATGACTGGAATCAGGTGGTACTTGCTCTATGTGTTATCATCACCTTTTGAACTTATGACTTCTTCCAGTTTACCACACACCGCTATATACATAGCCTTTGGTGAACCAAGAATCATATCCAAGCTCAGAGGTCATTCCAGAACCTAACCAAAACTTCCGCTGCCTCTGAGGCTGCTATTCGATTTATGATAGAGTCCGAGAAGCATCATGCTTATCACTCTTTCATCTTAAGGTTCCACCTCTTCCAAAAGTGAACACATAGCCTGATATCGACTTACACTGGTCCTTCTCTGATTTTGGATCTGAGAAAATGTAATCCAAGAAGAATTCGCATTGCTCCGTAAGCCAGTACTTCGAAGGTACTCTTACAGCATTCGAACATCTTTTGTCAAGATTACTTTGATATCCTCCCACTATACCAACCGCATAGTTGATATAAGGTTCTCGTTTTACAACATTGCATCGATAAAGCTTTCCATACTCGAAGTGTAGGAAACCGCTTTGTCTTTATCTATCTCCTTCATGTGTTCAAGACACATACCTTTAGATAGATGTATTATGTTCCCGAAAGGTAATAACCTTTCTCAGAATTATGCATGTTTAAAACAAACCATAATCGCATAAGATATATAGGAGAAGTACAATGTTCTTATCTAGAGATCGAAGGATTCTAAGAACATGATCTAACTTCATCTTAATATTATATCTCGATTTATTTAGACAACCTCTATTTTATGTCTGACAATACTTTTACATTGTTGCCAACGATGAAGTGTTATCTACATAAAATTCCGAGAAACACCACCTTGTTTCCATTACGTATTTAATACACCTTCCTCGTCTATGCCTTTTGATGAATCCATCTAATGGACTGTCTCATCAATTCGCAAGTTCCACGATTTACAGCTTTGTAATAATCCATAAAAGGATTTACTAAGCTTGTACTTCTAAATGATCTTGCTTCTTAACAATAATACTTATTGCTATCCAAGTAGGCACATTTAGATTAGTACCGCCCCTTATGCAGAGCTAGGGATCAATTTCATCTCTACTAGATCCAGAGTTAGAAAACTCCTCTAGTCTTATGAACATCTCTGGTCGCTTAACAACCTCCCACTGCAATGGCGTTCTGGTGTATAACAGTAATAACATTAGGTGAATTTAGTGGTGTAATACTACTCGGTTAGGCTGGTTCTCAGTCTTTTCTTTTTCTCATTTTAGAGTA
The DNA here is from genome assembly GCA_954870475.1 of Euphrasia confusa. NCBI lineage: Eukaryota > Viridiplantae > Streptophyta > Magnoliopsida > Lamiales > Orobanchaceae > Euphrasia > Euphrasia confusa. The sequence continues at coordinate 15,247,201 of OX940967.1, forward strand.
CCTTGTCAGTTAGGGCATTGTAGTTCATCTAATAGTCTTCCTCTAAGAACCGGGCGAGGACACCCCTCTGGTTCATAGTACTATTGAACATACAATAACTTGTTCTTCTAGGATATCCTACAACTACATTGAATGTGCCGTTGTATTCAGAAATATCCATAGAACATAGGTAGTTCCGAATAAACTTGCCCTTCTACTATTAGAATCTCATTATTTATTCCTGACACACCATTTCTACACGCGAGTGTTCCAAAAGACCAGATTAGCAATTTTAACAAGCTGTTAAAAGAGGGAAGCATATGTAACCTTCGCCATTTTGATGTTGTCCCGAAGTCATCTTCCTCTTCGGTTAAAAATCATGATTTTATGATTGTGTTTCGAAAGAATACTTTTGTTAGGAGTAGTAATTATCATTTCTTTCTGCCTTCAATATTCAATTTTGCAACCTTCAATCAATTGAAACGCCGTTCAAAATTCTCCAAATGCCAACTTTTGGTAATGCTATTATTTATCTGTTTTTTTAACTGATTCTCTATCTTAATATCTTCCATCATTGATTCATTATCTCATTCTAATATTTTTCATGTTTTGTTAATTCAAATATACAAGATGTTATTGGTCGTGTTGTCGATGTGAAAGAAACACTGGAGAACTTACCTGCTGTCCATTTCATGCTTCAAGATTCTACGTGATTTGTGGAAATTATTTATTTCCTGTATTACTTCAATTTCACATCTTCCAGTCCATTTCAATCTTTTCATTTTCTATTGGCTGATTGTAAAGATTTAAAATTTATCAGTAAAAATCGTATGCATTGCCTAATCTATGGGCCCCTTCGTTCCAAAATTGAAAATTTTGTGAATGTGATGAAGTCATCCATTTCCACTCCCATGGTTGTTATTATGCAGTTGTGTCGAAAATCCATCTACAAAGGTAGACTTCTTTAATTTTCAATTTTATTTTTTTTTTGCTAAATTCTTTATGTAGTTTCTAATAATTTATTGATCTATGTTTAGGCAAGGTCTGTGTATCAACAACCTTTGATGTTTCTGATGTGATAGTGGATCAATCTCTGTCTGAAATTGTTGAATATAAGAAGAGGTTGTTTTATCTATTTTTAATGATTTTCTTTATTTGCTATTAGATATTTTATTGTATCCAATCCACTTGATGCTGACTTTTTGTGTTGTATGATTCAGCCTGCCAATTTCCCACAAAGTTAATTTCATGAATGGTGTTATGTTTCCTGATATATCTGTGACGTCATCTTTAAGTGAACTGCTGAATCCAAGATTGACTGTTTATGACCTTGGGGATGTGTCGTGTTGTGAAGATGTAAGTAAATTCAGTTGTAATGGTACTATTATTTCTACTTAGATGCTATCTGAATGTGCAAATTCATTGTTTTAATATATCATATATTCTGCAGCCCCAGAACTTATGGACAATTGGAGCAATAACTGAAATACATGAAAACCGAGGATGGTATTACACATACTGCTCCAATTGCTCTCCTATAGATGACTGTTCATGTTCTGAACTTTTTTGTCCAACATGCGGTGAAAGCATTATTCATAATGCAAAGTATAAAGTTCATGTCACTTTGGATGATATATTCGGTCATTTGGTATCTCTTCTCTTGGTTAATGATCTTACAACTTCTTTAATTCAGACTTCAGTCCACTCATTCATGAATATATATTATAAGGTTATTATTCATCAAATTCTAATCTCATAAGTATATGATTTTTTTTTTGCCTTATGACTGTCGATTTTAACTATATTTTCTATTAACAGGGCAGGGGCAAACCAGAGTTTTCCTATCAAGTTTTTCTAGCTCTTATCGGAAGGGAGATGTTTTTTAAAGTCAAAGTTGAAGATCATCATGTCGAGACTCGCAAACCAAGAGAGTATGAAGTTGCTAAATGTTTCGAGCATGCCAAATTACTTTATTTTCATAAAGCAAAAATGTTCTGTGGTGAAACTATCGGTACCTCTCATCCCGAGTCCCGTACTTCTGTTTTTTAGCCAACTTCAAGTGACTCTTTTAATGAATACTCCGACAGTGATGAAAGTTGTAGTTCGTCCGGCACAGATACGTGATCCGTCCTAATTTCGACGTATTTTTTGGATTTAGATGCATAAGTTTTCAATTATGGACATTAATGTTTCGTTTTCCTTTTTAATTTTCATATTACTTCAAACTTTTTGAAGAGTTTGGTTTATTTTTTGAACTTCTAAAGTTATATTTCTCAATTTATGAATAATGGTTTTTTCATTGTTTTTTTTAATATCAACAATTTTAACTATTCAAACTTATCTACTTAAACTTAGATAGTTACTGTTTGTTAATTTTTAAGGGCTTATTGAACCCCAATGTTTTATAAATTCTCCTCCATTCAGCTTCCATACTACGAAGCAAATATCTAATTTTGTATAGTTAAAGTATCCTTATAAAATTAACCCAGTAACATTATGTGATCATGAACTGTATAACTCATAAAAAGATGATCTTTTCTATTTATATCCCGGTATTTTATATGGCAATTGTACCTTTGTGCTGAGATAAATGAATTCCCCATTATTAAACTGTAATGATATAGAATGATAAATCAATTCCCCATTATTAATCTCTAATTATATAGAATAATTCCAATCAATATCATAAACATTATTTTTTCCTATTGATAAAATATGAAATATGTGTTATTTTAACATATTGATAATATAATGAAATACGTGTTCTCTGTATTTTTATCTTATATTCTGTAGGAATATTTATCACCATAAGAAACTTTCAATCTTCTATAATTAATTAATAAGTATATGGAACTGAAATCAATATTATATTTTTCCTAAATTATTAATGGTAATTTATTATTTAAAGTAGTATAAAGGCATACAACTCAAGGTCTGAGAATTCAACGAAGTTTCATTTAGAATCAGTACAATGGGAAGTTCTTTCACTCATTTGTCAGAAATTAACAAAGATAGAATGGATTGAAAGATTAAGGTTCGAGTGTGCAGAAAATGGAAAACAACTCCCAAAGGGAAAATTATGGAGTCCTTAGAGTTTCTCTTTGTTGATTTGCAGGTTTGTGTATTTTCTTATAATTAAACCAACTTTTTATGGACTAAATATTTATTAAAAATGATTTCCATTCAAATATGTTGAAGTTTTTTTATTTTCTTATCCCACCCTCCATTATATTTCAACTGCAGGGTTCAAGAATTCATGCATCAGTGAAAAAAGTGCATATGTCGAAATATGAGAACAAAGTCAATGAAGGAGATGTTTGTTATGTGCATCAATTTTCTGTTGTTAATTCCCCTCCTAATTTTCCAATTACAACTGCCCCTTATCGCATAATGTTTCATGCAACCACCATAATTAAACCAGTTGAGGATTCAAGCTTTCCTGTGTACCTCTTCAATTTCTTGAATTGACAGGATGTACTTGACGGCAAGATGGCTCATAATGGTCCAGTGTTTGGTAAGTTTTGAAAAATTTCAAATCTCTTCTTCCGGTTTAATACTATTCATTTTTGTTCATTTTATGTCCTGAATATCATTTTGCTGTGTCTGATCCCCCTTTTTTTAGATGTAATTGGTCGAGTAGTAGAAGTGAATGAGGACAGGATGAAATCTGATGGGACTGTGAAAGGCAGTAAGAGTGCTACTGTTTTGATTGAAGATTTAAAGTACGAAGATATTTTTTACCTTTTTCTTTTTTACGTTTATTTTTTCAATTCTGTTATTTTTGAAAATTGCAAAAGTTGATACTCAATCTCTGTTGAATTTTATTTTGCCTTGATGACCCAAATTTTGTCATGATTTTTTTTAACAGCAAAGTCAGAGTTCAGTGTCTACTTTGGGAATCTTACTGTTATGAACTCAAGGCTTTTTTGGACATGGGAAGAGGTCAAAAAAATCATCAGGTTGTATCAGTCAAATGTGTCGTGCTAAGCAATTCACAGGTTTATATCTTTTTCATTTTTTCATTTGGTAGGAATAATATTGTTTTAACAGTGACTGGAAATTAAAATTAAAATGCTCTGATGAACAGATGGCAACGGTGTTTCTAACACTTTTGATGCAACTAAACTAATTCTGGATCAAAACACAGAGGATATTATAGAATTCAAGAGCAAGTAATGTTGTTTTCCAATTTCATCTTATCTACTATTATGAATTTGTTAAAAAAATATTTTTAATTTTAAATTTCCAATTGTAATATTTCTAAAACAGGTTACATACTACTGAAATTTCCACTTCATTTGATGGATCTCAAATTTCAACTTCCTCTTATATTTCTGTGAAGGGAGATATAGAAAGTTCTAAAACTGTTTTCTATACTGTCATTGAATTAAAATCTGCATAAGTAGTAAGTCTCTTTAGTTTTCCTCCTATTTTTTAACCTTTATTTAAATTCTAATATTTATTTTCCGTCTTCATAATTATAATGTAGTTGTTAGTAATTTACATTACCATTTTTATTAAAGGCAAACAAGGTTTCGGTTGTTGCTTCAATTGCTGATATTAAACCTGGAAGTGGATGGTCTTACATAAGTTGTACAATATGCAAGAAGAATGTTGTTGAACAAGAAGATCAATTTTGGTGCAATATATGCAACAAATTTTTCATTGCAGAGGAACGCTTTAAAGTTTATATAAGCGTTGTTGATGGGACATCAAATGCTACTTTCATGCTCTCGAATGAAACTGCAAAGACAATGATTGGAAAGACTGTCACTGAGGTTTGGGATATCTTCTTTAAGGTAAGGATTTCCATGGATTTCTCATTATAAATTTTAATGAATAAATAAAACCACAGCTAACCTCTTTAATTATTTTTGCTTTTTTATAGGATTTTCCTAAAATTGATAAATCTGACAAGGATGTTGTATCCGAATCCTCCAAATTCAAAGTTCCAACTCCAATTGAAAATTTGGTTGGGAAAGAGTATTTGTTCAAGGTTACCATAACAAGAAGACACATCATAGGGGAAGAAAAAGTGTATTTGGTTGACATGTTTTCAGAAGACCAGGAACTGATCCAAAAGTTCAAAAAATCCAACCACGAAGCCCTTGATAATTCTGCTTCCCCTTTTAAGGATCAATTTGGTGACACAGTTTCTTTCCAGGAAGAAAACGACAGCCAATCAGTTGCCGATTTGAAAACTCCTGAGTTTCCAAAAACAGGTAAAAGAAATTGTTGGAAATCGATATCCCGGGCTATTAAAAATTAGCGGAAAATAATAACCCGACCGAAGTCCTTCATCGCCGGAGATCCGAACGCGAACCACCGCACGAGCCGGGGCCCGACCGAACACCCAGCGAGGCCCGAGGGCCGCGAGCGTCCAGCCGAGCCCCCGCACGGGGCTCGCGATCATCTCCATGATGATCGCTGGGGATGCGCGAGACATCCCCGGGGCTGCTCGTAGCAGCCCCGCAGCGGGTTCATGAACCCGCTGCTCGCGGAGGGGTCATCCTCGTACGCCCGCTACGGGCGAACCCGTAGCACATACGGGGCAGCTACGGGCGACCCTGTAGCATACCCGCGATCGAGCTCACGGGCTCGATCGCCCCTCGGCTCCAGCCGAGGGTTTCTCCACGCGACACCGCCGGCGAAGGGGCTGGGGTTCTCCCGCCGTGGCACCAGCCCACGGCGAACCCCGGCGGTCGACCCGAGGTCGACCCCACGCCCCGGCGTCCAGCCGGGGCTCATCCCTTCATCCGCGCGCCGGCGGTCGAAACCCTAGGGCTCGACCGCCACCCTCGACTCGGTTCGAGGGTTTCCCGATCTTCGCCGGGGATCTCGAATCACCGTCCCCGAAGTTCGTGCGTTTACCCGGATCGTGTGTTCATGTATACGCTACAATTAATACACATAAAATCATAGAAGAGTTTATGATTTTACCTTCGATTCGTTGTACGGAGAAACGAATTAACGCGTTGATGACCTTGCGATCTTCCCACGTATTCCTTGCACCTCGTCCGAACGTCGTGTGGGCGACGGTCTATCGAACTCCTATGGATCTCCTTCACTCTTCAAGACTTTATGATTGGCGTATCTTTTGTTGTGAAAAGTGAAGACCATGTAGTGCTTATATAGGCTACGTAGGGGATCATAAGGAGACTAAATATTGGGCTTCTAAATATTGAAGATTAAATTGGGTCCAACCCAAATCCATTAATCCTTATAAATATTAAATTTTATTTATTTTCCACTATATAAATAAAATTGCACTCCCAATATTAATCCATATTATATCAAATAATATTTCTCCGATTAGTATTATTTATTCCGTGTATTTAAGATTTAAATATCCATGAATAAATTTATTTATTGCTCAATAAATATTATTCATCTCTTATATCCGAGAATAGTACCGTTCAACTTTAATTATTATGCGGATTAAATCCACCTGCAGGGTTTACATAATAATTCCTTATGAACTCATCTCGGGGATATTATCAACCCTTACGGGATACACTTGTTGGGATATGTCCTTCGATCCTACGTGTGCAATCGATAAAGTCATAAGGTCGTCTATGGATGTTAAATGATTATTTGATAATATTAATTGTTGGGAACAATATAATATTGATCAATTAAATCATACCTACAGGGTCACACACGGACTCGAAGATAATGTACGATGATTGATATATATATATTGATTGAGAATCAATATTTACGTGGATTTAATTCCCATGCATGGGATGCATGGCTTGCATGGATGCATGTCACATAGTGTGACATGGCATGCCACACAAGCAAGTGGGAGGTGCATCTTAATGGTGCATCTTTATGCACATTAAGATGGAGGTTACCTTTATGCATCTTAATGGTGCATCTTTATGCACATTAATGGTGCACCTTTCACCTCCTTTGTAACCTCTTTTGCATGTTAATGGTGCATCTTTATGCACATTAAGATGGAGGTTACATAGAGGTGTAATGGTGTGAATAATGGTGTGTTTAGATAGATGAAAATCTGATTTTCATCACACACAAGCATCAGCCACGAAAATCCACACAAAAAGAGAGAAAAGAGGTGATCTTGGAGATCCATTCTCAAGCAATCAAAGGTGTTCATTATCCGGGTTCGTGTGCAACACGTAGAGGCCGGGCCATTTGTGCGGCTTCAACATCCGGACGATCCAAAGGAGTGAAGAGTTCATTCACAAGGAGATCTTCGAGAGACTGATCCATTTGAGGTGGTTCAATCGACTCAACACCACCTCAACGACATCAACGAATCACTTCGATACCAAAAGTAAGATTTCGTTGATATCTCTATATATATATATTGGATGTATATATATATAAATATATGTGTGTCTATACATATTTGTGTGCACTAAGATCATGGCATAGTAGATCTATTGCTTTACACGCTTCCGCACACACGGTATATCGATCGGATCGGTATATCGGTACCTACAATTGGTATCAGAGCCTAGGGCTCGTGCACACTTTTGTGTTGGACACGAAGGTTAAATCAACATAATTGGATTATTTGTTTAATTGTGATTATGTGATTAGATGTAAGGCCGGCCACCGTTAGTGGTCGGGTGAATGATTTCGTCGTTTTTTACGTTTCGATTGGCCGTAGTATTTGAGGGCTGCGTCCCTTGGAATCATTTGTAATAGATAGGTTTTTCTATTATATTTGTATTGTACTACTTGTAAGCGATGGACTTGGTCCATGGTTCGATGGAGGATCTCGGCTCTCCGGCGAAAACGAGAAGAAACGAAGCAAAACGAAGCAAAACGAAGCAAACCGGAGATGCTGGAGCCAAACGGCGGGCGCCGTTTTAGCTCCGGCGGTCGCCGTTTTGATTCGGCGGGCGCCGTTTTGGAAACGGCGACCGCCGAAAGCCCTGTTTTTGGGCAGATTTTTTCCGAACCCTTTCGGCGGGCGCCGTTTTGGAAACGGCGACCGCCGGTGGTGTTCGGCGACCGCTGATTGTGAAACGGCGGGCGCCGTTCGTGGTTTTTTGGGTACGGAATAGATTTGACCAAAATCGGAGGGCACGGAACTGAAATGGCGGGCGAGGAGCAGTCCAGAAGATGTTCAAGGCTTTTGTTGTTACTTTAATTCTTTTCTTTTGAGAGTTGTGAGGTTCTAGGGGCCTTTCGATTACGTATTTACATATAATGAGTTCCCAAAATAATGAGTATAATGTCTTGTCCAAAAACATCACACTCATAAAGCCCTCGATCATAAGTTGGTAGGTCCGCCTCAGCGGGGTACTACTTGTTATCTTGGGATAAGTGGGAATAAAGGTTAGACCTTTACACGTGAGTTTGGTTTTCTCATCGATAGATCCACTGCAGGCGTGGCTATCGAGACATGAGATGAGAATGGGACTCTCATCGACCGAGAGTGACATTAGATGTCATTGACATGGGATGTCTACCTATCTTGGACTTCTTAAGTGCGGACTCAGTCGGCTTAAGAATTTGCAAGATGAGGGTCTTGGGATTGTTTTGTTCAAGGGAACAAAGATATTAGATATCGATTGAACAAAATGGAATAAATAAGTAGCTTGTTAGACAACCTTATTTGTTTACCGCTTTGTGAATGTTTACATACTTTATTTATATTTCTTTTGTAGTTTATCATGTTAATTTCAACTCGATTCAAGTTTGGTTCAATTCTTGATTATGAAAAATTGAACAACATAAATTTTCTTGATTCACAACGTAATTTGAGGATGGTCCTCAAATACGAAGATAATGAAAATGTGTTAAATAACCACATCCTAAGATATCATTGAACATCTCAATAGCATGTTCGGGGAATATGCTAAGATTGAGCAGTTCTGAATAACCAGGGTCATCGCTTCAGCTAAGCTGAATAAGAGAAACCTATAGGGACCACATGTGCAGCAAATGATTGGATTATTTGCTTTAAGTGATCTCCTAATTTTTTTTTTAAGATGATAAGTCGTGAATTAAAAAGGGACCCTGAGAGGGATATTCTTATAAGGGATGAGGTATTCAAAAGAGCATGGGCAAGAAGGCTACTAGGGTTCCTAGGGAATCTGAATACGTCTACTGCAAAAGTGTCGGACACTAATTGCAAACATGTAGAAATTCATATTTATTCAATTTCAAAACAAATGCCTAATTTGTCTTTCATATGATGGATTCTAAAGTTAGGATTATTTTCACCTCGGGGAGTGATCTAATCCAAAACACTTAGTTCATTAATGACACAAATTAGAGACTTTCGAGCCATTGGATGGAGTGAAACGATTGTATGGTTGGCTCCCTCATATTTTATGAGAGATAGGGCTTCAATTGCATGATAATATCGCTGGTTAGAAAACTTCGATTTTCACTTACGATTTATCACGTTTTGACATTGAGATAATTTTGAATGAGACTCAATTATTGAGAATAATTGAATTTTCCCAAAGTTCAAAGAAGATGTGAATAACGGGGTTGCTTCATCTTCAGGTATTAATGATATAGACATTAAAATTCACAAATTCTACTTCTTGGGTATTGGATGCCAAACGTAGTTCTCGCATTTGTATGTGGAGGAACTACATAGAAGTATAAGTTTGGTGAGTAGAGATGTCGATCTACGGGCGAGAAATGGAGCGAAGGTCGCTGCATTAGCCGTATGATCATATGATGTTGTTTTGCCTTAGGGCCTTGTTTTAGTATTATAACTATATAATTTCGTACCTTCAATAAACAATGAATATTGGTTCAGTATAGGATACTGATGGATTAGTTTTTCACTATTAAATAGTTTGGTAACGATTTTAATTGTGAATTATTCCTTGTTTTGGTACGATTATTATATTGTTTATGTATAGTTTAACTTGACAAAATCACATATATCATTAAGACCAAAGGCCAAATCGAATAAGTATCAATGAGACATAACTGAAACATTGTTGATTAGATCAAATCAAAATCTAAACATGTAACGAATTCTTTTAGAAGGAATTTTAGAATCATTTGACTTGGAGTCATTTGATACATGTGAATGATGTGTGATTTAAAAGATAGCAATGTCATCTTTCTTGGAGAAAGGAGAACATGTGAGTGATTAGGGATGATCCATACTGATGTATGTGGAACCTATCAGTTCACAAGCACATGAAGGTTATGTTTCAGAAAAGAGAAAACAAACTATATTAGATATAGTTCGACCATTCGATGAGAGGTCTAAATGAACTACTGGTCTCTTTTGGGAACACACAATTCTTGACTTCAACTTATACACTGAATAGGACGCTGTCAAAAGCTGTTGATAAGACACCATACTAGGTATGGAAAGGGAGGGTCCCTACATTGTTTTCATCAAAATTTGAGGTTCTAAAAGCTTCTCTGACGAGATTTATCTCTATAGAGCTTTAACTCAAATGGGATAAAAGTTTCTTTAATGTATCCATAAGAAACTCGAGGGTACAACTTCTACGATCTATCTGAGAACAATATTTTGTTGCTCGAGATAGTGATTTTCTTGAAAAGAGTAATCTTTCCTAGAAAGTCAGTGGGAGCTCGGTTATCTTGAACGAGGTTCAAGTGAAACAACCAATAATGAATACTCAAGACTGGGTTGAGAGTATTCTTATGGTTTTGGAAGCCATACCAGCCCTCGTAGGTCCGAAAGGCATAAATCTATCTCTATTATTCAAATACTTAGATATTGTGACCAATGAGAGATATGAATTCATGCTTTTGGAAAGTGGTGAACCTTCGACCTAATTCCAAGCTATGACGAGTCCAGCTACTGAAAATTGGCATGATGCCATGAAATCTGAGATGATATCAATATCTGATAATCAAGTTTGGAACTTGATATATTTGCATCACGGGGTTAGACCCAATGAATGCTAATAGATCTTTAAGATCTAAACAGACAGATGGAAAACCTAGGGTTTTCAAAGCAAGGTTGGTAGCAAAAGGATATAAACAAATTCACGGGGTGGATTATGATGAAACCTTTTCACCAGTTGCTTTGATTAAATCATTCAGATCATCTTAGCCATTGCTACTCATCTTAATAATGAGGTATGGTAATATTGGATGTTAAAACTAACTTCTTGAATTGGATTCTAGAAGAGAATGTGTTTTGACACAACCAAAGAGTTTTATCGATCCTAATAAGGCTGAGAAATTATGCAATCTTATAATTCCATTTATGGAATAAAGCAAAGCATATCGGAGTAGTAGTCTTCAGTTCAATGAATCCATACTGGGTTTTGGATTTCAGAGGAACTCGTAAGAATCTTGTTTTACAAGAAGAACAGTGGGAGTTACGTTGTATACATTGTGTTGTATGTCGATGACATACTCCTTATTGGAAACAATGTTTCTATGCTTAATTCTATTAAAGAATGGCTTGTAAATTTTTTTCAATAAAGGATCTTGGAGAAGCAAAGTACATATTGGGCATCAAGATCTGTCGGAACAGATCGAAAATAATGTTTGGACTTAGTCAAGTGACCTATATTGATAAGGTACTTGATAAGTTCAGAATGAAAGACGCCAAAAAGGGTCTCATTCCAATGAGTTATGGCACATCTCTTAGCAAGATGCAAGGCCCTACGGGACTTGATGAGCAAAAGAGGATGGAAAACATTCCTTATGCTTCGGCAATAGGGTCTATAATGTACGCCATGATATGTACACGACCGGACGTATCGTATGCTTTGAGCATGACGAGTCAGTTTCAAGGAAATCCAGGTGAGGCGCGTTAGACTGCGACCAAGAATATTCTTATGTACCTTAGATGGACAAAAGAATATTTTGTTGTCTTTGGAAGACAAAAAGAGTTGATATTAACAAAGCTGTTTGAATGCTAACTTCAAAACAGACTAAGATAATTTCCGATTTTAATCTGGTTATATCTTTTGTCTGGTTAGAGGTAAAATTTGCTTGAATAGTTCCATGCAATGCAATATAGCTGATTAAACTACAGAAGCTGAGCACAGTATTGCATTGGATGCAATAATGTTGGCAGTTAAGATTTGAAAGTTCTTGAATGAACTAGGTGGTGTAACTAGCTCAGCCCATCCGATAGTTCTCTATTTATAGTAGAGTTATCGCGCAAGCCAATGAGCTAGGAAGCACCACAAGTCTAAAACTGGTGCTCAGGAAGTTTCACATTAATTGGGAGATAGTTTTGTGGAGACATCGAGATAATAAAGTTGCAACTTTTGGTAAGGTTGCAAACCCGCTTTCTAAACCTCTTCAGCAGTTTAAGCTTGAGGCTTTCACGACTGCAATAGATATCAGACATCTTAGAGATGGGTTGTGATTTCTATTACTGTATTAGATACTTTTGGAGATTTGGTAAACATTCACTCATATGTATAATACATAATTCTTCATATAAATATGGTTTAATTTATATGAATTGTCCAAATGATTAAGTTATATCAATTGGGTTATGAGGTCGACTTACCGCATAATGAAGTCCCAATGGTTGAACTGATATACTTGAATCATAAAGCTGTTCCTGGTTCGTATAATCGAGTACGGACAAACCGATAATACAAAGAACTAGATTGTAATGTGTACTATAGCGCCGCTTCATGGGCTAGTGATGTGGGACATCAAGTACAATTACATAGATATTAGCTGGGAGCTAATGATCGAACAGACCCGACTGGAATAGTATTTAAGATTTCGAGTCATAATACTATTTCATTGACTGTCGAGCAATTTCCTCTGACCTGAGTAGTCCAGAGTGATTCCATTGTGAAATGGTGTACTTTGATACAAGTAAACGCCTTTCGTAAAAGGAGGTTATAAAACTTGTTATTGGGTATATCAGGAAGCAAGTGGGAGAGCTTGGATTGACAAGATGGGATTGTCCTCCATTCTATAATGGGATACATGTCTTACCGGCCACTTGGAGAGTCGAGACTGTGGAAAATACGTGGCCACGTCCAGATTCGTATCATAGTGATAAATCTGGTTTTACAGTCTGTCTCAAAGTCCAAGAAAGGTTTGAACCGATTGAGGATGACTCGAGTCTTGCCTCAAGTTCAAACTTAGACATAAAGTGACAACAGGAAGTTGGCAGCACACTGGCTCTGAAGGCCAAGTGGGAGATTGTTGGGATATGTCCTTCGATCCTACGTGTGCAATCGATAAAGTCATAAGGTCGTCTATGGATGTCAAATGATTATTTGATAATATTAATTGTTGGGAACAATATAATATTGATCAATTAAATCATACCTACAGGGTCACACACGGACTCGAAGATAATGTACGATGATTGATATATATATATTGATTTAGAATCAATATTTACGTGGATTTAATTCCCATGCATGGGATGCATGGCTTGCATGGATGCATGTCACATAGTGTGACATGGCATGCCACACAAGCAAGTGGGACCACATACAATGCATAGTGGCATGTGTATGTGGCATGACCTTTCACCTCCTTTGTAACCTCTTTTGCATGTTAATGGTGCATCTTTATGCACATTAAGATGGAGGTTACATAGAGGTGTAATGGTGTGAATAATGGTGTGTTTAGATAGATGAAAATCTGATTTTCATCACACACAAGCATCAGCCACGAAAATCCACACAAAAAGAGAGAAAAGAGGTGATCTTGGAGATCCATTCTCAAGCAATCAAAGGTGTTCATTATCCGGGTTCGTGTGCAACACGTAGAGGCCGGGCCATTTGTGCGGCTTCAACATCCGGACGATCCAAAGGAGTGAAGAGTTCATTCACAAGGAGATCTTCGAGAGACTGATCCATTTGAGGTGGTTCAATCGACTCAACACCACCTCAACGACATCAACGAATCACTTCGTCACCAAAAGTAAGATTTCGTTGATATCTCTCTATATATATATATTGGATGTATATATATATAAATATATGTGTGTCTATACATATTTGTGTGCACTAAGATCATGGCATAGTAGATCTATTGCTTTACACGCTTCCGCACACACGGTATATCGATCGGATCGGTATATCGGTACCTACAACACTTTCCCGTCAAGTATTCACGGCATGTCGTATATAAAATATAGTGACCCAACTCAACCGGTAATTAACCCAATAATTAAATCGGTTAATTCCTTTGGAAAATCAAAGTCACTTATATTAAATATACACACCCGCAATAATATCGGGGATTAAGAATAAAATACTCCGAGATTTAAATTGATTATCCAAGGCAATCCTAATCAATAAATCTCAAGCGATCCGCCCAATACACCAAGTGTACAAGTGTGATAAAATAATTAAGATAAATTATTTTCTCTCTCACACAACGACTATACCGATGGATTGGTCCGTGTCCATCTAGGTCGTGAGCAACTGTTCGATTAAATACGAGTAACCGATAGTATGATCTTCTGTGCGCCCATGCTTGCACCATACTAACTACAACGTATAAAATCTAGGACTATGATTTGCATATATTAATTAATAATAATTAATTGCAAATAATTGTTTATTAATTAAATAGGTTAAATGCTATGACCGGGAGTTTACCGATACTTAAATCTAGACATTAAGTACACAACTCCAACAATCTCCCACTTGTACTAAGGTCTAGTCATTTCCTCCAAACTCCCGACTTCCATACTCATCACGTGCTTAAGTTATACTTCCCAGAAGTATTATGTGAATGAGCAATCTTGGTCGCCGATCTGAAGTTATCTTGGTGACTACTGCGTCGTCTCTCTGACGATGATTCGTATCAGGTGGTACTTGCTCTATGTGTTATCATCACCTTTTGAACTTATGACTTCTTCCAGTTCTCCATGCACCGCTATGTACATAGCCTTTGGTGAACCAAGAATCATATCCAAGTTCAGAGGTCATTCCGGAACCTAACCAAAACTTCCGCTGCCTCTGAGGCTGCTATTCGGTTTATGATAGAGTCCGAGAAGCATTACGCTTATCACTCTTTCATCCTTAGGTTCCACCTCTTCTAAAAGTGAACACATAGCCTGATATTGACTTACACTGGTCCTTCTCTGATTTTTGGATCTGAGAAACTGTAATCCAAGAAGATTTCGTTTTTGCTAGTAATCCAGTACTTCCAAGTATTTTTACAGCATTCGAATATCTCTTATCCAGATTACTTTGATATCCTCCCACTACGCTAACCGCATAGTTGATATCAGGTTCTTGTTTTATAACACCGCATTTACAAAGCCCTTTACACTCGAAGTGTAAGAATCTGCTTTGTCTATATCTATCTCCTTCATGTGTTCAAGACACATACCTTAGATAGATGCATTCTGTTCTCGAAAGGCAATAACCTTTCTCAGAATTGTGCATGTTTAAAACAAACCATAATCGTATAAGATATCTTAAGAGAAGTACAAATGTTCTTATCTAGAGATCGAAAGATTTCTAAGAACATGATCCAACTTCATCTTAATCTCATATCTCGATTTATTCAGACAACCTCTATTTTATGTCTGACAACACTTTTACATTGTTGCCAACGATGAAGTGTTATCTACACAAAATTCCGAGAAACACCACTTTGTTTCCATTACGTTTCCAATACACCAATCTTGTCCATGCTTCTTGATGAGCCCATAAAATGGACTATCTCATCAATTTGCAAGTTCCACAAGTTTCAGCTTTGTGATAATCCATAAATGGATTTACTAAGCTTGTACTTCTAAATGATCTCGCCCCTTCAACAATAATAAATTATTGCTATCCAAGTAGGCACATTTAGATTAGTATTGCCCCCCTATGCAGAACTAGGGATCGATTTCATGTCTACTAGATCCAGAGTTTAAAACTCCTCCAGTCTTATGAACATCTCCGGTTGCTTAACAACCTCCCACTGCAATGGCGTTCCGGTGTATAACAGTAATAACATTAGGTGAAGTTAGTGGTGTACTATTACTCGGTTAGGCTGGTTCTCAGTCTTCTCTTTCCTCATTATAAAGTACCTTGTTCGTTAGGGCATTTGCAGTTCATCTAATAGTCTTATTCAAGAACCGGGCGAAGACACCCTTCTGGTTCGTAGTACTATTGAACATACAATTACTTGTTCTTCTAGGATATTCTACAGCCATGGAACGTTGTATCCAGAAATATCCATAGAACATAGGTAGTTCCGAACAAACTTGTCCTTTTACTATTAGAATTCCATTTCTTATTCCTGACACACCATGTCTACACATCAATGTATGGTGCAGTCGTTTGAGACATAATCTCAACCTTTGATTTATGCTATGTGTTATTTAGATAGGTGATAGCCTCCGCGAACAAGTCGCAGGCTCCCTATGGATATACTTTGAAGGTTCCCCATAATGGCTTTGTGTTGAAAACACCACTTTCATGGCACATCAAGTATTCTAATCCATCTTCAAGTATTCCTTAAAAAAGAAACTCCTCATACCTTTCTATTTACACATATGTCTGCATATATCATCTTTGATCATTCTCAATACTTGTCCGAACTCCATTCTTTATCCAGAAAGGTTAACTTAGTTGTATCTTCTTCCAAAATTTGATTCTTAGGTCGGGAGGTCCATTCCTCCAACTATAATTGAATAAATCAATTTCGACCTTTTGAATCCTCTTTTGAATAAATACTATTAAGTTCAAGAATTCACAAGTATAATGATTGATAAAGAAATTCATTTAATGAGTAAAACAAGTTTATATATAACGGTTTGTTGCATCGTGGTAGACTAAGGATTCATCATTCATATATTGCTATCTAATGTACCAGAATAGATATCATTATTTCTTATCTAAATCATCAAATGATTAAAGAAATAAAATATCCATTAATAATAGAAAACCAGAACAAAAGTTCTTTCTAAAATAAAAGGTACAAAGCAATAAACTTGAAATGAAATCCTATAACTAAAGATAAACGTCTTCCACTGCAACCGCTGCTTCCTCAACAGCTTTGCCCATGTGGACTCGAACTCTTCTTCTCTAAGTCGCTGGGTTTTCTGGAACCCCTGCATTTAGAATGCACATACCGTCAGTGGTTCCATATCTACACACCAGATTTCTGGTAGATAATACCGCTGACTATGTTTTACGACTAAAGAAAAATTCGTACCTTTGAGAGGACAAGATGTAGACCCCCAGTACTCAGACTGCTTTCCTTGGGGATGTTTGCCAGAAGGCTTCTTTATCCCACCCTTTGGTCCAAGTCCCTTAGGACCACCGCACCCCCTTGTCTTCTTCTCCTTTCCCTTGCCTTTAGGTCCGAAACCTTTGGCTTTGGCTATAAGAGCTTGCGATTGTTTCAACTCGTCTAAAAGATCCATCATCTCAAAAACATGATCAAGTGTTTCATCGAAGTAACAGATCTTTATGAGTATCCTCATCTCCTCTTTTCTAGCCTCCCCATCATGTCCAAACAACAACTTGAGTTTAAGCATGACATCATGATTAGCGGCTAATGCACGAGCACTACCCCACCTTTCAAAGTCAAAGATCTCTTCCTCAGTTGAGTTAATGGTGAGTCCAGGAGAACAAGTTTCACTGAGTACGTCTTTGTACTCCTTTGCAGTCTGAGCAATGTCTAACTCTTCTTTCCATTCAATACAGTATGGGACTAGTGCGTTAAATTCCTCAAGTATCAACTCAAGTGGATTCATAGCAATTCTCTAAAACTATAAGCACATTTAAACAAACAATTAATTTAATATCCGACATTATTTCCCTGGAATAATATCATTAAATCACTAATCACATCTAAAATCCCATCAGGTAAGGCAAGCCACGTGGTGTGGACGTTTACCCACCCAAATGATTTAGCAATTAGATTTTCTTTGGTCATACATCGATTATAGCGTAACTTCGTGGGGAAGAATACTATAACGCGTATCTAAGTGTAAACCATTACTCAGGACTAAAGTAAATCGTTTGGAATTGCTACATCACCGCAAGCCACGTGGTGTGGACGTTTACGACAACTTCACAACTCTTCACAATTACTTACAACTGTCTACATCAATTAATCCAAAATCCGTTAGCATAGCAAGCCACGTGGTGTGGACGTTTACTACACAAAGAGACTTTTATAATTGACTCCCAATTACAAGATCCATTAGATTTTGTAAATCAAGACTCGGAGAATCATAAGTGAAACTCGAAGTTTCTAACCAGTGATTCGCCATGCGAGCGACCCTATCTCTCATAAATGAGGGAGCCGAGCAGACAATCGACCCACCTATCAAAGAATGGTACGAAGGTCTCTAATTTGTGTCATCCACATGACCAAGTGGCTTTGGCTCCATTCCACTCCCCGGGGTGAGAATGAGTCGACTTGAAGTCAGTTTCAGAAAGACAAATTAGGCATTGTTTGATAAACTCGATCAATGTTTCTTGTAAAAGGAATTACAAGAATTCTCCTCCAATGACTCGTCTATACGAACTTCGAAAGTCCATAAGAGTCACCAAGAGAACAGTAATGGAGACCATGGGAATGTTTCCATCCCCTCTCCCACTTAGCTTTTTATAATAAGGGATACGCTATCTAGTGCATAAAATAAACACATATAGCATGCATACAAGCAACAAAGCACATAGTATCACATAGTCAAAATAATGCTAGAAAATTATTTTCCGACTATCATGGCTTTATTCCATCTCCGTACGCATCTTCTAGTCTTCAGTCTTCGTTTCTTGAATGCTCCATGTGACGAGAATATTAATATCCAATATTTAAATCTATTTATTTTTAATTAATCCAAAAGTTACTTAATTCGAAAATTAAGTCAATCGAATATATCAAAAATAAAATTAAATATTATTAATATTTTTATTTATTTATTTTCCCATCTAATTCTATTAAAATCTCTAGAATAATCTTTCCAAATAAAATTTGGAATATTCTAGAAGATATCTATAATAGAATAAGGAAATAAAATAAATTTAGGACTCTCCCATTTTCCATAATTAATTAATTTCCATTAATGAAAATTCCCAAGAATAGGAATAATCAAATAGGAAATAATTTAATACCAAATTAATTAAATTCCTAATCCATGAATATCTCCATAAAGAAAATAAAACAAATAGGAATAAAATTAATTCAATTAATTCTCTTCCTAATCCATGAGAGTTTCCTAAAAGGAAGATACTCAAATAGGAAAGTCGAATTAATTTAGGAAAGTCGGATTATGGTAGGAGTGGTACGGGTTGGGAGTCCCCGCACCACCCCCACCGTCGACCGCCGCCCGGGAGGAGCACCGCCGCCGCCCCCAGCCCACGCGCCACCACCACCGGTGGCCGGCGTGGCCGGAAGCTCCCGCGGACAGCCCCCATGCCGGCGGGTCGATCGATCCTCATGGGGATCGATCATGGGGATGATCGACCCCTTCGTCCATTGTCTTCTTCGTCACACCTTCTTCGTCTTCCGGCGATCGTCTCAACATCGAACCAACGTAATTAAATTACAAGAATAACATTACAATATCCGGTATCGATTCTATACATGAAATCGACCCTATACATTTTCCGGAAAAAATAAAGAACGTAATAATAAATCCTAAATTCGGTCAACCCCCGAATTTTTACTATTACAAACATTCAACCACACAAAACGAATCTCGACATGTCCGAGAGTTTAATCATGATAATTAATTAAAGAAAAACAATAATTAAATCCAACCATGATAGCCGGAAATCCTGCAAGGTAGAACAATAATCGAGCATATACATGAACACGAAACCAAACGCTCTGATACCAATTGTTGGAAATCGATATCCCGGGCTATTAAAAATTAGCGGAAAATAATAACCCGACCGAAGTCCTTCATCGCCGGAGATCCGAACGCGAACCACCGCACGAGCCGGGGCCCGACCGAACACCCAGCGAGGCCCGAGGGCCGCGAGCGTCCAGCCGAGCCCCCGCACGGGGCTCGCGATCATCTCCATGATGATCGCTGGGGATGCGCGAGACATCCCCGGGGCTGCTCGTAGCAGCCCCGCAGCGGGTTCATGAACCCGCTGCTCGCGGAGGGGTCAACCCCGTACGCCCGCTACGGGCGAACCCGTAGCACATACGGGGCAGCTACGGGCGACCCCGTAGCATACCCGCGATCGAGCTCACGGGCTCGATCGCCCCTCGGCTCCAGCCGAGGGTTTCTCCACGCGACACCGCCGGCGAAGGGGCTGGGGTTCTCCCGCCGTGGCACCAGCCCACGGCGAACCCCGGCGGTCGACCCGAGGTCGACCCCACGCCCCGGCGTCCAGCCGGGGCTCATCCCTTCATCCGCGCGCCGGCGGTCGAAACCCTAGGGCTCGACCGCCACCCTCGACTCGGTAATTAACCCAATAATTAAATCGGTTAATTCCTTTGGAAAATCAAAGTCACTTATATTAAATATACACACCCGCAATAATATCGGGGATTAAGAATAAAATACTCCGAGATTTAAATTGATTATCCAAGGCAATCCTAATCAATAAATCTCAAGCGATCCGCCCAATACACCAAGTGTACAAGTGTGATAAAATAATTAAGATAAATTATTTTCTCTCTCACACAACGACTATACCGATGGATTGGTCCGTGTCCATCTAGGTCGTGAGCAACTGTTCGATTAAATACGAGTAACCGATAGTATGATCTTCTGTGCGCCCATGCTTGCACCATACTAACTACAACGTATAAAATCTAGGACTATGATTTGCATATATTAATTAATAATAATTAATTGCAAATAATTGTTTATTAATTAAATAGGTTAAATGCTATGACCGGGAGTTTACCGATACTTAAATCTAGACATTAAGTACACAACTCCAACAGAAATCTAGATTCGGAGCATCAAGAAGCAGAAGAGCACTCATCCCCCAAACTGCCCAAATCTGCTTGATCAGATTTAGATTCTCTTTGGAATTATAATCATCATTCCCATGTTTTTATAATTCTCATGTTTCGTGTGGTTTTGTCCTTTTGTTTTATTTTTGAATTATGATTTTGAACTCATGGTTTTCATGTTTTTTGATAATGAATTGATCCTATTTTTACTTTTAAATTATGTTTCCAACCCTATTCTTTCTTCACTATCTGATATCAATAAAATTTTAACAAGTCAATTTTTGTTATTTAAATGTATTACAATTTTGATCATTATGAAGTCATGACTTATTCTCCCCTCTTCTTTAAAAATCTAATCAATATCGCCATATATCAGTTCAAAAAATACTACATGATTGCATTTAATTAGCTCATCTTTTTTTAAACCCTTTTTCCAGAAATTAACAATTAGTCTGTTTTCATTAACATGTTATAACTTTTTTGTATTCTGAATCAAATTTGTCATTCATTTGTTAGTAGTAATATATATGTTATTCCATTCATGTTTTCTTATTTTAAATTTAAGGTTCTAGTTATTAATATTTTATTAAAATATGTTCAATCTTCAAAATTAGGACTTTCTATTTCTTTTTTCTATTCTAAAATATAATAAAATTCTAATTTATAATTTTAAAATAAAATATATAATAACTCCAAATATATATCATTGGTGTATCATGGAGATTGATTTCATTTTCAAAAATATAAAGTCAAACCTTATATTTTTATATACGCAATCAGCTTTAATGATCTTTAATTTTAATATTGTTTTCTGCATTTGTTATTTTCTTTTTCCTAAAACCTTGATATTTTAAGTTTTGCAGTTCTATTTCACTAATATCATTCTCTATTTTATTAACATAATTTGTATTCAATTTGTATTGCAGATTGCTCCAAGAAAAATCAGGAATTCAGGTTCTTCTAATGTTGCTCATATTCAATCAATTTTAGAATCTTTACCTTTTGCATTATTCAGTTTATAGTATATTTTTGTTGTGATGTTCAAGGGAAACAAATTGTTGGAGAAGAACCTAGGAATCAGTTAAATATACGGGGCAACAATAAAGAGAATTGTAAACACATTATATTCTCTTACTGTTTCATGATTTTCAATCTTTGCCAAAAAAAATTTATTTTTCTCAAATCTATTGGATAGTCAACAATGTATTATCTATATTGTTGGTTGTTTTCTATATTCAGGTTCAAGCTGTTGGAGTTGTGTACTTAATATCTAGATTTAAGTAACTGTAAACTCCCGATCATAGCATTTAATCTATTGAATTAACAAATAATTGTTTTGCGTTTAATTATTATTAATTAAATATATATGCAAATTATAGTCCTGGATTTTATACGTTTTAGTTAGTATGGTGCAAGCATGGGCGCACAGAAGATCATACTATCGGTTACTCGTATTTAATCAAACAAGTTGCTCACGACCTAGATGGACACGGACCAATCCATCGGTATAGTCGTTGTGTGAGAGAGAAAATAATTTATCTTAATTATTTTATCACACTTGTACACTTGGTGTATTGAGCGGATCGTTGAGATTCATCGATTAGGATTGCCGGCGATAATCGATTCGAGTCTCAGTGTATTTTATTCTTAATCCCTGATATTATTGCGGGTGTGTATATTTAATATAAGTAACTTTGATTTACCAAAGGAATTAACCGATTTTATTATTGGGTTAATTTCCGGTTAAGTTGGGTCACTATATTTTATATATGACATGCCGTGAATAATTGACCGGACAGTGTATCCCGTAAGGGTTGATAATATCCCCGAGATGAGTTCATAAGGAATTATTGTGTAAACCTCATGAGTGGATTCGTTCCGCACAATAATTAAGGTTGAATGGTACTAGTCTCGGATTAAAGAGATGAATAAATTAATTAGCAATAAATTAATTTTATTCATGGATATTTAAATCTTAAATACACGGAATAAATAAATACTACCGGAGAAATATTATTTGATATAATATGGTTTAATATTGGGAGTGCAATTAATTTATATAGTGGAAAATAAATTAATTAATATTGATAAGGATTAATGGACTTGGGCAGTGGGCTCAATTTAATCTTCAATATTGGAAGCCCAATATTCCACCTCCTTTAGATCCCCTACGTAGCCTATAAAAGCACTACATGGCCTTCATAAATAATAAGACAAGATTATCATACTTGATATTCTAGAGAGTTGAAGGAGATCCATAGGAGTTCGATAGATCGTCGCCCACCCGACGTTCGAACGAAGTGTAAGGAATACGTGGGAAGATCCAAAAGGTCTTCAACTTGATTTCGTTTCTCCGCACAACGAATCAAAAGGTACAATCATAAACTCTTTCGTGTGAATTTATGTGATTTAATTGTGATACATGCATGAACACAAGATCCGGGAAAAACGACGAACCCGGGGACGGGGATAGACCGCGCGGTGGTGGTTGAAGACCACCGGACCGCCGGCGGTCTAGAGATCCCCGCCGGGATCGAGGAAAGCCCTCGGCTGGGAGCCGAGGGGGTGGCGGTCGAGCCTAGGGCTTCGACCGCCGGCGCGCACCGAGGAGAAGCCGCGGCTGGATGCCGCGGCTGGGGGCGATCGAGCCCTAGCTCGATCGCCGGGGGGAACCGCCGCGGGCTGGCGCCGCGGCTGGTGGCTTCCCCACCTCCGGTGATGGCGGTGAGTCGCCGGACTCACCGCCGGGGGCTGCTGGGCAGCCCCACGCGATCGATCGATCGCAAGCC
Source organism: Euphrasia confusa (assembly GCA_954870475.1). NCBI lineage: Eukaryota > Viridiplantae > Streptophyta > Magnoliopsida > Lamiales > Orobanchaceae > Euphrasia > Euphrasia confusa. The sequence goes on from OX940967.1 coordinate 15,270,774, forward strand.
CCGACGGGGGCTCGGCTAGGGTTTAGCCGCGGGTTTATCCCGCGGCGATGCTCGGGTCGAGCCCGGCTCCATTTGTGTGGTTCGCGTTCGTGGATCCGACTCGCGGGAGAAAATCGGCTGGGGGCGGGCTGCGTGTCTTCGGGCGCGTAGTCTCCAAAGGTCAGACTCCTGCGGATGAGTCGATACTCGTGATCGGTTTCCGGCGATGGGATTTCGTTCGGGGTTATCGGTTCCGCAATTTTTGATACCCCGGGATATCGATTTCCAGCAATTGGTATCAGAGCGTTTGGTTTCGTGTTCATGTATGTATTCAATTGTGTTCTACCTTGCAGGGATTCCGACTATCATGGTTTAATTAATTGTTAATTATTCGTTTAATTAATTGCTATTTAATTTACCATGATTGTTCGTTTATTAAACTCTCGGACATGTCGAGATTCGTTTTGTGTGGATGAATGCTTGTAATAGTAAAAATTCGGGGGTTGACCGAATTTAGATTTATTATTATTGTTCTATGTTTTCCGGAAAATGTATAGGGTCGATTTCATGTATAGAATCGATACCGGAATTGTAAATTTATTTCTTGTAATTTATTTACGTTGGATCGATGCCGAGATGACCGCCGGAGAACGCGTGTGACGAAGAAGACGAAGAGGACGAAGGACCGGGGATCGATCAAACTCCTTGATCGACCCCAATCGATCGCCCAAAGGGTGGGGGCGTCGCGCCCCTTCGGCCGTGGGCTGTCGCCGGCGACGGTGGCGGCTGGCCGGCTGGAGTGGCGGCGGCGGGTGCTCCCTCCCGGTGGTGGTCGGCCGATGATGGTGGGGTGGTGCGGGAACTCCCATCCCGTGCTACTCCTACCTAGATACGCTTTCCTAAATTAATTCGGTCTTCCTATTTGAGTTCTCCTATTTTTGGGAATTCTCATGGATTAGGAAAAGAATTAATTGGAATTAATTTTATTCCTTATTCTATTATGGAAGTCTTCTAGAGTATTCCGAGTTCTACTTGGAATAGGATCCTAGAGATTTAATAGAATTAGAAAGGAGTAATAATTAATTTAGGATTGATTTATTTCCTAATTGATTATTCCTATTTTTTTGGGAATTTTCATAGTAATGGAAATTAATTAATCTTGGAAAGTAGAAGAGTCCTAATTTATTTTATTTCCTTATTCTATTCTTCTAGAATATTCCAAGTTTGACTTGGATAGATTATTCTAGAGATTTAATAGAATTAGATAGGAAAATAAATAAATAAAAATATTAATAATATTTAATTTTATTTTTGATTTATTCGATTGACTTAATTTTCGAATTGAGTATCTTTTGGATTTATTAAAAATAAATAGATTTAAATATTGGGATTAATATTCTCGTCACATGGAGCATTCAAGAACGAAGACTGAAGACTAGAAGAAGCATACGGAGATGGAATAAAGCCATGATAGTCGGAAAATAATTTTTTCTAGCATTATTTTGACTATGTGCTATGTGCTTTATTACTTGTATGCATGCTTATGTGTTTAATTATGCATTAGATAGCGTATCCCTTTGTTACAAAAAGCTAAGTGGGAGAGGGGATGGAAACATTCCCATGGTCTCCATTACTATTCTCTTGGTGACTCTTATGGACTTTTGAAGTTCGTATAGATGTGTCATTGTAGGAGAATTCTTGTAATTCCTTTTTCAAGAATCATTGATTAAGTTTATCAAACAATGCCTAATTTGTCTTTCTGAAACTGAATTCAAGTCGACTCATTCTCACCCCGGGGAGTGGAATGGAGCCAGAGCCACTTGGTCATGTGGATGACACAAATTAGAGACATTCGTACCATCCTTTATAGGTGGATCGATTGTCTGCTCGGCTCCCTCATCTAATGAGAGATAGGGTTGTTCGCATGGTGAATCACTGGTTAGAAACTTCGAGTTTCACTTATGATTCCCCGCGTCTTGATTTACGAGATCGAATGCTTCAAGAAATTAGATGTCAATTGTATAAATCTTTTGGTGTAGTAAACGTCCACACTATCGTGGCTTGCTGCATTGAATGGGATTTTAGAACGATTGATGTAGACAGTTATAGAAGAAAGTGAAGGATCGTGTGTTAACGTAAACGTCCACACTATCGTGGCTTGCGGTGATATGCGAGTCCCAAAAATCTTCTTAGATACTGAGTAATGGTTTACACTTAGGTACGCTCCATAGTATTCTTCCCATCGAAGTAACGCTATAGTGATGTACGACCAAAGCAAATCTAATTGCTAAATCATTTGGATGGGTAAACGTCCACACTATCGTGGCTTGCCTTATCTGATGGGATTTTAGATGTAATTAGTAATTTAATGATATTATTAAAGGGAGATAATATCGGATATTAAATTAATTGTTTGTTTAAATGTGCTTATAGGTTTATAGAATAGCTATGAACCCACTTTCTATGATACTCAAGGAGCATAAGCTCACTGGCCCCAATTACATTGATTGGAAGAGAAATTTAGACATTGTCCTGACTTCGGAGGAGTACAAGTTTGTACTCCATGAAGTATGCCCTGCTGAGCCCACGGCTGCCTCAACTGATGAGGAAAAACTGGAATATCGGAAGTGGAAAAAGGCTGATGAAATGGCTAGGTGTTATATTTTGGCTTCCATGTCAAATGTACTCCAAACCCAACATGAGTCAATGGACACTGCCTATGATATGATGTTTAACCTCAAGGAGATGTTTGGGGAGCAAGATCGTGCGGCAAGGCAAGAAGCCATGAGAGTCCTCATGTCGACTACTCAGTCTGAAGGAACGCCCGTTGAGGAGCACGTTCTTAAGATGATGAGTTTGTTGAATGAACTTGAGGTCCTAGGAGCTTCCATTGATGGTGAGACGCAAGTCGACATCATACTCCAGTCTCTGACCCCTAAGTTTGAGCAGTTTCGTATGAGCTATAATATGGGTAAACTATCTTATACTCTCGCGCAACTCCTGACTGAACTGAAGGCGGCAGAGGGGATCTACGAGAAGGGCAAGTCTCAAGCGCTTGTAGCTACCAAGTCCAAAGGCTTTAAGCCTGGTGGAGGTAGGGGCAAGAAAAGGAAGCAAGCCGGGAAACCCAGTGGTGTCAAGAGGACTGTACCACGAGTGGGGGCTGCAAAGCCAAGGGGCAAGTGCTTCCGATGCAACAAGTCTGGACACTGGAAGTCTGAATGCCCTCTCAGAGGTATGAATTTTTCTTTAGTCGTAAAAACATAGTCAGCGGTATTATCTACCAGAATTCTGGTGTGTAGATATGGAACCACTGACGGTATGTGCATTTTGAATGCAGGGGTTCCAGAAAACCCGGCGACTTAGAGAAGGAGAGTTCGAGTCTACACGGGCAAAAGCTGTAGAGGAGGCAGCTGTTGCGATGGAAGACATTTATCTGCTTTAGTAGTTAAATAGGATTTCATTTCAAGTTTATTGCTTTATGTACCCTTTATTTTAGAAAGAACATTTTGTTCTGGATTTCTATTATTTATGAATGGATATTTTTATTTCTTTAATCATTGGATGATTTTGATAAGAAATAATGGCATTATCTATTCTGGTACATTAGATAGCAATATATGAATGATAGATCCTAAGTCTACCACGATGCAATGAACCGCTCTATAACTTGTTTTACTTGATTAGATATGTTTCTTTATTAAATCATTATACTTGTGAACTCTTGTACTTAGTAGTATTTTCAAATAAGATTCAAAAGGTCGAAATTGATTTGATCAATTATAGTTGAAGGAATGGACCTTCCGACCTAAGAATTAAATTTGGAGGATAATACATCTAAGCAAACCTTTCTTCATAAAGGATAGAATTCGGACTAGTAATGATTAGATATGCAGACACATGTGTGAATTAGAAAGGCATGAGTAGTTCTTTCAAGAATACTCAATGATGGATTAGAGTACTTAAATGTGCCATAAAAGCAAAGTGTTTTGACTAGTCAATGGACACAAAGCTATTATGGGGAACCATTAAAGTATATCCATTAGAAGCCTGCGACTCGGTCGCGGAGGCCATTGCCTATCTAAATAACACATAGCATAATCAAAGATTGGGATTCAATCCCAAAGGGCCGCGCCATACACTTGCGTGTAGAGATGGTGCGTTGAAAATAAGAAATGGAAATCTAAAAGTAAGAGAGAACGAGTTGTTCGGAACTACCTATGTTCTATGGATATTTCTGGTGACAATAACACATTCTGTGTGATTGTAGGGTATCCTAGATGAACGAAGTATTGTGTATTCTATAGTACTGTGAACCAGAGGGACGTCTATCGTTCGGTTCATAGAGGAAGACTATTAGATGAACCACAAAGCCTGAACTGAATTAATACCTTGGAATGAGAAGAAGGACAAAAGACTGAGAACCAGCCAAACCGAGTAGAAGTACACCACACACTGCACCTATTGTTATTACTGTTATACACCGGAACGCCATTGCAGTGGGAGGTTGTTGAACAACCGGAGATATTCATAAGACTAGAGGAGTTCGGACTCTGGATCTAGTAAACATGAAATCGATCCCTAGCTCTGCATAAGGGCAGTACTAGATCATTTAGAGTACGAGCTTGGTAAATCCATTTATGGATGGTTACAAAGCTATGAATCGTGGAACTTGCGAATTGATGGGATAATCCATTCGATGGATTCATCAAAAGGCAGAGACGATAGGTGTATTGGAAACGTAATGGAAACAAGGTGGTGTTTCTCGGAGATTTTATGTAGATAACATTTTATCATTGGCAACAATGTAAAGATATTATCAGGCATAAAATAATGGTTGTCTAAATAAATAAATCGGAATATAAGATTAAGTAGAAGTTAGAGCATGTTCTTAAGATCTTATGATCTAGGGATAAGAACATTGTACTTCTCCTGGATACCTTATACGATTATGGTTGTTTTAACATGCATAATTCTGAGAAAGGTCGTTGCCCTTCAGAGACAGAACATGTATATCTATCTAAGGTTATGTGTCTTGAACGCATGAAGGAGACAGATGATACTAAGCAGTTTCCTACACCTTGTGTGGAAAGCTTAAATGCAATGTTAGAAAACAAGAACCTGATATCAACTATGCGGTTAGCGTAGTGGGAGGATATCAAAGTAATCTGGATAAGAGATATTCGAATGCTGTAAGAGTACTTGGGTGTACTGGATTACTAAGCAATACGAAATCTTCTTAGATTACATTTTCTCAGATTTCAAATCAGAAAAGGACCAGTGTAAGTCGATATCAGGCTATGTGTTCACTTTTGGAAAAGGTGGAACCTTTAATATGTAAAGAGTGATAAGCAGGATGCTTCTCAGGCTCTCTCATAACCGAATAGCGGCCTCAGAGGCAGCGGAAGTTTTGGTTAGGTTCCGGGATAACCTCTAAGACTTGGAAATGACTCTTAGTTTATCAAAGGCTATTTTATAGCGGTGCATGATAAACTGGAAGAAGTCATAAGTCTAAAAGTGATGATAACACATAGTGCAAGTACCACCTGATACGAGTCATCGTCAGGGAGACGACGTAGTAGTCACCAAGATAACTTCAGAGCGGCAACCTAGAGTGCTCATTCACATAGTACTTCTCGGAAGTACACCTTAAGCACGTGATGAGTATGGGAACCGGGAGTTTGGAGGAAATGACTAGACCTTAGTACAAGTGGGAGATTGTTGGAGTTGTGTACTTAATGTCTAGATTTAAGTAACTGTAAACTCCCGATCATAGCATTTAATCTATTGAATTAACAAATAATTGTTTTGCGTTTAATTATTATTAATTAAATATATATGCAAATTATAGTCCTGGATTTTATACGTTTTAGTTAGTATGGTGCAAGCATGGGCGCACAGAAGATCATACTATCGGTTACTCGTATTTAATCAAACAAGTTGCTCACGACCTAGATGGACACGGACCAATCCATCGGTATAGTCGTTGTGTGAGAGAGAAAATAATTTATCTTAATTATTTTATCACACTTGTACACTTGGTGTATTGAGCGGATCGTTGAGATTCATCGATTAGGATTGCCGGCGATAATCGATTCGAGTCTCAGTGTATTTTATTCTTAATCCCCGATATTATTGCGGGTGTGTATATTTAATATAAGTAACTTTGATTTACCAAAGGAATTAACCGATTTTATTATTGGGTTAATTTCCGGTTAAGTTGGGTCACTATATTTTATATATGACATGTCGTGAATAATTGACCGGACAGTGTATCCCGTAAGGGTTGATAATATCCCCGAGATGAGTTCATAAGGAATTATTGTGTAAACCTCATGAGTGGATTCGTTCCGCACAATAATTAAGGTTGAATGGTACTAGTCTCGGATTAAAGAGATGAATAAATTAATTAGCAATAAATTAATTTTATTCATGGATATTTAAATCTTAAATACACGGAATAAATAAATACTACCGGAGAAATATTATTTGATATAATATGGTTTAATATTGGGAGTGCAATTAATTTATATAGTGGAAAATAAATTAATTAATATTGATAAGGATTAATGGACTTGGGCAGTGGGCTCAATTTAATCTTCAATATTGGAAGCCCAATATTCCACCTCCTTTAGATCCCCTACGTAGCCTATAAAAGCACTACATGGCCTTCATAAATAATAAGACAAGATTATCATACTTGATATTCTAGAGAGTTGAAGGAGATCCATAGGAGTTCGATAGATCGTCGCCCACCCGACGTTCGAACGAAGTGTAAGGAATACGTGGGAAGATCCAAAAGGTCTTCAACTTGATTTCGTTTCTCCGCACAACGAATCAAAAGGTACAATCATAAACTCCTTCGTGTGAATTTATGTGATTTAATTGTGATACATGCATGAACACAAGATCCGGGAAAAACGACGAACCCGGGGACGGGGATAGACCGCGCGGTGGTGGTTGAAGACCACCGGACCGCCGGCGGTCTAGAGATCCCCGCCGGGATCGAGGAAAGCCCTCGGCTGGGAGCCGAGGGGGTGGCGGTCGAGCCTAGGGCTTCGACCGCCGGCGCGCACCGAGGAGAAGCCGCGGCTGGACGCCGCGGCTGGGGGCGATCGAGCCCTAGCTCGATCGCCGGGGGGAACCGCCGCGGGCTGGCGCCGCGGCTGGTGGCTTCCCCACCTCCGGTGATGGCGGTGAGTCGCCGGACTCACCGCCGGGGGCTGCTGGGCAGCCCCACGCGATCGATCGATCGCAAGCCCCGACGGGGGCTCGGCTAGGGTTTAGCCGCGGGTTTATCCCGCGGCGATGCTCGGGTCGAGCCCGGCTCCATTTGTGTGGTTCGCGTTCGTGGATCCGACTCGCGGGAGAAAATCGGCTGGGGGCGGGCTGCGTGTCTTCGGGCGCGTAGTCTCCAAAGGTCAGACTCCTGCGGATGAGTCGATACTCGTGATCGGTTTCCGGCGATGGGATTTCGTTCGGGGTTATCGGTTCCGCAATTTTTGATACCCCGGGATATCGATTTCCAGCAATTGGTATCAGAGCGTTTGGTTTCGTGTTCATGTATGTATTCAATTGTGTTCTACCTTGCAGGGATTCCGACTATCATGGTTTAATTAATTGTTAATTATTCGTTTAATTAATTGCTATTTAATTTACCATGATTGTTCGTTTATTAAACTCTCGGACATGTCGAGATTCGTTTTGTGTGGATGAATGCTTGTAATAGTAAAAATTCGGGGGTTGACCGAATTTAGATTTATTATTATTGTTCTATGTTTTCCGGAAAATGTATAGGGTCGATTTCATGTATAGAATCGATACCGGAATTGTAAATTTATTTCTTGTAATTTATTTACGTTGGATCGATGCCGAGATGACCGCCGGAGAACGCGTGTGACGAAGAAGACGAAGAGGACGAAGGACCGGGGATCGATCAAACTCCTTGATCGACCCCAATCGATCGCCCAAAGGGTGGGGGCGTCGCTCCCCTTCGGCCGTGGGCTGTCGCCGGCGACGGTGGCGGCTGGCCGGCTGGAGTGGCGGCGGCGGGTGCTCCCTCCCGGTGGTGGTCGGCCGATGATGGTGGGGTGGTGCGGGAACTCCCATCCCGTGCTACTCCTACCTAGATACGCTTTCCTAAATTAATTCGGTCTTCCTATTTGAGTTCTCCTATTTTTGGGAATTCTCATGGATTAGGAAAAGAATTAATTGGAATTAATTTTATTCCTTATTCTATTATGGAAGTCTTCTAGAGTATTCCGAGTTCTACTTGGAATAGGATCCTAGAGATTTAATAGAATTAGAAAGGAGTAATAATTAATTTAGGATTGATTTATTTCCTAATTGATTATTCCTATTTTTTTGGGAATTTTCATAGTAATGGAAATTAATTAATCTTGGAAAGTAGAAGAGTCCTAATTTATTTTATTTCCTTATTCTATTCTTCTAGAATATTCCAAGTTTGACTTGGATAGATTATTCTAGAGATTTAATAGAATTAGATAGGAAAATAAATAAATAAAAATATTAATAATATTTAATTTTATTTTTGATTTATTCGATTGACTTAATTTTCGAATTGAGTATCTTTTGGATTTATTAAAAATAAATAGATTTAAATATTGGGATTAATATTCTCGTCACATGGAGCATTCAAGAACGAAGACTGAAGACTAGAAGAAGCATACGGAGATGGAATAAAGCCATGATAGTCGGAAAATAATTTTTTCTAGCATTATTTTGACTATGTGCTATGTGCTTTATTACTTGTATGCATGCTTATGTGTTTAATTATGCATTAGATAGCGTATCCCTTTGTTACAAAAAGCTAAGTGGGAGAGGGGATGGAAACATTCCCATGGTCTCCATTACTATTCTCTTGGTGACTCTTATGGACTTTTGAAGTTCGTATAGATGTGTCATTGTAGGAGAATTCTTGTAATTCCTTTTTCAAGAATCATTGATTAAGTTTATCAAACAATGCCTAATTTGTCTTTCTGAAACTGAATTCAAGTCGACTCATTCTCACCCCGGGGAGTGGAATGGAGCCAGAGCCACTTGGTCATGTGGATGACACAAATTAGAGACATTCGTACCATCCTTTATAGGTGGATCGATTGTCTGCTCGGCTCCCTCATCTAATGAGAGATAGGGTTGTTCGCATGGTGAATCACTGGTTAGAAACTTCGAGTTTCACTTATGATTCCCCGCGTCTTGATTTACGAGATCGAATGCTTCAAGAAATTGGATGTCAATTGTATAAATCTTTTGGTGTAGTAAACGTCCACACTATCGTGGCTTGCTGCATTGAATGGGATTTTAGAACGATTGATGTAGACAGTTATAGAAGAAAGTGAAGGATCGTGTGTTAACGTAAACGTCCACACTATCGTGGCTTGCGGTGATATGCGAGTCCCAAAAATCTTCTTAGATACTGAGTAATGGTTTACACTTAGGTACGCTCCATAGTATTCTTCCCATCGAAGTAACGCTATAGTGATGTACGACCAAAGCAAATCTAATTGCTAAATCATTTGGATGGGTAAACGTCCACACTATCGTGGCTTGCCTTATCTGATGGGATTTTAGATGTAATTAGTAATTTAATGATATTATTAAAGGGAGATAATATCGGATATTAAATTAATTGTTTGTTTAAATGTGCTTATAGGTTTATAGAATAGCTATGAACCCACTTTCTATGATACTCAAGGAGCATAAGCTCACTGGCCCCAATTACATTGATTGGAAGAGAAATTTAGACATTGTCCTGACTTCGGAGGAGTACAAGTTTGTACTCCATGAAGTATGCCCTGCTGAGCCCACGGCTGCCTCAACTGATGAGGAAAAACTGGAATATCGGAAGTGGAAAAAGGCTGATGAAATGGCTAGGTGTTATATTTTGGATTCCATGTCAAATGTACTCCAAACCCAACATGAGTCAATGGACACTGCCTATGATATGATGTTTAACCTCAAGGAGATGTTTGGGGAGCAAGATCGTGCGGCAAGGCAAGAAGCCATGAGAGTCCTCATGTCGACTACTCAGTCCTCATGCCGGCGCGCACCGAGGAGAAGCCGCGGCTGGGGGCGATCGAGCCCTAGCTCGATCGCCGGGGGGAACCGCCGCGGGCTGGCGCCGCGGCTGGTGGCTTCCCCACCTCCGGTGATGGCGGTGAGTCGCCGGACTCACCGCCGGGGGCTGCTGGGAAGCCCCACGCGATCGATCGATCGCGAGCCCCGACGGGGGCTCGGCTAGGGTTTAGCCGCGGGTTTATCCCGCGGTGATGCTCGGGTCGAGCCCGGCTCCGTTTGTGTGGTTCGCGTTCGTGGATCCGACTCGCGGGAGAAAATCGGCTGGGGGCGGGCTGCGTGTCTTCGGGCGCGTAGTCTCCAAAGGTCGGACTCCTGCGGATGAGTCGATACTCGTGATCGGTTTCCGGCGATGGGATTTCGTTCGGGGTTATCGGTTCCTCAATTTTTGATACCCCGGGATATCGATTTCCAGCACAAGCAACTCTCCGAAATCGACAGTGCTGAATAAAAGCGTCCGAAAAGCAAGCAGTTCAAATTATGAATCAATTACTCCCCCAGGTTTTGGATTGATTATATACAATTTTCATTTTTTGTTGATAACTTTCTTTATGATTTTAAAGGTCTCCTCTGTTGTGAGCAATTACTAACATGGAGTTCAACATCAAGAAGGAAGATTTTTCAATATTCAAACTTCTACGATTACGCCTTCTTATATACCTGCTTCGTGCAACATTGGGTCATCTTCTCAGCAATCTGGAATTACACAAGTTCCTCATAAGAAGTTGAAAACCAATTTCCAACGAATTCAGAAGGAAATGAATGGTTTAATTGATGTCCCTGCATCAGATGGTTTAATTGACATACATGTATTGAAATCTTCCCCTATGTCAGTGCCTTTGCAGCCCAGAAATTCTAAGGGTCAGAGAAATGTGAATGCGAAAACCGACAGATGTGGAACTTCTAAAAGCAATTGGACTACTGAATTTTCTACAGTTCAATTTCCTGGTATTATAATCTTATTTGATTATGTTTTCAATTACAGAGCCATCTCATATGAAAGGGCTGAGTTTTAACTTTTTTAATACAATAAAATTACTCAACTGATTGGGATATGTGTATTGATAAATTATTAATTAATACAGAAAGGTTGAATACTATCAACGTTCAATCTAACATTCAACCGAGTTATTCCCTTGAACCCTTCTCGATCAGAAATTCTACACCAGAGGACCAACGTATTACTCAAAACAACAGAAAAAAGTTGAAAACAATTATCCCCCGTGTTCAGTCAGATAGTAATGATTGTACAAGAATTCCTCTCCGAGACATAACAAACAGTGAGTATGTTACTTTCAGATTTTTTTTACACAGTTTTCATTTTATAAAGTTTAATACTTAACTTCCATCATGGAAGATTCATTTTATTATACATTTCTTGATACAGATTTAAGTGTTGGTACTGATGCTAATAGATTCCGAAATTCAGAGAATTCATTATTGGAAATTCCAGTACAGTAGAGTAATAGTAATTCCCATGCAACTATAACTGGACAATCAAGAAGTTCTGTGATTCCTATTAGATGTTTGGAAAGTGATTTTTGTTGGAAATCGACTATCCGGGACACGTCCGTTCGAACCCTCGAACATCCGGACGTCCCCAATCAACTTCTGGAGGTCACCTCCGATCAGCCATGGCCACCCGCCCATCAGATCGCGCGTCCGCCGCAGCCAAGGCCGCGGCTCACAATCTGCCCGAAGCAGGCGGCCGCCTGCCGCCCAGGCGGGCGCTCGCGCACCCGCGCAAGCGGGCGCTTGCTGCCCGAGCGGTCGCTCGCGACCCAGCGCGAGCGGGCGCCTGCCACCCAGGCGGGCGCTTGCCTGGTCCGAACAGCAGCGCGATGCTGCTGTTCTGGGCTGTTTCCGATCCGTTTTTCTCCGTCCGGCCACCGATCCGGCGGTCCTCAACCGCCCAGAAGCCGGAGAAAATATACCTTGACCCCCGATTACCAATCGATGGTCCGTTGTATTATTACGTACGAGAAGAATCGAAATAATGCGGAATAGGGTTTTCGATTCTTTACCTTTGATGCGTGATTCGGAGAAGCCGAATAGGCGAACACCCTGAGATCTTCTAGTGTGTATCCTAGCCCTCGACACCGGACGTTGTGTGGGCAACGATCTACCGGAATCTTCTCTTCTTCTTCTCCTTTCTCTCTTGAACCCACGGTGAGAATTTTATTCTGTCTCTAGAAATATATTTGCGCTAGCAAAATTTATTTCTACAGAAATAAGTTATTGCGCTAACTCAATTAATTAAGTAGAGAAAAAAGATTAATTGCGTTAACAATTATTTTCTCTCCACAGAATTAATTATTGCGGCGAAACTTAGGTTAGGAGAAGAGAGATTGAGGGGTATATATAGGCCACACTAGGGACCTTAGGACAATTAATTAATTAGGCTAAATTGTAATTTAATTAAACCGATGTCCTTAAAAGAAAACCTTTAATTAAATCCAATTTTAATTATAATTAATTCCACTATAAAATTATAATTGAATTCCCAATTAATTAATCTATATTATTTTACCAATAATATTTCCGCCGAAATTACATATATGATTTTCCCCGTGTTTAAGATATCGCATGTCCATGAATTAATTAATTACTAATAATTAAATTAATTCATTTCTTATTATCCGAGACTAGTACCACTCATCCTTATTATCATGTGGAACGAATCCACCTGCAGGGTTTACATGATAAACTTTATGAGCTCATCTCGGGGACATCATCAACCCAATAAATGGGACACGGTTTCCTGTCTATAATCTACAGCATTCCGTGTGTACAATTCCGATTCCCAATATACCGAGGATCTCGACTAATCAATTAGTCTCACTCATTGGCACATTAAAGAATCGAGCATTGGACACACGCACCTAAAATTATATAGGGATTAGGAACTCATATATCCGTAATATCTGAGGTCTAGTTCGATTACTCCGATTAGTATAAATTGAACGCCCTCCCGTGGTCCTGCTCAATACACCAAGTGTACGAGTGTAACATGATAGTCAAGACCGACTATCTACCAGTCACACTACGACGTTCCGATGGATTGTCCCTGTCCATCTAAGTCGTGAGCTACTGTTCGATAGTATACGAGTAACCGATAGTATGATCTTCCGCGTGTCTCCTCACGCCATACTATCTACAACGTATACATCAAGGACTATTGCATTAAATGCAATCATGTTTGAATTATGTATAGACTAAGGCATAGATAAGGAGTTCCGTGTTTCCACTAAACTAGACATTTAGAATACAACTCCATCAATCTCCCACTTATACTAAAAGTCTAGTTGCCCTCTCCCAAACATCAGATTCCCATAACCCCATCACGCCTACCCAACGCTTTCGCTGGAAGAGCCTCTGTGAACGGTTTTACCAGGCAATCCTCTCGATGCTATCTAGGTGACAACTGCATCGTCTTTCTAGACGGTCTCTCGAATCAGGTGGTACTTGCGCTCTACGTGTTATCTCCCACTGTGGACTCGTGGCATTTCAAGTTTGCCAATAAACCGCTATTCAAAATATCTTTTGGGCAAACTAGAAACCACATCTAAGTCCCTCAAGAAGTTCTGGAGCCACACCGACCTTTTAACTGCCTCAGAGGCCGTTAACTTTTCGGCTTCCATGGTAGAGTCCGTAATGCATCGTTGCATTACATTCTTCCATGTGACTGCTCCACTTCACAGTGAGAACACATAGCCTGACTTCGACTTTCAATTGTCCCTGTTTGATTCAGAAAACCAATTCTCTGTAATCCAGTGGAAACAACTTGACTGCTTTGTAACTTAGAACATGTTCTTTACATCAGTCGAGTGATCCTTTCCAGGATTACTATGATATCTCACCACCATGCCCACGACATAGTAGATATCAGTCTCGTGCACAACACTACATACATTAAGCTTCCCACCGTTAAGGTGTAGGGAACTGCTTACTTTTCATTTATCTCCTTATTGTGTCAAACACAAAACTCTAGATAGATGAATTCCACATCTAAAAGGTGAAGACCTTTCTTGGAATTCTGTATGCTGCAACGAGTAAGAATTGTATTTTATATATGAGACTCGAGATAAGTTCTATGTTCTTTTCTGGCGATCATTTATTACTTTGATCCCAAGAACATTCCCGACTTCTCCTAATTCTCTTATACTGAATTACTCGGACAACAATCCCTTTATGTCCGATAACATCTTTCATATTGTTGCCAACTTAGAAGGATGTCGTCTACATAAAAAATGAGAAAACACCACATCTTTTCTATCACTTGTTTATTACACACAGGACCTAAACATGCCTTGAATGAATCCATGGAATTGATTTTCTCATGGGTCTGCATGTGTCCAAGATCTTGAAGCTTCCTTCAATCCTAAGATTGATTAAGCTTGCTTACTAAATGCTATTGGCTCTTTTCGATGTATCTCTCTGGCTGTCCCACACAGATGGCCCCGTCAAAACTTCGATTTAGGAAATCTGTCTTGACTTCCATCTTCCATGTGAAGACAAAAGGATCCGGATCGACTTTTGCCAAGACTGAGCATCTTGATCTTTCAGCGTCTCGTCATAGATCCAGGGTTCGGCTTCATGTTCTCCAGGTAACAAGTCCGAAGACTTTCCTATAAACATGAACCTACCAGGTTGTCTAACAACCCTCCCACTATGAAGACGCTCCGGTGTATCTTTAGTGACTAAAGATTACAGTAGTGAACTACTCAGTTAGGCTGGTTCTATGTTTTGATCAGTCCCTCTAAGCACATTAAGTATTACTCTACTCTTGGGCTTATGATCTTGCATATATAGTCCATGTCTAAGAACCGAACGTTGATGCAATCAACGAACAACTGGTCCTTTGGACTATATTACATATCTCAATTCGTTTTCTTAGGGTATCCTATAAACAGCCGAATATCTTGTACAAGTTTCCAAAGGAATCAAGTACAGGATAAACGCCGCTGTTTCCAAGGCATATCCCAAAACCGAATTAGGTAACTCCGAATAACTCATTGTCTACTTTCCCATATCTATAAGAGTCCTATTCCTTCTTTATGACACATCATTTTGCCGAGGCATGAATGGTGTAGTCAATTGGGAGTTAATACAATTTTCTGATTAGTATGCCTTGAACTTCTTAAAGAGGTTCACATACATCAGAGCGAATCAACTCTAGTACTTTCTTGGATCTATGCCCTTTAACTGTAAAGGGTTGCCTGGTCATTTAAACTTCCAAGTATGATTCGAAGGTTGGAAAGTCCTTTCCTTCAACCTAGCTGAGTGGTCCATCAGCTTTCATCCTTTTGAATCGTACTCAAGTTAAAATGATTTAGCCTAAGATTCCATAAGTACATTTGATTAATCCTAGAAGGATCTTTACTCTTATTGGGGTTTGATAATGTGTTATTTGCTCCGGTGTGTTGCATCGTGGAAGAATATGGATTTAGCATTAAATTGTCTGTCAATGTACCAGAATGGATAACAACCCCGTTTCCTACTCTGAAAAGTATGAAACTATTAGAAGAAACAGAATATCCATTCTAAGCCAATTTAGAAATCTGAAATGAAATTTCTTTCTAAATGCCGGCACATAAAGACAATTTATTATAGCTAAAATCCTACGGTTTAAAACCATTTAACATCTCCCACTGCAACGGCTGTTACCTTAACAGTATTGCCCATGTAGGTTATAACTTCTTCCTTTCTAAGTCTTCGGGTTTCCTGGAACCCCTGCATTTAAGTGCAGACATGATTAGTGGTTCCCGTATCCACACACCAGGTACTGGTGGATAACACCACTGAGCATGTTTCGGTGACTAAGGAAAAGTCAACTTCTTGTTGCTTGAGAGGACAATTAAAACTCCCAGTATCCAGACTGCTTACAACGGAAGCACTTCTCCTTGGGCTTGCTTGTCCCATTCAGTGGTCCAGATATATTAGGCCCACTGGGTTTCCGTCTTTGCCTATTCTTCCTTTCGCCGCCCGGAGGCCTAGGAAGAGCCAATCTCTCAACCACAAGTGCTTGAGAGCCCTTAAAGATTCCCTTAGCCGCTTGAAGTTCAACCAGGAGCTCCGCCAATGAATAAGACCTCTTATTCATATTATAGTTCAGGCGGAACTGCTCAAAACTTCTCGGCATAGACTGGAGCACAATATCGACTTGGGTTACCCCATCGATAACTGATACTAGAATCTCTATCTCATTAAAATAGCCCATCATTCTAAGAACGTGATGTTGGAGTTGTGTACTTAATGTCTAGATTTAAGTGTCGGTAAACTCCCGATCATAGCATTTAACCTATTTAATTAATAAACAATTATTTGCATTTAATTATTATTAATTAATTATGCAAAATATAGTCCTGGATTTTATACGTTGTAGTTAGTATGGTGTGCATGGGCACACAGAAGATCATACTATCGGTTACTCGTATTTAATCGAACGGTTGCTCACGACCTAGATGGACACGGACCAATCCATCGGTATAGTCGTTGTGTGAGAGAGAAAATAATTTATCTTAATTATTTTATCACACTTGTACACTTGGTGTATTGGGTGGATCGCTTGAGATTTATTGATTAGGATTGCCTTGGATAATCAATTTAAATCTCAGAGTATTTTATTCTTAATCCCCGATATTATTGCGGGTGTGTATATTTAATATTAGAGACTTTGATTTTCCAAAGGAATTAACCGATTTAATTATTGGGTTAATTACCGGTAAAATTGGGTCGCTATATTTTATATATGACATGCCGTGAATACTTGACGGGAAAGTGTATCCCGGAAGGGTTGATAATATCCCCGAGATGAGTTCATAAGGAATTATTGTGTAAACCTCAAGAGTGGATTCGTTCCGCACAATAATAAAGGTTGAACGGTACTAGTCTCGGATATAAGATATGAATATTATTTATTGAGCAATAAATAAATTTATTCATGGATATTTAAATCTTAAATACACGGAATAAAAAATACTAACCGGAGAAATATTATTTGATATAATATGGATAAATATTGGGAGTGCAATTTTATTTATATAGTGGAAAATAAATAAAATTAATATTGATAAGGATTAATGGATTTGGGTTGGACCCAATTTAATCTTCAATATTAGAATCCCAATATTTAATCTCCTTTTGATCCCCTACGTAGCCTATATAAGCACTACATGGTCTTCACTTTTCATAACACAAGACAATTAACCTACGCCAATCATAAAGTCTTGGAGAGTGAAGGAGATCCATAGGAGTTCGATAGATCGTCGCCCACACGACGTTCGGACGAGGTGCAAGGAATACGTAGGAAGATCGCAAGATCATCGTTTGATTTCGTTTCTCCGTACAACGAATCGAGGTAATATAATCGAGAACCCCCTCTATGATTATATGTTCGTTTAATTGTAATATGTACATGAACAAGACGATCCGGGAACGTCGAGATCGGGATACGGGGATCACGCGATCCCCGTCGGGATCGAACAAGAGGCGGCTGAACCCTAGGGTTCGACCGCCGGCGCGCGGGCGTGAGGGGAGCCCCGGCTGGACGTCGGGGCAAGCAATCGACGTGAAGTCGATCGCTGGGGGTTCGGCCGTGGGCTGGTGCCACGGCGGGACGAACCCCCCGGCCCCCCTTCGCCGGTGGTGCGCGCAAGGAGAGAGGCCGCGGCTGGGGCGATCGAGCCCTAGCTCGATCGCTGGGGACCGTCGCGGCTTCGCGCCGCGACTGGTGGTCCCCCCCTCCTGTCGGTTGTGGCGGTGAGTCGCCGGACTCACCGCCCGGGGCTGCCGGAGCAGCCTAGCGATCGCCATGCACGGCGATCGCGAACCCCAGCCGCGATGGGGTTCGGCTAGGGTTAAGCCGCGGGTTCATCCCGCGGCGATGCTCTCGTCGAGCCCGGTTCTTCGCGTGTGGTTCGCGTTCGTGGTTTCCGGCGACGGGGTTTTGGTCGGGTTATCGGTTCCGCAATTTTTTTTGATAGCCCGGGACATCGAATCCCAGCAAATGGTATCAGAGCGTTTGGTTTCGTGTTCATGTATATGTTCGATATTGTACCTTGCAGGATTTCCGGCTATCATGGTTGGATTTAATTATTGTTTTTCTTTAATTAATTATCATGATTAAACTCTCGGACATGTCGAGATTCGTTTTTGTGTGGTTGAATGTTTGTAATAGTAAAAATTCGGGGGTTGACCGAATTTAGGATTTATTATTACGCTCTTTATTTTCCGGAAAATGTATAGGGTCGATTTCATGTATAGAATCGATACCGGATATTGTAATTTAAATTTTGTAATTTATTTACGTTGGTTCGATGATGAGACGATCACCGGAAGACGAAGACGTGTGACGAAGACGAATTGGACGAACTACCGGGGATCGATCGAACCCCTTGATCGATCCCAAGCGATCGACCCAAGGAGAGGGGCCGATCGCCCTCGGCTAGGGCTGCTGCCGGCGACGGTGGTGGCTGGTGGCTGGGCGGCGGCGCTCCTCCCGTGTGGCGGTCGATCATGGTGGGGATGGCGTGGGGTCTCCCAATCCCATGCTATTCCTACCAAGATATTACTTTCCTAATTAATTCGGATTTTTCCTATTTGAGTGTTCTCCTTTTGGAAACTCTCATGGATTAGGAAAAGAATTAATTGGAATTAATTTTATTCCTATTGATTTATTTCCTTTATGGAGATATTCATAGATTAAGAATTTAATTAATTTGGTATTAATTTATTTCCTATTCGATCATTCCTATTCTTGGGAATTTTCATAGAAGGAAATTAATTAATAAAGGAAAGTAGAAGAGTCCTAATTTATTTTATTTCCTTATTCTATTATAGATATCTTCTAGAATATTCCAATTTTTACTTGGATAGATTATTCTAGAGATTTAATAGAATTAGATAGGAAAATAAATAAATAAAAATATTGATAATATTTAATTTTATTTTTGATATATTCAATTGACTTAATTTTCGAATTAAGTAACTTTTGGATTAATTAAAAATAAATAGATTTAAATATTGGAGATTAATATTCTCGTCACATGGAGCATTCAAGAAACGAAGACTGAAGACTAGAAGATGCATATGAAGATGGAATAAAGCCATGATAGTCGGGAAAATAATTTTCTAGCATTATTTTGACTATGTGATCTATGTGCTTTATTGCTTTATGCATGCTATATGTGTTTATTTTATGCACTAGATAGCGTATCCCTTTATCGTAAAAATCTAAGTGGGAGAGGGGATGGAAACATTCCCATGGTCTCCATCACTGTTCTCTTGGTGACTTTTATGGACTTTCGAAGTTCATATAGACGAGTCATTGGAGGAGAATTCTTGTAATTCCTTTTACAAGAAACATTGATCAAGTTTATCAAACAATGCCTAATTTGTCTTTCTGAAACTGACTTCAAGTCGACTCATTCTCACCCCGGGGAGTGGAATGGAGCCAAAGCCACTTGGTCACGTGGATGACACAAATTAGAGACCTTCGTACCATTCTTTGATAGATGGATCGATTGTCTGCTCGGCTCCCTCATTTATGAGAGATAGGGTCGTTCGCATGGTGAATCACTGGTTAGAAACTTCGAGTTTCACTTATGATTCTCCGAGTCTTGATCTACGAAATCGAATGGATCTTGTAATTGGGAGTCAATTATAAAAATCTCTTGGTGTAGTAAACGTCCACACCACGTGGCTTGCTATGCTAACGGATTTTGGATTAATTGATGTAGACAGTTATAAGTGATTGTGAAGAGTTGTGAAATTGTCGTAAACGTCCACACCACGTGGCTTGCGGTGACGTAGCAATTCCAAGCGACGTACTTTAGTGCTGAGTGATGGTTTACACTTAGATACGCGTTATAGTATTCTTCACCACGAAGTTACGCTATAATCGATGTATGACCAAAGAAAATCTAATTGCTAAATCATTTTGGTGGTTAAACGTCCACACCACGTGGCTTGCCTTACCTGATGGGATTTTAGACGCAATTAGTAATTTAATGATATGATTTGAGGGAGATAATATCGGACATTAAATTGATTGTTTGTTTACATGTGCTTATAGGTTTAGAGAATAGCTATGAATCCACTTTCTGTGATACTCAAGGAACATAAACTCACTGGTCCCAATTACATTGATTGGAAGAGAAATTTAGACATTATCCTGACTGCTGAAGAGTACAAGTTTGTACTCTCTGATAAATGCCCTGCTGAGCCCACGGCTGCCTCAACTGATGAGGAAAAGGCAGCATATCGGAAGTGGAAAAAGGCTGATGAAATGGCTAGGTGCTATATTTTGGCTTCCATGTCAAATGTACTCCAAACCCAACATGAGCCGATGGACACTGCCCGGGATATGATGTCCAACCTCAAGGAGATGTTTGGGGAGCAGGATCGTGCGGCAAGGCAAGAAGCCATGAGAGTCCTCATGTCGACTACTCAGTCTGAAGGAACGCCCGTTGGGGAGCACGTTCTCAAGATGATGAGTTTGTTGAATGAACTTGAGGTCCTAGGAGCTGTTGGAAATCGATATCCCGGAATTAATAAATTAATTAAAATTAATTATCTAATTAATTCCGACCGAAATCCTTTGGAGATCGAATATCCGGAATTGTCAAATTAAGGAACGACAACTCCAAACGAAATCCCGGTTGCCGGAAACCCACCACGAACCACCACGAAGGCCGGCCCGACCAAAACCCTAACCGCGGGGATAGCCCGCGGCTTGTTCGATCGAGCCCCCGCGTGGGGCTCGCGGCTGTTCGCGACAGCCGCCTAGGGCTGCCCATGGCAGCCCGCTGGGCACGCCGAGAACCCACGCGACCAGCTGCGGGGATGCTCGTAGCATCCCGCTTACGCCCCGCGTCGCAGCGAGTCCCGCATGGGCTCGTGGGGCTGATCGCAGCAGCCCCGTAGCGCTGCCCGAACGCGGCTCGCATCACGTGCGAGTCCGCTGCGGAAAACCCGCAGCTCGCACGCGAGCCCGTCCGTGGCTATCGAACTAGGGTTCGATCGAGTCTCGGCGCCCAGCCGAGGCTCACGCCCTTTCGACCCCTCCAGCCGAGCCGACGATCCGCCGGCGGTCCAGTGGTCTTCGACCACCACCGCCCGGTTCGTCCTCGTCTTGGGTCTCGTATTTCGGATCTTGCGTTCACGTTATTTTCACGATAATTATTTAAAATCATCGAAGGGGGTTCAACGATTTTACCTTTGTTCTCGTTGTACGGAGAAACGAGATCTATGAAGACCTTGAGACCTTCCCACTCTACTTTCTCCATGGATCTCCGAACTCGTTCACGTTGCACTAGCTCGAACGTCGGGTGGGCGACGATCCTCCGAACTCCATGGATCTCCCTCTCTACTTTCTCTCTCTAGAATTGTGATCTTCAAGTTATGAGAATAGAGAAGACCATGTAGTGCTTTTATAGGCTACGTAGGGGATCTTAAGGAGGTGGAATATTGGGCTTCCAATATTAATGATTAAATTGAGCCCAAGCCCAAATCTATTAATCCATTAATATTAATTAATTCTATTTTCCACTATATAAAATTAATTGCACTCCCAATATTAAACCATATTATATCAAATAATATTTCTCCGGTAGTATTATTTATTCCGTGTATTTAAGATATAAATATCCATGAATAAAATTAATTTATTGCTAATTAATTTATTCATCTCTTATATCCGAGACTAGTACCATTCAACCTTAATTATTATGCGGAACGAATCCACCTGCAGGGTTTACATAATAATTCCTTATGAACTCATCTCGGGGATATTATCAACCCTTACGGGATACACTTTCCCGTCAAGTATTCACGGCATGTCATATATAAAATACAGTGACCCAACTTAACCGGTAATTAACCCAATAATTAAATCGGTTAATTCCTTTGGTAAATCAAAGTCACTTATATTAAATATACACACCCGCAATAGTATCGGGGATTAAGAATAAAATACACTGAGACTTAAATCGATTATCGCCGGCAATCCTAATCGATAAATCTCAAGCAGATCCGCTCAATACACCAAGTGTACAAGCGTGATAAAATAATTAAGATAAATTATTTTCTCTCTCACACAACGACTATACCGATGGATTGGTCCGTGTCATCTAGGTCGTGAGCAACTGTTCGATTAAATACGAGTAACCGATAGTATGATCTTCTGTGCGCCCATGCTTGCACCATACTAACTACAACGTATAAAATCCAGGACTATGATTTGCATATATTTAATTATATAAATAATTAAACGCAAATAATTGTTTATTTAATTAAATAGATTAATGGCAATGGATCGTGAGTTTGCGTTACTTAAATCTAGACATTAAGTACACAACTCCAACAATCTCCCACTTGTACTAAGGTCTAGTCATTTCCTCCAAACTCCCGACTCCCATACTCATCACGTGCTTAAGTTGTACTTCCAAGAAGTACTATGTGAATGAGCAATCTAGGTTGCCGCTCTGAAGTTATCTTGGTGACTACAGCGTCGTCTCCCTTGACGATGACTCGTATCAGGTGGTACTTGCACTATGTGTTATCTTACACTTATGGACTAGTGATTTCTTACCATTTGCCATTGCACCGCTATTTACATAGCCTTTGGCAAATTTAGAATCACATCTAAGTCCCAGAGATTATCCCGGAGTTATACCAAAACTTCCGCTGCCTCTGAGGCCGCTATTTGGTTACCCATGGCAGAGTCCGAAAAGCATCGTGCTTATCACTCTTCCATGTTAAAACTCCTTCTCCTTCAATAGTGAAACACATAGCCTGATATCGACTTACACTGGTCCTCATTTGATTAGAAATCTAAGAGAATGTAATCCAAAGGAAAAACTCGTCTGCTTCGTAGTCTAGAACAGTACTTCGAAAGTACTCTTACAGCAGTCGAATATTCCTTTCCAGGATTACCTTGATATCCTCCCACTATGCTCACCGCATAGCCGATATCAGGTTCTCGTTTTTCAACATTGCATTTATTAAGCTTTCCACACTCAAAGTGTAGGAAACTGCTTTAATTGCTTCTATCTCCTTTTGTGTTCCAAAACACATATCCTTAGATAGATGCATTCCGTCTCTGAAAGGTAACGAACCTTTCTCGGAATCTTGCATGTTAAAACGAACCATAATCATTTATGTAAGATGTCCAGGAGAAGTACAATGTTCTTTCTAGAGATCCAAGATCTCAAGAACATGTCCAACTTCTTCCTTTATCTTTCATAATGATTCATCTAGACAACCATCATTTTATGTCTGATAACATCTTTACATTGTTGCCAATGATAAGAGTGTGATCTACATAAAACCTCCGAGAAACACCACCTTGTTTTCCATCACGTTTCCAATACACACAATTCGTCTATGCTTTTGATGAATCCATAAAATGGACTATCTCATCAATTTGCAAGTACCACGAACTTAATGCTTTGTTTCAATCCATAAATGGATCAACTAAGCTTGTACTCTAAATGATCTCGCCTCTTAGCAATAATCCTTATTGCTCTCCAAGAGGGCACATTTAGATCTAGTACGGCCTTCATGTAGATCTAGGGATCGATTTCATGTATACTAGGTCCAGAGTCCGAAGACTCTCCTAGTCTTATGAATATCTCCGGTTGTTCCACAACCTCCCACTACAATGGCATTCCGGTGTATAAACAGTGATAACAGTAGGTGCAGTTAGTGGTGTACCGCTACTCGGTTTGGCTGGTTCTAAGTCTTAATCTTTCTCTCTCATTTCAAAGCATTATGTCACCTTGGGCTTGTGGTTCATTATATAGTCTTTCTCTAAGAACCGGGCGTTAGAACTTATAACGTCCTTCTGGTTCATAGTACTATTGAACACACATCTTTTGTTCTTCTAGGATATTCTACAACCGCATTTGAATGCGCCGTTGTTTCCATACATATCCATAGAACATAGGTAGTTCCATATAACTCATGTTTTTACTATTTCTATAAGAGTTCCATTTCTTGTTTACGACACACCATTTCTACACAACAGTGTATGGTGAAGTCATTTAGGATCAAATCCCAATTTCTGATTAGTATGCCATGCATTCCTCAGACAGGTACTTGCCTCCGCGATCAAATCGCAGGCTACAAATGGATATACCTTGATGGATCTCCACAATTGCTTAGTGTCCATTGACTTGTCAAAACACTTGCTTTTGTGGCACATCAGGTATTCTAATCCATTTTTCGAGTAATCATAAAATGAGGTACTCGTACCTTATTGTTTGAGTAGGCATAGGTCTGCATACATCAGAGTCAATCAATTCTTATACTTGTCCGGATCTTACATCTTATATCCATAAAGGATTGCTTAGTCATATTATCTTCCAAATTAGATTCTTAGGTCGGAAGGTCCACTCCTTCAACTTAATTGATTAAAATATCAATTTTCGACCTTTGAACTTCTTATTTGAATAAACATGACTCAGCATAAGAATCCACAAGTATAATTGATAAAGAAATATCTTATTAGTAAAACGAGTTTCATACTACGGTTCGTTGCATCGTGGTGGACTCAGAATTCATCATTTATATATTGCTAGCTAATGTACCAAAATAGATAATATCATTATTTCTTCTTATAACCATCAAATGATTAAAAGAAATAAAATATCTATTTATTAGAAATCCAGAACAAAGTTCTTTCTAATTTGAAAGGTACATAAAAGCAATAACCCAAAATGAAATCCTATAAAATGTCCTCCACTGCAACTGCTGCCTCCTCTACAGCATTGCCCATGTAGACTACGATTTCTTCTTTTCTAAGTCGTCGGGTTTCCTAGAACCCTTGCATTTAAAATGCACATACCGTCAGTGGTTCCATATCTACACACCAGGTTCTGGTAGATAATACCACTGACTATGTTTTACGACTAAAGAAAATTTCGTACTTTCTTTGAGAGGATAATCAGACTTCCAGTACCCAGACTGTTTGCATCGAGAACACTTGCCTCTTGGCTTTCTCGTCCCATCTCGTGGTCCAAGAAACTTAGGACCACTGGGTTTCTTTGCTTGCTTTTCCTTTCCCCCGATTTTGCCCATAGGCTCGAGACCTTTGGCATTAGCTACAAGAGCTTGCGATTTCCGTCTCAACTCGTCTAAAAGGTCGATCATCTCAAAAACGTGTTTAAGCGTTTCCTCGAATCGACTGGCCTTTATGATTATCCTCATCGCCTCTTGTCTAGTCTCTACACCATGTCTAAACATCTCCTTGAGTTTGAACATGATATCAAAATCAGTCCTTTCCTCATCAGTTAAGACATTTGTAGGCTCGGGAGGACAAAGCTCACTGAGTACAAACTTATACTCTTCAACAGTTTGGGTAATGTCTAGATCTCTATTCCAATCATTACATTCAGGGACCAATGAGTTTAAAATCCTTACGTATCACATAAAGTGGGTTCAAAGCCATATCCTAATCTATGAGCACATATAACAACAAACAATCGATTTAATCTCCGATATTATCTCCCTCAAATAATATCATTAAACCACTAATCGCATCTAAAATCCCATCAGATATGGCAAGCCACGATAGTGTGGACGTTTACCTATCCAAATGATTTAGCAATTAGATTACCTTCGGTCGTACATCATCATTAGCGTTACTTCGATGGGAAGAATACTAAGAAGCGTACCTAAGTGTAAACCATTACTCAGTATCTAAGAAGATTGTTTGGGACACGCATATTCACCGCAAGCCACGATAGTGTGGACGTTTACGTTAACATACGCTCCTTTACTCCCTTCTATAACTGTCTACATCAATCGTTCCAAAATCCCATTCAATGCAGCAAGCCACGATAGTGTGGACGTTTACTACACCAAAAGACTTTTACAATTGACATCCAACTACTTGAATCATTTAATCTTGTAAATCAGGACGCGGAGAATCATAAGTGAAACTCGAAGTTTCTAACCAGTGATTCACCATGCGAACGACCCTATCTCTCATAAATGAGGGAGCCGAGCAGACAATCGATCCACCTTCAAAAGGATGGTACGAAGGTCTCTAATTTGTGTCCTCGACATGACCAAGTGGCTTTGGCTCCATTCCACTCCCCGGGGTGAGAATGAGTCGACTTGAAATCAGTTTCAGAAAGACAAATTAGGCATTGTTTGATAAACTTAATCAATGTTTCTCGTAAAAGGAATTACAAGAATTCTCCTCCAATGACTTGTCTATACGAACTTCAAAAGTCCATAAAAGTCACCAAGAGAACAGCAATGGAGACCATGGATATGTTTCCATACCCTCTCCCACTTAGCTTTTTACAATAAAGGGATACGCTATCTAATGCATAATTAAATACACATAAGCATGCATACATGTAATAAAGCACATAGAATATTATCACATAGTCAAAATAATACTAGAATATTATTTTCCGACTATTATGGCTTTATGGCATCCCCGTACGCATCTTCTAGTCTTTAGTCTTCGTTCTTGAATGCTCCATGTGACGAAAATATTAATCCTAATATTTAAATCTATTTATTTTTAATTAATCCAAAAGTTACTTAATTCGAAAATTAAGTCAATCGAATATATCAAAAATAAAATTAAATATTATTAATATTTTTATTATTTTTATTTTTCTTTTCTACTCCATTAAATCTCTAGAATCCTATCCAAGACCCACTTGGAATATTCTAGGAGATTTCTATAATGAAATAAGGAAATAAAATAATCTAGGACTCTTAATCCTTCCAAATTAATTCCTTTCCTAATCCATTAAAAATTCCATAAAGGAATAATTAAATAGGAAAAATTAATTAAGGACTCTTCTACTTTCCAAAATTAATTAATTTCCATGTCCATGAAAATTCCCATAAAATAGGAATAATCAATTAGGAAATAAATTAATTTAATAATTAATTATTTTCCTTTCCAATTCTATTAAATCTCTAGAATCCTATCCAAGTTAGACTTGGAATATTCTAGAAGACTTCTATAATAGAATAAGGAAATAAATTAATTCCAATTAATTCTTTTCCTATTCCATGAGAGTTCCTAAAATTAAGAACACTCAAATAGGAAAACCGAATCAAATAGGAAAGTAGGATCTTGATAGGAGTAGCATGGGTTGGGAGACCCCACACCACCCCCACCATCGACTACCACCATCCGCCGCCGGCCTAGGCCCACGCGCCACCTCCTTTGGTAGCCGGCGTGGCCGAGAGCCCTAGGGCAGCCCGGGGTCGATCGATCCTCATGGGGATCGATCATGGGGATGATCGACCCCCCGGATTTTGTCCTCTTCGTCTTCTTCGTCAAACGTCTTCTCCGGCGGTCGTTTCGGCATCGATCCAACGTAAATAAATTACAAGAATTAAAATTACATTATCCGGTATCGATTCTATACATGAAATCGACCCTATACATTTTCCGGAAAAAATAGAACGTAATAATAAATCCTAAATTCGGTCAACCCCCGAATTTTTACTATTACAAGCATTCACCACACATAAAAAGAATCTCGACATGTCCGAGAGTTTAATAATCAAGAACAATATTATGACAATAATTAAGAACAATTATATCTAGCCATAATAGTCGGAAACCCTGCAAGGTAGAACAATTTATCGAAAAATACCGTGAACGAAAACCAACGCTCTGATACCAATTGTTGGAAATCGATATCCCGGAATTAATAAATTAATTAAAATTAATTATCTAATTAATTCCGACCGAAATCCTTTGGAGATCGAATATCCGGAATTGTCAAATTGCGGAACGACAACTCCAAACGAAATCCCGGTTGCCGGAAACCCGCCACGAACCACCACGAAGGCCGGCCCGACCAAAACCCTAACCGCGGGGATAGCCCGCGGCTTGTTCGATCGAGCCCCCGCGTGGGGCTCGCGGCTGTTCGCGACAGCCGCCTAGGGCTGCCCATGGCAGCCCGCTGGGCACGCCGAGAACCCACGCGACCAGCTGCGGGGATGCTCGTAGCATCCCGCTTACGCCCCGCGTCGCAGCGAGTCCCGCATGGGCTCGTGGGGCTGATCGCAGCAGCCCCGTAGCGCTGCCCGAACGCGGCTCGCATCACGTGCGAGTCCGCTGCGGAAAACCCGCAACTCGCACGCGAGCCCGTCCGTGGCTATCGAACTAGGGTTCGATCGAGTCTCGGCGCCCAGCCGAGGCTCACGCCCTTTCGACCCCTCCAGCCGAGCCGACGATCCGCCGGCGGTCCGGTGGTCTTCGACCACCACCGCCCGGTTCGTCCTCGTCTTGGGTCTCGTATTTCGGATCTTGCGTTCACGTTATTTTCACGATAATTATTTAAAATCATCGAAGGGGGTTCAACGATTTTACCTTTGTTCTCGTTGTACGGAGAAACGAGATCTATGAAGACCTTGAGACCTTCCCACGTATTCCTTGCACTAGCTCGAACGTCGGGTGGGCGACGATCCTCCGAACTCCATGGATCTCCCTCTCTACTTTCTCTCTCTAGAATTGTGATCTTCAAGTTATGAGAATAGAGAAGACCATGTAGTGCTTTTATAGGCTACGTAGGGGATCTTAAGGAGGTGGAATATTGGGCTTCCAATATTAATGATTAAATTGAGCCCAAGCCCAAATCTATTAATCCATTAATATTAATTAATTCTATTTTCCACTATATAAAATTAATTGCACTCCCAATATTAAACCATATTATATCAAATAATATTTCTCCGGTAGTATTATTTATTCCGTGTATTTAAGATATAAATATCCATGAATAAAATTAATTTATTGCTAATTAATTTATTCATCTCTTATATCCGAGACTAGTACCATTCAACCTTAATTATTATGCGGAACGAATCCACCTGCAGGGTTTACATAATAATTCCTTATGAACTCATCTCGGGGATATTATCAACCCTTACGGGATACACTTTCCCGTCAAGTATTCACGGCATGTCATATATAAAATACAGTGACCCAACTTAACCGGTAATTAACCCAATAATTAAATCGGTTAATTCCTTTGGTAAATCAAAGTCACTTATATTAAATATACACACCCGCAATAGTATCGGGGATTAAGAATAAAATACACTGAGACTTAAATCGATTATCGCCGGCAATCCTAATCGATAAATCTCAAGCAGATCCGCTCAATACACCAAGTGTACAAGTGTGATAAAATAATTAAGATAAATTATTTTCTCTCTCACACAACGACTATACCGATGGATTGGTCCGTGTCCATCTAGGTCGTGAGCAACTGTTCGATTAAATACGAGTAACCGATAGTATGATCTTCTGTGCGCCCATGCTTGCACCATACTAACTACAACGTATAAAATCCAGGACTATGATTTGCATATATTTAATTATATAAATAATTAAACGCAAATAATTGTTTATTTAATTAAATAGATTAATGGCAATGGATCGTGAGTTTGCGTTACTTAAATCTAGACATTAAGTACACAACTCCAACAGGAGCTTCTATTGATGATGAGACGCAAGTCGACATCATACTCCAGTCTCTGACCCCTAAGTTTGAGCAGTTTCGTATGAGCTATAATATGGGTAAACTGTCTTATACACTTGCGCAACTCCTGACTGAACTAAAGGCGGCAGAGGGGATCTACAAGAAGGGCAAGTCTCAAGCGCTTGTAGCTACCAAGTCCAAAAGCTTGAAAGCTGTTGGAGGTAGGGGCAAGAAAAGGAAGCAAGCCATGAAACCCAGTGGTGCCAAGAGGAATGGACCACGAGTGGGGGCTAGTAAGCCAAGGGGCAAGTGCTTCCGATGTAACAAGTCTGGACACTGGAAGTCTGAATGTCCTCTCAAAGGTACGAATTTTTCTTTAGTCGTAAAAACATAGTCAGCGGTATTATCTACCAGAATTCTGGTGTGTAGATATGGAACCACTGACGGTATGTGCATTTGTTTAAATGCAGGGGTTCCAGAAAACCCGGCGACTTAGAGAAGAAGAGTTCGAGTCTACATGGGCGAAGCTGTTGGGGTAGCAGCAGTTGCAGTGGAAGACATTTATCTGTTTTAGGATTTCATTTCAAAGTTATTGCTTTATGTACCCCTTTATTTTGAAAAAGAACCTTTGTTCTGGTTTTCTTTATTAATGAATGGATATTTATTTCTTTAATCATTGAATGATTTAGATAAGAAATAATGGTGTTATCTATTCGGGTACATTAGATAGCAATATATGAATGATGTCTACCACGATGCAACAAACCGTTATGTATAACTTGTTTTACTTATTAGATTTATTTTCTTATCAATCATTATACTTGTGAATTCTTGAACTTAGTAGTATCTATTCAAAAGGGATTCAAAAGGTCGAAATTGATTTGATCAATTATAGTTGGAGGAATGGACCTCCCGACCTAAGAATCGATCTTGAAAAATGATACAACTTAGCTTACCTTTCTGGATAAAGGATGGAATTCGGACAAGTATTGAAAATGATTTATGATTAATGCGGTTACATGTGTAATTAGAGAGGTACGAGTCGTTCCTTCAAGAATACTCGAAGATGGATTAGAATACTTGATGTGCCATAAAAGCGGAGTGTTTTCAACACAAAGCCATTATGGGGATCCTTCAAAGTATATCCATTGGAAGCCTGCGACTTGTTCGCGGAGGCTATCACCTATCTGAATAACACATAGCATAAATCAAAGATTGAGATTAAGTCTCAAACGACCACACCATACACTGATGTGTGGATATGGTATGTCAGGAATAAGAAATGGAATTCTAATAGTAAAAGAACAAGTTTGTTCGGAACTACCTATGTTCTATGGATATTTCTGGATACAACGGCACATTCAATGTGATTGTAGAATATCCTAGAAGAACAAGTAATTGTGTGTTCAATAGTACTACGAACCAGAGGGGTGTCCTCGCCCGGTTCTTAGAAGAAGACTATTAGATGAACTACAATGCCCTAACTGACAAAGTACTTTAAAATGAGGAAAGGAAAGACTGAGAACCAGCCTGACCGAGTAGTAGTGCACCACTAACTGCACCTATTGTTATTACTGTTATACACCGTAATGCCGTTGTAGTGGGAGGTTGTTAAGCAACCAGAGATGTTCATAAGACTGGAGGAGTTTTGAACTCTGGATCTAGTAGACATGAAATCGATCCCTGGTTCTGCATAGAAGGCTAATCTGAATGTGCCTACTTAGATAGCAATAACTATTATTGTTAAGAGGCAAGATCATTTAGAAGTACAAGCTTGGTGAATCCATTTATGGATTATCACAAAGCTGTGGAACTTGCAAAGGCAAGGAGAGGTGTGTTAGAGACGTAATGGAAACAAGGTGGTGTTTCTTGGAATTTTATGTAGATAACACTCCATCGTTGGCAACAATGTAAAAGTGTTGTCAGACATAAAATAGAGGTTGTGTAAATAAATCGAGATATGAGATTAAGAAGAAGTTGGATCATGTTCTTAGAAATCTTTCGATCTCTAGATAGGAGCATTTGTACTTCTCTTAAGATATCTTATAAGATTATGGTTTGTTTTTAAACATGCACAATTTTGAGAAAGGTTATTGCCTTTCGGGAACAGAATACATCTATCTGAAGGTATGTGTTTCGAACACATAAAGAAGATAGATATAGACAAAGCAGTTTCCTGCACCTCGAGTGTAGAAAGATTTGTAGATGCAGTGTTGTAAAACAGGAGCCTGATATCAACTATGCGGTTAGCATAGTGGGAGGATATCAAAGTAATCTGGATAAGAGATATTCGAATGCTGTAAAAGTACTTGGAAGTACTGGATTACTAAGCAAGACAAAATCTTCTTAGATTACAGTTTCTCAGATCCAAAATCAGAGAAAGACCAGTGTAAGTCGATATCAGGCTATGTGTTCACTTTTAGAAGAGGTGGAACCTAAGGATGAAAGAGTGATAAGCGTGATGCTTCTCGGACTCTATCATAAACCGAATAGCAGCCTCAGAGGCAGCGGAAGTTTTGGTTAGGTTCCGGAATGACCTCTGAACTTGGATATGATTCTTGGTTCACCAAAGGCTATTTATATAGCGGTGCATGGCAAACTGGAAGAAGTCATAAGTTCAAAAGATGATGACAACACATAGAGCAAGTACCACCTGATTCGAGTCATCGTCTAGGGAGACGACGCAGTAGTCACCAAGATAACTTCAGAGCGGCAACCTAGATTGCTCATTCACATAATACTTCTGGGAAGTATAACTTAAGCACGTGATGAGTATGGGAGTCGGGAGTTTGGAGGAAATGACTAGACCTTAGTACAAGTGGGAGATTGTTGGAGTTGTGTACTTAATGTCTAGATTTAAGTGTCGGTAAACTCCCAATCATAGCATTTAACCTATTTAATTAATAAAAAATTATTTGCATTTAATTATTATTAATTAATTATGCAAAATATAGTCCTGGATTTTATACGTTGTAGTTAGTATGGTGTGCATGGGCACACAGAAGATCATACTATCGGTTACTCGTATTTAATCGAACGGTTGCTCACGACCTAGATGGACACGGACCAATCCATCGGTATAGTCGTTGTGTGAGAGAGAAAATAATTTATCTTAATTATTTTATCACACTTGTACACTTGGTGTATTGGGCGGATCGCTTGAGATTTATTGATTAGGATTGCCTTGGATAATCAATTTAAATCTCAGAGTATTTTATTCTTAATCCCCGATATTATTGCGGGTGTGTATATTTAATATTAGAGACTTTGATTTTCCAAAGGAATTAACCGATTTAATTATTGGGTTAATTACCGGTAAAATTGGGTCGCTATATTTTATATATGACATGCCGTGAATACTTGACGGGAAAGTGTATCCCGGAAGGGTTGATAATATCCCCGAGATGAGTTCATAAGGAATTATTGTGTAAACCTCATGAGTGGATTCGTTCCGCACAATAATAAAGGTTGAACGCTACTAGTCTCGGATATAAGATATGAATATTATTTATTGAGCAATAAATAAATTTATTCATGGATATTTAAATCTTAAATACACGGAATAAATAATACTAACCGGAGAAATATTATTTGATATAATATGGATAAATATTGGGAGTGCAATTTTATTTATATAGTGGAAAATAAATAAAATTAATATTGATAAGGATTAATGGATTTGGGTTGGACCCAATTTAATCTTCAATATTAGAAGCCCAATATTTAATCTCCTTTTGATCCCCTACGTAGCCTATATAAGCACTACATGGTCTTCACTTTTCATAACACAAGACAATTAACCTACGCCAATCATAAAGTCTTGGAGAGTGAAGGAGATCCATAGGAGTTCGATAGATCGTCGCTGACGACGCGAAAACTTTGTCGTGGAAGCTAACGCGCACAAAATAAATTTATAAAGATTCCTAGACTCAACACAAGATAGCAAGTGGTAAGTGTAGGGTCGATCCCACGAGGAAGCAATTGCAATTTAGTTAATCTCGGCTTTGCCCAAATAGTGTCACAATAAAAAGGTTTTTAAGTTTGGTTGCTGAGTCATAGCGTTTAATCAAACTACCAACTAACAGAAACAATTAAACTAATTAACCCAAACTAACATGCGGAAATAATATTCTAAACACTTTGACCAAACTGTAAACAGAAAAGTAATTAATCAAACTGAAATCAAATAAGAGAAAATAGGCTTCTGGGCTTTGGCTTCTCTCTGGGTTCTCTGGTCAAACTACCGATCCCTGGCACTTATGGTTTTAACTGATGGTTTGTCAATCGGTTATAGGATGTCTAACAAAGTGAAAGCAGTCCTATTAAGTCACGCCTACAGTCACCCCACCCCAATCCGTCCTTACTGGGTAAAGAAAGGCAAGGTATACTTATGCCTAATCCCCTGAGCCTAGACAATTCGATACCTATGTGGTCGCATGGATCTAGTTTGCCCAAACTCGCATTACTCTCTCGACGAACCCAATTCGGCCAATAGCATGTTCGGAAATCCGAATCATACGACCGCTACTCCAACACGTTCTAGCGCTATGCCCGTAGTACAACAAGATACTATTACTCGGTTTGATCAATCGCCAGTATCTCAAAGCGTAAGGGTTTCCTAACGACCAAATTAGTCCGCCCAAACCTGCAAGAATAAAGTTATTCCTCAACTGTGTAATCGGGAACAAACCCCAGGCAGTTAACTAAGCCCTATCAACCTCACGGTTCTATCTTAGCCCAGAGTCCCCTTCGATCAGCCTTTGCCCAGACGCCCTGCAAGTTTAGCTACTCATACGTGAAGAAATAAAATAAGAAATAATTTGGAAATCGAAACTGAAATTCATATTACTTAAAATCTGAAATCGTTCAACTGAAATAGCAAAAACAAAGTACTAAAAACATAAAGCAATAAATTGTTTTAATGCCCGAAGGCTCGATCAACTTCAAAAGCAAAACAACTTGGCCGGAAATCTCCAAGCTTCAATCGCCGGCGGTTGCTTCGTGAACGGGGTCGGAATTGTGTGTCCTCTTCTTCTCCAGCTTCTCTTCCTTATATAGGCGTGAATTAGGGTTGCGGAATTGCAGTTGCATGGGCCGCTGCATGGGCTTCCTTTTCCAGGCGCCGCTAAGTTCTTTCCATCTTTAGCTCCAGCCGCCTTTGACTTTGCCCGCTGGCAACCCGCTTCCCAAACTCTCTTCAGGTATTCTTCTCCTCCACAGATGAACGGACCAGGCACGGTACTTAGTAGTCGATTTGGGTCTTCTGCTTCATGACTCAACCCCAAATGGTTTGACTTGCCTGTTAGGCCATCTTTGCTCAGTCACTACACGCTCCAGATCGCTGTTTGCCCAAAGAAGGGGTTTTCCGTGCCTCTTTTGCCCAGTGCGCCACCTGTTACCTGTTTGCCTGCATACCCTGACCAAACACTCTACTGTGCCCTCCCAGACACATAAGACAGACTCAAACTGACTCTAAAAGGGGCTCAAGATGAGCAAATAAAATGGCTCATCAGTCGCCCACACGACGTTCGAACGAGGTGCAAGGAATACGTAGGAAGATCGCAAGGTCATCGTTTGATTTCGTTTCTCCGTACAACGAATCGAGGTAATATAATCGAGAACCCCCTCTATGATTATATGTTCGTTTAATTGTAATATGTACATGAACAAGACGATCCGGGAACGTCGAGACCGGGATACGGGGATCACGCGATCCCCGTCGGGATCGAACAAGAGGCGGCCGAACCCTAGGGTTCGATCGCCGGCGCGCGGGCGTGAGGGGAGCCCCGGCTGGACGCCGGGGCAAGCGATCGACGTGAAGTCGATCGCTGGGGGTTCGTGTTGGAGTTGTGTACTTAATGTCTAGATTTAAGTATCGGTAAACTCCCGGTCATAGCATTTAACCTATTTAATTAATAAACAATTATTTGCAATTAATTATTATTAATTAATTATGCAAAAAATATAGTCCTAGATTTTATACGTTGTAGTTAGTATGGTGTGCATGGGCGCACAGAAGATCATACTATCGGTTACTCGTATTTAATCGAACAGTTGCTCACGACCTAGATGGACACGGACCAATCCATCGGTATAGTCGTTGTGTGAGAGAGAAAATAATTTATCTTAATTATTTTATCACACTTGTACACTTGGTGTATTGGGCGGATCGCTTGAGATTTATTGATTAGGATTGCCTTGGATAATCAATTTAAATCTCAGAGTATTTTATTCTTAATCCCCGATATTATTGCGGGTGTGTATATTTAATATTAGAGACTTTGATTTTCCAAAGGAATTAACCGATTTTATTATTGGGTTAATTACCGGTAAAATTGGGTCGCTATATTTTATATATGACATGCCGTGAATACTTGACGGGAAAGTGTATCCCGGAAGGGTTGATAATATCCCCGAGATGAGTTCATAAGGAATTATTGTGTAAACCTCATGAGTGGATTCGTTCCGCACAATAATAAAGGTTGAACGGTACTAGTCTCGGATATAAGATATGAATATTATTTATTGAGCAATAAATAAATTTATTCATGGATATTTAAATCTTA
Source organism: Euphrasia confusa (assembly GCA_954870475.1). NCBI lineage: Eukaryota > Viridiplantae > Streptophyta > Magnoliopsida > Lamiales > Orobanchaceae > Euphrasia > Euphrasia confusa. Next base: position 15,306,886 of record OX940967.1, read on the forward strand.
AATACACGGAATAAATAATACTAATCGGAGAAATATTATTTGATATAATATGGATTAATATTGGGAGTGCAATTTTATTTATATAGTGGAAAATAAATAAAATTTAATATTGATAAGGATTAATGGATTTGGGTTGGACCCAATTTAATCTTCAATATTTAGAAGCTCAATATTTAGTCTCCTTATGATCCCCTACGTAGCCTATATAAGCACTACATGGTCTTCACTTTTCACAACACATAATAATTGACCTACGCCAATCAAAAGTCTTGGAGAGTGAAGGAGATCCATAGGAGTTCGATAGATCGTCGCCCACACGACGTTCGGACGAGGTGCAAGGAATACGTAGGAAGATCGCAAGATCATCGTTTGATTTCGTTTCTCCGTACAACGAATCGAGGTAATATAATCGAGAACCCCCTCTATGATTATATGTTCGTTTAATTGTAATATGTACATGAACAAGACGATCCGGGAACGTCGAGATCGGGATACGGGGATCACGCGATCCCCGTCGGGATCGAACAAGAGGCGGCTGAACCCTAGGGTTCGACCGCCGGCGCGCGGGCGTGAGGGGAGCCCCGGCTGGACGTCGGGGCAAGCAATCGACGTGAAGTCGATCGCTGGGGGTTCGGCCGTGGGCTGGTGCCACGGCGGGACGAACCCCCCGGCCCCCCTTCGCCGGTGGTGCGCGCAAGGAGAGAGGCCGCGGCTGGGGCGATCGAGCCCTAGCTCGATCGCTGGGGACCGTCGCGGCTTCGCGCCGCGAATGGTGGTCCCCCCCTCCTGTCGGTTGTGGCGGTGAGTCGCCGGACTCACCGCCCGGGGCTGCCGGAGCAGCCCAGCGATCGCCATGCACGGCGATCGCGAACCCCAGCCGCGATGGGGTTCGGCTAGGGTTTAGCCGCGGGTTCATCCCGCGGCGACGCTCTCGTCGAGCCCGGTTCTTCGCGTGTGGTTCGCGTTCGTGATTTCCGACTCGTGGGGGATTTCGGCTGGGGGCGGGCTGCGTGTCTTCGGGCGCATAGTCTCCAAAGGTCGGACTCCTGCGGATGAGTTGGTGTTTGTGCAATCTCCGACGACGGGTTTTCGGTCGGGTTATCGGTTCCGCATAATTTTTGATAGCCCGGGACATCGAATCCCAGCAGTTCGGCCGTGGGCTGGTGCCACGGCGGGACGAACCCCCCGGCCCCCCTTCGCCGGTGGTGCGCGCAAGGAGAGAGGCCGCGGCTGGACGCCGCGGCTGGGGCGATCGAGCCCTAGCTCGATCGCTGGGGACCGTCGCGGCTTCGCGCCGCGACTGGTGGTCCCCCCCTCCTGTCGGTTGTGGCGGTGAGTCGCCGGACTCACCGCCCGGGGCTGCCGGAGCAGCCCAGCGATCGCCATGCACGGCGATCGCGAACCCCAGCCGCGATGGGGTTCGGCTAGGGTTTAGCCGCGGGTTCATCCCGCGGCGATGCTCTCGTCGAGCCCGGTTCTTCGCGTGTGGTTCGCGTTCGTGGTTTCCGGCGACGGGGTTTCGGTCGGGTTATTGGTTCCGCAATTTTTTTTGATAGCCCGGGACATCGAATCCCAGCACGTGATCCCTCACGGGCGTTCTTTCTGACATGATGGCCGTCATGAGTTACCTCATTGCATTTTGCCCGGCTGCCCTGTCCTGATAACCAAAAACTCCTTGAGGTCAAGCATCATATCATAGGTAATGGTCATGGCTTGATCCCGATGTCGCAACACATTTGGCATGAAAACCATAATGTAGCTCCGCGTCATCTCATAGCCTTGATCCATTTCCAATGAGCTTCCTTTCCTCAGTAGTGGAAGCATCATTTGGTTCAGCAGGTACATTGACTTGGAGTACATATTTGTACTCCTCTGCAGTTAGGATAATGTCCAAGTTTCTTCTTTAATCCTTACAAATAGGTTCAGTGAGTTTGTTGACTTTTAATGGGAATAATACCATATAAAACAAACAATGAGTTTAATTCGATATCATTTCCCTCAAATAATATCATTAAACTACCAATCATTTCTAAAATCCCATCAGACTAGCATGCCACGTTCTTGTGGACGTATACTAATCCAAACGATTTTATAATTGGATTTTTACTTCGGTCGTACATCATTATAGCAGTGACTCCGATGGGGAGGATACTATAAAGCGTACCTAAGTGTATACCATTTCTCAGTACTAAGTCCACCGCTCGGGAACTACATGCCCACCGCAAGCCACGTTCTTGTGGACGTTTACGTTGACATGCGGTCCTCCACGACTTTCTATAACTGTCGAGCCTCAATTAATCCTAAAGTTCTGTTCTCATCTAGCAAGCCACGTTAGTGTGGACGTTTACTAAAACAAACAACTTTATTAATTGAATCCCATTTATTTAAATGTCATAGAGTCTCAATTAACCCAAAGTACCGTTTCCATTTAGCAAGCCACGATATTGTGGACGTTTACTAAAACAAACAACTTTGTTAATTGACTCTTACATTTATTAAATTTCACAATTTTATTATTCAAAGCTTGATATCTCGTAAGTGAAACTCGAAGTTTCTAACCAGCGATCAATCATGCAATTGAGCCCTATCTCTCACAAGGTGAGGGAGCCAACCAGACAATCGATCTAGTCATCGAATGACTCGAATGTGTCTAATATGTGTCATCGACATAAGCAAGCGCTTTGGCTCCATTCCACTCCCCGGGGTGAGAATGAGTCGAGTTGAACTTAGTCTTTGAAAGACAAATTAGGCACTTGCTTTTGAAAAATATAATTGTTCAATTATTATAAGTGGAATTTAATTCGAATTTTGATCCAGTGATATCCGTGTATCCGCTCGTAAGTCAATACACATCACCATCAAAACAGAGAATGGAGACCGCGGGATTGTTTCCAATCCCTCTCCCACTTAGTATTTTACGATAAGGGATAACATGCATCAAATAATTAAGCATAATAAAAAGCACGTAAATCACATAAAAAGCAATTAACGTGACCCCGATTATTATGGCCTTAAGTATTCTCCAATGCACGTCTCTTGGAACTTCATCTCGTTGCTCGTCTCGATCTCGGTCCACCACCGACTCGCTCGAGGGTCAAGAGACGAACTCCTCCCACTGGAGCCTCGTCTCGATCCTCGTTGAGTCGTCCGTGGGGTCGAACGAACCCCAGCCCTGCTGCTGCCCGTCGCGAACACGGGGTGTGTTCGATGGCTGCCCGTTGCCGGTTCGCCCTCCTCGATCCTCGTTTCTCCGGGTTTTAGTCTCGTCTCGATCCACCAAAATTAGTAAGAAAAATTACAATAATAAACTTACTAAAACCGGCATCGATCCTATACAAGGTGATCGACCCTATACATGTCCCGGATACAACGAAAAATTAATAAACCTAACGACTCAACCCGTCGTTTTTATCTATTACAAACAAGCAACGTTTCCAAAACAAAAAAAATCTCGACAAGCCCGAGAGTTTAATCAAACCACAAATTAAAGCACAACATCCATACACACGTTGGCCATAATAACCGGGTTCATCCTTTTTCACAAAACGTACGAACAATACAACAAACCGATAAACCGTCTCTGGTACCAATTGTTGGAAATCGACTATCCGGGACACGTCCGTTCGAACCCTCGAACATCCGGACGTCCCCAATCAACTTCTGGAGGTCACCTCCGATCAGCCATGGCCACCCGCCCATCAGATCGCGCGTCCGCCGCAGCCAAGGCCGCGGCTCACAACTGCCCGAAGCAGGCGGCCGCCTGCCGCCCAGGCGGGCGCTCGCGCACCCGCGCAAGCGGGCGCTTGCTGCCCGAGCGGTCGCTCGCGACCCAGCGCGAGCGGGCGCCTGCCACCCAGGCGGGCGCTTGCCTGGTCCGAACAGCAGCGCGATGCTGCTGTTCTGGGCTGTTTCCGATCCGTTTTTCTCCGTCCGGCCACCGATCCGGCGGTCCTCAACCGCCCAGAAGCCGGAGAAAATATACCTTGACCCCCGATTACCAATCGATGGTCCGTTGTATTATTACGTACGAGAAGAATCGAAATAATGCGGAATAGGGTTTTCGATTCTTTACCTTTGATGCGTGATTCGTAGAAGCCGAATAGGCGAACACCCTGAGATCTTCTAGTGTGTATCCTAGCCCTCGACACCGGACGTTGTGTGGGCAACGATCTACCGGAATCTTCTCTTCTTCTTCTCCTTTCTCTCTTGAACCCACGGTGAGAATTTTATTCTGTCTCTAGAAATATATTTGCGCTAGCAAAATTTATTTCTACAGAAATAAGTTATTGCGCTAACACAATTAATTAAGTAGAGAAAAAAGATTAATTGCGTTAACATTTATTTTCTCTCCACAGAATTAATTATTGCGGCGAAACTTAGGTTAGGAGAAGAGAGATTGAGGGGTATATATAGGCCACACTAGGGACCTTATGACAATAAATTAATTAGGCTAAATTGTAATTTAATTAAATCGGTGTAATTAAAAGAAAACCTTTAATTAAATCCAATTTTAATTATAATTAATTCCACTATAAAATTATAATTGAATTCCCAATTAATTAATCTATATTATTTTACCAATAATATTTCCGCCGAAATTACATATATGATTTTCCCCGTGTTTAAGATATCGCATGTCCATGAATTAATTAATTACTAATAATTAAATTAATTCATTTCTTATTATCCGAGACTAGTACCACTCATCCTTATTATCATGTGGAACGAATCCACCTGCATGGTTTACATGATAAACTTTATGAGCTCATCTCGGGGACATCATCAACCCAATAAATGGGACACGGTTTCCTGTCTATAATCTACAGCATGCCGTGTGTACAATTCCGATTCCCAATATACCGAGGATCTCGACTAATCAATTAGTCTCACTCATTGGCACATTAAAGAATCGAGCATTGGACACACGCACCTATAATTATATAGGGATTAGGAACTCATATATCCGTAATATCTGAGGTCTAGTTCGATTACTCCGATTAGTATAAATCGAACGCCCTCCCGTGGTCCTGCTCAATACACCAAGTGTACGAGTGTAACATGATAGTCAAGACCGACTATCTACCAGTCACACTACGACGTTCCGATGGATTGTCCCTGTCCATCTAAGTCGTGAGCTACTGTTCGATAGTATACGAGTAACCGATAGTATGATCTTTCGCGTGTCTCCTCACGCCATACTATCTACAACGTATACATCAAGGACTATTGCATTAAATGCAATCATGTTTGAATTATGTATAGACTAAGGCATAGATAAGGAGTTCCGTGTTTCCACTAAACTAGACATTTAGAATACAACTCCATCAATGCTGTGTATCAGCTATGTATTATTCCCATTTTTTCATATTTAATCAGTAACATGTATCTTTCAATGAGCTGTTTGTACTATTTTTTTCCCGATACTATGTAGCATTGGATAAAATGTTGTTTACTTTTACATGGTGAACTTAATACAGCTACATTCTCAACTCCTACAATCAGATCCCATACTAATATAGGCCAATCATCAGCAGCTGCTTCCATTCCCAGAGCACCCGTAAATCCACATCCAAGTAATTTAATCTTTACATTTTTTTGACACAATTTTCATTTTATAAAGTTTAATATTTAAATTTCAACCATGGAAGATTCATTTTATTATGCATTTCTTGATACAGATTTAAGTCTTGGAACTGATGCTAATAGATTCCAATATTCATAGAATTCATTATTGGAAATTCCAGTACATCAGAGTAATAGTAATTCTCATGCAACTATATCTGGACAATCAAGATGTTCTGTGATTCCTATTATAAGTTTGGAAAATGATTTTAATGGTGTGTATCAGCCAGGTATTGTTCCCATTTTTCATATTTAATCAGTAACATGTATCTTTCCCTGAGCTGTTAGTACTATTTTTACCCGATACTATGTAGCATTGGATAAAATGTTGTTTACTTTTACATGGTGAACTTAATACAGGTACATTCTCAACTCCTACAATCGGATCCCATACTAATATAGGCCAATCATCAGCAGATGCTGCCATTCCCAGAGCATCCGTAAATCCACATCCAAGTAATTTAATCTTTACATTTTCAAATTCAAGTTTATAAAGATTTCCTATATGTACATAGAAACTTATTGCACTTTTTTAATTCTAAGTCAATCGTTATAAAATGTTGTTAAAGGTTATTTAGACATTGGAGACTGTACCTTTAAGTGTGAACATTGTAGTGCAAAGTTCTGGTATGACGAGAGAATGGAGAAAAGTAGGAAAAAAAAGACACCGCCGTTGTTCAATTTATGTTGCTCTCACGGTTAGTTTTACTGTGAATTATGAAACATGTTTTCAACTTTAATGCGTCATGATGTACAACATGATATTTGCATTCACGTATATGGGAGGGAAGATTGAAAATTTGTACAACACCGGAACACATGCTCCAACTTACAGAATAAATGGGGCAAATCATCATTATATCGGTAGTTTACTTCCAGAAGATGGACACAAACCTGCATTTTCTCAGTTGTATATTCACGACACTCAAAACGAAACACATCACAGGTTGAACTCTGTCAGGTACGATAATTTAGAAATTTTAGTATTCTTTTTTCTTTAAATCTGAATGTGTTTCCTTTATTTGATCCTTCACAAGAAATTAATTGTCCCAGATCGTCTGAACCAAATCCTGCCAATCAACCAGAAGAAGACTCTGATGATGTTGAAATTGTAGAGAGTTTGAAAGACCTTCTTGATCAGCATAATGAATTGGTGAAGTTGTTTTGCACAACTCGAGATAAATTCCTTGATGATCGTACAGTTGATGTTAAGCTAAGATTAATTTCGGCTCGAACTTTTGACGGTAGAATTCACGATTTGCCACAGGCTGATAAAGTTGCCAATTTTATTGAAGGAGACATTGAGAATCTTGAAAATCGCCGAGATATTATTGTCGAACGTTCATCTGGACGTTTGCAGCGGATTAACGAGTTGCACCCACTCTACTTGCCATTGCAGTACCCATTATTGTATTTTTACGGAGAAGATGAATTCAGAGACAACATAAAACATGTAAAAACAGCAAGATCGAAAGAAACAAGAGACCGTGATGTTAGGATGAGGGAGTACATAACTTTTAAGGTGCAAGACAGAGATAATGAATCTACGCATATACTGCATGGTAGACGGTTGTTCCAACAGTTTTTAGTTGATGCTTATGTAATGGTTGAGGCTTTCAGGCTCACTTACATGAGGCATCATCAGAAAGATTTCAGGTGCGGGTCATATGCTGCATTGGGAAATGCTTTAGCTCAAGGTGAAACAGACACTGCTAACACTGGGAAGCGTATTATTTTACCTTCATCTTTCGTCGGCGGAGCACGTTACATGATCCAAAACTACCACGATGCACTCGCAGTTTGCAAATGGTTAGGTTACCCTAATTTGTTTATAACTTTTACATGCAATTCTAAGTGGCGTGAAATTACGGATTACCTGAAGGAGGTTGGTCTGACTGCTGCCGATAGACCAGAAATTATTTCACGCGTTTTCCATACAAAATTGGATAATCTCATGAGGGACATTAGGAAAAAAAAATTGGAGAAACTGCAACTGGTAAGTGTATTAAATTTGATATTATCTGTGCATTAGATTTTTTTTATCTGGACGATTTGAGAAGTTCCTGTTGGAAATCGATATCCCGGGGTATCAAAAATTGCGGAACCGATAACCCCGACCGAAATCCTCGATCGCCGGAGAACCAACCGCGAACCGCCGCGTGAGCCGGGGCCCGACCGAACACCCAGCGAGGTCTGAGGACCGCGTGTGCCCAGCCGAGCCCCCACGAGGGGGCTCGCGATCGTCTACGGACGATCGCTGAGATCGCTACGAGCGATCCCCGGGGCTGCTCGTAGCAGCCCCGCAGCGGGTCGCGTGACCCGCTGCTCGCGAGGGCTTCGCCCAGAGTTGACCCGGCAGGGTTGACCCGGGACGCGCGTGCCACCACCTACGTCTGGACGGCAAGCACCGTGCCATCGCCCAGATACGCCGGAAAATGGGACCCGAGAAAAGCGAGGCGTTAAACGACGAAGTGGACAAGCTGCTCCGAGATGGGTTGATCCGACTCGCCCCGCATGACGTGACCTGGGTCTCAAACGCGGTCATGGTGAGGAATACTCAGGGGAAGTGGAGGCTTTGTATTGACTACACCGACCTCAACGATGCGTGTCCCAAAGATCACTTCCCAATGCCGCACATCGAACAGCTCGTGGACAGCACCGCGGGTCACGCCATGTTCTCAATTATGGATGCGAGCTCCGGATACCACCAAATCCCAATGAGCCACGACGATACCCGGCACACGGCATTCTACACCGGGAGCAACGTCTACTGCTGGGAACGGATGCCGTTCGGATTGAAAAACGCAGGGGCCACTTACCAGAGGCTCGTGAACACCATGTTCGCCGGGGAAATCGGGAAGACTGTCGAGGTTTACATTGACGACATCATCGTCAAGAGCAAAAATGAAGTCGACCACGTCGCGGATTTGGCCCGGGTGTTTGAGATTTTGGGTCGGTATAACATGAAGCTGAATCCCAGGAAATGTCATTTCGGGATCCGGAAAGGAATGTTCTTCGGCCACGTATTCGGAGAAGACGGGCTCGAGCCCAACCCGGCGAAAATCAAGGTTATAATCGACATGCAGGAACCGCGGGACATCAAGGGAGTCCAACGCCTCACGGGATGCCTGGCTGCCCTAAGCCGATACATCTCCCGTCTCGGTGACAAGACGCACCCATTCTTCGGATCCATCAAAAATCAAGAGTTCCACTGGAAGAAGGATAGCCAAAAGGCGTTCGCCCAGATCAAGGAATATCTCGCGGGCCCACACCTGCTTACGGTGGCGAAGCCGGGAGAAAAACTATTTTTGTACCTCGCCGCAACGGAAGGCGCGGTTAGCGCCGTTTTGGCCATCTATTTCGTGAGCCACGTGTTGCACGAAGCTGAAACCCGCTACACCCCCCTCGAGAAGCTTGCCTACGCCCTCATCGTCTCGGTCCGGAAACTTAGAGCCTATCTTTTCGAACATCCGGTCGAGGTACTCACGACGATGCCGTTGCGACAAGTACTACACAGATCAGACGTCTCGGGAAGGCTGCTTCGCTGGAGCCTAGAATTAAGTCAATACGACTTAACCTTCGCGCCCCGCACCTCGATCAAGGCGCAAGCTCTGGCGGACTTCATCGTGGAGCTCACCTTTCCCCCACGGAGCACGGAATCAGCACGCCCCTGGCAGCTTCACGTTGACGGATCCTCTACCAGCGCGTGCTCGGATTCGGGGTGGTGCTCCTGGGGCCAGACGGAGATTCGTTCACTCACGCGGTAAAGTTTAATTTTTTCGCAACTAATAACGAGGCCGAGTATGAGGCATTGGTAGCAGGTTTAGAAATGTCCGTGGCAGTTAGCATCCCCCGCCTCCACATTTTCATGGACTCGCAACTAGTGGTGAACCAAGTCACCGGTGACTACGAGGCAAAGAGCGAACAGATGAAGAAATATTTGGACTTGGTGTGGTCCCTCTGCGAGAAAATCCTGGACGTCCGTATCGAGAAAATCCCGGCCGTTCGCCCGGTGGGGGATTGATATCATTGGACCTCAAACCCCCGCGCCGGGAGGAGTCAAGTTCGCGATCCTCGCGGTGGACAACTTCACCAAGTGGGCCGAGGCGGAGGCAGTCCAAAATATCGATCACGCCAAAGTGATCAAGTTCATATGGAGGAACATAATCTGCCGTTTCGGTTTGCCCAAGTCCATCATCTCGGACAACGGCAAGCAGTTCGACGGATCCGTGGTCGCGGAGTTCTGTGAGCAATGGGGGATCCGGAGGACGTTTTACACCCCCTACCATCCACAGACGAACGGACAAGTTGAGGCGGTGAACAAAATTTTGAAGCATACCCTTAAGGAGGAGCTCGAGTCGCGCAAGGGAAAGTGGGCCGAGGAGTTACCCGAGGTGCTGTGGTCATACCGGACCACGGCTCGGAATGCCACAGGAGAAACGCCATACGCTCTCGCGTTTGGGTCCGAAGCAGTGATGATGCAGCCCAAGAGTCGTCGATGATACAAAACCCGGTGCATGTTCCAGCTGGACCTGTTACGCGCTCGAGAGCCAAGAAGTTCAAGGCGAGCTTGATGGCATTGATACAAGAAGTATGGGCGCAAGAGTTATTGAAGAAACCCATCGGTGATGTGGAGAAGCCGAGCATTATCAATATGATTTCGTACGAGGAGGCCGAACCAACCGAAGGTGATGAGTTTCAAGTTGGAACCATGAAGAAGAAGCTGGAACGGAGGTCAGACGTGAGCCGAGGACGCGCCGCGGAGTTCAGCCAAGAGATTGGCCTATTGTCGGCCGACACCAAAAATACACTACAAGAATGTCGGCCGACATCTTCAGAAAAAGCATTGGTTTGGCAGCGGGATGAAACTGCGCCCGAAGGATGATCCCGCGGACGAAGGTCCAATGTCGGCCGACACCCTTCTTAGAGTAAATCAATGTCGGCCGACAACGGCCCCAGAAACGTGGAATTTGGAAATCGCGGACGTGACTTTTGATTTCAGCGTTTTTATTCCTTTTTCCTCTTGTTTTTAGGTTTGCCTATATATAAAGGCTGTGGAGACTTTATAGAACACAACTTTTATGATATTGAATTATTTCTGCGAGAATTATTCTCTCTCTCTTTTTCGTTCTCTTTTCGATTGTGCCAAAAGAGATCAACCCGATGAATCAACGAAGCATACATACTTCGTTCGTGTGTCATACATCGATTTCCGAGTTGCTGCATCGATCTCGTGTTGGGGGTTAGGGTTCCGTCCTTAATTGATTTCACGATTTCAGATTCAGAGGTTTGGGATCATTCGCCAGGTATCCAATTTATCCGTTCTTCTTCTTTTCCGCTAAATCCATCGACGAGGTACGTATCAAGTGATCCCGGCCGAGATCACGGTTCGCTCACACCGAACCGCCCAGGCCATCACTCCGTAAAACGAAGAAGTTTTGCGTCTGGAGTTGGATCTCCTTGAAGAACGAAGGCTGAGCTCCGACTCCCTCAACGCGATGAACAAGCAGAGGATCGCCAAGGCTTACGACGCGCGGGTCTGCACTCGCGAATTCGAGTTAGGGGACATGGGGTTGAAAAAATTACTTGGGACGCACTCCGGGGCCCTCAGACCAACGTGGGAAGGGCCGTTTTGGGTCACCAAATGTCTACTGAACGGAGCGTACGAGTTGGAGTTGCCAGACGGGATCCCAGATCAATACCGATGGAACGCGCAACATTTGAAGAAGTTCTTCCGGTAAGAAGGAGCCGCCGCAGGACCGGACCAAGAAGAGCGAGATTGTACTCTTATTCCTAAACGGGGAACATATAAAAATGGATATTTCCGCACATCTAAATGCCAAAGATCCCAATAATACTAATGAGCTCCTAAAAAGACCTTCGGGTCAAGAGTCATAACGTGCGGGCGAACATATAAAAACGGATATTTCCGCACAGCTAAATGCCAAAGATCCCGGTAATACTAATGAGCTCCTAAAAAGACCTCCGGGTCAAGAGTCATAACGTGCGGGGGAACATATAAAAACGGATATTTCCGCACAACTAAATGCCAAAGATCCCGGTAATACTAATGAGCTCCTAAAAAGACCTCCGGGTCAAGAGTCATAAACGTGCGGGTGAATATATAAAAACAGATATTTCCGCACAGCTAAATGCCAAAGATCCCGGTAATACTAATGAGCTCCTAAAAAGACCTCCGAGTCAAGAGTCATAACGTACGGGGGGAATAAAAAGGACGGATATTTTCCGCAACAAACCACGTGCCATCCCCAGCGAAAAATCCAAACGCTCGCGGGACTCACATAAAACCCAGGACATCGCAGGATCGCTCCACCCTGATCAGGAGGAGTTGGATCCCAGAAGTCGCGTATAAAAAAATGTTACGGGGCCCCGGTACCCGCTCTCGAGACCGCGTCTCGATTTCCTGAGATGGGGCCGCGAGACCGCGTCCCGGATCAACAAATTCCACCTAGAACCCCGAGTCCCGAGACGAATCTGTGAGACAGCGACTCGGACCATCAAGTGCCATCCCAGGAATCCACCTCGGGCAATCTCCTGAGAAAGGACAGCCCCCGCAAATCATGTAAATCCTGTGGTGGGACACGAGAGGCTAGAAAGCCCAAAACCCAAACAAACCAAGCACAGAAAATTAGAAAATCGCCATAAACACGAATAGACATCCATGTCGAAACAAAAGTCGAACCCCAAATATCGACCGAATTATCCAAAGAGAGCCAAAGCCTCATCACAAAACATCCACATAAGTTCGGAATCCAAAAGCAAGAAAAAGAAATTGTCTTGGGCTAAACGCCCTCGGCCGCCAACGGCCGTAGAAAAGCAAAACAGAAAGTAATTTTAATCAAAGACCCCTCTGAGGGGCTACCATCACTCAGAACCACCCGCCTCGTCGGGACACTGGCTATTCGCCTCGACCATCACCTGATCCTCCTGCCCGAGAGCCGGCGCCGCTGCAACATCTCCGACCTGATCCACGACGGCCATAAAGGCATCAAAGGACTTCTCCGGGAAACTGGACACCACCTCCTCCATGACCGCCTCCTGGTTAGGATCCGAGTCGCCCTTCGCCTCTGGGATCACCTCCGGGACCACGCCAGCATTCTCCCCCGTCACCTCTGAGACATGGCCGGCGTTTTCCGCCGTCACTTCGGCAGCAGTCGCGGTACCCCCCACCGGTCTAGAAGGGCCGGCGTGAGCAGGCGGCGAGCTGGGGCGGACCAGGCGATCATAAGTTGGCCACCACTTCATGTCGATGTGGAGGTCCTCCTCTAGATCGAGGAAGATTTTGGCGATCCCGGGATCAAGCTCGCGCCCCGCCATGTACCTCTTCCAGTAGGCCAAGACGCGGTCAAGGAGTACTTGATCATTAGCTCGGTGGGCATGCCGGATGATGTCCGCCATGGAGCGAGAATAGAAGTGGTCCCGAAGTATTGTATGATCGGTCTAGGGACTCTTTGCGTAGGCCTCAGACTCGTCCGTACGGGCGTCGGCCTTAGACAGCCGATCCCGGAGACTCGCCACCTCTTCATCCCGGGAGGCAAGAGATTTCTCCAACTGCGCCGTGCGGGCCGTCGCCTCGGTGAGGGCAGTGGTTATCTGCGCGACCCGGGCCTACGCTGCCGCAGTCTCGGCAACCGCCACCTCCAGCTTCTCCCCCCGAAGATCTGCCGAGGCGCGCCACTTGTCCCGGTCTCCAGACGAAGTGGCGAGGGCCTCGGTGCTCTGCCGGAGAGCCTCCTCATTCTCTTTAAGTTCGCCGCTCAGCTGTTCGTTCCGGGAGACCACATCAACATTCAGACGGCCCAGCTCCTCGATCGTCTTTTCCCTACCGTTGGACAGATCCATCCAGTGTCTGATCTGACGGGCCTGCCCCTCGAGCCAATCGTGTATCCCGGCCATGGCCACGGTCGCCTGCATCTGCAGCATGGACGCGAGGAGGAATCCCTCGTCGGGACTCCGATTGGAGGCTTGTAGCTCCTGGGTCCAGCAACGGGCCACCGAATCGATCGCCCGGCCTACGGGGAGTCCGGGGGTAGACACGGGAGGCAAGGGCCCCCGACCCGCGGCATATTGAAGCTGGAGCGGCACCAAGTGGGGCACTGAGCCCGAGATACTGTCATAAAAAACAAACGACGAATAAGTCGCTAACCGCGGTGAGAGACAGGCTATAGTAAGTGACGACGGTAAGTAACGGAACGCCTACCTCTGAGCGACGCCCGAGACAACCCCGTAAACCGGCGTGCTCCCCATGGCCAGGACGGCTCCTGAAGACCCTGTCTGCGACGGCTCGACGAGAGCCCGGGGGCCGGAGCTGGCACCCTCCGCCTCAGAGGTCGCCCTCCGTTTCCGGGACAGAGATGACTCGGGCATTTTCGGGAGATCCTGGGAGAACAGCCCGCCCTGGGGCGAATCGGGAAAGGACCCCATTAAAGGCTCCCGCGCGGGGGACGACTCGGCCGAAACAACATAGATGGGGCCCCTGTCTCGGTACCCGGGAACGCGGCTGCCAGAGGGAGTCGCGTGAATCACTCCTCCCGCATCCACTATGGCGGGGCCGTGAGGGATCTCGGGCAACGGTCCCGAGTCCCGGGACTCCACCGCGTCCTGCGATAGCGGCGGCGAGGACTGCCGATCCCGGCGAACTCGGGAGGCGGAACGAGACGGGATCACGGGCGGCGGTGCGGCGACCACACCGCGAGTCCTCGTCCTGGGCACGGGCCTGCGCGGCGGCGGCGCGGCGGATGACGACTTCTTATCAGGAACTCCGGGGAACTTAGACATTTTGCCACGGGGGCGATCTTCAAAAATCCGGTTGAATGGGGCTGCAGCGAAACAATCAACATCGTTAACATCCAGAGAAGTAACCGTAACCGTCCCACCGTCGAATCCATACCAAGGTTGAGCGAACTTACCGGGGTACGGGTTAAACAGGTGCCTTGGGGGACAGATCAGACGAGCAGTGTCCCGCGACTCCTCAGTACACAGGTAGTCGGCTCTACGACGCCTCGTCGGCAGAGCGCCAGCGAACTCCAAAGCAACTCGGTAGTCCGAGTTCAACGAACCGGAGCGCGGCGCTGACACTGGGGTGCAGCGGGAACCGGAGCCCTACCTCCATCGCCTCCGTCCCAATCGCCACCATTCCCGGGGGCGGGCAGCAAGCGGACTCCCCGGCGCGAGGTATGTAAACGTGAACATCGTTGGGGATCCGCCATTCCCACCTTTTTTCCAATAACATATCGGGGGTAACTACGCTAGCCCGACCGTGAGCCCCCCAATCGGCGGTGCTACAGGCGCGTGGCGTACGGGCTGAGGCCCGCGACGGGGCGCCAGGGTATGGATTCTCCCGAAGATACAGGTCCCAGAGAAACACATCGGGCAGGGGGTACTCCTCGTCCATCATTGCGACAAATTGCTGGAACAAGGCATTCAAATCCGGCTCCGTATCGGACGACGAGTCGTCCGACACAAGGTCTCTGGCCGAGCCCTCAGAGGAGGTTTCCACCATTGTCTCTTTGCCTCTGGATGACGCCATTAATATAAATTTAAAATTGCGGGGAGTTTATGAGTGGTATAACCTTGAAACTCTCAGTCGTATAAAGATAAGGAGTCGACAATTTCTAGGATTTTGCGAGATTTGCGTGAGGGTGCGAAACGAGAAACGCAAAGAAGACAGGGATTTTTATATAAGAAACTGCCCCATAAGGGGAACAGGCGGGAACGGTTATTGGTGGAAGTACTCAAGTACTCTCAAAGCCCAACACGCCAGGGGAGGGCCCAAACGAATATGGACCGTCCGGAGAGCACATGAGACCGCGCCCCGGGACGCAGAACGAGTTCCAGGAAAGGGTGTCCCGGGACTCATGTCACGGAACAATTGCTTATTTAAAATGCCTTTGGCCTCGAAGGCACGTCATCCCGCCTGCAGCGGAATACCAGGGTCCCGAGGTGGCGCGACAACCGAAAAATATATACCCGAAAAAAAAAGTAATGATAAAGAGGCATTATTCTACATGATGAGAAGGATGATAATGATGTGTATAAAAGGAGGTCATGATAAGCATCTTGGATCGAATGTGACGGGTTGTCAGTTTGCTGTTGAAGCTCGAGTTATACAAGGTGAGTCACAAATTAAAATTACCACTTGTAAATTAGAGCACAATCACGTTTTGATTTCCGAAAACAAACATTTTTTGTTAGTTTTAAGAGTATAAGTTCTTATTTTAAAAGACGAATAATGATGAATTTTAAAAGTCTAGACTCTATTCAAATTTTTACTGGTTTTTAATTGATTTTTATATATGAATTTTCATTAATTTGACATAATAGTAAAAAAAATATTATTATTATTTATTATTATCCTCATTTTTATTTTTATTACTTTATACTTGACTTCATTTTTTTTAATTTTTTTGTCTATATCAATTGCAGTGTCTTGGGATTCGAACTAAGGATCTCAAGTACTCAATTCAATTCAAGTGCTCAACCAACTGAGCTAACAACCCTCGACTGACTTCATTTTTTACATACATTAATGATACTCATTTTTCATGTGTTAACTTTCGTTATTTGTTAAATTTTTTTACTAAATATTAAACAATAAACAATTGTAAATACATAGTTATAAATAATTATTAAATTAAATTAAATATTAATACTAATAATATTAATTTATAATATTTTGATTTATTGTTAAAAAGTTTGTATATATTAATAAACACAAAAATAATTTATTATAAATATCATCAATAAATAATTACTTTAAAAAAATATATGATTAGTCTAATTTTTACAAATAAAATTTTGATTATTTATTCAAAAACTATTTCAATACTGTGCTATGCAAACTTTTGCAATAATTATGAAACACTAAAAAAGAATTAGAAAAGAAATCGATAGAAATTAGATATTAAAATAAAAATAATTATTATTACAAAGTGATACATGTCATATTTTGATGGAAAGTGTATAAAAGATTTCTTACAAAATATAAAGGAAGTGTGTAATAATTAATTGACACGAGAAAGTATATTCCATTCTATTTTAATTATGGGTCTCATGTCTGATACTGTATAAGTGATTATCAAATTTTTACTGCACTTTGTTCGATTCTCTTTTAATTAATTGCACATGACAATATGCATGACGTACACTTTGTTCGATTATCTCTTAATTACTTACACATGACAATGTGCATGACGCACGAGGAATAATGAGTCTACACTAATATACTCTTCTGTTGAATTTTGTCATGGGGGACTCAATAATATTCTCTTCAAATTTTATGCTTATATATATTGAAGATATTGCTAGATATATTAACACAAAACAAATTAAAATCAATATTTAATTTCGATGGCTTCTCTCAAATATTACAATTCAATAGGAGTATTATTTATGATGAACGGGGTTTATTTGTTCTTTTTATTTTCGTTTTGCTACACTTCACAAATCAAATCACGTACTTATTACCATACCCTTGTCCTCAGTCAACATAGTGAACTCTCACCCTGCATTAATTCCTCCATCACTACCACAGGTATTATTATTATTATTATTATTATTATTATTATTATTATTATTATTATTATTATTCAATTTGAAATTATTTAATTTCTTTTAATTTTGGTGAATAAGGCAAGGATAGTGCAACGGCGGTGCTCGAGGTTTTCCACAAACAAAGTCTATGCGTTGATGCTGCTAATGGTGCCACGTCATCATCGGCGGCGACGGAAAAGATCCTCCGCGGAGACCAACTAAGGGTAAAGCACCTCCGTCACAAAATCATGAACACAAACATACACGCCGCAGATCGAAGTGATGATCTCCCTTTCGAATCGGGCTATAACATAGACACCGCTAACTACGTTGTCCGCATCGGCTTCGGCACACCCGCGAGAAAGCTACACCTCATTTTCGACACCGGAAGCGATTTAACATGGACTCAATGCCTGCCGTGCCATCCGCATTGCTACAAGCAGCGAGATCGAACCTTCAACCCTCGCGATTCGACTTCCTACTCCAATATTTCGTGCGCTGACCGTGAATGCTCTCAGTCCGTGTTCAGCTGCCACAACAAGAGAGCTAGGCCGTGTTACTACAGTATGTTATACGGCGATAGAACGTACACCGAGGGCGTTTTGGCCAAAGACAAACTCACCTTCACGCGAAACGACGTGTTTCCTAATTTCACGTTCGGGTGCGGCCAAAACAACACCGCACTTTTTGGGGAGACCGCCCGACTACTAGGCCTTATCCGAGGCCGTCTATCATTGTTGTCTCAAACCGCCAAAATATACGGGCAATACTTCTCCTACTTTCTCCCCTCGGATCCACGCTCGACAGGGCGTTTGACCTTCGGGAGAAATATCAACAACACGAAGAAAGACTTGAAATTCACTTCCTTGATTTACCTCCCACAGAGTCCATATTTATACTTCATCAAGATTACGTCCATAACCGTAGGGAGTAAACGATTACCGATACCCCCGTCGGTTTTTAAGAACAGCAAAAACATTATCGACTCCGTCACGGTCATCACCCGGCTCCCGCTAAGGGCCTACGTCGCCATGCGCGACGAATTCAAGAGTCAGATGAACACAAAGCGATTCCCGATGGCACCCGCCTTTACAATAATGGACACTTGTTTTCGTTATCACAAAGGCAAGAGCATCGTGTTTCCGACTATATCGTTCACCTTTGAGGGCAACGCGACGATTGAGTTGGACCCTTACGGAACACTTTACGTGGTTAATTCAAGTGTAGCGTGCCTTGGTTTCTGTGATAACGGAGGAGATGATGATGATTTGAGCGTACTCGGGAACATGCAGCAGCTGAACATGGAAGTAGTGTATGATGTTGCCGGGAAGAAATTAGGGTTCGGAGTCCCTGCAGCCGGCTGATCTTGTTTTTGGATCGATCGAGATGAATAAATATATACAATCATTCACTAAAACAAAAACATTATGATGGAAAAACTAAATATCATTATTTGCTTGATCAAAATCCGAGGTCAATTGTAGTTGACTCGGTATCAATCCAAGGAAACGAAAGAGTAGAGTTTAAGCGAATAACTAGTGTTAGATGCATTTTTTTTATTATTCTAAAATCCTAGGTTCAAGTTCGATTAACAAAGAAAGTAAATAGGAACATGAAAGAAATAACTTAAATACTTGAATTGAAAAGACTCGGACGATAATAATCAAACTTAGGAATTAGATTTATATGTCTCCTTTTTCAACCAACACGATTAAACACACGAACGTCAAGTTCCCGGTCGGGTTGCTTAACTCGTAAAAACTACGTTTAATCCACTTAGAGGTTCGCTCCCGATCGGGTTACGATTCTAAGATTATGATAATTGTATTTGATCTTCCGGTTAATACAAATCAATTCTTTCGTAAATCATACCATCATCCGAGTTACAAACTTAGTTCAACATCTTGACAAAATATTTAACAACGATAATCAAAAGAGACATGATCAAGAATTAAAATAAGAAAAAGTATTAATAAAAATAACATCAAAGCAATTAGAAATCTAGATGTTTATTAAAAGAATTTAAAAGCATGAAAAGAAGCAAAGAAAAGTAAAACAAATAATCGAAATCACGTTTAAAGTTCAAACTAGTAAAAGTAGTGGCCGTAGAACTTTGATCGTGCTTCTTGACTCGTGAACGTTGTCGTTGTCAATGGCTTCGTCCCTGATCTTTTCCCCAAGTTCAGAAGGCGGAAGTTAGCTTTCCAATGCAAAAAGAATCACTTAAATCGGACTTCAAACGCCCAAGAAACTGACCCGTAACCGCCGATGTCGCACCTGTCCATCCCCGTTCGGCGACCGCCGATTCATTTCGGCGCCCGCCGTTTACATTTCGGCGACCGCCGTTTTGCCCAAAAGTCTTGGCTGGCCATCTGACCTTTTTCGCCCCTTTCGGCGATCGTCACTTCCTCTCTGGCGACCGCCGTTTTTTTCCTGCGACAGCCAGACTGATTTCGGCGCCCGCCGTTTCTCCTATTCCAGCCTTTGCTCGATTTCACGACTTTTCCCGGCAACCGACCTACAAAATGAACTCGAAAACCCTCCAACACACCCCGTGAGATCAAATCACAACAAAACAAGAAATATAACTAAAACAACACTACAAAACTAAACACAACTATCAAACGACACAAAAACATAACCGAAACACACACACACACGACCTAAATCAACCCCTCCCCCCCCCCCCCCCCCCCCCACCACACACGCTCAAATCCTTGCTAGTCCCGAGGCAAGGTAAGATCAACCAACACGTGTGTTTGCACAAATCACCTACTTGAACTCACTACAAACCACATACCAACCATTTTCCATGAACGAGAAAAAATGTGAAATATGATAACATGTCACTCATACTCGCCTCAATCTCAAAGTGTATCTCCCTCGGAAATGAAATGGTAAATATTATGTAACATGAACATCAAGATACAACGAGACATGCATATACACAATATCACAAGAATAATCTATATACTTTGACCAAGGAGAACAAGAATCGGAACGAGATTGGAAACAAGGTAGGCACGGGTAATAGGAAGGAATCGAAAGAAAGATAATTAATCAAGTAAGTCGCTCTCGTCAACCTCCTACACCAAATGTACTCACACAACTCCCTCCATCACCAAATGTAAAGCATCACAACCCCCCTTTTAACTCCAAAACATATCAATAAAATACATGTTCTCGATAGGCTTTATTATTAATATTACTCCCGCTTTTTTTTATACTTTTATTATTATTATTTTTTTTTCTTTTCCTTTTTTCTTTTTTTTTTATTTTCTTCCCTCATCAATTGTTTTCACAACCAAAGAGTATTCATTTTTTTTTACTTTTTTTTAGGGAGTAAGCTTTTTTTTCTTATTATAGCTAGCCTTAATACGAGAAAACATGTTTTTCCATCAATCACAATCCCCGAATACCCTTCAAAACAATCTTGCAACACCTCTCAAAATCTCACATCGCTCGTGGAACTCTCGGTTACAAGAAAAGGTATCATGTAGGCTCAAAAGGGTTAACTAGGGAGTCCCTCGACGGGCATGGTCATTTTTGGGAATTTATAAATGTGGAGGTAATCCTAGCAATCTCAAACGTCATTTTCCATTCTCAACCAAGTCAAAGAAGCGTCATATAACAAGTGATATAAAAAATCCAATCCACTCATGCATTCTCAAGTAAAACAAAGAAATTCTCATGTTACTCTCAAGGAAATAATCACAAATACTCTCCAAGAAAATTTAGGCTCAAAAGCTCACATGTTTATAGCAAGGAAAAACTCATGTTATCAAATACTCACATTTCCTCGACACTTAACAAGTGGTACATCCTACAAACCAAGTGAGTTCAAGCAACAACTTAACCATATCCCATGCAAACACTACCACATTCGGGACAAAACAATTTCATTGAGCGTAGACGAATAATCCCTAACTAAAATAACACACAAAAAACCAACATTCAACCGACTAACAAGAAATAAACACACAAATATATACAAGACTCAAAATAAAAATAAAAGGAAAAATAAAGAAAAGAAAAGAAAAACATACCTAGGTCGTGGCTAGCACGACCTCTCTCACATGTTAGGTTGTAGGTAGTTTTGGTTCGTGGGCTGCCAAGTAATTCTTGAATCACGATCTCGTTCCTAGCCTTTATTCTTGCTCAATTTTATGTCGAGAGCTTGACTTATTTCTCTTCTCACATCAGCCCCTCTTCTTGTCCAGTCGCCAATCCTTGTCGTCTTCTACATGCGACTTACTTTCGAAGTACCTCTTCTTCTTCTCTTGTTCCTTGCCTACTCTTTTCTTTGGAATCAAATGAATCGGAGGCACCCAATCATCCTCCGTTGCTCCCACTTTCGATCCGTTTCCATATAATAGGATGTTATCCGCCTTTACTACATCCTTAAAATCAATTTTCGCCAACAAATTATACAAGTGCTGAAAGTGTTGGTCTTGCTTCTTGTTTATAAGGTTGCTTGGAATCAATACGGGTGGATGATATGACTTTTCAAACATGTGCAACCCACCTTTCTTCGTTTCATCTTCTTCAACTCTCCTCCTTTTCTTCTTCTCATCCTCCGCATCCTCAACTTCACTCTCCTCATTTTTCTCCTCTTTGACATGGATGTTCTCTTTCGGTATTTGAACTTTAATATCGACAACTTTCTCTGATCTTAACACCGTAAGAGCCTTAGCATGTGATGGTTGGCTTAGAAGTTTTTCGGCCTCATCTTTTTCTTGTAGTTCTCTAAGTGTTGTTACCATTTGCCCAAGTTGTGTACTAATATCGTTCAACACCGCATTTAAGCCTCCAATTTTCACTTCAAGGTTATTCATCCTCAAATCACTTTTCTCCACGTATGTCTTCATCCATTCCTCAAATTGAGAACCCGATGCTTGTTGATATTGTTGCTCATTCTTCATTTGCTGCTCTTCAACCATTAATGGAGTATTCAATTGAGAGTTCCATCCATATGCATTGTATTGCATTCCATATCCTCCTTGCATCATCGGATTTGACATCATGAATGGCACTTGTTGTTGTTGTTGTCTATTCATGTTGGGATATGTTTGAACATTTGATTGTTGGAATGGATAACCGTATTGTCGAGGATGCACCATCTGATTATCCATCTTGCTTCTTGTGCTATCCATGAACACTCAAAGTAGATGGTTAGAAATAACAAGAAAATTAAACTAAACTAACTAAATGAAATATGAAACTAATACTAACAAACACTTAAACAAAACTATTCGTTTCCCCGGCAACGACGCCAATTTTGATTAGACGTTTTTCGTGCGTCTCTCGTCAAAATCCGAGGTCAATTGTAGTTGACTCGGTATCAATCCAAGGAAACGAAAGAGTAGAGTTTAAGCGAATAACTAGTGTTAGATGCATTTTTTTTATTATTCTAAAATCCTAGGTTCAAGTTCGATTAACAAAGAAAGTAAATAGGAACATGAAAGAAATAACTTAAATACTTGAATTGAAAAGACTCGGACGATAATAATCAAACTTAGGAATTAGATTTATATGTCTCCTTTTTCAACCAACACGATTAAACACACGAACGTCAAGTTCCCGGTCTGGTTGCTTAACTCGTAAAAACTACGTTTAATCCACTTAGAGGTTCGCTCCCGATCGGTTTACGATTCTAAGATTATGATAATTGTATTTGATCTTCCGGTTAATACAAATCAATTCTTTCGTAAATCATACCATCATCCGAGTTACAAACTTAGTTCAACATCTTGACAAAATATTTAACAACGATAATCAAAAGAGACATGATCAAGAATTAAAATAAGAAAAAGTATTAATAAAAATAACATCAAAGCAATTAGAAATCTAGATGTTTATTAAAAGAATTTAAAAGCATGAAAATAAGCAAAGAAAAGTAAAACAAATAATCGAAATCAAGTTTAAAGTTCAAACTAGTAAAAGTAGTGGCCGTAGAACTTTGATCGTGCTTCTTGACTCGTGAACGTTGCCGTTGTCAATGGCTTCGTCCCTGATCTTTTCCCCATGTTCAGAAGGCGGAAGTTAGCTTTCCAATGCAAAAAGAATCACTTAAATCGGACTTCAAACGCCCAAGAAACTGACCCGTAACCCCCGATGTCGCACCTGTCCATCCCCGTTCGGCGACCGCCGATTGATTTCGGCGCCCGCCGTTTACATTTCGGCGACCGCCGTTTTGCCCAAAAGTCTTGGCTGGCCATCTGACCTTTTTCGCCCCTTTCGGCGATCGTCACTTCCTCTCTGGCGACCGCCGTTCTTTTCCTTCGACAGCTAGACTGATTTCGGCGCCCACCGTTTCTCCTATTCCAGCCTTTGCTCGATTTCACGACTTTTCTCGGCAACCGACCTACAAAATGAACTCGAAAACCCTCCAACACACCCCGTGAGATCAAATCACAACAAAACAAGAAATATAACAAAAACAACACTACAAAACTAAACACAACTATCAAACGACACAAAAACATAACCGAAACACACACACACACGACCTTAATAAAAAACATACCGTCTTGGGCACGACAACTGCCCTTTTTTCAATGTTGGATGGTGGGGGTGCTATCTGCTTGCCCTTGCCACGGGTGGTTCGGGTCGACGCCGGAGTCTTAGATTTCCCAACTGGAGTTGCCGAAATTGACTTCTCCGTTTCCTCCTCTTTCTCTTCCGTCTCGTCTTATTCAGTTCCCTCAGCGCCGGCAGTGGACATGTCGTCGGCCTTCTCGTCAGACGTCGATTCCATGGTGGCAGGTGGTGTGGCTTCCCGGGGCTTTTTGAACTTAGCCTTCTCCTCCGCCGTGAGCTTCCTCTTCTTCGTGACGTCCTCGCTTGGCTCGCCGCTCTGGCTTGCCGAAACTGATTCGGTCGACGGTTTGGGGGTCACGTCAAGGTCGGCGAGGTTGGGTGCGTCAATTTCTTTCCCCAGTTGCGCCACCAGTACGGTGTTGATGGGGCTGGGTTGTTCTCACACGTCGGGCTTGGCTACGGCGTGCTTCCTTTCTGTGGTGACGGGGTTTTCTCCGGTGGTGGTGGTGTTTTCTCCTTCGCGGGTGCAGCGGCGGCGGCGGTTTTGGACGAATTTCCTCCAGCCATCTTCTTCGATGATTGCGGTTGGGATTTGGTGAGGTCGATTTGGGTACCGTGGGGAATTTTGTTTAACTTTGTGTTTTTGGTGCGGGTGGAAACCATAATTGGGGAAGTTAGGGTTATGGGGTGCTTGCTATCGTTGTTGTCTCTCAGTGATCGACACTTCACGCATCTGGCGTTCGACGTTACTCTCTAGCTTCACATCTGGTGTTCGATAACTCACTTTTCTAAACTCTAGCTTCGTGCATCAGGCACCGGTGATCAATACTTAGGTTTCTAGAATTCCAATCTTGCTTTATCAACTATGTCTTCCTCTATTGGGAACATCTTCGCGGAACTAGAAAAAGAGGTTCTGGACTCACTGACTGAAGTATGGAGACAAGCTCCTTCTCCTGAATCTAAGAAGAAGGCACTTCATGCCCTTACTAAATGTTGATAGCTGAAAAATCGTGTTCCCCAATAACCAACTAAAAAATAGAGATTTGGGGATTGAGTGGTGAACAAGGCTATTATGCTCTCTAAGAATTTTTGGGGAAATGTGTAGATGTCCCTAAATGGAAAACTACATCATCTATTTATAGAAAATACAAATTAGGGTTTCCTAAGTTGGTTAATGGGCCCAGCCCATCAAATAAACTCACCATTAAGCCCATCCCCTCTTCCCTGGCCCAGATACAGGAAGCTTAACCCTCGGAGGTCCGATCACGGGGGAAGCGGAGCTCCTTCTCGACCCCTGCTCGGGCGTAGTGCTGCCCCGTGCCATTTCCTTGGATTTCTCTGCGGGCGAACTGGATACCGTCTTCCCGGTCACTTGCCCAGCTGGGGTATCCTATGCTCGGGTGGATGTTGAATTTTATCTGCATAACAAATGCCCCCCGAGATCGTCCTGTTCGGATGAAAAGGTCGATCTCGGAATGCAGATGGTCATTGATTAATCTGAGCAGAGATCATTGCCTCGACGGTTACGCCGACTCATTAAATGGTGGACGGCGGTTATTGCCACATGTCACTTTCTGAGAGGCTCCTGACTGACGTGACGCTTCGATTCCTGTCAACCGTCCTTTCAAATTCAAAATTTGAAATTTGCCGCCTCCTCTCTTTATAAATATCTCGCAAGATTCTTCATTTGTCACTTTGCATCTTCAAGCTATAGACATTCGGACACCCTGTCTCTCTTGATCGGCTATTACCAAGAGTGCTCGGCTCCACCCTCGACCAAACACGTAGGTTCTTCTCTCCATCCTTTTTACGGTTATTTGAGGGTTGATTGTTATAGACTTTCGATATATTTCTCGCGTTAATCTTTAAAACGAGTGAGGATGAGTGATCACGACAGTTCTGCTACACTTTCTGACATTCTCGTCTCTGGCGGATCGTCTGATTCTGGGACCTCCGCTTCATCTTCGTCTGGGGACGATCAAGCTCTCATGATTGGTTTCTCTGACGAGGAAAAAGCGGAGCTGTTTGCTGGCGGAGTAACGGACTGTTACCGCCGATTTATTGATATGATGGGTGAAATCCGGGGTCCCCTTCCCCCTTTCATATACACCCATTATCTACATGAGAATCCGTACGTCTTCGTGGAGCGTACGAGATTTGGGGCGCGTCCCGGGCCCGATCAAGCGGGCATGTATGCGAGCAACCGCAGCTCGATTGTCATGGAGAATAATTTACAGGATATGCGGGCGACCTGGGGGATTCCCTCAGATGTCCACATATACTGTCCCACACCTGACGAACGGGCGAACTGCCCTCCGCCGGGCATGGTCGCCGTGACCAGCTCGATGATGGACGCGGGCCTTCGCTTTCCCCTTCATGATTCTATAGCCGCTGTTTTGCAAGCGTGGGGCATCGCACCCATGCAATTGCATGCGAACTCTTGGTCGTTGCTCATAAGTTTAAATGTTCTGTTCGGTCATTACGGCCTCTATCGCCATCTTTCAGTTTCTGAGATCTCCTTTCTCCTCATCATCAACCACCTCCGCGGTGGGGATCACTATCTGCGCGCCCCGAACAGACTTCTTGAGAAGCTCCCCAGCAAGGTGACGGCCTGGTGGGCATACTGGTTCTATGTGGACGGCGCCTGGGGCTCTGAGGCGCATCCTATCCCGACCTCCTTCGCCCCCAGATATCATCGTCAGTCTCTTTCTTTTTATTCTACCCTTTTTTTTGAAACTCTTTGTTTTAATCTGACTTTTTCCTGTTCGGGCGTTCCTTATTCGGTAGGTCCTCCCGTTCCGTCTGTTTCCGAACTCAATTGGGATTTTGCTGCTGTTTACGAACGTTTTCGTTCCCTCCCTGAAGATCAGCTGCTTATCGAGAATGTGTTTACTCGGGCTCGTGTCCGATCTTCTCGTTTCATTAACATTCCCCGTAATGCTCGGGGACGATATCCTCGTGAGTGTGTTGATTCGCGTTTTTTCTTTTCTCGCTTGCGATACTTAACCTTTTCTTCTTTTCCAGTGGTTAGATTTCCCACCTTTCCCGAACCTCCGCTCGAGATGGCCGGTAATAATGCTCGTGCTCGCCTAGCTGCTATCGCCGACCGCGCGCGCCGAACTGCTGAGGCCGCCGCTGCCGCTGCCGCTGCTAATCAACCTGCCGTGCCTCCTACTCAACCCGCTCAACCAACTCGGTCGGGGCACTCCGAGGCCCCCTCGGTTCCTCCCGCGGCGGGGACGGGTCTTGCTCCCCCGCCTTCAGGACCCGTTACGGAAACCGTGGGTCCTTCGAACACCCGGGCTCCGAAGCGTCGTCGGGGCAAGGAGCCGATGCCGGACGTACCTGAAAGTCATCCTTATAGCAACGTGGCTTCAGTCGACGAGGAGGCCCTTGCTCGGTAAGCTTTCATTGACTTTCGCCATCCGCGTCTTATCCGCTAACTTTCTCAATTTCTTTCCTTAGCTTGGGTGGTCATCGGGCGAGCACGACTACCAGCCTCGCCCAATTTTTGGCTGCTCGTCCTCACGACTTTTCCACTTTGCCTCCTTTGATGAGGGAGGCGATGGAGTGCATTCCCCGCGCCTGGACCATTCCAGCCGAACTCGCCGCCCAGAAGCCTGATCATGCCGAGCAGATGGCCATTATAATGGCCTCTAGAGTACTCATGCTCTTAGTTACTTTGAGCAAATCCCGGGATCATTCTGCTCAACCTGAGACTCCTACCTCCGCCCCCGCTTCGGGGGCCTTAACTGATAAGTTAGCCGAGCAGGAACTTGAGATTGCCAGCCTCCGGTCCTTGGTGGATCAGTATCAAGAGGCCGAGGTGGCTCTGCGGACTAAAGTGAGCGAGGCGGAGTTGAGCGCGGAGGGAGCGAACAGGGAAAGGGATGCTTGTCAGGAGGAGTTGTATAAGTTGAAGGCGGTGGCGGCCTCCGAGCACGACCAGCTGATGGAGATGACGGAGAAGGTGCGACTGGCCGAGGAAAACCGGAACAATTTGGATCTCCTGGTCGGGAGGTTGAACCAAAGGACTGAGGCCCTGGAGAAGGAGAAGAGGGATAGGGCTGCGGATCCCCAGCAGGACCTCGATCAGCATAGCGACTATTCTTACTTCCTGAGCCATTTTGATTGTATTCGGCGTCATGCTCGTGCCGGCCTGCCTTATGACTTGCTCCTGGACGATCTTCGTGTCCGTCGCCTCCAGTCTAACTTGGATTCCACTTTCCTCTTGCCTGTTATGGACTTGGTGGATGTGCACGGTATCGATCTGTCTTGGTGGCCCGATCAGGGTCAGCTCGTGGCGGCGGAAGAGGAGGCGGGAGTCGTGGACCCGATCAACATTGAATGAAGGCGTCTCTGTTAATTTCTCCCTTTATTTTGTTAATGTTTAAATTTGTCAAAACAATGTTGTTTATTCCGAACATCTCGTGCTTGAATATATTTTTTTATCTAAACTTATCCGTGTATGACAATGTTCGTTTATGTCAGTGTTTTGACTGGTATCTTTCTTTGAAGAAACGCCCCTGCGTTAATGTTTATTTTCCCTCGTTTTATGTCCGCCCACTCACTTGATTTGGGAATTATGTTGTTTCGTTCAGCCGACCATGGTTCGCATCGTCGTCCGAGATCAGTACTGCTACGTTGACCAAGTGTTCAACGGGAGGTGGCATGGTCGCCGATTCCCCTTACCAGCTGCTTTCCGGCGGGCCGCCCGGTCGTCTCTTGTTCATTTCGTTGCTGTTCGGGACTCCCAGGGGAATCCCTGGTCGTTTGCTCTTGCTCGGCATCGGAGGCAGCTCGCTCTCGGGGGCCCTGCATGGGAGCGTTTTGTTCGCGAGAAAGGGCTTTACCGGGACTTGATCATCCGCTTCCTCTGGATCGAGGACGAGGGCTTTTCCATCCGGGTGTACGACGAGAGGGGCTTTCGCTTAGTTGCCTGACCCTCTCCATCTCGCTCCCGTGTTAATCTACCTTCTCGCATCTTTTATTTACCTGTAAGCGGTATTTTTATTGGGCATTCAATACTGTTATTGTGCAATGGTCCTCGCAGGATCAGGATGCTCGGCATATAGTTGTGTTTGGGATATTTAGTGTTCTTGTACTTTCGTTTATGTTTTCTCAGAAGATAAATTGTTGACTTAGGATTGTTGTTTTACGTTATGATTTTACATGCTCGCCCTGATTAGCCGCGAGCGGGGTTCGACTGGCTTCTCGCTCGTTCTTTTCCCCAATGCGTGGTTTCGCCTCGATTTTTGGGCGGGCTGACCTGTTCGCCCAAAAATGCCCCAGTCTCGTTCGGAGTTCGCGTCGTGTTTCCCGGATCATTTCCCCTCGTCGGTCTTGGGGGTTCCTGAATCATGCTCGGTCACCCCGGGCTTTGGGGGAACCGGGCTCCTTCTTTGGGTTCTGTTCCTTGTCAGCCCCGTACTTACCTCTGTCGTTTTCACCTTCCCTGTTAGGATGTGACCTTTCACTGCCTAGCTCTGCTTATCTTGTCCTTTCTTTGGCGCGCCTTTTTCTGCGGAGGTCTTGTTTATAAACCCCGCATCTAAGCTTAGTGTCGCCTCGCTTCATCGCATTTCTTTTCCATCTGTTTGGTACCCCATCCATGGTGCACATTCAGGTGAATCCAAACGGGTCCAAGTGGTTCGAGCTTCCGTTCACCGATCGACGCTACCGGATAAGGCTGCCTTTACCTGTAGAATTCACTGCCGATCTGGATCCTGAATCCGCACTCCCCCGATTCCTTCCGTTGGTGGATTTGAACGGCGATCGGTGGGTCATGTGCGTCTCTCGCCGCCGTGGGCAGTACCAG
The DNA here is from genome assembly GCA_954870475.1 of Euphrasia confusa. Lineage (NCBI taxonomy): Eukaryota > Viridiplantae > Streptophyta > Magnoliopsida > Lamiales > Orobanchaceae > Euphrasia > Euphrasia confusa. Next base: position 15,336,419 of record OX940967.1, read on the forward strand.
TTCGAGGGCCCGATGTGGAGAGGTTTCGTTCGTCAGTTCGATCCTCAGCCGTCGAATTTCATTCGCATCCGTTACGAAGCCGACCGCGGGTGGGCTGTTGCGTTGTTCGATGCTGATAACCAGCTCGTTACCCTCCCCGTGCAATTCAGGCGCCCGAGGCCTTAACGTGTTTGTCCTCTTTCTTTTGCTTGTCTTGTTCGGGATTTTTGGCGGGGGATTTTTTCCTCGCCGAAAATGCCCCAGTCCTTGTTCGGACATGCCTTGTTATGTGTAATGAAGTATTCCCCTTGTGGTTATGTTACAAGAATAGTTTCTTGTCTATTTTTGGGCGGGATGTTGTTCGCCCAAAAATGCCCCAGTGTGCTTGTCTAATTTTGTTTTTGTTAACTCTTTATTTTCCCGCATCGGGCTCTGGGGGAGCTGAGCTCTACCCCTCAAGAACTATCCCGGACTCGAGGGACACCTGGTCCATGCTCGGTCGGGCTCTGGGGGAGCCGAGCTCTACCCCTCAAGAACTATCCCGGACTCGAGGGACACCTGGTCCATGCTCGGTCGGGCTCTAGGGGAGCCGAGCTCTACCCCTCAAGAACTATCCCGGACTCGAGGGACACCTGGTCCATGCTCGGTCGGGCTCTGGGGGAGCCTAGCTCTACCCCTCAAGAACTATCCCGGACTCGAGGGACACCTGGTCCATGCTAGGTCGGGCTCTGGGGGAGCCGAGCTCTACCCCTCAAGAACTATCCCGGACTCGAGGGACACCTGGTCCATGCTCGGTCGGGCTCTGGGGGAGCCGAGCTCTACCCCTCAAGAACTATCCCGGACTCGAGGGACACCTGGTCCATGCTCGGTCGGGCTCTGGGGGAGCCGAGCTCTACCCCTCAAGATTAATCGAGATTACGAAAGACTCCGAAACTTCATTTTTATTAGCGTAAAGGAAAAAACAAAGACACTCACGGTACAATGCCAAAAGCTTACTGGTAGTATTTCCTGAGGTGCACTGCATTCCAGAAATACTGGTCGGCCACTCCGTTTAAATGCTCCAGTTCGTATGAGCCATTTTGCAAGACCTTCCTTACTCGAAGTGGCCCTTCCCAGGAGGGCCCTAATGCTCCCGGATTAGCTCCCAGGATTTCCTTTAGTACCAGGTCCCCCTGCTTGAATTTCCTCACCTTGACTTTCGAGTTGAAATACTTTTTGGCCCTTTGTTTGGCTGCCGCGTTTCGATATATCGAGTTTATTCTCCTTTCCTCTAATAGATCCAGCTCGATCCGCATCATCTGATCGTTCTGATCTGTCAACTCTTGCGACGTCCGGTGGGTCGGCACCTCTACCTCGGAAGGGATGACCGCCTCATATCCGAAAGCGAGGGCGAATGGTGTTTCTCCCGTGGCCACTTTGCTCGTTGTTCGGTAGGCCCACAACACGTCGGGCAGTTCGGCCGCCCATCTTCCCATCCTTTCTTCGATCCTGGCCTTCAGGGTGTGCTTCAGAATTTTGTTCACCGCCTCCACCTGTCCGTTAGTCTGGGGGTGGTACGGCGTGGAGAACACCTTCCTTATCTTCCATTTATCGAAAAATTTCATGATCTCTAGCCCTTCGAACTGTTTCCCGTTATCCGACGATATAGTGTGAGCTATACCGAATCGGCATATGATGTTCTTCCATAGGAAACGGATAATTTGAGGCTGATCGATCTTATTCAGTGGTTCGGCTTCCGCCCATTTGGAGAAGTAATCCACGGCCACTATCGCATACTTGACTCCCCCTGGCCCCGTCGGCAAAGGCCCGATCAGGTCAATTCCCCAGGTCGCGAATGGCCAAGGGCTGTATATAGAGTTCAAGTACTCGGGTTGGGCTCTTGTGATTGGTGTCGTTATCTGGCATCGATGGCACCTTCTCGCATATTCAATTGCATCTCGCCTCAAGGTCGGCCAATAGTAACCTTGTCTGATGGTTTTGTGTGCCAGGGATTGCCCGCCAGCATGATTTCCGCACACTCCATCGTGAATCTCTCCGAACACCCTTCTTCCTTCCGCGGGGGTTATGCACCGTAGCAGTTGTTGGAATTTGATATCCCGGGCTATTAAAATTTGCGGAAAAACAATAACCCGATCAAAACCATTCGCCGGAGATCACATGAACGCCGACTCATCCGCCGGAGTCCGGCCTTTGGAGACCACGCGCCCGAAGACACGCGGCCCGCCCCCAGCCGAACCCCCGCGAGCCGGGGTTCGCGCGATCGAAGGATCGCGTCTCACGCGATCGGGTGGGGCTGCATCGGCAGCCCCCGCGGCGAGTCCGGCGACTCGCCGCCGCCTGGAGGTCCCCACCGTCGAGGTGGGGTGGGGTGCGGCACCAGCCCGCGCCCCGACGGTCGATCACCGTGATCGACCGCGCGCCCTCGGCCCAGCCGAGGGTCGCATCCTCCGCGCCCGCCGAACCCTAGGCGGGTCGATCCACGCGGTCCGGTGGCTTCGCCACCACCGCGTGATCGTCCGTCTACTCCGGGTCCGAACTTCGGATCTTGCGTTCTACGGTATTTTCAATAAACAAAATCGAATAATATCAAGTTAGTTTAGATATCATACCTACGATTCGTTGTTCGGAGAAACGAAATCAAGATGACCTTTGAATCTTCCCACGTATTCCTTGCACTCCGTTCGAACGTCGGGTGGGCGACGATCTATCGAACTCCTATGGATCTCCTTCAACTCTCTAGAATATCAAGTATGATAATTTTGTCTTATTATTTATGAAGGCCATATAGTGCTTTTATAGGCTACGTAGGGGATCTAAAGGAGGTGGAATATTGGGTTTCCAATATTGAAGATTAAATTGAGCCCAATGCTCAAGTCCATTAATCCTTATCAATATTAATTAATTTATTTCCCACTATATAAATTAATTGCACTCCCAATATTAAACCATATTATATCCAAATAATATTTCTCCGGTAGTATTATTTATTCCGTGTATTTAAGATATAAATATCCATGAATAAAATTTATTTATTGCTTAATAAATTCATTCATCTCTTTTATCCGAGACTAGTACCACTCAACCTTATTTATTATGCGGAACAAATCCACTCGCGAGGTTTACATAATAAATCCTTATGAGCTCATCTCGGGGATATTATCAACCCTTCCGGGATACACTGTCCCGTCAAGAATTCACGGCATGCCATATATAAAATATAGTGACCCAACTTAACCGGTAATTGACCCAATAATTAAACCGGTCAATTCCTTTGGAAAATCAAAGTCACTTATATTAAACATACACACCCGCAATTGTATCGGGGATTAAGAACAAAATACACTGAGTCTCAAATCAATTATCGCCGAGCAAACCTAATTGATGAGTCTCAATCGATCCGCTCAATACACCAAGTGTACAAGTGTGATAAAATAATTAAGATAAATTATTTTCTCTCTCACACAACGACTATACCGATGGATTGGTCCGTGTCCATCTAGGTCGTGAGCAACTGTTTGATTAAATACGAGTAACCGATAGTATGATCTTCTGTGCGCCCATGCTTGCACCATACTAACTACAACGTATAAAATCCAGGACTATAATTTGCATATATTTAATTAACAATAATTAAAAGCAAATGAATGTTCGTTATTAATAGGTAAATGAAAGTGTACAAGGAGTTCAGAATACTCAAATCTAGACATTAAGTATACTACTCCAGCAGCAGTGGCATAGACAAGCTTCTCCGATACAGCATACCCCCGATCAGCGTGTACCTCGATGCGCGTATTCGGAGCTGCCGCGCATCCACCTTGTCATCGGGTACCTCGCCCGTCTGCAGATGATTTAGGATTGGTCCCATCCAGTCCTCCCCTCGATCGATCAATTCGACCCTGTTGATCTCGGCTTTGTCCAAGGCTGATCGAACCTGACTTAAAAGGACTACGTTGGATAGGTCGGCCGTCCCTTCTGACGAAGCTAACTTGGACAATGCATCCGCTTGGGTATTCAGTTCCCGAGGGATCTGTTCGATTTCGACTCGGGGGAACTTGCTTATCATCTCCATCACATGTTCGTAGTATTGCTCCATCCTAGCGCTCCTGGTCTCATACTTTCCTTTGATCTGGTTCACCACTAGTAGGGAGTCAGTGAAAATCTTCAACTGTTCGGCTCCGACGGCCAAAGAGAGCTCTAGCCCTGCTATCAATGCCTCATATTCAGCCTCATTGCGGCTCCTGCAATCTCTGATTGTTCGGGACATATGGGCGGTTATGATGGCAATTCCCTCTTCGACCCCTTCCCCTCCCCGGTCTCCTCAGCAGCTGTTCGAGTCTCCCTTCTCTGAACAGTTGTCTCAATTGATCGAGCAGTTGCCTGCATTCGTCCGTCGGGTGCCCGATGTCTTCATGGAATTCACACCACTTATTAGGGTTCCTCCTCTCGGGTGGCCCGACGAGTGGTGGTGGCGGCATCAGAGCGAACACATTGTTGTCCCGGAAGATCTCCAGAATCTTCCCCGCCGTTCTTCCATGGAACACCCCGTTCTCTCCTGGCTCGGATGGTTGCTCCCTTCTTGGTCCGTTGAAATTCCTGGGGCCCGAGTTCTTCTTAACCCAATCTTTCTTCTCGAAATTTGGCTTTTCTTTCTTGACTTGGCCATGGACTTCCTTCAGTCTCTGCTCGTAGATGCGTTGCTGCACGATCTCTTCGCCGGCGCGCCGGCGAAATTCAGCGTAAGTCTTGGGGTATTCCCGCATCATTGGTTTGAATAGCTCTGAACTGGGCTTTAGGCCCCCGACCACGGCGTGCACGAGCACATCATCACTGATAGGTTCTCCCTGAGACACTATTTTCTCTACTCGATCCAGATATTGCTCATCCGTCTCTTCGTTTCCTTGCTTGACCCCCATAAGCCTTTGTCTGCTTTCCGGGCGCCGGATCTTCGCAGCGAAATAAGTGACGAACAGATCTCCCAACTCCTCGAAGCTGCTAACAGATCGACTGGGGAGGCTAGTATACCACTTATGTGCCGTATCTCCCAGGGTAAGCGGGAAGAGTCGGCATTTGGTTGCGTCGCTAGCTCCCCGCCCGATCATGTATATGTTATATTTGCTCAAATGGACCTCCGGATCCGCCTTTCCATCATAAACCACGTTCATCATCGGCGCGATGTCCACTTGGGTCCTTGCACTTGCGAGCCGGCGGGATAGTGGATCAGTCAAGATCGTCTTTCGAGGCCCTTCGCCTTTCTGCAAGGCGATCTGCCTCTCCATCTCTTCCAGCCTTCTGATCACATCTTCGTCGGGGCGACCATGGGGTTGCCTCCTCGCCTTCCGACCTCGCCTAACGGCTCGAGGTGGGGTTCGGACATCCCTCTGGTCATCCCATTCTTCGTAGGCTTCATCTGATTCCTGCGATTCGCTGGAATCACCATCGTACTCCTCTTGTCGAATCAATCCCAACCTGCGACCTTTCTTGCGAGGGCGTACAGGTGAGATCGCCCGAGCTTCCAACTCTTCCTCGAATTCTTCTCCTTGAAAGTCTCCATCTAGGTTCCTCACTATAGGTCCTTGGGCCGGACTCCTGTTCGCCCTTTCCATGCGAGCTGACTTCTCCTGCAGCAGCCGTATGGTTCTCTTGATGTCTTCCGGAGTTTGGAGGCATTCGAGGTTCAGGTCGGGTAGGCTCTCGACAGCTCGCCTGTTTCTGATGGCTTCCCTCTTCTTCTCTTGAAGGACCCTCTGCTCCTCTCTTATCTCTCGCTGCTCAGCCCTCAACATTTCGATGTGATCGAGCTTCTCCCTCTCTATCTGAGATATCTCTGCCCCTCCGGTCCGGACATCGTGGGGCTCCTCGGGGCCCTTGCCCTTTTCTGCCGAAGTCAAGCCCGAGACCCCGGTCGTGGTCTGAAGACCCGTTGTGATGTTCGAATAACTCATGCCTATGCTTGTTCAGAACCCACTCAACGCCCGAGGATCCCCCTCCTTCTAGCGCCAATTGTTGATAGCTGAAAAATCGTGTTCCCCAATAACCAACTAAAAAATAGAGATTTGGGGATTGAGTGGTGAACAAGGCTATTATGCTCTCTAAGAATTTTTGGGGAAATGTGTAGATGTCCCTAAATGGAAAACTACATCATCTATTTATAGAAAATACAAATTAGGGTTTCCTAAGTTGGTTAATGGGCCCAGCCCATCAAATAAACTCACCATTAAGCCCATCCCCTCTTCCCTGGCCCAGATACAGGAAGCTTAACCCTCGGAGGTCCGATCACGGGGGAAGCGGAGCTCCTTCTCGACCCCTGCTCGGGCGTAGTGCTGCCCCGTGCCATTTCCTTGGATTTCTCTGCGGGCGAACTGGATACCGTCTTCCCGGTCACTTGCCCAGCTGGGGTATCCTATGCTCGGGTGGATGTTGAATTTTATCTGCATAACACTAAACATATGTACAAGATGAATAGCAGGGGTAGCAAGTCCAAGTCTGGATCTCCTTCGATCGATCTGACCAAACCAGTGAAGCCGACACACTCTTTGTCTCGGAGTGCTGGGAAGGACACTAAGTCTGATCAACCTCCCAAGACTAAGGATCCGAAATATCTTTCTAACTTCCTGCGCTGCTATAAGGGCCTTGTGTCCCCTACTTGAGTATAGGAAGTTGGTCGATGCTGGGATCATGACCGATGAAGGAAAGAAGATTGTTACCATCCCTACTGCTGATGATGTCGTTAAGTCGGCTGTTTCTGGCCCTGGTGCCTCTTCAAAGAAACCAACGTCATCTGACGTTGTTGCTGAAACAAAGAAATCAAAACCTACTATCTCTGTTGCTACTGCTGAACCTAAGAAGGTTAAATCTGCTGGCTCTACTGTCTCTGATGATGGTAAGAAGAAGAATTCTTCTAGCTCCGGTAATGGAGAGAAGTCACTGTCTCATGGCTCTAAGCCACCACTGATTCCCACTACATCTGGCTCAACTGGAGCCACTGCTGAACCTGAATACTATCTTCTGGTTGAGGATTGTGGTCCTCCTTACAAACCAGATTTTTTCACTTACAAGGCTGAGCGTCGTCTCACATTCATCGAAGGTTTGCCTATTCTTGCGGATCGCAACATCCGCCCTGCTGATTATGCGAAACCTGGAATCTCAAAATTCTTAGAGGCTATGCACTTGATGGAGTCTGTGACAAGACCTTATAATTACTCTATCCCAATCATCTACAAGTTCTATGCTAACCTGACTCCAGAGTTCGCTAATCCGATGAGCAAGATGTATGGTCGCTTTGTGTTCAGAAAATAACTCTATGTCTTTCGTCCACTTAACATCAACAATTATCTCAAGCGTCTGGAGGTTAAGTGTTCGTGGTCGACGCCTGCTGATGACGATAGGATGAATGCTATGAAGATTGGGTCCTTTGTGACTCAAGCAAAGGCGAAGTCTATTCTACCTCCGCCTTCGAAGTTGTCGGCCTTCTATGGCACGCTTCATCGCCTCGGTATGACGAACTGGGCGGCTGCTAATCCTGACGAGAATTACCTTTCTCCAAAACTCATGCACATTCTCTTCCGCCTCGGCTGCAGTGAACAGGTTGATCTCGGGGAGATCATTTTTCATGATATATGCAGAATTGCTAAGGCAACAGATTCTACTCTTTCTCTGCAGCGAGATCTTGAAGAGGGGAGACGTCTGCACCTCACTCATCTATGCCTAGTATACGGCATGCTTCTGGAACAAGGCTTTAAGCCAATGAATGAAACCGAAAGGAAGACAAAGAAGAACTCTCATGTTAACATTACTCCTACTTTTCTGAAGAAGAGAGTGTTTGGCTTCCCTTGAACAAAGTTTGCAAAGAGAGAAGATGTTCCTGATCCTATCACTCCACCTCCTTCTCCGACATCCTCGAAGAAACGTTCTGCTTCTGTTAAAATTGAATCATCAATTGTTAAGCGTCAAAAGGCTAAACCTGTTGTTGTTGAAGAGATAGTGGAGGAATAGGAGAAAGAAGAAAAACTTGAAAATGTTGTTCCACGTCAATTCGGCCCTCGCTCTGGCTTGCCTCCTCACCAGAATCCTTATCATCCGATGCATAACTATCGCTCCATCGTTCCCTCTGCTGCAATTCATCGTTGTTTTACTACAACACAAAGATTGGAACGTAAGCAGGTTGCTCATGCAGTTGCTTATAATGAGATGATAGAAGCTCAGCGTGATCAGAAGGATGCCTTTACCTACCTTCACCAGATGACCCATCAAGGAGAGACTTAGGAGGTGCTGGTTCATCTAGCAAAGGGTTGACTGATACATTTATGTTTCAGCTCATCAAGGATGGAATAAAGGAGGCGATAGCTGATCTAGCTAAGTCAAAGTAGGTTGTCGTTGACACCGATGATGAAGGTGTGCGTGAGATGATGGCTGATGAAGTGTTTGAGATAATAAGGAAAGGGAAGGGAAAGGTTGAAGGTTCTACACATCCAGAGGTATCGCGTACGATGCCGTCTGACGGGTTGAGAGATCAAGATGATGATGATGACATCGAAGGTGACAGCGAGGATGAGAGAGTGAGAATTGGTGAAAACGAGTTTGGCTTCTATGAGACTCTCGAGAAAGACTACAAATCAGACTCTGATGGGGATGAAGTAGAAGAAGACAGAGGTGATGGAACTGGCGTTGATGATGATGATGCTAAGTCTGGTGATGCTTCACCACTGACTACTCCTGTGCGTTTGCCTACTCCAGCTTGTTCACCCAAGACTTCAGATTATGCATCTCAGTGATGCTTGATTATCTTGTTTTGTTAACTTTTGAACAATCTCCGTTTTTCATATTTCATCGTTGCATGCATAAGACTTGAACTATTTTCCACCATGCATGTTTTTCATATCTCGTTTTGATAAACACTTTGGATGTTTTTGGTCTTTGAATATTTGACTAAGTATTTTTGGTTTTCATATCTTATCTATGCTTGATCTTCTTCGTTGAATGGAAGGTTGTTTTTAATTTTTACTTAGTCTATTTTGATTGTATCTCTTGAGGGGGAGATAACTTGCATCTCCTACTGTCGACTCTTGTTCACATGAGTTGTGACAAAAAGGGGGAGATTGTAGATGTTAGTTTTGTCAACAACATGTGTTTGTTGTTTGTTTTTGTTTTCAGGTGTTGAAGTGAATGGATGCAAGGCGTATAACATGGTGATATGGAGTGAATGAAGTCAAGTCTATCAAGTATCATCACATGAGCTAATTGGCGCACGACCTATGCTCTTCAACACCTTGCGCCAACTGACGCACATCCGCTTCACTCCATCAGCACCTATTGCCGCATGCGCCAATTGGCGCACGGCCTTGTCCCTTCCCTTCAAGCGCCAATTGGCGCACGGTTTGCTTCCTTCAGCTCAAGCGCCAATTGGCGCACGCTGTCTTCATTCCACTTGAGCAAACCGGCGCATGCGCCTATTGGCGCACGCTGTGCTTATGCCACTCCGTCTTCATCATCTGATGTTGTGAGTGTTGCATCCTATCATCAACGTCAACCACAAGAGATGTCTATCTAAGCTCAAGTGTTGATGATGTGAGAGTGATATTTACTACTTCAACTATATCGACGACCATGAAGGCGATGAAGTACTGAAGCATCAACGACGAGTGTTCATCACGAAGAAGTTGAAGATGAAGTATTGAGACCGACGGAGTCAAGATGTGTTGAAGTCTGAAGTTAAGGAAATCGAAGATTCAAGATTCGAAGATTCAAGATTCCAAATTTCAAGAATCGAAGATTCCAAAAGGTGATGTCATCCATGGAATTGTGATGTAGGCCAAGCATGTGGCCAATCAGATGGCTCCATTTCAAGACCTCACATGTGCGGGACTACTATATATACACATGGAGTTCCAAGACGTCACTTAACGATTTTGACGATTTTGAGAGAACGAAATCTGATATTCGAGTATCGACGATCGTTGTTTACGGCTTTCTGCCTTAAGAGTTTTGGTAGTGCTTTGTGTTGTGCACCACTAGTAGGGTTATGTGATTTAGCTCTAAGTGTAGTAGTACTAGGTCTCTGGTTCGTTGGAGTGCTACATCACTTGGGATACGACCTTTGATCATTCGTCTATCTTTCTCTACCCGTGTAATAGCTTAGTTTCGTTGTTCAATGAAATGAAAACTATTACATAACTTTGTCTTCACTACTTTACATACTATGAACGTGAGCTTATACACAACACGGTAGTGTGTGTGCGAACCTTAGTTGCTGAAGACTATTTTAACACCGACTTCGCGAAAAGTTGGTATCATACGTCGAAGACGTAATTTCAAAATATTTACCCATTTATTCACGGTCAACCACTCAACAAGTCAACCTCATTTTCAACTTTTATTAAAAATTTATGATCCAAAATATATTTTACTCCCACCATATACTCATATACTGTATATATACACACACATATATATACATATATACAAAATTGAGATTTTGAAATGAGAAAGATGAACAATGATAAAAGATTAAGAATATTATTTTTCTTATAATAATAATAATAATAATATATCTTCATATTCTTCACCATGTTTTTTTCTTGAGGACCATTCATTTGAAAATTGACAAATCATAAAAAAAAATAGATATTTCTTCAACAATGATAAGAAATTGCCAAATCCTAGAAAGTTTCTCTCACATTTACATATTTCTTTTTAATAATTTAAATAAATTATTAAAGAAAGTCGCACTATATCGTCTATTGATAGATTCACTTTTAATCGTACCGAATTTGATTTACACGTTCAAAGATTAAGTTCATCAATTTTTAATATTATTAATGTATAATTTTTTAGAATATTTAATTAATAAAAATAGATTTAGTTAAAATTTTCTAATAATTATTTGTATATAAATATTAATAAAGTAGGAGTAATTTTTACAATTATCATACAAGTTCAAGATAAATTTAATGATTTTAAGAATTCGTCAGTTGAAAAAATATGAATCAAATTAAAACTTTTTTAAAAAAAATAATTTAATTTTCTTGGGCGGCACGTGTAATTCTAGTTTTTAATTATAATTACAAATAAGTTAATAATTCTTATGATTTTGATCATTTTAAATTTGATTGATTATATTTTACAATTCAATGTTTAAATATTTTTTACACTTTTCAATATCGTCTGATTTTCGTTAACGTTTATTACTGCATGTTTAAGAAAATTACACTTTGAAATCGGTTGAAAACGAAAATGGAGTATTCCAAAGAATAGTCCTTAAAATTTTCTGCCACGTGATTCCTCAATATAAATCGTGAACAAACCACACACCATAATAAAACATTCTTTGACTATATCAATTCTATTAAAAAATGTTACTGATGCCAAAAAATAAATCTCACCAGAGAAAATAATTAACATCAATTCAATTAATATTGCACGAAAACATGATTGATTGTGTGTGCTAAGAATATGAAAATATTTTCTATTATTTTTTTCTTTTGCAGAATAACCCAACGCAAGAGTTTAAGGGCTTGTTTGATTGGTAGGATAAATTATCATTAGATAAGTCAAACTAATCACTAATCGGATAGGATAGTATATCTCTCCCATTTGGGATGATAAATAATATGTAGGACCACAATAAATTGTAGCGGCCCTTCTAATCTAGCACATGTAAACCAAACACCAGATATCAAAGTTAACATAACTATCCGGTTGTTATCTATACTACCAAGCGGGCCCTAAATAGATAAGCTTAAGACACAAAGCCCATGCATGGCCCAAACGTAATGAAGTCTTATATAAATTCTAATACTGGAGCATGCGGATCACAAATGCCCAACTTGCGAAGTAAATAAAGAAATTTACGTTTTCCTATTGCTTTCGTAAAAATATCAGCAAGTTGTTCATCCGTGGAAACGTGACTCGTAGTGATGAGGTCCTCTTAAATCGCATCACTCACAAAGTGGCAGTCAACTTCAATATGTTTTGTGCCCTCGTGAAAAACGAGATTATAGGCAATGTGGAGTGCAGATTGACTGCCACAAAAAATACGCATAGCTCGAGGATGATTCACCCCAAAACTGCCAAGCAATACTTTAAGCTATTTTAAATCCGAAGTAATGGCTGCTAAAGACCGATATTCGGCTTCAGCAGAGGATCGAGATACCGTTTGCTGCTTCTTGGTTTTCCAAGAAACCGGGCAAGAACCAAGGAAGACCAGCCACCGGTCAAAGAACGTCTTGTTAACGGACAACCAACCCAGTCGGACTCACACCATCAAGAGAGTGAGAGATCACAGGAAGATCGCAGTAAGATGCTTTGGCCCGGAAAACCTTTGAGATAGCGGACAACACGAAGAGCGGCATCCCAATGTTCTTGCCGTGGGTGTTGCATGAACTGAGCCAATATGTGAACCGTGTAAGCAAGATCAGGCCGAGTGAAAGAAAGATATATAAGGCGACCAACAAGTCGTCTATAACGTTCTGGATCGGAGAGCAGTGTGCCGGCTGCAAGGGCCAAGGAATGATTTGCTCAATCGGAAATTCAGCCGGTTTGGCACCTGAAAGACTAGCTTCAACAAGAATATCAATAGTATATTTGCGTTGACATAAGAATATTCCTTCAAAATTACGAGCGACCTCCACGCCAAGAAAATATTTAAGAGTGCCGAGATCCTTCATATGAAAATACGTTCCTAAATATGTTTTAAATGTAGTAATGGCAGCCAAGTCGTTACCAGAGATGATTAAGTCATCCACAACATATATGAGAACATTAATTTGGACACTATTATTATAAAGGACAAACAAGGAGTAATCAGATTGGGATTGGAGAAAACCATAATGTTTCAAAGCAGCAGTTAATTTAGCAAACCAACACCTCGGAGCTTCGCAAAGACCATACAAGGATTTCTGCAAACGACATACCATGCCCGGACTAGAGGGAGTATATCCAGGAGGTGGCTTCATATGCACTTCCTCATCGAGGTCGCCGTGAAGAAAGGCGTTATGAACATCCATTTGGTGAATTTCCCAATTCTTAGTTGCGGCAACGGCAAGAAATGCACGTATGGTAACCATTTTAGCAACGGGTGAAAAGGTCTAATTATAGTCAAAGCCCTCCACCCGATGATTTCCAAATATAAAGAGTCTGGCTTTGAGACGCTCAATTCGACCATCAGAGTGATATTTAATGCGATAAACCCATTTACATCCGAGTACCTTTTTGTTAGGAGGGAGAGCATACATGACCCAAGTCTCGTTGGCCTCTAAAGCACGTATTTCTTGTGGCATAACCTCGCGCCACCCTTCATCTTGCATCGCCTCACGAAATGTACGAGGCTCATGTTCAGCAAGAATAGCTGCAAGAAAAATTCGATGACGCAACGAGAATTTTTCACAAGTCACATAATGTGAGAGAGGATAGGTAAGACTGCGAGAAGGGCCTAATTTTTGTACCGTGTAGATGACAAAATCACGGAGTAGGACGGAACGTTGTTTTCCGCGCATACCACGACCTAGAGTAGGGTCACTGTTAATTATATGTGCAGTTCGTTCACTGTTAATTATACATGGAGAAGGAGATGAAGGAAGAGGGCTCAGATCAGAGGAGTTTTCACTAAGAGAATCCAAGTTGGTGTTAGACTCGGGATTGTTGTTCGGCGTCGTCGATGGAAAACTTGATACTTGTGCGTCGGAAGTAGTAAAGGCTGAAGATGGACTATGCATATTCTCTGTTTCATCAAGCATAGACTCCGAGTCCACTAACCCATTGTGAGTGCTGCCCTCGGCATTTGTAGCCTCAACATGAGTGATAGAATGTTTTGATGCTGTAAACGGAAACTCGACTTCATAAAATTTCACATCACGTGATACAAAAAAATCTCCGGTGACGAGGTCATATAGTTTCCAACCCTTCTTTCCATTGGGATAACCAACAAAAATACATTTACGACTTCTTGGAGCGAATTTATCGCCTTTCGGCTTTTGATTATGCGCGAAACACAAGCACCCAAAACCGTAATTCATCAAAATTAGGTGGATGGACAAAAAGAATTTCATATGGTGTCTTATTGTTCAACAATTCTGATGGTGTCCGGTTAATTAAATGAACAGTAGCAAGAACACTTTCTCCCCAAAAAGTAATAGGAAGATCAGCTTGGAACAGTAAAGCGCGACTTACATTAAGAATGTGTTGATGTTTACGTTCGACACAGCCGTTCTATTGTGGAGTGCCCACACAGGAGGTTTGAAATAGAATACCATGTGCATCGATATATTCAAGCAGAGAATTAAACTCGGTGCTAAGGAATGGATACCACGACCTTGGGGTCGATGCTGCGTAACATCCACGAAACGAGCATGGAATTGACGGTGTCCCAGTCAAGTAGTTTTTTCTTTTCAGTGGGTTTGTTGATCGTCCCATCGACGAAGACAAATTTCCGACGATCTTTTAAGGACACAGTAATCGCTCGTGCCCATGCCACATAATTGTCTCCGTGTAAAATCACATGAGTGATCAAGTTTCCGGGTTGATCTCCTGACCCAAGTTTCTGGGTTGATCTCCTGACCTGAGATAGTATGGTGAAGTAGGTTCAATTTTTCCGTCTTCCGTCATGGTCGAACTGCAAGAACACGCTGGTGGTGCAGAAGAGCGGCGGAATAAGATGTTATAATATTAGGGTTGCTATGGCTCTAATACCATGCTAAGAATATAAAAATATTTTCTATTATTTTTTCCTTGTGAAGAATAACCTACCGCAAGAGTTTAAATAAATAAGCTTAAGATACAAAGCCCATGCACTGCCCAAAACGTAATGAAGTCTTAAATAAAGTCTAATAGTGTTAATCGACATTCATCATTCAAAACCCTAATTTAATTAAGACCATTGTTCGTCATTCCACCGTCGTGAAGGATGGGTCCAAGAACAACAGATGTTGGGTTCCAACGCTTGCGAGTCTAGTATACTCGATGTCATGATCGTCTTCATCCTTGTCATAAAATACGAAAAAGCCACAATCGAGCTCGTGATGCCAACTAAAACACCACTGCTCCACGCCCAAATCTAATTTAAGAAAATATTTGGAATTTAAAAATGAAGCACATTTGTCACGCCCCGTTTTATTTTATTAAATAAAAGAAATACAAGTAATAATTTTTAAAGATCTCAAAGGCGCGAGATGCAATTTTTCAAACTCCATGTCGGCATAATTAATTTTTAACGGTAAAAAGATTTAAATAATAGTAAATGCAGCGGAAATCATTAACAGTTTTAATACATCAACACACACTAAAATAAATTAGCATATTAAAACGTTTGTACGAATCACGGCGCAGAAGCATCCTCGACTACTCCGGTTAATCAAAAGTATCACCTAAAATCATTTGTGTTAACAAGGGTCAGTCAACTGACTGGCAAGTAGGCATGCATTCTATATGCTTTAATCTTTCCTCTTGTCGTCTTAGTTTGTATTTTAAACATTGAACTTTAATGCAATGCATCTCTTGGGCCTAACTTAACCTTAGATCATAAACTTGATTTGAAACCTTAAGTAACTTTCTTTCATGTTAACCTTCGAAACGTACTTTCAACATTTAGACATCTATCACATTAACCTCTGAAGCGTGACTTACGTTTTAGACTATCACGTTAACCTCTGAAACGTAACTTCACATTTAGATTCACGTTAACCTTCGAAACATGACTTCACATTTAGATTCACGTTGACCTTCTAAACGTGACCTAATATTTAACTAATCACGTTAACCTCCGAAACGTGACTTTACGTTTTGACTATCACGTTAACCTTCGAAACGTGACTTTACATTTAACTAATCACGTTAACCTCCGAAACGTGACTTTACATTCTGACTATCATGTTAACCTTCGAAACGTGACTTTACATATAACTAATCACGTTAACCTCCTAAATGTGACTTTACATTTTGACTATCACGTTAACCTTCGAAACATGACATTACATTTAACTAATCACGTTAACCTCTGAAACGTGACTTTACATTTAACTAATCACGTTAACCTCCGAAACGTGACTTTTCATTTTGACTATCACGTTAACCTTCGAAACGTGACTTTACATTTAAGTAATCACGTTAACCTCTGAAACGTGACTTTACGTTTATTTTCGTTCTTTAATATTTTGACCGTGAAATGAAATTGTATAGTAATGAATATGCGTTCTTACATGTATGTATGAATTAATGATACGTATGAATTAACCTTAGTAACAGTCTACACAAAAGCATAGCAACAAACGGGGAATAAACATATGAAAGTTACAAGCGACATAAATCAAAATTATGATGTACACAATCAACTAAAGAGTTAATGAATGAACATCAAACTATTCACAATTCATGAACATCAACTGATTTATTTACCTTTCAAATTAATACATATAACTAAATTATATATACTACTTCCATTGTTGGTGCACAGCAGCAGCCCACCTTACTTATATGTATACAGTTACATATATATATACATGCCTTTACACTTGCTGCTGCTGCAAAGCTAGTACTATATATTGATGCATATCACACATACATATAAGTACATATAACATACTATTGGGTATTACTAATGAGTCACAAAGTAAAGTTGCTCATACCTGCCACTCACTTACCTACGTACATACATGTATATGTATAGCAACAACATGCAGTGAGTACTGAGTACACATACATATGGATGCATACTTATAAACTAATAAACATATAAATTAACCATGCGCATGTATATATATTGGTACGAGTTCAGCAGCATTCATCAAGCCATCACTTTATATATATATACAATGCGATCAATCCATCACAAACAATATCCATATACGTATTTCCTATTTCTAGTTCTACAGGCTGCGTCGTGTAAATATTTACTTAGTACTCAACCATATGTTTTATGCCTACAACCCATATGTACACGCACAAACATTCATAATTATATTTATACATCAAATAATCATAGTCTAAGTAAGAATTGCATAATATGAATTACAACTAAGAACCCTAATATCAAATATGATCTAAGAATTTTATGTATCTCTTAAACCCACTTGCCTTGTTAATATGTGATCGAGGTTAAAACAAACAATTACTAATAAAAATTTAGCATGTCTCAATAGACTGACCGACGGTTGATATATTAATTTAGCCACGAAGCACTACATCGATTGATATATTAACAATAGATACATACATCATACTGTTTAATTAGTGTTTTTAATTGTGTGTGTAATTAATATAATAATAATAGATACATACATCATACTGTTTAATTAGTGTTTTTAATTGTGTGTGTAATTAATATAATAATATTAAATTTATGGTGATTATATAAATGGTGTGATTATATAAATGGTGTATTCAAACTCCACCAAAAACTTGTTGTTAAGAAAAGAATATCGGCCTAACATAAACTAAGGCATAAGGACTCATCAGGCATGATGTAGCGTTACATTATTCTACATTAGAAAATATGAGATTCTTTTTAGATCACGCTGAAAAAAATGGTTTGCCTATAAAGATTGTATTGTACCTACCCAACAACCTTACAATTAATCACCCAAAACAAATTACCATGGATCACTTCCTTGTCCTCATCATCTCCATTTTAGTCTCTCTCTCACCACTGCCTCTGCCCAAGAGAGTGACCAACTCTACAAAATATGTTCGGACGACTCCCAAACCCTCACAAACCCGACGGACGTGAAGAACCTCTTGGATGATATCTACACAAAGGCACCCCAAAACCATGGGTTCTGGAAAGCGAACAAAGGCAAGGCCTATGCACTCGGCCTCTGTCGAGGCGATGTTTCGCCTGACTACTGCGACTTTTGCCTCTACGATGCGAGATGCAAGATCACCCAACGTTGCAACAAGACAAATGCATTCGTTTGGTACGACTACTGTTCTCTGAAGTACTCGGATTACAATTTCTTCGGAGAGATCGACACGAAGAACGAAATCGGCCTCTATAACGTGGACAACGCGACCGATGCCAAGGGGTTTAATGCGACGGCTCGATCCTTGTTGGGCGATCTATCCAAACAAGCTACTCGAAATGATAAGTTGTTTTCCTTTGGTACAAGATTCGCGAAAAAGGAAAATACGACGATATACGGGATGGCCCAATGCAGTATGGATCTGAACAAGAAGAGTTGCACGAGCTGTTTGGCGCGTGCTGTGGACGTTCTTCCGGGGTTTACTTCAGAAACTAGTCCCGTGGGTGCGAGAACTCTTTTTGGGAGTTGCAATGTCAGATATGAGACCTATCCTTTCCTCAATGTTGCTACAACAAAAAAGAGTTTAATCGTGACTACCCAAATCTATAACTAATTTACACATTATAAATATATATATACACACTATGATGTTATGTATGAGTACTCTCAATGAATAAAAAGAAGTTTTATGCTAACTCATTTTCTCTTCTTTGTTTTTTATTCTATATCAAAGGCATGGAGGAAGAAAAATTATACTCTTTTATTCGCCTCCAAAAGTCTTATTTGATAGGATTTTTGCTCAAATATGTCGCCAAGAAACGATAAAACACCTACGAGAAAATACAAGCACGAACAACAAGATTTAAGTGGATTACCCGTTAATTGGAATTACGTCTAAAATCGCCGTTGCTGATCTCGCTAAAATTAAATAATCGACTATGAAAGGTTTACAAAACGCAATTGAGTTTTTCTCGTTTATAGCTTGTCTAGAAAAATCTGACAAAATTTTCTCTCTATCTTTTACTTGATCACCAAATTCCAAAGCTCATATTCGTAGTCACGGTCCAAAAACACAGCGACCGCAACTTCCTCCTAAATTGCGTCTGAAGAGGCACTTTTCGATTTCAAAGAAAAGAGAAGTGTTTTTATCTCGCTTCAAAATCGAGACTTCGTTATATTCAACCACTTGGAATATCAATCTGAGGAAGAACTAGAGTGAGAGGTTTTCGTAATTGTGTTCAATTCAATTTCTCAAGATTCAAGGGTAATAACAAGTAATGAAGCAAACTCAAGTACGAACTGTATCAAAGTAATGAGAAAGAAATGAAGATGAAATCAAGGTAGCACCCAAATATGAATGATCTAATGCTCAAAAATATCCCAAAGATCTCTTCTCTAGAGTCTATCATTTGTGGTGTCTAAGTTCATGAAATTGATATGTGGAAAGAAAATCCCCGAGCGATCGGTGCCTAATCATTTAATTCCCGAGTGTAGCACTGTAATGAATATGCACGTTATCGACTACTGTCCCTTAAACCTTTAGCATTTATATTTAATAACCGAACCTCGAGAAGAAAAATCTCACACGACGACCTTATATAATTAATCCCGCCACACAATGATCAGAATCGATTGTAGTCCAAGTAATTACACTTAAAACTAAGTTTTGTTCATTTGAGTAATTTATCAAACACATTATGGGCATATTCTAAGTTTTATCTTCTAAGTTTTGTAGTCCAAGTAAATAAACTTAAAACTACGTTTTGTAGTCCAAGTAATTACACTTAATTGAGCTCGAATTCGTCGTTAATGAATGCTTCAATTTGGGGAAGAAGAGCTTTCTCTCACTAAATTCTCTATTTCTCTCTCTAAATTGCTCCCAATTGTGTGTAGATGTCAAAAGTCCTTCAAATGAGATGCTTCCCTCTTATTTATAGCTCCCTTGGTGAAATAACTGCTCTCCCTCGATTTCCCGCTGAAAATTGGAGTGAAATGGAATGTGAAATTACAATTTTAACCTCCGTCAAAGGTTAATAAGCTCGGTCAATGCTTGGTCAACAATTTCACCGCATCTCAACCCATCTTGCGCGGTCAACGCTCGATCCTCAACCCGATACTCGGGAGGGCCTGTATCAATTCGATCCTTGCCATTCAATATGCGTGCCTGATGCGAGGATTACGCGATCCTCGGCGTCTGATTCTCGGGATGGCCTGTACAAATTCCTTCATGCCTTGTTTCATCGCCTATATGCGACTCAATCCTCGCAGCTTCCTCTCTCGCGCGCAGCTTTTCGAAACTCGTCATATTTTTTTCGTCCTAATTCCGATGGTTTCGATTCAAAATTCTCCCTAATCAGCATTCATACATGTCACGAGCCTAGAATCCAAAGGAGCTAAATCAGTTTAATGCACGACTTTGCTGCATTCCGGTTCGGCTCATCATTCCGTTTTAGCCTCGTTTTTTCTATATTTTGACATATGAAAACTCGACTACACCACACGTTAACCTCGTCAACACAATCATATGGCATCCCTCAATAATTGAACACAACTATATACAAAATACACTAAAAAGAACATAAAATCAACACTAAAGACGAGCGTAATATCGGTACTTCAGCGTCCAATTTCAATTCATTTTATTTATTTATTTTGAAGATTCGCTCAAGACAAAACATTCGATCAAACTACCCACTCAAAAGTTTTAACGAGAGCTTAAAGCTTCAACAATGACTAAAAACGAATTGGAAATCAACGAACTAATGACCACACAATCCTAAATGTATTTACATAAAACGAACTAGGACTTTAGGTGCTTCAATTCAATCGATTAAAATTTTAGTCTACATACATGATGAGGAAGACGGTGGTAAGATCTTATTTACTCTCTCAATGCGATTGAAAAAAGTTGCAATACAGTTATGAGAGCTAAACGTACGTAAAGTGATTAATTCAACACACATCATACTAATATAGCTAGACTGCCCTTACTTGAGCTCTTAAAAACCCTACAATCATCTTAGTTTGAGCAATTCTCCTCCATCCAATTATAATAGAAATTGGACATCACATGCGCTTGATGACATGACGAGGATCCAAAGAAATACTTGAAATATCTAAAATCGGTTGAAAAACATGTGAGAATTCATCGATTGAAATTGATGTTTGATTTTTGAAAAATACTCCAAAAACGACGTCGTTCTAATTGAAACAACTTTGTTTTATGCTTAACAACCAAATTTAAAATTTTATAAACTTACACTTTTACCTCTGAAGTTAAAAAATACTTTTAAATTCCAAAATTTGTGTACATATTTTCAAACAAATGGTTTAATTCTTAAAATTTAATTTTCAAATAAATTAAAATGTTCATATTTGTTTATTAATTTTTCATTTAATATATTTTAAAATATAATATCAGAACTTATAATAAAATGTATTTAAATAATAATAATAATTCAATAAAATATGTGGACATCAATAAAATTTGATATTTTTTACTCACTCGCCAATGTCATACTTTGCTTGACACGCAGTTTAATAAAATTGTTGTTTTTTTAATTTTTTAATTAAAAAGTAAAGAGTAAAAATATATTTTAAAAGTGAAAAGTAAAAGTAAAGTAGAATAAAATTGTATATTAAAATGAAAAAATTAGAATAATTATTTTATATTTGGGGTGATACTCCTAAAAGAAAAGTATGTCAAGTATCTTTGGACCGAGGAAGTAATTAATTATGTGAACAAGAGTTATTATCATAAAATATCTCAACCTATATTTTTTAATTATTTTTTATTAATTATTATCATTATTATCAATAAAAATTTATTTAATTATAATAATATATAAAAATATTTTATATTATTTTATTTATTGTAGAATTTTTCATTAATATATATATATATATATATATATATAATTTAACCACTTTAATGAAAATTAATGTGTATTAGGTGCACACCTTTTTAAATTGTGTCAAATGTCAATCATCTTTTTGCTAATAAAGAATAGATATGATATATTTAAAAATAAAATATGTGCTTCAAAATTATTTTATATACTCCATCTATTATTTTTTAATGGTCACATTATTTTGTAAATTACAAAGAAAATCTATTAATTTTTCTTTACAATTAAATAACTTAATTTTTCTTAATTATAATTTAAAAATAAATATCATAATTATTCTTTTTAATTTTAAAATATTCTTTTCATTGGGTAAATAAAGGGTAAATAAGTAATTGAAATTTTGAAATATTGCTCTAATATTTAATTATTAATATATAACTACCCTAAATAATAAAAAAACATATAAAATCTGATACTTTAATTATGAACCCAAAATTACTGAAAGTATATTTATAATTATGAAAATTAAAAGACCTTATATTTTAATACTCTTTTTGTTTTTTCGTGTTGTTGTAGTCCTCACACTTTAGTTGTTATTTAGAAAGAAAGTACATTTTATACTTTTGTTAATTTGAAAATTTTGAATGTATTGAAGCGAATTGATCAATACCCGTCTCGTTGTCGACATGTCCTGATGTCCCAACAACCACTCCAAGAAAGAACCCATGTGGCCAGCTGCTTTTTTCATGACCCGCGTAGTCCACACAACAGCATCTCAAATCCATTTACGCACAATGTCCATTCTACCCCGCCCGCAATTCATTTTTGTCCCTCGGGAAACACGTGACTAAAAAGGAAGAAAAATAAAAACACAAAACACACCCACACGCACGTGTCTAAAAATATCAATATCATCACATGCCTCTATGTGTCTATATAACACACAAAACTCAATTTCCCTCTTCACTCAAAGTCCAATAAGCGATATGATGTTTATACCTCTTGCTCTTGCCGTTCCCTTAACAATGTGTTTTCTCATCTTATTCTCTTCCTTTCTCCACGGCTCCTTTCCAAAGCTCGTGTGCCTCGTTTCCTTCTACGAGAACAAACACCGGCTACTGAGCTGGTACACAGACCTCCTATCCAACTCCGCAACGCAGACGATCGTGATCCACCGCCTCGGCGCACCCCGCACCATAGTCACCGCAAACCCAAAAAACGTCGAGTACATCCTCAAAACAAACTTCCCCAACTTCCCCAAAGGCAAGCCCTTCACCGATCTCCTCGGCGACTTCCTCGGCCTCGGGATATTCAACGTCGACGGGAACGCATGGAGCACGCAGCGAAAGTTAGCCAGCCACGAGTTCAGTGCCAAGTCATTGCGAGACTTCCTTTTAAAAGTCGTGGAAGATGAGGTACGAAATCGATTGATCCCTTTCCTCGAGCACGCGGCTCGAGAGGATGTGGTGGTGGACATGCAGGAAGTACTGCGGGGGTTCGCCTTCGACACAGTCTGCAGGTAAGGGCGAATCTATTCAGGGCTGGGCCAAATATATTTGTTTATAGTAAAAATATGTTAATTTTTTCTTCGCCAACTTTTCAAACCTCCCCCAAAGTAAAAGGTTTGGAGTTTCACACTCCCAAAACCCTGTTTCCCTGTTTTTAGAATTTTTTTTTTTCACATTTTGTTTCTCTTCTTTTCAATATTTTTCTTTTCATATTTTCCATTTTACTTGCTTTTGCGGGTACAAATTTTTATTTTCTTTCTGTTTCTCTTCTTTTCAAATTTTTTAATATTTTTTTCTCTTATTTTAATTTTTTTTTTCATATTTTTTATTTTAGTGTGCTTTTAAAAAATTTAATTTAAATTATGCCAATCACTTATATTTTACTATTAGTATTAATAAGCAAGTTGAAAATTAATTTAATTAAAATTTTTAGCTCATCCTCTATTTTGATTCTGGATTCGTCATTTTCACTAAGGGGTTTCCCTCGATTTTGATTCTGAATCCGTCATTTTCACTAAAGGGTATCATATTTTTCATTTTACTTGCTTTTGAATATTGTATGCTTTTAAAAAATATAATATAAATTATGTCATTACTTATAATTTACTATTATTATTAGTAAACAAGTTGAAAATTAATTTACTTTCCTCGATTTTGATTCTGGATCCGTCATTTTGACTGCAGGGTCTCCCTAGGTACGGTGGACCCCGTCTCCCCGGACCTCTCGGCTGCGTTCGACTCGGCCTCGCGGATCTGCGCGATGCGCGGGGCGGAGCCAGTGCAGGCCGTCTGGAGAGCGAAGAGATTCCTGAACGTAGGAAGCGAGAGAGATCTGAAGGAGTCGGTGAAGCTCGTCCACGGATGGGTGGACGAGATGATCCGGGAGAAGAGGGAGAAGATGATCACGGAGGACGGAGGAAACGATCTCCTCTCGAGATTCTTGAAATCCGGAATCGAAGACGAGGTGGTCCGGGACATGGTGATCAGTTTCGTGATGGCGGGACGGGACACCACCTCGTCCGCGCTGACGTGGCTGTTCTGGCTGCTGACGTGGCACCGGGAGATCGAGAAACGCGTCGTGGGCGAGGTTGTCGAGGTTGTCCGGGGAGGGGGAATCGGGTACGACGATCTTAGGGGTATGGATTTCGTGAAGGCGTGTTTGAACGAGTCAATGAGGCTGTACCCGCCGGTGGTGTGGGACTCGAAGCACGCGGCGAGGGACGACGTTTTGCCGGATGGGACTCGAGTAGGGAGAGGAGATCGGGTGACTTACTTTCAGTACGGGATGGGGAGGATGGAGAAGATATGGGGCGAGGACCGGATGGAGTTCAGACCGGACCGGTGGTTGGATGAGGACGGGTTTGTGAAGAGTGTGAGTCCGTATAAGTTCCCGGTTTTTCAGGCCGGGCCGAGGGTGTGCCTCGGGAAGGAGATGGCGTACGTTCAGATGAAGCACGTGGTGGCGTCGGTTCTTAGCCGGTTTGAGATGGAGCCGGTTTGTAAGGAGCGGCCGGTTTTTGTTCCTCTGTTGACGGCGTACATGGAGGGAGGGTTTAATGTGAGGGTTCGGTTGAGGGAACATCATCAGCAATGACAAAGAGAAATGAGTGGTTTGGCTATTTCGATTTTGTCGGGAGTAGGACGTCTGAAGATAACAACTACTCCGTACTATTATAACAAACTGAAAGGTGAAATATGAATATAATAATGGGACGGGAGGAGTATGTGACCACATATTTTTAAATAATTAAAATCACTTTCAACATTAATATGTTGAGGTCTTTTGGCGATATTTTGAGAGATGCCTTCGAGTTTAGAACATCTTTCAATGGTGTATTTATTCTCTAATAATATACTCTTTTAATTATCATTTTTAATTATCATCCTAGTTGTGGCATTTTTTTTTATATTTAGAAAGGAAATACGACAACTGTTATGCAGCATAGGAAGTACTTCATTTTATGTTATACTACAAGTATCATTTTTTACATCAATAATAATTTGTACTTATCAATATAAACTTTCATTTACCAACAATTCAAGATACATTTTTTTGGCAATTTATACCTTGTTCCTAAGAGTACAATTCTAATTGTACACTCAGTATTATATCTTCATGTATTTATTGATAAATATTCACTGCGTATGCTAATATATTCATTAGTATACTAATTTAAGGTTTATAATAATCGTTTTTTGAAATGAAGATTTCTTAATTATTAAATGATGATTTTTATTGGGTTTTTATATTTTAAAGGGTGGAAGTACGATTCTAAGTGTACTCCCGAGAGTATGATATAGGTATTGACATTTTTTACTTTTGGAAATTTTCTACTATAAACATTTTCATCTTATTTATAAATTAAAAAGAAGTGTTAAAAAATAAAAACAAGACAAATTTGGCCCACATTTGTACCTCGTACTATTGAGGATGCTCCTTTTGGTATATCCATTTAGATTTTTAAATACAATACTGACCATGAATGAAATGAGAGTCCATGGAATAATATCTTTTGATGCAACACTTTCTCGAACGAAATAGCAATCAATCTCAACATGTTTTGTTCGTTCATGGAAAATCGGGTTGTT
The DNA here is from genome assembly GCA_954870475.1 of Euphrasia confusa. Lineage (NCBI taxonomy): Eukaryota > Viridiplantae > Streptophyta > Magnoliopsida > Lamiales > Orobanchaceae > Euphrasia > Euphrasia confusa. The sequence goes on from OX940967.1 coordinate 15,362,069, forward strand.
TGCAATATGACATGCCGCTTGGTTGTCACAAAAAAGAGAGGTGGTTTGGGTTGCTTCAATGTCTTTTAACAACCATCGAAGCCAGAGAATTTCGCTCACAATTGTAGGAAGAAAATATCCCGTACAAGAACGCCTCGTCATAGTACATCCTCCCCAATCAGCGTCACAGTAAGCTGCAAGGTGAAAATCATCATTTAGCTGGAAGACATAGCCCATGGTCTGCTGTTGATTTTAGGAACTGAAGGATACGCATGGCCCCCTCCATGTGCGTTTGACGTGGGGCTGTAACGAATTGACTTAAATAATTCACCACAAACTGAATATCTGGACGGGTGACCGTTAAATAATCCAACCAGTCGACGAAAACGGAGAGGTTCGACATGAGGTAAATCACAAATTTTGTTAAATAGGAAATGAGCTGGGGTAACCACCTTGACCTTGTAAACCGCTTTTTTCTAAAAATTTTATTGCATATTTTTTATGGCTAAGAACTAAACCTTTTGTCGAGTGTGCGAGTTCGATGCCAAGGAAGTACTTTAAGGGTTCCAAATCTTTAATGTTGAATAATGTGTCCAAGTGTTTCTTTACACTCACAATTTTACTGTTATCATTTCCTACTAAAATAATGTCATCAACTTAAATTAGTGCTGCCACAAAAATATCATTTCTCTTGAAAATGAACAGAGAATGATCTACTCGAGATTCTCTAAAACTAAAGTCAATCAAGGCTTGAGTGAACTTGTGATACCAATTTCTTGAAGCTTGTCGTAGGCCATATATCGACTTATGTAGTTTGCATACACGTGTTTCTCCAGGATTCGCGAAACCTTGAGAAATTTTCACACACACCTCTTCGGACAAAATCACCATGTAAGAAACCGTTGTTCACATCCAATTGGTGTATATTTATATTTATTACAATTTTACATAAGAGGTTTATTAAAATTATGAAAGAATTATATTTCAAAACAAGTAGTTTCTTTAATTAATCTTTCTAGCCTGCTTTGTATTTGCTGAGCTTAGTAAAATGTATTGTCATTTGTTACTGGTTCAGCACTTTAAAAAAAATAAATGATGTTATAAATATTATTATATTATAGTGAATGACTTGTTGGCTAAGTCAGAAACCCTAGATTGTATCCTATATAAAGGGGACTCCCCATATGAATGAACACAACAATTCAGAAGAATTCACAACAATTTTATTCTCCTATTATATAGTCTCTCTTGTACTATATTATTCTCTCTCTATTTCTCTTGAGTTTATAACACGTTATCAGCACGAAAGCTCAACTGCGATCTTCATCGAAGTTCTACCCATCCAAGATCCGAAATATCAAGTAAGAATTTATGTTTATATTTATTAATAATTATAAATATATCTACTTCTTCTCTCTTCTTCACAAAATAACATGTTCGCGAAGAACATTATAATCTGATATTCCTGAAGTAATATCATATGTTTCCGAATAACATTATAATCTGATATTCCTGAATTAATATCATATGTTCCCGAAGAACATTATAATATGATATTCTTGAATTAATATCAAATTAATTATACTTATTAAATCGATTAAAGTTTTTAATGTTCTTGAAGAACATGATATGATAATCCTGACGAAATATCAAAATTAAATGTTCCTGAATAACATCGTGCGAGTTTTTCGTGGTCGAGGCATATGCGAACTCGACCCAATCAATTGAGGTAATCTGAATTCCAAAGTGGATGAAACTTTAGGAAAAGTTAATCCAAACCTTGTTGAATATCTTATTTGCTTGAATATTGGGATAGCCACATGAGTTTGAATCCCCATGAAAATTTGATATTTCTGAAGTAATATCAAATCAATTATTCTTAATATATCAATTAAATTTAATGTTCCTGAAAAACATAAACTCTGGTTTAAATATTATATTGATCGTTCTGGAAGAACATCCTGATTCGATATATTCGATAAATATCAAAATTAAATTTTGAATGTTCTTGAAGAACATCGATATTCCCGCAGAAATATCAATTCATTTTGTTTTGAAGTAACAATTAAATCTTAAATATTTTTAAATCGATATTGGTATAATTCAAAATATTCTTGAAAGAATATTTTTATTGATTGCTCCCGAAGAAGCAAACTTCAAACATTAAATGTTTTAATAAAGTTACATCTCATGATACTCATAGTGAAACGTCAAATCGATTGTTCTCCTGAAACAATGATTATATGAATTATCCATGAAGGATATATTTTGAAAATCGAGAACAAATGAATATCGAAAAAGTCGATTCCAATTAAATGTAATTTCTGAGAAAATTATATATTGAGATTTATTTTGATCCCCGAAGGATCATTGATAAAGATAATGTATCCCGAAGGATCATTGGTAAATACATTTATACAAATGATGACATATTAAAAGTGGGCTCCGGAAGAACTTTACTAATTATCCACACGAGTACTAGAAATGTACTTAAAAATGAAGATGATGCATATCATGATTATTATTAAGTGCGTGGAAATGAATAAAACATTTCCCATCTACGAATTATTTTTATATATGCAAGTTATATTCACCATTAAAATGTATTTTTATGAACGGGCATAATAGAAAAGGTTATATTAAATATCTCGAGCCCACGATCCAGAAGATCGGTTTATAGCATTTATGCTGATTTACATATTTAATGAAGATCATTTCCCGGCATTAGGGGGAGATAAGAATATAAAAAATATAAATGCCGAGAAATTTCATTGAATGAAAAAGATCTTTAATTCTTTATCCACGCACTAATCGATTGAACCCGAAATTTATGAAAATAAGTGACTTGCAATATTCAGCAAGTAATCTGCCAAATTAATGAAGGTGTGACAAAATCACATATTTGTGATAAAGTGAACTATAAGAGTTCAAATACAAAAGAGATCAACTCAAATGTTGATTCTAATATACGCCTGAAGCGTAGTAGATCGATCTGAAGATATAAAATAAATCATGGAAAAACAAAGAAATTAAGTCACCCTCAAAATCTCCTGAAGAGAGTTAGATAAAAATCCCATTGAAAAAGCATGTGCACATGATAATAGAAAATCGTGGGATTGCGGAACAACCAAATTAAATATTTTGGGAAATGTTTTGGTTGATAGAATGAATTGTCATCAACATGGAAAAAGTCGTCAACGACATATTTGCCTCAAGAGTTGCTCTAGAAAAACTGGATCCAAAACTAAAATCAATGATAGTATGCCAGCAGCACTCAAATAAATAGAAACGAGCAATTGAGGTTGAGCATGACTCGCTAAATAAATATATATATTACACACCTCAAAATATTATCCCAGAAGGATATACGTGGGTGTTCGTAAAAAAAAAAAACGAGTAATGATATGGTGAGATATAAAAGCGAGATTAGTTGCTCAAGAGTTTTTCGCAGAAACTCGATGTTAATCAAATATTTTGAAAGATGACATTAAGTTCCGCTACTTAATATTTCTGGCAACAACAACGATAGATATATGCATCGAATGTATGATTTGACTATGGAGAAGTCACTAGAAAGATACATACATGAAAATCCTTGATAGATTTTAAAATTCCTGATATGAAAAGAAATGAAAATCAGAATATGTACAATATCATATTACTATGTCATTATGGACAAAACTGATATTGAGACAAGGTCCCGAAAACTAGTGATTGGTCCCGAAGACCATTGATTGCACTCTTTTTCCCTCTACTAAGTTTTTCCCATGGGGTTTTCTTAGTTAAAGGTTTTTAACGAGACAATCACCACAATATAAATGTAAATGTCGTGTACTCTTTTCCTCGAGTATTTTTTCCTACAAGGTTTTATAACGAGGTTTTTAACGAGGCATGTACATCACTCGATAATAATTAATGAGGACATTGGAATGTTCCATATGAGTTTATTTTCGAGATAAACTGAGATATTGAACCTGAAGTTCAAATGATTGTGAATTGAAGTTCACATTATTGTTCATTTGTCAAGAAATGTATATTGAACACTAGACGCATCTAAAATACTCCTGAAGAGTTACCGGCCGGTTATAGCAATTGCGAATGCTCTAGTCAATAGATGTCTGGTAAAGGCATGTCTCAGAAGGACGAAAAATATACAATGGTACAAATGAATGTGAAACTCGACAATTCGAAGGTTGTGTCCTGAAGACAAAAATGTATATTTGAATAACTAAGTTTTTCCTATATGGTTTTATTAGTTACAGGTTTTAATGAGACTGATTGATCACAAAGTCAAAGATCTTCGGTGATTACAGTCAGGGGGAGCAGGCTGTACTCTTTTTCCTTCGCTCAGGTTTTGTCCCACTGGGTTTTCCTGACAAGGTTTTAACGAGGCAGCAATCTTGTAAATAGTCATTCAAGGGGGAGTGTTATGAATATTATTATATTATAGTGAATGACTTGTTGGTTAAGTCAGAAACCCTAGATTGTATCCTATATAAAGGGGACTCCCCATATGAATAAACACAACAATTCAGAAGAATTCACAACAATTCTATTCTCCTATTATATAGTCTCTCTTATACTATATTATTCTCTCTCTATTTCTCTTGAGTTTATAACAAATGAAAAATTAAATTTTGAAGAACAAGGTTCCATCCTTGGTCTTTCAAGGAAGGATGGTTAACATCACCGTTTACAATTAGACTACTTAAATTCTTGAGCGAAAGCATAATACTGTATTAATGAATCTGAATTATACAATGAAGAAACATTTACTAGTGAAAGCATTATTGAATTTTTCAATACGAATTATAATACAAGTTTTCATTTATTAATAATAAAATCTTCATAAGGTGTGAACCGAGTCTACATAGATATGTGTGGATTTGAGTTATATATATACTCCATGTGGACACTTTCCAATTCCAAAACTTGCTTGGTGTACTAGTACAATTTTGAAGTAACATTTTCGCATGTCAATGCAATCTCCTGTAACAACACAATTATTTCAGCAAGTAGAATACTTATAATAATACTTTGGTCATATTCCTGTCGATTTGTTTCCACAGCTGGATTCATTTTATTTACAAAATATATGTAAAAATAATTAAAATAAATAATTGCATGTATTCGATCTAGTTAATGATCTAATATTATTCATAATTTTTTAAAAATAATACTAATAATGTATAATACATTTTATTATTATTATTTAAAATTTAAAATAGTTCAGTTTAGTTCACATTTATTCAATTTAGTTAAGTCCAAAAGAACAGAGAACTTAATATTCATGTATTATACCTTGACCATGAATGTAGAGGAGTTTGAAAAAGTGCATTTTGATGTGATGGCCCGTCGTCCTTGGTCCAACAACCATCCCACTTCACAGCTTGTTGTGTTGTCCTCTAATCTCTTCAGAGAGCACCAAAGATTCTTCGGGAGCAATATAAGACCCTCATCATCTCTTCTAGTCGACTTGAATTCACGTTCGTCACCTAGCTCAAGCATCTGGCTTTGAGAGTTAGGAAATGTGGCAACCGCAGTTAGGCCTTCCCAAACACAATCGTTTCCGGAAACTTGAGAAGCTTCGAGGGGTTGAGTTGTGGCAAACGCGGATTCACGCAAGCCACATCCTCCGAGTTGTTCCCCATTCCTGAAGGGACCGTACCATTGCTCAACAAACACACTAATACTTTTCAATTCCAATTTCCATAATTCTTGTTGCTGATGTGAGTCGAGGACTTGAATGACCCTGACTCGAGACTCTTTGTTTAATGGATCAATCAAGCAATGCTCCAACTCTAATACTGATTTGTTGAAGTGGGGCCATAGTGATACATAAGATCCGGTGGTAGAGTGATAAGCAAAGGCACGAGAGAGGTCTGAATTCCTCTCCAAGATGGTGTAGGTGGTGGCGGCATCGGCTTCGCATCCGACGGTGGGGAGGAGTCTTATGGTTTTGTAAAATAGAGACGAAGGTGATGATGATGATGATGATGGTGAGGATTGTTGTTGATGGGTGGTGGTGGGGCATTGAGTTTGCCAGTCGAAAACCTTGACATCCCATTCCCTGTAAGCCTCCGGCACAACCGACTCTGGTAGTTCAATAGGCTTCCCCTCCACAGTGAAATCGGCTCCATATCCATCCCACTCACCCGACACCTTCTCACCAAACTCTGCCCACCCTGCTTTTGCTGCTCAACACAAATAAAAACAGATCTTAAACAATTATTACTCTCTTCATCCTTTAAAACAATGCATATTTTACTTTTTCGGTTATCCCTTAAAACAGTGCACGTTTCCATAAATAAAACGTATTTTCACAACTTTATCCTCTCAATACACATTTATTTATCTTTATACCATTACCTTTTTAACTAACTACTTTATTAAGTACACATCAATACCTATTATACTTTTACTTTATGTTATAAAATACACAAAAAAAATCATTTTTTCTTAATCTATATGCAATTTTCTCTATGCATTATGTTAAGGGATAAAAGGAGTATGAGTTATTCGACTAATTGATGCATAAAATCGATCAATGAGTTTTGGTTCAAGAAATTTACTGGGTGTAATAGTAGATGTCGAGGCTAAATTGTCCCCTGTGACGAAGGGGGCTGTGTAGTTGAGCTTCTGTCGTCGCCTATTACTAGAATTGTTGACTTGGAGTAATCCAAGGTTCGAGGAAGCTGGAAAACCGAGTAGAGGGAGCTCACACAATTTTGACACAAAGATATTCATATGGTTGATTTTGGCAACAACCATCATTTCCTTTATTTTTGTCTCCTTAGATGATGGACCTGAATGTAAAAATGGAATGAAATTCGACTATACTTGATACATGAGATACTATAAGACGATACAAAAATAGTTACAATTCATACTTACATAAGACTTCGAACCTCAATGTAAAAATAGAATAAGACTTCTAACATATGCGCATCACATAATTAAAACTTTACAAAATTATCACACGATTTTATTCATATAATGTAACGCACCACTCTTCATTTCGAAAGATGAAGTGGTTTGATTCTTAAATGTTTAAACTAAAATGAGAGTTACGTAAGATAAACTAAATTGTCAAACCAGGTTATTTTTTCGAAACTAGGGTATTTGGGTTGCGGTTTCTTGGGCCAATGCGTAATAAAAGAGGCCCATCTTCTTCTTAATCACAAGAATCCTCACTCCTCAGCCCTAAATCTCCCAATCTCCACGAGAGAGAGTAGAGGGGATCGGCATCTGCGGCGGCGGATCTCAGGCGGAGGCTAGTGTCGGCGGCTTCATATTCTCCGGCAGACAAGACGGAGGCGTGATGAAGCTTGACAGGCTGGATTGGATGCGAAGCTTCGACGACGCGGCTGCAGCGGGTCCAGAGAAAGGCTTTTAGGGCAGGGATATGAGATTTTCGGAGGTGGTTAGTGGAGACGAAGCGGTGATCGGAGATGATGTATGTCCGTATATTTCGTATATTTTGTGTGCGAGTGTTGTGTGGAAGGTTAGGAAAGAAAGATTACCTTTGCTTTGCTTTGCTTTGCTTTGGGTGGCTGAGGAGAGGTGTCTGATTTGTGAGAATCCGAATTCGATTTTTGAGTACTGTAAGAATGTGTTTGGTGTATACAAGCGAAGGATACGGATGAGATAAGGAGAGAATTTCACAATTGTATCAAAACAAAATCTTAATAATAGATCTAGAAGTCCCATATACAATAGTTGTCGTTGTAAATTATTTTGAAAATGAAAAACAAAAAAAAAAATGAAAATTATTTACATATATTTTCAGTCTGTATATATAATAAAAAATAATTAAATAATGAAATTTACCAAAACAAATCAAAGAAAATAATCAAAGAATATATATAATTTCCCTAGGAGTATTTCTATTAATTAATATAAAAAATTATAATTTTTACTATTATTTATTATTTAAATTAATTTATAATGTAAAGGCAAATTTAATCAAATTATTGGCATATAACACAAATTAATATATCACACGTATATTGTAACGTCCCAGAAAATTCATAAGTTTAAAGTAATTAAATATGCTATTCATACCAACATATACATCTTCTTTTCTGACATTTTTTTATAAGAACTCCAAAGTTAAGTGTGCTGGCTCTGGAGTAGTTCTAGGATGGGTGACCCCCTGGAAAGTCTCCCGGGTGCGCACGAGTGAGGACAAAGTGTGCTGGAACTCCAAAGTTAAGCGTGCTGGCTCTGGAGTAGTTCTAGGATGGTTGACCCCCTGCCAGGATATCACTCCCGCAAGCAGTCATTGGTAACCGAGCCTGTTGGAGTTGTGTACTTAATGTCTAGATTTAAGTATCGGTAAACTCCCGGTCATAGCATTTAATCTATTTAATTAATAAACAATTGTTTGCATTTAATTATTGATAATTAAATATATGCAAAATATAGTCCTAGATTTCATACGTTGTAGTTAGTATGGTGTACGGGCCCACACAGAAGATCATACTATCGGTTACTCGTATTTAATCGAACAGTTGCTCACGACCTAGATGGACACGGACCAATCCATCGGTATAGCCGTTGTGTGAGAGAGAAAATAATCTGTCTTGATTATTTTATCACACTTGTACACTTGGTGTATTGTGCGGAGAAACGAAATCAAGTTGAAGACCCTTGGATCTTCCCACGTATTCCTTGCACTAGCTTGAACGTCGGGTGGGCGACGATCCTCCAAGCTTATGGATCTCCTTCACGAACTCTTTAGAATATCAAGTATGATAATCTTGTCTTGTAGGTTATTAATTGTGAAGACCATGTAGTGCTTTTATAGGCTATGTAGGGGATCTAAAGGAGGTGGAATATTGGGCTTCCAATATTGATGATTAAATTGAGCCCAAGCCCAAATCTATTAATCCCATCAATATTAATTAATTTATTTTCCACTATATAAATTAATTGCACTCCCAATATTAAACCATATTATATCAAATAATATTTCTCCGGTTAGTATTATTTATTCCGTGTATTTAAGATTTAAAAATCAATGAATAAAATTAATTTATTGCTAATTAATTTATTCATCTCTTATATCTGAGAATAGTACCATTCAACCTTAATTATTGTGCGGAACAAATCCACTCATGAGATTTACACAATAATTTCGTATGAACTCATCTCGGGGATATTATCAACCCTTACGGGGTACACTTTCCCGTCAAGTATTCACGGCATGTCATATATAAAATATAGCGACCCAATTTTACCGGTAATTAACCCAATAATTAAATCGGTTAATTTCTTTGGAAAATTAAAGTCACTTATATTAAATATACACACCCGCAATAGTATCGGGTATTAAGAATAAAATACTCTGAGACTTTAATCAATTATCACCGGCAATCCTAATTGATAAATCTCAAGCGATCCGCTCAATACACCAAGTGTACAAGTGTGATAAAATAATTATGATAAATTATTTTCTCTCTCACACAACGAGTATACCGATGGATTGGTCCGTGTCCATCTAGGTCGTGAGCAACCATTCGATTAAATACGAGTAACCGATAGCATGATCTTCTGTGTGGGCCCGCACACCATACTAACTACAACGTATATAATCTAGGACTATATTTTGCATATATTTAATTAATAATAATTAAATGCAAACAATTGTTTATTAATTAAATAGATTAAATGTTATGACCGGGAGTTTAACGATACTTAAATCTAGACATTAAGTACACAACTCCAACAAATACTTGACGGGAAAGTGTATCCCGTAAGGGTTGATAATATCCCCAAGATGAGTTCATAAGGAATTATTATGTAAACCTCATGAGTGGATTTGTTCCGCATAATAATTAAGGTTGAATGGTACTATTCTCGGATATAAGAGATGTTGGAATTCGATATCACGGGCTATTAAAATTGCGGAAACTAATAACCCGATCAAAACACTTCGCCGGAGATCACACGAACACCGACGAACGCGCCGGAGTCCAGCCGAGGAGACCACGCACCCGAAGGCGCACGGCTGCCCCCAGCCGAACCCCCGCGTCGCGGGGTTGCATGCGATCACCGATTGCATGTGCGATCGGTCGGGTGGGGCTGCCCAGCAACCCCTGCGGCGAGTCCGGCGAATCGCCGCCGTCTGGGAGGTCCCCACAACCGTGGTGGGGTGGAGCGCGGCACCAGCCCGCGCTCCAGCGATCGATCATGAAGATCGATCGCAAGCCCTCGGCCCAGCCGAGGGTCGACGCCTCCCGCCCCTTCGAAACCCTAGGCGGGCGATCCCGCGGTCCGGTGGTTTCACCACCACCGCGTGATCATTCGTCTAATCCGGGATTCGATATTTGGATCTTGCGTTCTACGGTATTTTACGATAAATCAAATCGAATAAAATCGAGGGTGTTTAGATTTTATACCTTCGTTTCGTTGTTCGGAGAAACGAAATCAATCGATGACCTCGAGAACTTCCCACGTATTACTTGCACTAGCTTGAACGTTGGGTGGGCGATGTTAACAGGGATAAAAAACCGGGCAGAGCGGTCTTAGCTGCCCTGAAAACACCAAAAAGAATATTTGAGGATTGAGCTTAACCGAATAAAGAAAAAAGGAAAGTTATTCTTAGCTGAAAAAGGAAAAGTTCTCTATTTTTGGGGGCTGCCAATCTGCCTTTTTGGGTAAGCCTCATTGATGCAGCCCCAGAGTCGTCAATGATACAAGACCCGGTACGAGTTCCAGCTGGACCAGTTACGCGCTCAAGAGCTAAGAAGTTCAAGGCAAGTTTGATGGCGATGATTCAAGAAGTCTGGGCGCAAGAGCTGTTGAAGAAACCTATTGGTGAAGTGGAGAAGCCGAGCATTATCAATATGATTTCGTACACGGAGGCCAATCCAACCGAAGGTGATGAGTTTCAGGCTGAGACGACAAAGAATATGCTGGAACGGAAGTCAGACGTGAGCCGAGGGCGCGCCGCGGAGTTCAGCCAAGAGATTGGCCTAATGTCGGCCGACACCAAAAATACACTACAAGAATGCCGGCCGACATCTTCAGAAAAAGGGAGGCGACCTTCTGCGGAACCCGAGGATCAATCCGAGGATCAAATCCGCACTTCGGGTTGAATGTCGGACGACACCCGTCTTAGAGTAAATCAATGTCGGCCGACATTGGCCCCAGAAACGTGGAATTTGGAAATCGCGGACGTGACTTTTGATTTCAGCGTTTTTATTCCTTTTTCCTCATGTTTTTAGGTTTGCCTATATATAAAGGCTGTGGAGACTTTATAGAACACAACTTTGATAATAATTATTTTGATTTCGTGAGTTTATTCTCTCTCTCTTTTCGTTCTCTTTTCGATTGTGCCAAAAGAGATCAACCCGACGAATCAACGAAGCATACATACTTCGTTCGTGTGTCATACATCGATTTCCGAGTTGCTGCATCGATCTCGTGTTGGGGGTTAGGGTTCCGTCCTTAATTGATTTCACGATTTCAGGTTCAGAGGTTTGGGATCATCCGCCAGGTATCCAATTTATTCGTTCTTCTTTATTTCCGCTCAATCCATCAACGAGGTACGTATCATCTGGTATCAGAGCCCAGGCTAGGGTTTCTAATTTCTGATTACGTGACCTCGATTCTTCTTTCCATATTTCTTTTCTTCTTGCTGAATCGGATCTCTTTCATCCGTAAGCACAAAAAAAAAAAAAAGAAAAAATTTATAAAAATTATTTCTAGTCCGATTTTCGCGAATTTTTTTTGAGAGTCTCGTTCCTGGTAGTAAGTAGAATACTCAGCAATTAAAAAAAAAAAAGAGTATTTTGGCGGGAAAAAACTTCTTCGACCATATTTTTGTGAGTGATTCCTGAATTTTCCGGCGTCGTTTTTGCTGGGATTCGATGTCCCGGGCTATCAAAAATTGCGGAACCGATAACCCGACCGAAAAACCCGTCGCCGGAGATCGCACGAACACCGACTCATCCGCAGGAGTCCGACCTTTGGAGACTACGCGCCCGAAGACACGCAGCCCGCCCCCAGTCGAAATCCCCCGCGAGTCGGAAATCACGAATGCGAACCACCTCACGAAGAACCGGGCTCGACAAGAGCATCGCCGCGGGATGAACCCGCGGCTAAACCCTAGCCGAACCCCATCGCAGCTGGGGTTCGCGATCGCCGTGCATGGCGATCGCTGGGCTGCTCCGGCAGCCCCGGGCGGCGGTGAGTCCGGCGACTTCACCGCCGTCGCCACCAGGAGGGGCGGTCAGCCCAGCTGACCACCGCGGCAACAGCCGCGGTTCACCCCCGGCGATCGATCGCTTGATCGATCGCCCGCCTCGGCTGGGCCGAGGCGCCTTCTCGCGCACGCCGCCGTGGAGGCGGCGGGGATCCGCCACGGCACCAGCCCGTGGCATCCCCAGCGATCGACCCTAGGTCGATCGCACGCCCCGGCGTCCAGCCGGGGCTTTCTCGCGCGGTACACCGGCGGTCGAAACCCTAGGGTTCGACCGCCCCTCGTTCGATCCCGACGGGGATCGCGAGATCCCCGTATCCCGGTCTCGACGTTCCCGGATTGTCTTGTTCATGTACATATTACGATTAAACAAGCACATAATCAAAGAGGGGGTTCTCGATTATATTACCTCGATTCGTTGTACGGAAAAACGAATCTAATTGAGGACCTTGCGATCTTCCTACGTATTCCTCGCACCTCGTCCGAACGTCGTGTGGGCGACGATCTATCGGATTCCTATGGATCTCCTTCACTCTCCAAGACTTTATGATTGGCGTAGGTCAATTATTATATGTTGTGAAAAGTGAAGACCATGTAGTGCTTATATAGGCTACGTAGGGGATCATAAGGAGACTAAATATTGGGCTTCTAAATATTGAAGATTAAATTGGGTCCAACCCAAATCCATTAATCCTTATCAATATTAAATTTTATTTATTTTCCACTATATAAATAAAATTGCACTCCCAATATTAATCCATATTATATCAAATAATATTTCTCCGATTAGTATTATTTATTCCGTGTATTTAAGATTTAAATATCCATGAATAAATTTATTTATTGCTCAATAAATAATATTCATATCTTATATCCGAGACTAGTACCGTTCAACCTTTATTATTGTGCGGAACGAATCCACTCATGAGGTTTACACAATAATTCCTTATGAACTCATCTCGGGGATATTATCAACCCTTCCGGGATACACTTTCCCGTCAAGTATTCACGGCATGTCATATATAAAATATAGCGACCAAATTTTACCGGTAATTAACCCAATAATTAAATCGGTTAATTCCTTTGGAAAATCAAAGTCTCTAATATTAAATATACACACCCGCAATAATATCGGGGATTAAGAATAAAATACTCTGAGATTTAAATTGATTATCCAAGGCAATCCTAATCAATAAATCTCAAGCGATCCGCCCAATACACCAAGTGTACAAGTGTGATAAAATAATTAAGATAAATTATTTTCTCTCTCACACAACGACTATACCGATGGATTGGTCCGTGTCCATCTAGGTCGTGAGCAACTGTTCGATTAAATACGAGTAACCGATAGTATGATCTTCTGTGCGCCCATGCACACCATACTAACTACAACGTATAAAATCCAGGATTATATTTTGCATAATTAATTAATAATAATTAAATGCAAATAATTGTTTATTAATTAAATAGGTTAAATGCTATGACAGGGAGTTTACCGATACTTAAATCTAGACATTAAGTACACAACTCCAACAATCTCCCACTTGTACTAAGGTCTAGTCATTTCCTCCAAACTCCCGACTCCCATACTCATCACGTGCTTAAGTTATACTTCCCAGAAGTATTATGTGAATGAGCAATCTAGGTTGCCGCTCTGAAGTTATCTTGGTGACTACTGCGTCGTCTCCCTTGACGATGACTCGTATCAGGTGGTACTGGCTCTATGTGTTATCATCACCTTTCGAACTTATGACTTCTTCCAGTTCTCCATGCACCGCTATGTACATAGCCTTTGGTGAACCAAGAATCATATCCAAGTTCAGAGGTCATTCCAGAACCTAACCAAAACTTCCGCTGCCTCTGAGGCTGCTATTCGGTTTATGATAGAGTCCGAGAAGCATCATGCTTATCACTCTTTCATCCTTAGGTTCCACCTCTTCTAAAAGTGAACACATAGCCTGATATCGACTTACACTGGTCTTTTTCTGATTTTGGATCTGAGAAACTGTAATCTAAGAAGATTTCGTCTTGCTGGTAATCCAGTACTTCCAAGTACTTTTACAGCATTCGAATATTTCTTATCCAGATTACTTTGATATCCTCCCACTACGCTAACCGCATAGTTGATATCAGGTTCTTGTTTTACAACACTGCATCTACAAAGCTCTCCACACTCGAAGTGTAGAAAACTGCTTTGTCTTTATCTATCTCCTTCATGTGTTCTAGACACATACCTTTAGATAGATGCATTCTGTTCTCGAAAGGCAATAACCTTTCTCAGAATTGTGCATGTTTAAAACAAAACCATAATCGTATAAGATATCTTAAGAGAAGTACAAATGTTCTTATCTAGAGATCAAAAGATTTCTAAGAACATGATCCGACTTCATCTTAATCTCATATCTTGATTTATTTAGACAACCTCTATTTTATGTCTGACAACACTTTTACATTGTGGCCAACGATGAAGTGTTATCTACACAAAATTCCGAGAAACACCACCCTTGTTTCCATTACGTTTCTAACACACCTCTCCTTGCCTTTTGATGAATCCATAGAATGGACTATCTCATCAGTTCGCAAATTCCTATGCAGAACTAGGGATTGATTTCATGTCTACTAGATCCAGAGTTCAAAACTCCTCCAGTCTTATGAACATCTCTGGTTGCTTAACAACCTCCCACTGCAATGGCGTTCCGGTGTATAACAGTAACAACATTAGGTGCAGTTAGTGGTGTACCGCTACTCGGTTAGGCTGGTTCTCAGTCTTTCCTTTTCCTCATTTTAAAGTACTTTGTCAGTTAGGGCATTGTAGTTAATCTAATAGTTTTCCTCTAAGAACCGGGCGAGGACACCCTTCTGGTTCGTAGTACTATTGAACCTACAATTACTTGTTCTTCTAGGATATTCTACAACCACATTGAATGTGCCGTTGTATCCAGAAATATCCATAGAACACAGGTAGTTCCGAACAAACTTGTCCTTTTACTATTAGAATCTCATCTCTTATTTCTGACACACCATGTCCACACATCAGTGTATGGTGTAGTCGTTTGAGACTTAATCTCAACCTTTGATTTATGCTATGTGTTATTTAGATAGGTGATAGCCTCCGCGAACAAGTCGCAGGCTTCTAACGGATATACTTTGAAGGATCCCCATAATGGCTTTGTGTTGAAAACACTCCGCCTTTATGGCACATCAAGTATTCTAATCCATCTTCGAGTATTCTTGAAAGAACAACTCGTACCTCTCTAATTACACATACCGCATTAATCATAAATCATTTTCTATACTTGTCCGAATTCCATCCTTTATCCAGAAAGGTTAACTTAGTTGTATCCACTTTCAAGATTGATTCTTAGGTCGGGAGGTCCATTCCTCCAACTATAATTGATCAAACCAATTTCGACCTTTTGAATCCCTTTTTGAATAGATACTACCAAGTTCAAGAATTCACAAGTATAATGATTGATAAGAGAAATACATCTAATAAGTAAAACAAGTTATGCATAACGGTTTGTTGCATCGTGGTAGACTAAGGATTCATGTATTGCTATCTAATGTACCAGAATGGATAACACCATTATTTCTTATCCAAACCATCAAATGATTAAAGAAATAAATATCCATTCATTAATAAAGAAAACCAGAACAAAATTTTTTTTTCAAAATAAAGGGGTACATAAAGCAATAACTTAAAATGAAATCCTAAAACAAATGTCTTCCACTGCAACCGCTGCTACCCCAACAGCTTCGCCCATGTAAACTCGAACTCTTCTTCTCTAAGTTGCCGGGTTTTCTGGAACCCCTGCATTTAAAATAATGCACATACCGTCAGTGGTTCCATATCTACACACCAGAATTCTGGTAGATAATACCGCTGACTATGTTTTTACGACTAAAGAAAAATTCGTACCTCTGAGAGGACATTCAGACTTCCATTGTCCAGACTTGTTGCATCGGAAGCACTTGCCCCTTGGCTTACTAGCCCCCACTCGTGGTCCATTCCTCTTGGCACCACTGGGTTTTATGGCTTGCTTCCTTTTCTTGCCCCTACCTCCAATAGCTTTCAAGCTTTTGGACTTGGTAGCCACAAGCGCTTGAGACTTGCCCTTCTTGTAGATCCCCTCTGCCGCCTTCAGTTCAGTCAGGAGTTGCGCAAGGCTATAAGATAGTTTACCCATATTATAGCTCATACGAAACTGCTCAAACTTAGGGGTCAGAGACTGGAGTATGATGTCGACTTGCGTCTCATCATCAATAGAAGCTCCTAGGACCTCAAGTTCATTCAACAAACTCATCATCTTGAGAACGTGCTCCCCAACGGGCGTTCCTTCAGACTGAGTAGTCGACATGAGGACTCTCATGGCTTCTTGCCTTGCCGCACGATCCTTCTCCTCAAACATCTCCTTGAGGTTAGTCATCATATCCCGGGCAGTGTCCATCGGCTCATGTTGGGTTTGGAGTACATTTGACATGGAAGCCAAAATATAGCACCTAGCCATTTCATCAGCCTTTTTACACTTCCGATATGTTGCCTTTTCCTCATCAGTTGAGGCAGCCGTGGGCTCAGCAGGGCATTTATCAGAGAGTACAAACTTGTACTCTTCAGCAGTCAGGACAATGTCCAAATTTCTCTTCCAATCAATGTAATTGGGACCAGTGAGTTTATGTTCCTTGAGTATCACCAAAAGTGGATTCATAGCTATTCTCTAAACCTATAAGCACACGTAAACAAACAATCAATTTAATGTCCGATATTATCTCCCTCAAATAATATCATTAAATTACTAATTGCGTCTAAAATCCCATCAGGTAAGGCAAGCCACGTGGTGTGGACGTTTACCCACCCAAATGATTTAGCAATTAGATTTTCTTTGGTCATACATCAATCATAGCGTGACTTCGTGGGGAAGAATACTATAACGCGTATCTAAGTGTAAACCATCACTCAGCACTAAAGTACATCGTTTGGAATTGCTACGTCACCGCAAGCCACGTGGTGTGGACGTTTACGACAATTTCACAACTCTTTACAATCACTTATAACTGTCTACATCAATTAATCCAAAATCCGTTAGCATAGCAAGCCACGTGGTGTGGACGTTTACTACACCAAGAGATTTTTATAATTGACTCCCAATTACAAGATCCATTCGATTTCGTAGATCAAGACTTGGAGAATCATAAGTGAAACTCGAAGTTTCTAACCAGTGATTCACCATGCGAGCGACCCTATCTCTCATAAATGAGGGAGCCGAGCAGACAATCGACCCACCTATCAAAGAATGGTACGAAGGTCTCTAATTTGTGTCATCCACATGACCAAGTGGCTCTGGCTCCATTCCACTCCCCGGGGTGAGAATGAGTCGACTTGAAGTCAGTTTCAGAAAGACAAATTAGGCATTGTTTGATAAACTTGATCAATGTTTCTTGTAAAAGGAATTACAAGAATTCTCCTCCAATGACTTGTCTATATGAACTTCGAAAGTCCATAAAAGTCACCAAGAGAACAGTGATGGAGACCATGGGAATGTTTCCATCCCCTCTCCCACTTAGCTTTTTACGATAAAGGGATACGCTATCTAGTGCATAAAATAAACACATATAGCATGCATGTAAGCAATAAAGCACATAGATCACATAGTCAAAATAATGCTAGAGAATTATTTTCCCGACTATCATGGCTTTATCTTCATATGCATCCTCTAGTCTTCAGTCTTCCTTTCTTGAATGCTCCATGTGACGAGAATATTAATTTCCAATATTTAAATCTATTTATTTTCAATTAATCCAAAAGTTACTTAATTCGAAAATTAAGTCAATTGAATATATCAAAAATAAAATTAAATATTATTAATATTTTTATTTATTTATTTTCCTATCTAGTTCTTATTAAATCTCTAGAATAATCTATCCAAGTAAAATTTGGAATATTCTAGAAGATATCTATAATAGAACAAGGAAATAAAATAAATTAGGACTCACTACTTTCCAAATTTATTTTTATTCCTAATCCATGAATATTCCCATGAGTAGGAATAATCAAATAGGAAAAATAAATTTAGTACTAAATTAATTAAATTCCTAATCTTTGAATAATTCCATGAAGGAAATAAATCAATAGGAATAAAATTAATTCAAATTAATTCTTTTCCTAATCCATGAGAGTTTTCCAAAAGAAGAACACTCAAATAGGAAAAATCCGAATTAATTAGGAAAGTAATATCTTGGTAGGAATAGCATGGGATTGGGAGATCCCACGCCATCCCCACCGTCGACCTCCACCGCCCGGGACCACCACCACCGCCGCCCCCAGCCCACGCGCCACCACCACCGGTGGCCGGCGTGGCCGGAAGCCCTAGCGGGCAGCCCCGGGGATGGGGTCGATCGATCCTCATGGGGATCGATCATGGGGATGATCGACCCCCCCGGTTTTTCGTCCTCTTCGTCTTCGTCACACGTCTTCGTCTTCCGGCGATCGTCTCATCATCGAACCAACGTAAATAAATTACAAAATTTAAATTACACTATCCGGTATCGATTCTATACATGAAATCGACCCTATACATTTTCCGGAAAAATAAAGAGCGTAATAATAAATCCTAAATTCGGTCAACCCCCGAATTTTCACTATTACAAACATTCAACCACACAAAAACGAATCTCGACATGTCCGAGAGTTTAATAAATAATCATGATAATTAATTAAGCAATAATTAAATCCAACCATGATAGCCGGAAATCCTGCAAGGTAGAACAATAATCGAATACATACATGAACACGAAACCAAACGCTCTGATACCAATTGCTGGGATTCGATGTCCCGGGCTATCAAAAATTGCGGAACCGATAACCCGACCGAAAAACCCGTCGCCGGAGATCGCACGAACACCGACTCATCCGCAGGAGTCCGACCTTTGGAGACTACGCGCCCGAAGACACGCAGCCCGCCCCCAGTCGAAATCCCCCGCGAGTCGGAAATCACGAATGCGAACCACCTCACGAAGAACCGGGCTCGACAAGAGCATCGCCGCGGGATGAACCCGCGGCTAAACCCTAGCCGAACCCCATCGCGGCTGGGGTTCGCGATCGCCGTGCATGGCGATCGCTGGGCTGCTCCGGCAGCCCCGGGCGGCGGTGAGTCCGGCGACTTCACCGCCGTCGCCACCAGGAGGGGCGGTCAGCCCAGCTGACCACCGCGGCAACAGCCGCGGTTCACCCCCGGCGATCGATCGCTTGATCGATCGCCCGCCTCGGCCCAGCCGAGGCGACTTCTCGCGCACGCCGCCGTGGAGGCGGCGGGGATCCGCCACGGCAGCTGAAGGTTTTCGATGCCGATCCAATCGCTCGATTACCTTGTTCGTGTGTGCGGAAGCGTGTAAAACAATAGAACACGAACAACATGAAGATCTAGGCACACATTATATGTATAGACACGTTTATATATATACATCCAATATATATATATAGGGATTAACGAGAACACTTACAACCGGTGTAGCGTGCCTCGTTGATGTTGATGAAGGTGGTGTTGAGTCGATTGAACCACCTTCATGGATCAGTCACTAGATGCTCTCCTTGTGAATGACCTCGTCACTCCTTTGGATCGTCCGGATATTGAAGCCGCACAAATGGCCCGGCCTCTACGTGTTGCACACGAACCCGAATGATAAACACCTTGCTTGTTTGAAGTGGTTCTCCAAGAACACTCTCTCTTCTCACTCTTTCTTGTGAATTTCGTGGCTGATGATGATGGTGTTAGAATGAGACATGAAAATCTGATTTTCATGCTCATTATACCCCCTTTTACTTCACATGTAACCCCCACCATAATGTGTGTGTCATAACCACACATAATGGGGTGTTATGGTGAAGTTCAAAGGTCATCTCCACATAATCATGCCAAATCATGATATGTGGTCCCATTGGCTTGTGTGGCATGCCATGTCACACTATGTGACATGCATCCATGCAAGCCATGCATCCCATGCATGGGAATTAAATCCACGTAAATATTGATTCTAAATCAATATATTTATCAAGCAATGTATATCAATATCGAGCTCGTGTGTGACCCTGTAGGTATGATTTTATCGATCAATATTATATTGTTCTCAACAATTAATATTATCGAATAATCAATTAACATCCGGAGACGACCTTATGACTTAATCGATTGCACACGTAGGATCGAAGGACATATCCCAACAATCTCCCACTTGGCCTTCAGAGCCAGTGTGCTGCCAATTTCCTGTTGTCTCTTTATGTCTAAGTTTGAACTTGAGGCAAGACTCGAGTCATCCTCAATCGGTTCAAACCTTTCTTGGACTTTGAGACAGACTGTAAAACCAGATTTATCACTATGATACGAATCTGGACGTGGCCACGTATTTTCCACAGTCTCGACTCTCCAAGTGGCCGGTAAGACATGTATCCCATTATAAAATGGAGGACAATCCCATCTTGTCAATCCAAGCTCTCCCACTTGCTTCCTGATATACCTAATTACAAGTTTTATAACCTCCTTTTACGAAAGGCGTTTACTTGTATCAAAGTACACCATTTCACAATGGAATCACTCTGGACTACTCAGGTCAGAGGAAATTGCTCGACAATCAATGAAATAGTATTATGACTCGAAATCTCAAATACTATTTCAGTCGGGTCTGTTCGATCATTAGCTCCCAGCTAATATCTATGTAATTGTACTTGATGTCCCACATCACTAGCCCATGAAGCGGCGCTATAGTACACATTACAAACTAGTTCATTGTATTATCAGTTTGTCCGTACTCGATTATACGAACCAGGAACAACTATATGATTTAAGTATATCAGTTCAACCATTGGGACTTCATTATGCGGTAAGTCGACCTCATAACCCAATTGATATCACTTAATCATTTGGACAATTCATATAAATTAAACCATATTTATATGAAGAAATATGTATTATACATATGAGTGAATGTTTATCAAATCTCCAAAAGTATCTAATACAGTAATAGAAATCACAACCCATCTCTAAGATGTCTGATCTCTATTGCAGTCGTGAAAGCCTCAAGCTTAAACTGCTGGAAAGGTTTAGAAAATGGGTTTGCAACCTTACCAAAAGTTGCAACTTTATTATCTCGATATCTCCACAAAACTATCTCCCAGATAATGTGGAACATCCTGAGCACCAGCTTTAGATTTGTAGTGCTCCCTAGGCTCATAAGCTTGCGCGATAGATCTACTATAAATAGAGAGCTGTCGGATGGGCTGAGCTATTTACGCCACCTAGTTCATTCAAGAACTTTCAAATCTTAACTGCCAACATTTATGCATCCAATGCAATAATGTGCTCAGTTTTTGTAGTTTAATCAGCTATATTGCATTGCATGGAACTATTCCAGCAAATATCACCTCAAAAAAGACAAAAGATATAACCAGATTAAAATCGAAAATTATCTTAGTCTGTTTTGAAGTTAGCATTCAAACAGCTTGTTAATATCAACTCTTTTTGTCTTCCAAAGACAACAAAATTCTTTTGTCCATCTAAGGTACATAAGAATATTCTTGGTCGCAGTCTAATGCGCCTCACCTGGATTTCCTTGAAACTGACTCGTCATGCTCAAAGCATACGATACGTCCGGTCGTGTACATTTCATGACATACATTATAGACCCTATTGCCGAAGCATAAGGAATGTTTTCCATCATCTTTTGCTCATCAAGTCCCGTAGGGCCTTGCATCTTGCTAAGAGATGTGCCAGGACTCATTGGAATGAGACCCTTTTTGGCGTCTTTCATTCTGAACTTATCAAGCACCTTATCAATATAGGTCGCTTTACTAAGTCCAAACATCCTTTTCGATCTGTTCCGACAGATCTTGATGCCCAATATGTACTGTGCTTCTCCAAGATCCTTTATTGAAAAACAATTTTCAAGCCATTCTTTAAAAGAATTAAGCATAGAAACATTGTTTCCAATAAGGAGTATGTCACCGACATACAACACAATTAATACAACGTAACTCCCACTGATCTTCTTGTAAAACAAGACTCTTCTGAGTTCCTCTGAAATCCAAATCCCAGTATGGATTCATTGAACTGAAGATTGCTACTCCGATATGCTTTGCTTTATTCCATAAATGGAATTATAAGATTGCATAATTTCTCAGCCTTATTAGGATCGATAAAACTCTTTGGCTGTGTCAAAACACATTCTCTTCTAGAATCCAATTCAAGAAGTTAGTTTTAACATCCAATATTACCATAACTCATTATCAAGATGAGTAGCAATGGCTAAGATAATCTGAATGATTTAATCAAAGCAACTGGTGAAAGTTTTTCCATAATCCACCTCGTGAATAAAACTTTTACCATCAAACTTGCTTTGAAAACCCTAGGTTTTCCATCTGTCTGTTTAGATCTTAAAGATCTATTAGCATTCATTGGGTCTAACCCCGTGATCAAGTTCCAAACTTGATTATCAGATAATGATATCATCTCAGATTTCATGGCACCATGCCAATTTTCAGTAGCTCGACTCGTCATAGCTTGGAATTAGGTCGAAGGTTCACCGCTTTCCAAAAGCATGAATTCATATCTCTCATTGGTCACAATATCTAAGTATTTGAATAATAGAGATAGATTTATTCCTTTCGAACCTACGAGGGCTGGTATGGCTTCCAAAACCATAAGAATACTCTCAACCTAGTCTTGAGTATTCATCATTGGTTGTTTCACTTGAACCTCGTTCAAGACAACCGATTTCCCACTGAATTTATAGGAAAGATAACTCTTTTCAAGAAAATCACTATCTCGAGCAACAAAAACTTTGTTCTCGGATCAGTTGTAAAAGTGGTACCCTCGTGTTTATTTTGGATAACCAACAAAGAAACATTTATCAGATTTGGGTCAAGCTTTGTAGAGATATTTCTCTTCACATAAGCTTCACATCCCCAAACCTTGATATAAGACAATTTAGGGACCTTCCCTTTCCATACCTCGTATGGTGTCTTATCAACAGCTTTTGACGGTGTCCTATTCAGTGTATAAGTTGAAGTCAAGAATTGTGTGTTCCCAAAAGAGACCAGTAGTTCATTTAGACCTCTCATCGAATGGTCGAACTATATCTAATATAGTTTGTATTCTCTTTTCCGAAACATAACCTTCATGTGCTTGTGAACTGATAGGTTCCACATACATCAGTATGGATCATCCCTAATTAATCACTCACATGTTCTCCTTTCTCCAAGAAAGATGACATTGTTATCTTGTCCACCACACATCATCCACATGTATCAAATGACTCCAAGTCAAATGTTTCTAGGATGCATTCTAAAAGAAGCTTCGTTACATATTTAGATGTTGATTTGACCTAATCAACAATGTTATAGTTATGTCTCATTGAGACTTATTCGATTCGGCCCTTGTGTTAATGTTATATATGATTTGTCAAGTTAAATTATACATAAACAATATAATAATCGTACCAAAACAAAGAATAATTCACAATTAAAATAGTTACCAAACTATTTCATAGTGAAAAACTAATCCATCAGTATCTAATACTGAACCAATATTCATTGTTTATTGAAGGTACGAAAACATAGTTATAATACTGAAACAAGGCCCTAAGGCAAAACAACATCATATGATCATACGGCTAATGCAGCGACCTTCGCTCCATTTCTCGCCCGTAGATCAACATCTCTACTCACCAAACTTATACTTCTATGTAGTTCCTCCATATACAAATGTGAGAACTACGTTTGGCATCCAATACCCAAGAAGTAGAATTTGTGAAAAACATTAATACCTGAAGATGAAGCAACCCCGTTCTTCACATCTTCTTTGAACTTTGGGCAAGTTCAATTATTCTCAATAATTGTTTCTTATTCGAATTTCCCATTCAAAATTATCTCAATGTCAAAACGTGATAAATCGTAAGTGAAAAATCGAAGTTTTCTAACCAGTGATATTATCATGCAATTGAAGCCCTATCTCTCATAAAATATGAGGGAGCCAACCAGACAATCGATTCACGCCATCCAATGGCTCGAAAGTCTCTAATTTGTGTCATTGATGAACTTAAGTGTTTTGGATTAAATCACTCCCCGAGGTGTAAATAATCATAACCTTATAATCCATCAAATGAAAGACAAATTAGGCATTTGTTTTGAAATTGAATAAAATATGAACTTTTATATGTTTGCAAATAGTGTCCAACACTTTTGCAGTAGACGCATTGAGATTCCCTAGGAACTCTAGTAGCCTTCTTGCCCATGCTCTTTTGAATACCCTATCCTATATCATAAGAATTTCCCTCTAAGGTCCTTCTCTATCGCCGGCTCAGCAGCCTTGAGCATCCCGTGGAGCTCACGAAGCGATTTCTTCAAACCATTCATATGGAAAATTTAGCCTAAAGGCATTATAACCATCATGAGATTGAAGTATGAAATCGGTTGCCAAATAATCATCATAGGAAAAATCTAGGCGGTCACTTGAAACAAATAATCCAATCATTTGTTGCACATGTGATCCCATAGATTTCCATTTTTCCAGCCTAGCTGAAGCGATGACCCTGGTCACACCGAACCGCTCAATCATTGCATATTCTCCGAACATGATATTGAGTTGTTCAATGATATCTTAGGATGTGGTTATCTAACACATTTTCCTTGTCTTCGTATTTGAGGACCATCCTCAAATTACGTTGTGAATCAAGAAAATTTGTTCAATTTTTCATAATCAAGAATTGAACCAAACTTGAATTGAGTTAATATTTGACCTTATAAACTATAAAATAAAGATAACTAAAGTATGTAAACATCCACAAAGCGGTAAACAAATAAGGTTGTCTAACAATTGTACTTATTTATTTCATTTTGTTCAATTGATATCCAATATCATTGTCCCTTAGATCAAAACGATTCCGAGATCCTCATCTTGCAAATCTTTAAGCCGACTGAGTCCGCACTTAAGTATTTCAAGATAGGTAGACACACCCATGTCAATGATATCTAATATCACTCTCGGTCAATGAGAATCCCATTCTCATCTCATGTCTCGATAGCCACGCCTGCAGTGGATCTATCGATGAGAAAACCAAACTCACGTGTAAAGGTCTAACCTTTACTCCCACTTATCCCAAGATAACAAGTAGTACCCCGCTGAGGCGGACCTACCAACTTATGATCGAGGGCTTCATGAGTGTGAAGCTTTGGACAAGACATTATACTCATTATTCTGGGAACATGCATGTTTAAGGTTGTATGTATGTTTGTTGAACATTTATAACATATATAAACCTATAACTAGCACAGCAAGCAATACATACTCGAATGGCCCCTAAACCTCACAACACACAGAAAAAAAGAACGAACGAAAAATAAGCAAAACTCCATGAGTAGCGCCCCGTCCACCGGAATGGCGCAATGCTGATTCCAGAGGGGGTAGCGACCGCTACCCCTAGGGTAGCGACCGCTACCTCAGTCCAGGAGGTTTTTCGGCCCGAGCAGCGACCGAGGAGCGTTGCGCCTAGCGCTCGGGGTAGCGACCGCTACCCCTAGGGTAGCGACCGCTACCCCTAGGGTAGCGACCGCTACCTGCTCCAGAAGCTGAAAAAACACTTCTTCTTGCTTCGTTTCTCTTCGTTTTCGTCGGTGCTTCGAGATCCAAGGTCGGTACGTGGATCAAATCCACTGCTTACAAGTTGTACAATACATATTTAAAAGAAACCTATCTATTACAAATGATTCCAAGGCACACAGTCCTCCAAATTACAACTGATTCCAAGGCACGCAGGCCTCAAAACTAAAGCCATTCGGTACGTAAAAAACACGATTGCACTCACCCAACCACTATCTGTGGTTGGCCTTACATCTAAGACAAGCAATCAACACCACAACAAAGAAGCACATAAGAGCAATTATGTTGTTTAAAATTGTGTCCAACACAAAACATGTGCACGAGCCCTAGGCTCTGATACCAATTGAAGGTTTTCGATGCCGATCCAATCGCTCGATTACCTTGTTCGTGTGTGCGGAAGCGTGTAAAACAATAGAACATGAACAACATGAAGATCTAGGCACACACTATATGTATAGACACGTTTATATATATACATCCAATATATATATATAGGGATTAACGAGAACACTTACAACCGGTGTAGCGTGCCTCGTTGATGTTGATGAAGGTGGTGTTGAGTCGATTGAACCACCTTCATGGATCAGTCACTAGATGCTCTCCTTGTGAATGACCTCGTCACTCCTTTGGATCGTCCGGATATTGAAGCCGCACAAATGGCCCGGCCTCTACGTGTTGCACACGAACCCGAATGATAAACACCTTGCTTGTTTGAAGTGGTTCTCCAAGAACACTCTCTCTTCTCACTCTTTCTTGTGAATTTCGTGGCTGATGATGATGGTGTTAGAATGAGACATGAAAATCTGATTTTCATGCTCATTATACCCCCTTTTACTTCACATGTAACCCCCACCATAATGTGTGTGTCATAACCACACATAATGGGGTGTTATGGTGAAGTTCAAAGGTCATCTCCACATAATCATGCCAAATCATGATATGTGGTCCCATTGGCTTGTGTGGCATGCCATGTCACACTATGTGACATGCATCCATGCAAGCCATGCATCCCATGCATGGGAATTAAATCCACGTAAATATTGATTCTAAATTAATATATTTATCAAGCAATGTATATCAATATCGAGCTCGTGTGTGACCCTGTAGGTATGATTTTATCGATCAATATTATATTGTTCTCAACAATTAATATTATCGAATAATCAATTAACATCCGGAGACGACCTTATGACTTAATCGATTGCACACGTAGGATCGAAGGACATATCCCAACAGCACCAGCCCGTGGCATCCCCAGCGATCGACCCTAGGTCGATCGCACGCCCCGGCGTCCAGCCGGGGCTTTCTCGCGCGGTACACCGGCGGTCGAAACCCTAGGGTTTGACCGCCCCTCGTTCGATCCCGACGGGGATCGCGAGATCCCCGTATCCCGGTCTCGACGTTCCCGGATCGTCTTGTTCATGTACATATTACGATTAAACAAGCACATAATCAAAGAGGGGGTTCTCGATTATATTACCTCGATTCGTTGTACGGAGAAACGAATCTAATTGACGACCTTGCGATCTTCCTACGTATTCCTCGCACCTCGTCCGAACGTCGTGTGGGCGACGATCTATCGGATTCCTATGGATCTTCCTCACTCTCAGAACTTTATGATTGGCGTAACTTAGGTTGTGAAAAGTGAAGACCATGTAGTGCTTATATAGGCTACGTAGGGGATCATAAGGAGACTAAATATTGGGCTTCTAAATATTGAAGATTAAATTGGGTCCAACCCAAATCCATTAATCCTTATCAATATTAAATTTTATTTATTTTCCACTATATAAATAAAATTGCACTCCCAATATTAATCCATATTATATCAAATAATATTTCTCCGATTACTATTATTTATTCCGTGTATTTAAGATTTAAATATCCATGAATAAATTTATTTATTGCTCAATAAATAATATTCATATCTTATATCCGAGACTAGTACCGTTCAACCTTTATTATTGTGCGGAACGAATCCACTCATGAGGTTTACACAATAATTCCTTATGAACTCATCTCGGGGATATTATCAACCCTTCCGGGATACACTTTCCCGTCAAGTATTCACGGCATGTCATATATAAAATATAGCGACCCAATTTTACCGGTAATTAACCCAATAATTAAATCGGTTAATTCCTTTGGAAAATCAAAGTCTCTAATATTAAATATACACACCCGCAATAATATCGGGGATTAAGAATAAAATACTCTGAGATTTAAATTGATTATCCAAGGCAATCCTAATCAATAAATCTCAAGCGATCCGCCCAATACACCAAGTGTACAAGTGTGATAAAATAATTAAGATAAATTATTTTCTCTCTCACACAACGACTATACCGATGGATTGGTCCGTGTCCATCTAGGTCGTGAGCAACTGTTCGATTAAATACGAGTAACCGATAGTATGATCTTCTGTGCGCCCATGCACACCATACTAACTACAACGTATAAAATCCAGGACTATATTTTGCATAATTAATTAATAATAATTAAATGCAAATAATTGTTTATTAATTAAATAGGGTAAATGCTATGACGGGGAGTTTACCGATACTTAAATCTAGACATTAAGTACACAACTCCAACAGTTTTGAGCCAATTTGGTGCTATCGTATTTTTTCGTTCCGAAATTTTCCGATTTTTGTTCCTTTCTACGTCGTATTGTGTGTTTTGTGGATCTTGTCGGTTCAGACCTCGTCTGGTAGATCGAGGAGTTCGATACATTGAGGGAGAATTTGAGTGGTAAAAGGCAGAGTGTGTGAGAATATTAGAGTGAAAAAAGCCATACCTGAGTGAAACACGAGTGCTGAGTGAATCCCATCTTGAGTGTGATACACGAGCGTTTGTGAGGTGGTGAGGTTTCTTTTACTTTTATTGTTTTTATTACTAACGTTTTCTGTGCAGGTATGTCTGGAGAACCGAAAAATAAGAAGATAGCTGAGGGGTCTATTAACAACGACCAATTACAGTCCATCTTGGATGTGATAGATAAGCGAATGGCAAAGAGCGAGGAGCGACTGGCAACGGCGGTTGAGGAGCGACTGGCAAAGATCTTCTCAACGGAGATGGATGTGGTACATGACCGACTCCTTGCCCTAGAGGACAAATCTCGTCGAGAGAATGCAGAGACTCGGAGAGTCGCAATGCGCAACGTCGGGCGAGATAACCAGCATCGTCGTAAGGGGCGACACAGGGATGCCAACCCCGAAGACGATGAGGCTGAAGAGATGGATAACAACTTGAGCACCATCAAGATGACTGTTCCCACGTTCATGGGAAAGAACGATCCAGAGTTGTACATCGAATGGGAGAGAAAGGTTGAGATGATGTTCGACTGCCACAACTATTCCGAGCTCAAGAAGGTGAAGTTGGCGGCTATCGAATTTTCTGACTATGCCTTGGTTTGGTGGGATCAGCTGATTGCCAGTAGGAGGAGAAACTATGAGCAAACTATTGAAACATGGGCCGAGATGAAGTCTGTGATGCGAAAGAGATTTGTTCCTTCTCACTATTACCGAGAGTTATACAACAAGCTGCAGAATCTACGACAGGGGACGAAGAGCGTAGATGAATATTTTAAGGAGATGGAGGTGGCAATGATTCGGGCCAACGTTGAGGAGGATCGGGAAGCTACCATGGCTCGGTTCTTGGCTGGATTGAATTGGGAGATTCGGAATGCCGTGGAGTTGCAACCGTACGTCGAAGTAGAGGACATGGTTCACATGGCGATCAAGATTGAGAATCAGCACAAGAGGAGGGGCAGTTTTAGCAGTGCAAAGCCGACTCAGTCCTCTTGGAGATCACCTCAAGGTCCGAGTGGTTCTACACCTAAAGGGAACCAATGGAGGAGAGAGGTTCCACCTCGAGATGAGAAGAAGACCTTCTTTAAGGGTCGTTCGGAGGGTGCTAGTTCAGCGACTCAGGTCAGCCCGTCTAATCCTGATAGTCCCAACCGAGACAAGAAGTGTTTCAAGTGTCAGGGATTTGGGCACATTATGAGTGAGTGTCCTAACCGACGACTCATGATCTTGAGAGACGACGGAGAGGTCGTGACTGATGGTGAAGGTGAGGAACCGACACCTATGGCTACATCAGATTCCGAGGATGAGGAGGAGATCTTAGCCATCGAGGGTAACCTGTTTGTAGCTAGGAGAGTCTTGAGTGCACATACACAGCCCGAGGAGAGGGAGCAGCGGGAGAACGTTTTCCACACGAGATGTCATGTGAAGGATAAGGTATGTAGTGTGATCATTGATGGTGGGAGTTGTACGAACGTGGTAAGTGCAACCATGGTTCAGAGATGGTGGGAGTTACCAGAGGTGAAACATCCAAAGCCATACCGTCTGCAGTGGTTGAATGATTGTGGTATCATCAGGGTGACCAAGCAAGTGAAGGTACCTTTCCGTATTGGGAAGTACGAGGATGAGGTGCTATGTGACATCCCGATGCAAGCGAGTCACATCTTGTTGGAACGACCGTGGCAGTTCGATAGGAGAGCCATACACGACGGCTTCACCAACAAGTACTCGTTTGAGTACAACGGTAAGAAGGTATCACTTGTCCCTCTCACTCCTAAACAAGTTTACGAGGACCAAGTGCAGCTACAACGGGAGGCAGACAAGGCTTCTACCAAGGAGCAGCAATTACAAACAAAGGAGAATGCCTTGCTTCACAGAGCCTACCTTGCAAAGGCTAGTGATGTGAGAGAAGCAATGAATGAGAAGAGGCAGATGTTAGTGCTGTTGTGGAAGGGGAACTTGGTTATTACAAACGATCTACCCCCTCTACCCCCTTCTATTCAGTTTGTTTTGCAGGAGTTCGATGATGTCTTCCCGGAGGATACACCACCAGGTCTACCACCCATCCGAGGGATAGAGCATCAGATCGACTTTGTGCCCGGAGCTGTGCTACCAAACCGCCCGGCTTACCGCACCAACCCGGAGGAAACAAAGGAGTTGGAGAAGCAGATTGGCGAGTTGTTGACCAAAGGGCACGTGAAGGAGAGTCTGAGTCCTTGTGCGGTACCTGTACTTCTCGTACCCAAGAAGGATGGATCGATGAGGATGTGTTGCGACTGCCGAGCTATCAATAACATCACGGTAAAGTATCGACATCCCATACCTAGGCTAGATGATATGCTTGATGAGTTATGTGGTTCCTGCGTGTTTTCAAAAATTGATTTACGTAGTGGGTACCATCAGATTAGGATTAAAGAAGGGGATGAATGGAAAACTGCTTTCAAAACAAAACTGGGCTTATATGAGTGGTTAGTTATGTCTTTTGGACTTACTAATGCACCTAGTACTTTTATGCGATTAATGAATCATGTCTTGCGTGCGTTTATTGGGAAATTTGTTGTTGTGTACTTTGATGATATCTTAGTATATAGCAAAAATCATGATGAGCATGTGGTTCATTTGAGGATGGTTTTGATTGCACTTAGGCAGGAGAAATTATATGCTAACCGTAAAAAGTGTGTCTTTAGCACGGATAGAGTCGTTTTCCTTGGCTTTGTTGTTAGTGCACAGGGTGTACAGGTTGACGAGGAAAAGATACGAGCTATCCAAGAGTGGCCAACGCCAAAGAACATTGGAGATGTACGGAGCTTCCATGGTTTGGCCAGCTTTTATCGACGGTTTGTGCCTAATTTCAGCAGCATGTCGGCACCTTTAACCGCCGTGATCAAGAAGAACGTGGAGTTCAAGTGGGGAAAGGCACAAGATGAAGCCTTTCAGAATTTGAAGGACAAGCTGACACACGCCCCGGTATTATCTCTTCCTAACTTTTCTAAATCTTTTGAGATTGAATGTGATGCTTCTGGAATTGGTATTGGTGCAGTGTTGATGCAAGAACGTCGTCCGATAGCTTACTTCAGCGAGAAGCTCAACGGAGCTACATTGAACTATCCAACGTATGACAAGGAGTTGTATGCCCTGGTGAGAGCTCTTCAGACGTGGCAGCACTATCTATGGCCCCGGGAGTTCATCATTCACACCGACCATGAGTCGTTGAAGCACCTCAAGGGGCAGAACAAGCTGAACAAGCGCCATGCGAGATGGATGGAGTTCATTGAGACGTTTCCATACGTCATCAAATACAAGCAAGGTAAGGAGAATGTGGTAGCTGATGCCCTTTCTCGGAGGTATGCTCTAATTTCGACTTTAGATGCTAAATTACTTGGTTTTGAGCATATTAAAGGGTTATATGAGCATGATGCTGAGTTTGGTGAGATTTTTAAAGCATGTGAACATACTGCTAGTGGGGATTACTTTAGGGATGATGATTTTCTCTTTAGGAAAAATAAACTGTGTGTGCCTAAATGCTCTTTACGTGATTTATTGTTGCTTGAATCTCATGGTGGGGGATTAATGGGACATTTTGGTATTGCTAAGACTTTATCTGTTCTGCATGAGCATTTTTTTTGGCCTCATATGAAACGTGATGTTGAGAGAATATGTGGTCGTTGTATTACATGTAAATAGGCTAAGTCTAGGATTAATTCCAATGGATTGTACACGCCTTTGCCTATTCCTGCATCACCTTGGATTGATATTTCTATGGATTTTGTGATGGGTTTACCTAGGACTAAGCGAGGTAGTGACTCTATTTTTGTGGTAGTTGATCGTTTCTCTAAGATGGCACATTTCATTCCATGTCATAAAACTGATGATGCATCTCATGTGGCTGGATTATTTTTTAGAGAGATTGTTAGATTGCATGGCATGCCTAGGACTATTGTGTCTGACAGGGATTCTAAGTTTCTTAGTTATTTTTGGAAGACATTGTGGTGTAAGCTAGGTACGAAGTTACTATTCTCTACTACTTGTCATCCCCAGACTGATGGTCAAACTGAGGTAGTAAATAGGACTTTGTCTACTTTACTACGTGCTATTATTAAAAAGAACATTAAGTCTTGGGAAGAGTGTTTGCCTCATGTTGAGTTTGCTTATAATAGATGTGTTCATTCTGCTACTAAGTTTTCGCCATTTGAACTTGTGTATGGTTTTAATCCTTTGACGCCTTTAGATTTATCGCCTTTACCTGTGCATGAGCATACTGACCTTGATGGCCAGAAAAGGGCTGATTTTGTGAAACAGATACACGAGACGGCGAGGATGAACATAGAGAGGCGAACCAAGCAATATGCCGAGCAAGCGAACAAGGGACGTCACAAAGTAGTGTTTGAGCCTGGTGATTGGGTGTGGTTGCATATGCGCAAGGAGAGGTTCCCATTGCAGCGCCGGTCGAAGTTACTTCCTCGTGGCGATGGACCATTCCAAGTGTTGGAGCGTATCAACGACAACGCCTACAAATTGGATCTCCCAGGTGAGTATAATGTTAGTGCTACTTTCAATGTTACTGACTTGAGTTTGTTCGATGCAGGTGACGACTTGGATTTGAGGACAAATCCTCTTCAAGAGGAGGGGAATGATGCAGCCCCAGAGTCGTCAATGATACAAGACCCGGTACGAGTTCCAGCTGGACCAGTTACGCGCTCAAGAGCTAAGAAGTTCAAGGCAAGTTTGATGGCGATGATTCAAGAAGTCTGGGCGCAAGAGTTGTTGAAGAAACCTATTGGTGAAGTGGAGAAGCCGAGCATTATCAATATGATTTCGTACACGGAGGCCAATCCAACCGAAGGTGATGAGTTTCAGGCTGAGACGACAAAGAATATGCTGGAACGGAAGTCAGACGTGAGCCGAGGGCGCGCCGCGGAGTTCAGCCAAGAGATTGGCCTAATGTCGGCCGACACCAAAAATACACTACAAGAATGTCGGCCGACATCTTCAGAAAAAGGGAGGCGACCTTCTGCGGAACCCGAGGATCAATCCGAGGATCAAATCCGCACTTCGGGTTGAATGTCGGCCGACACCTGTCTTAGAGTAAATCAATGTCGGCCGACATTGGCCCCAGAAACGTGGAATTTGGAAATCGCGGACGTGACTTTTGATTTTAGCGTTTTTATTCCTTTTTCCTCGTGTTTTTAGGTTTTCCTATATATAAAGGTTGTGGAGACTTTATAGAACACAACTTTGATAATAATTATTTTGATTCCGTGAGTTTATTCTCTCTCTCTTTTCGTTCTCTTTTCGATTGTGCCAAAAGAGATCAACCCGACGAATCAACGAAGCATACATACTTCGTTCGTGTGTCATACATCAATTTCCGAGTTGCTGCATCGATCTCGTGTTGGGGGTTAGGGTTCCGTCCTTAATTGATTTCACGATTTCAGGTTCAGAGGTTTGGGATCATCCGCCAGGTATCCAATTTATTCGTTCTTCTTTTTTTCCGCTCAATCCATCAACGAGGTACGTATCACTCATAGTGTATTTATAGGGGTACAATTAGGGTTTTTTCCTCTTTTGACCTAGTGGGCTTTTACAAAAAACTGTAATATGGGCCTGGTGTACGGACCGGCCCATACTTCCGCCGCCTTTCCAGCCGAGCAAACCGATTCGTCCAGCGGGAGAACTCTTAGCTTGATCATCTTCTCTGTGCTCAGCTCGACAGGATTCCACGGCTTTTGCAGACTTTATCCCCGGTAATCTTCAATCCTGTCCACCTCGGATACGATACGGAGCATCCTAGGAAGGTTATGGATGGTCTGCTCGGCGGAGACTTGCAGATACCTCGACGGGGACTCGCTCCTCGGGCCTCCGCGGTGAAGTGGTGTGGCGAGTTTTCCTTGATCTCGGGCACCTCTCCGAGCTGGCGACCGGGTTGCAATCTTTTCAGTCGATTAAATAGGATAATAATAGTAATAACAATAATAATAAAAATAGTGATATAACAAATGCCCCTCGGGAGAGGTGTGATCGGCCGTGGGCGAGCAGGCCTCTCCCGACCGAGATGGGAACTATTTTTTACCGTCAGCTGCCTCCTCGGGTGACTTCCCTGCCGCCACTATGGTGTTGGAGTTGTGTACTTAATGTCTAGATTTAAGTACCGGTAAACTCCCGGTCATGACATTTAACCTATTTAATTAATAAACAATTATTTGCAATTAATTATTATTAATTAATTATGCAAAATATAGTCCTGGATTTTATACGTTGTAGTTAGTATGGTGCGCATGGGCGCACAGAAGATCATACTATCGGTTATTCGTATTTAATCAAACAGTTGCTCACGACCTAGATGGACACGGACCAATCCATCGGTATAGTCGTTGTGTGAGAGAGAAAATAATTTATCTTAATTATTTTATCACACTTGTACACTTGGTGTATTGGGCGGATCGCTTGAGATTTATTGATTAGGATTGCCTTGGATAATCAATTTAAATCTCGGAGTATTTTATTCTTAATCCCCGATATTATTGCGGGTGTGTATATTTAATACTAGAGACTTTGATTTTCCAAAGGAATTAACCGATTTAATTATTGGGTTAATTACCGGTAAAATTGGGTCGCTATATTTAATATATGACATGCCGTGAATACTTGAAGGGAAAGTGTATCCCGGAAGGGTTGATAATATCCCCGAGATGAGTTCATAAGGAATTATTGTGTAAACCTCATGAGTGGATTCATTCCGCACAATAATAAAGGTTGAACGGTACTAGTCTCGGATATAAGATATGAATATTATTTATTGAGCAATAAATAAATTTATTCATGGATATTTAAATCTTAAATACACGGAATAAATAATACTAATCGGAGAAATATTATTTGATATAATATGGAATAATATTGGGAGTGCAATTTTATTTATATAGTGGAAAATAAATAAAATTAATATTGATAAGAATTAATAGATTTGGGTTGGACCCAATTTAATTTTCAATATTAGAAACCCAATATTTATTCTCCTTATGATCCCCTACGTAGCCTATATAAGCACTACATGGTCTTCACTTTTCACAACCTAAGTTACGCCAATCATAAAGTTCTGAGAGTGAGGAAGATCCATAGGAATCCGATAGATCGTCGCCCACACGACGTTCGGACGAAG
The DNA here is from genome assembly GCA_954870475.1 of Euphrasia confusa. Classification (NCBI taxonomy): domain Eukaryota; kingdom Viridiplantae; phylum Streptophyta; class Magnoliopsida; order Lamiales; family Orobanchaceae; genus Euphrasia; species Euphrasia confusa. The sequence continues at coordinate 15,397,865 of OX940967.1, forward strand.
TGCGAGGAATACGTAGGAAGATCGCAAGGTCGTCAACAAGATTCGTTTCTCCGTACAACGAATCGAGGTAATAATCGAGAAACCCCCTCTTTGATTATTAGTGTTGTTTAATCGTGATATGTACATGAACAAGACGATCCGGGAAAGCGTCGAGACCGGGATACGGGGATCACGCGATCCCCGTCGGGATCGAGAGGGGCGGCCGAACCCTAGGGTTCGACCGCCGGTACCGCGCGCCGAAAGGGGAGCCCCGGCTGGACGCCGGGGCACGCGATCGACTTCGGTCGATCGCTGGGGTGCCACGGGCTGGTGCCGTGGCGGACCCCAGCCGCCCCTTCGACGGCGGCATGCGCAACGGGGGCAGCCGCGGCTGGATGCCGCGGCTGGAGCGATCGAGCCCTAGCTCGATCGCGGGGCTGTCGAGGGCTGGTGCCTCGACTAGGCGCCCCTCCTCCCGTCGGATGGCGGCGGTGAGTCGCCGGACTCACCGCCAGGGGGCTGTTCCGAACAGCCCCGCGGGGATGCCTCGCATCCCCGGCGATCGCCATGCACGGCGATCGCGAACCCCGCGGATGGGGTTCGGCTAGGGTTTAGCCGCGGGTTCATCCCGCGGCGATGCTCTCGTCGAGCCCGGTTCTTCGCGTATGGTTCGCGTTCGTGATTTCCGACTCGTGGGGGACTTCGGCTGGGGGCGGGCTGCATGTCTTCGGGAGCGTAGTCTCCAAAGGTCGGACTCCTGCGGATGAGTTGGTGTTCGTGCGAACTCCGGCGAAGGGTTTTCGGTCGGGTTATCGGTTCCGCAATTATTTTTGATAGCCCGGGACATCGAATCCCAGCAATTGGTATCAGAGCGTTTGGTTTCGTGTTCATGTATATGTTCGATTATTGTTCTACCTTGCAGGATTTCCGGCTATCATGGTTGGATTTAATTAATTGTTTTTTAATTAATTATCATGATTATTAAACTCTCGGACATGTCGAGATTCGTTTTGTGTGGTTGAATGTTTGTAATAGTAAAAATTCGGGGGTTGACCGAATTTAGGATTTATTATTACGCACTTTATTTTCCGGAAAATGTATAGGGTCGATTTCATGTATAGAATCGATACCGGAATTGTAATTTAGATTATTGTAATTTATTTACGTTGGTTCGATGATGAGACGATCGCCGGAAGACGAAGACGTGTGACGAAGACAAAGAGGACGAAAAAACGGGGAGTCGATCAACCCCATGATCGACCCCATGACCGAAGCCATGGGGAGGGGTCGATCGCCCCTCGGCTGGGGCTGCCGCCGGCGGTGGTGGCCGGTCAGCTGGGGTGGCGGCGGCGTGCCCTCTTCCGGTGGTGGCGGCGGTCGGTGGGGGTGGTATGGGGATCTCCCAACCCATGCCACTTCTACCGATATTCACTTTCCAAAATTAATTCGGTTTTCCTATTTGAGTACTTTCCTTTTAGGAAAATCTCATGGAATAGGAAAAGAATTAATTAGAATTAATTTTATTCCTATTGATTTATTTCCTTCATGGAATTATTCAAGGATTGGGAATTTAATTAATTTAGTACTAAATTTATTTTTCCTATTTGATTATTCCTACTCATAGGAATATTCATGGATTAGGAATAAAAATAAATTTGGAAAGTAGTAAGTCCTAATTTATTTTATTTCCTTGTTCTATTATAGATATCTTCTAGAATATTCCAAGTTTTACTAGGATAGATTATTCTAAAGATTTAATAAGAACTAGATAGGAAAATAAATAAATAAAAATATTAATAATATTTAATTTTATTTTTGATATATTCAATTGACTTAATTTTCGAATTAAGTAACTTTTGGATTAATTGAAAATAAATAGATTTAAATATTGGAAATTAATATTCTCGTCGCATGGAGCATTCAAGAAACGAAGACTGAAGACTAGAGGATGCATATGAAGATAAAGCCATGATAGTCGGGAAAATAATTCTCTAGCATTATTTTGACTATGTGATCTATGTGCTTTATTGCTTTCATGCATGCTATATGTGTTTATTTTATGCACTAGATAGCGTATCCCTTTATCGTAAAAAGCTAAGTGGGAGAGGGGATGGAAACATTCCCATGGTCTCCATCACTGTTCTCTTGGTGACTTTTATGGACTTTCGAAGTTCATATAGACAAGTCATTGGAGGAGAATTCTTGTAATTCCTCTTACAAGAAACATTGATCAAGTTTATCAAACAATGCCTAATTTGTCCTTCTGAAACTGACTTCAAGTCGAATCATTCTCACCTCGGGGAGTGGAATGGAGCCAGAGCCACTTGGTCATGTGGATGACACAAATTAGAGACCTTCGTGCCATTCTTTTATAGGTGGGTCGATTGTCTGCTCGGCTCCCTGATTTATGAGAGATAGGGTCGCTCGCATGGTGAATCACTGGTTAGAAACTTCGAGTTTCACTTATGATTCTCCGAGTCTTGATTTACGAAATCGAATGGATCTTGTAATTGGGAGTCAATTATAAAAATCTCTTGGTGTAGTAAACGTCCACACCACGTGGCTTGCTGTGCTGACGGATTTTGGATTAATTGATGTAGACAGTTATAAGTGATTGTGAAGAGTTGTGAAATTGTCGTAAACGTCCACACCACGTGGCTTGCGGTGACGTAACAATTCCAAGCAATGTACTTTAGTGCTGAGTGATGGTTTACACTTAGATACGCGTCATAGTATTCTTCCCCACGAAGTTACGCTGTGATTGATGTATGACCGAAGAAAAACTAATTGCTAAATCATTTGGGTGGGTAAACGTCCACACCACGTGGCTTGCTTTACCTGATGGGATTTTAGACGCAATTAGTAATTTAATGATATTATTTGAGGGAGATAATATTGGACATTAAATTGATTGTTTGTTTACATGTGCTTATAGGTTTAGAGAATAGCTATGAATCCACTTTCTGTGATACTCAAGGAACATAAACTCACTGGTCCCAATTACATTGATTGGAAGAGAAATTTGGACATTGTCCTGACTGCTGAAGAGTACAAGTTTGTACTCTATGAGCAATGCCCTGCTGAACCCACGGCCGCCTCAACTGATGAGGAAAAAGAAGCATATCGGAAGTGGAAAAAGGCTGATGAAATGGCTAGGTGCTATATTTTGGCTTCCATGTCAAATGTACTCCAAACCCAACATGAGCCGATGAACACTGCCGAGGATATGTTATTTAACCTCAAGGAGATGTTTGGGCATCATGACCGTGCGGGTAGGCAAGAAGCAATGAGAGTCCTCATGTCGACTACTCAGTCTGAAGGAACGCCCGTTGAGGAGCACGTTCTCAAGATGATGAGTTTGTTGAATGAATTGGAGGTCCTAGGAGCTATGATTGATGGTGAGACGCAAGTCGACATCATACTCCAGTCTCTGACCCCTAGTTTTGAGCAGTTTCGTATGAGCTATAATATGGGTAAACTATCTTATACTCTTGCGCAACTCCTGACTGAACTGAAGGCGGCAGAGGGGATCTACAAGAAGGGCAAGTCTCAAGCGCTTGTGGCTACCAAGTCCAAAAGCTTGAAAGCTATTGGAGGTAGGGGCAAGAAAAGGAAGCAAGCCATAAAACCCAGTGGTGCCAAGAGGAATGGACCACGAGTGGGGGCTAGTAAGCTAAAGGGCTTGTGCTTCCGATGCAAGAAGTCTGGACACTGGAAGTCTGAATGTCCTCTCAGAGGTACGAATTTTTCTTTAGTCGTAAAAACATAGTCAGCGGTATTATCTACCAGAATTCTGGTGTGTAGATATGGAACCACTGACGGTATGTGCATTTTTTAAAATGCAGGGGTTCCAGAAAACCCGGCGACTTAGAGAAGAAGAGTTCGAGTCTACATGGGCGAAGCTGTTGGGGTAGCAGCGGTTGCAGTGAAAGACATTTATCTGTTTTAGGATTTCATTTCAGTTATTGCTTTATGTACCCCTTTAATTTTTGAAAAAGAACCTTTTGTTCTGGTTTTCTTATTAATGGATATTTTATTTCTTTAATCATTTGATGGTTTGGATAAGAAATAATGGTGATATCTATTATGGTACATTAGATAGCAATTTACATGAATGATGAATCCTTTGTCTACCACGATGCAACAAACCGTTAAGTATAACTTGTTTTACTTATTGAATGTATTTCTTTATTATTCATTATACTTGTGAATTCTTGAACTTGGTAGTATCTATTCAAAAGGGATTCAAAAGGTCGAAATTGATTTGATCAATTATAGTTGGAGGAATGGACCTCCCGACCTAAGAATCGATCTTGAAAGATGATACGACTAAGTCAACCTTTCTGGATAAAGAATTCGGACAAGTATAGAAAATGATTGATGATTAATGCGGTATGTGTAATTAGAGAAGGTACGAGTCATTCCTTCAAGAATACTCGAAGATGGATTAGACTACTTGTTGTGCCATAAAAGCGGAGTGTTTTTAACACAAAACCATTATGGGGAACCCTCAAAGTATATCCATTGAAAGCCTGCGACTTGTTCGCGGAGGCTATCACCTATCTAAATAACACATAGCATAAATCAAAGATTGGGATTAAATCTCAAACGACTACACCATACACTGAAGTGTAGACATGGTGTGTCAGGAATAAGAAATGGGATTCTAATAGTAAAAAGGACAAGTTTGTTCGGAACCACCTATGTTCTATGGATATTTCTGGATACAACGGCACATTCAATGTGATTGTAGAATATCCTAGAAGAACAAGTAATTGTATGTTCAATAGTACTACGAACCAGAAGGGTGTCCTCGCCCGGTTCTTAGAGGAAGACTATTAGATGAACTACAATGCCCTAACTGACAAAGTACTTTAAAATGAGGAAAAGGAGAGACTAAAAACCAGCCTAACCGAGTAGCGATACACCACTAACTGCACCTAATGTTATTACTGTTATACACCGGAACGCCATTGCAGTGGGAGGTTGTTAACCAACCGGAGATGTTCATAAGACTGGAGGAGTTTTTGAACTCTGGATCCAGTATACATGAAATCGATCCCTAGGTCTGCATAGATTTGCGAGAAAGGTGTGTTAGAAACGTAATGGAAACAAAGGTGGTGTTTCTCGGAATTTTGTGTAGATAACACTTCATCATTGGCAACAATGTAAAAGTGTTGTCAAACATAAAATAGAGGTTGTCTAAATAAATCGAGATATGAGGTTAAGAAGAAGTTGGATCATGTTCTTAGAAATCTTTGATCTCTGGATAAGAACATTTGTACTTCTCTTAAGATATCTTATACGATTATGGTTTGTTTTAAACATGCACGATTCTGAGAAAGGTTATTGCCTTCCTAGAACAGAATACATCTATCTAAAGGTATGTGTTTCGAACACATGAAGGAGATGGATATGGACAAAGCAGTTACCTACACTTCAAGTGTAGAAAGCTTTGTAGATGCAATGTTGAAAAACAAGAACCTGATATCAACTATGCGGTTAGCGTAGTGGGAGGATATCAAAGTAATCTGGATAAGAAGTATTCGAATGCTGTAAAGTACTTGGAAGTACTAGATTACTAGCAATACGAAATCTTCTTAGATTACAGTTTCTCAGATCCAAAATCAGAGAAAGACCAGTGTAAGTCGATATCAGGCTATGTGTTCACTTTTAGAAGAGGTGGAACCTAAAGATGAAAGAGTGATAAGCGTGATGCTTCTCGGACTCTATCATAAACCGAATAGCAGCCTCAGAGGCAGCGGAAGTTTTGGTTAGGTTCCGGAATGACCTCTGAACTTGGATATGATTCTTGGTTCACCAAAGGCTATGTATATAGCGGTGCATGGAGAACTGGAAGAAATCATAAGTTCAAAAGGTGATGATAACACATAGAGCCAGTACCACCTGATACGAGTCATCGTCAAGGGAGACGACGCAGTAGTCACCAAGATAACTTCAGAGCGGCAACCTAGATTGCTCATTCACATAATACTTCTGGGAAGTATAACTTAAGCACGTGATGAGTATGAGAGTCGGGAGTTTGGGGGAAATGACTAGACCTTAGTACAAGTGGGAGATTGTTGGAGTTGTGTACTTAATGTCTAGATTTAAGTACCGGTAAACTCCCGGTCATGGCATTTAACCTATTTAATTAATAAACAATTATTTGCAATTAATTATTATTAATTAATTATGCAAAATATAGTCCTGGATTTTATACGTTGTAGTTAGTATGGTGCGCATGGGCGCACAGAAGATCATACTATCGGTTACTCGTATTTAATCAAACAGTTGCTCACGACCTAGATGGACACGGACCAATCCATCGGTATAGTCGTTGTGTGAGAGAGAAAATAATTTATCTTAATTATTTTATCACACTTGTACACTTGGTGTATTGGGCGGATCAGCTTGAGATTTATTGATTAGGATTGCCTTGGATAATCAATTTAAATCTCGGAGTATTTTATTCTTAATCCCCAATATTATTGCGGGTGTGTATATTTAATACTAGAGACTTTGATTTTCCAAAGGAATTAACCGATTTAATTATTGGGTTAATTACCGGTAAAATTGGGTCGCTATATTTTATATATGACATGCCGTGAATACTTGAAGGGAAAGTGTATCCCGGAAGGGTTGATAATATCCCCGAGATGAGTTCATAAGGAATTATTGTGTAAACCTCATGAGTGGATTCGTTCTGCACAATAATAAAGGTTGAACGGTACTAGTCTCGGATATAAGATATGAATATTATTTATTGAGCAATAAATAAATTTATTCATGGATATTTAAATCTTAAATACACGGAATAAATAATACTAATCGGAGAAATATTATTTGATATAATATGGAATAATATTGGGAGTGCAATTTTATTTATATAGTGGAAAATAAATAAAATTAATATTGATAAGAATTAATAGATTTGGGTTGGACCCAATTTAATTTTCAATATTAGAAGCCCAATATTTATTCTCCTTATGATCCCCTACGTAGCCTATATAAGCACTACATGGTCTTCACTTTTCACAACCTAAGTTACGCCAATCATAAAGTTCTGAGAGTGAGGAAGATCCATAGGAATCCGATAGATCGTCGCCCACACGACGTTCGGACGAAGTGCGAGGAATACGTAGGAAGATCGCAAGGTCGTCAACAAGATTCGTTTCTCCGTACAACGAATCGAGGTAATAATCGAGAAACCCCCTCTTTGATTATTAGTGTTGTTTAATCGTGATATGTACATGAACAAGACGATCCGGGAAAGCGTCGAGACCGGGATACGGGGATCACGCGATCCCCGTCGGGATCGAGAGGGGCGGCCGAACCCTAGGGTTCGACCGCCGGTACCGCGCGCCGAAAGGGGAGCCCCGGCTGGACGCCGGGGCACGCGATCGACTTCGGTCGATCGCTGGGGTGCCACGGGCTGGTGCCGTGGCGGACCCCAGCCGCCCCTTCGACGGCGGCATGCGCAACGGGGGCAGCCGCGGCTGGATGCCGCGGCTGGAGCGATCGAGCCCTAGCTCGATCGCGGGGCTGTCGAGGGCTGGTGCCTCGACTAGGCGCCCCTCCTCCCGTCGGATGGCGGCGGTGAGTCGCCGGACTCACCGCCAGGGGGCTGTTACGAACAGCCCCGCGGGGATGCCTCGCATCCCCGGCGATTGCCATGCACGGCGATCGCGAACCCCGCGGATGGGGTTCGGCTAGGGTTTAGCCGCGGGTTCATCCCGCGGCGATGCTCTCGTCGAGCCCGGTTCTTCGCGTATGGTTCGCGTTCGTGATTTCCGACTCGTGGGGGACTTCGGCTGGGGGCGGGCTGCGTGTCTTCGGGCGCGTAGTCTCCAAAGGTCGGACTCCTGCGGATGAGTTGGTGTTCGTGCGAACTCCGGCGAAGGGTTTTCGGTCGGGTTATCGGTTCCGCAATTATTTTTGATAGCCCGGGACATCGAATCCCAGCATATGGTTAGTGGGCCTGATGGGACTTTTTGTGGGGGCCCACATGTCTTTTCAAATTAAATCCAGTACACTTTTTCGAATTTCAAAAACGCACGCCCCCGCCCCTACAGATTCCACGTATTTAAACTTTTGAGAAACCGTTCCAAAATTCACTTTCTACTCAAGGCGGTTTATCAGAGAGAAAATCGACGCAGGCGACAGCAGAAAAAGATTCCGGCGGCCCGAATACTTTCCGGCGATCCTCCTTCGCTTCTTCGGTTCTCAGGTACGCGGAAACTTATTTCCCTGTTTTTATTTTTATTAAGTTGCAATTCAGTTCCCTGATGGGGTTTCTTCTTCGAGAAATCGTTTAGGCTTTTCAATTTCCGGCGGCGGCTCTGGTCTAAGCTCCGTAGATAGGGTTTTTGGGGGATATAGAACTCTTTAGGTTAAGATTTCCAACCTTTTCCCTCTCTGCTATAATCGGGGATGAATAACGATCGATCTCCCCCCTCTCAGTCCTTGGGACCGCCCTGCGATATTGGGGCTTCTGGTTCGGCCTCTACTTCGGGGAGACCGGGGGCCAGTTCTGAATCATCACCCCCTGTGAAATGTACGGTCTCTAAATTCCCCTTCATCGAGGAGGAAACGAGTGACATGTTGGGTGGACAGGTGGACAAGGATTATCGTCGCCTGTGTGATATCCTCGCTGGTTCAAGGGGTCCCCCTTCCTCCTTTAATTATTCCCGGTACTCCGCTGAGCGGCCTTATAAATTTGTTCCGCGGAGACGATTCCATATTGTCAAGGAGCTCCGCAACACGCCTTTCGATGGGAGTTGGCGGAAAAGCACGGTGAACGAGGAAGAGCTGCAGATGATGAGGGAGAAATGGCAGGTCCCGAATGACGTTCATTTGTACGCTCCTCAGGTAGATGAATTTGCTGACTCTCCTCCTCCGGGCATGTTGGCCGTAAATTATTCGATGATGGAGAGCGGGCTCCGTTTTCCCTTGTTGGAAATCGATATCCCGGAATTAATAAATTAATTAAAATTAATTATCTAATTACTTCCGACCGAAATCCTTTGGAGATCGAATATCCGGATTGTAAAAATTGCGGAACGACAATTCCAATCGACTCCCGGTTGCCGGAACATCTCGCCACGAACCACCATGAATATCCGGACACAACCAAACCCTAACCGCGGCTAAGCCGCGGCTGTTCGGTCGAGCCCATGCACGGGGCTCGCGGCTGATCACGGCAGCCGCCTAGGGCTGCTCATGGCAGCCCACCGGGCATGCACGAACCCTCCACGGACAGCCCCCTCAAACCCTAGCCGCGGCCAAGCCGCTGCATGTTCGATCGAGGCGTGCGCACATCATCGGATGTGCGCTAGGGTTAAGTGTTGGGATATGTCCTTCGATCCTACGTGTGCAATCGATAAAGTCATAAGGTCGTCTATGGATGTTAAATGATTATTCGACAATATTAATTGTTGGGAACAATATAATATTGATCGATAAAATCATACCTACAGGGTCACACACGAGCTCGATATTGATATACATTGCTTGATAAATATATTGATTTAGAATCAATATTTATGTGGATTTAATTCCCATGCATGGGATGCATGGCTTGCATGGATGCATGTCACATAGTGTGACATGGCATGCCACACAAGCCAATGGGACCACATATCATGATTTGGCATGATTATGTGGAGATGACCTTTGAACTTCACCATAACACCCCATTATGTGTGGTTATGACACACATATTATGGTGGGGGTTACATGTGAAGTAAAAGGGGTATAATGAGCATGAAAATCAGATTTTCATGTCTCATTCTAACACCATCATCATTAGCCACGAAATTCACAAGTGAAAGAGAGAAAAGAGGTTGTTCTTAGAAAAATCAACTCGATCAAGCAAGCAATTCATCATTCGGGTTCGTGTGCAACACGTAGAGGCCGGGCCATTTGTGCGGCTTCAACATCCGGACGATCCAAAGGAGTGACGAGGTCATTCACAAGGAGAGCATCTAGTGACTGATCCATGAAGGTGGTTCAATCGACTCAACACCACCTTCATCAACATCAACGAGGCACGCTACACCGGTTGTAAGTGTTCTCGTTAATCTCTCTATATATATATTGGATGTATATATATAAATATGTGTCTATACATATAATGTGTGCCTAGATCTTCATGTTGTTCGTGTTCTATTGTTTTACACGCTTCCGCACACACACGAACAAGGTAATCGAGCGATTGGATCGGCGTCGAAAACATTCATTCAGCCCGTCCAGCTCCATGCATGGCCGAGCACGGCGAGGACCAGTCCCATCGAACCCTAGCAGCAGCTCGCGCCGCCGCCGTCCGATCAGGCCCCCGCACGCCTCCAGCGATGCCCCCGCGGATCCGCTGCGGGAAATCCCGCAGCCCGCTGCCTGGGCACACCAGGCGGCCGCTTGACCCCCCAGGCGGCCGCTTGCCTGGGCAGTCAGCACCTCCGTACGATCCTTCGCCGCCGGGTCGCTCCAGCCGCGGTGGTCCGGTGATCTTCGATCACCACCACCCAGCTCGACCCCGGTGAGGATCCCGAACCTCGGATCTTGTTCTACGGTATTTTTACGATAATATAAACGATTAAAATCATAAAGAGGGTTTTACGATTTTACCTCGTTCTCGTTGTTCGGAAAAACGAAGAACTCAATTGATGACCTTGAGATCTTCCCACGTATTCCTTGCACTAGCTCGAACGTCGGGTGGGCGACGATCTTCCGAACTCCATGGATCTCCTCCACTCTTCAAGAACTTTATGATTGGCGTATCTTAGGTTAATGAATTGTGAAGACCATGTAGTGCTTTTATAGGCTACGTAGGGGATCAAAAGGAGATTAAATATTGGGCTTCTAATATTGAAGATTAAATTGGGTCCAACCCAAATCCATTAATCCTTATCAATATTAATTTTATTTATTTTCCACTATATAAATAAAATTGCACTCCCAATATTAAACCATATTATATCAAATAATATTTCTCCGGTAGTATTATTTATTCCGTGTATTTAAGATTTAAATATCCATGAATAAAATTAATTTATTGCTAATTAATTTATTCATCTCTTATATCCGAGACTAGTACCATTCAACCTTAATTATTATGCGGAACGAATCCACCTACAGGGTTTACATAATAATTCCTTATGAACTCATCTCGGGGATATTAGCAACCTTTCCGGGATACACTTTCCCGTCAAGTATTCACGGCATGTCATATATAAAATATAGCGACCCAACTTAACCGGTAATTGACCCAGTAATTAAACCGGTCAATTCCTTTGGAAAATCAAAGTCACTTATATTAAATATACACACCCGCAATAGTATCGGGGATTAAGAATAAAATACTCTAGCAGCAGCTCGCGCCGCCGCCGTCCGATCAGGCCCCCGCACGCCTCCAGAGTCTAGGGCTCGTGCACACTTTTGTGAACATAATTGGCTTAATTGTTTTATGTGATTATGTGATTATGTGTTTAGATATAAGGCCGGCCACCGTTAGTGGTCGGGTGAATGAAATTGTCGTTTTTTACGTACGATTGGCCATAGTTTTGGAGGGCTGCGTCCCTTGGAATCTTTTGTAATAGATAGGTTTTTCTATTCAAAAATGTATTGTTCAATGTGTAAGCAATGGATTAAATCCATGGATCGACATTGGATATCGGCTCTCCGGCGAAAACGAGAAGAAACGAAGCAAAACGAAGCGAAACGGGCGAAAACCGGGCTGCTGGAGCAAAACGGCGGGCGCCGTTTGTGCTCCGGCGGGCGCCGAATGGATTCGGTGGGCGCCGTTTTGGAAACGGCGACCGCCGAAAGGCTCTTTTCAGGTCAGCCCCGATTCTGTACCCTTTTGGCGCGCGCCGTTTTGGAAACGGCGACCGCCGGTGGTGTTCGGCGACCGCCATTTGTGAAACGGCGGGCGCTGTTCGTGGTTTTTGGGGTACGGAATAAGGTTGACCTAAATCGGCGGGCGCGGAACTGAAACGGCGGGCGCGGGCCAGTCCAGAAGATGTTCAAGGCCTATTTTGTTGCTTTTAATCTTTTTGTTTGAGAGTTGTGAGGTTCTAGGGGCCTTTCGATTACGTATTTAATTGTTTTGCTAGTTATAGGATGTTTTATGTTATAAATGTTCAACTTACATATAAACACCTATGCATGCAAGTTCCCAAAAATAATGAGTATAATGTCTTGTCCAAAAACATCACACTCATGAAGCCCTCGATCATAAGTTGGTAGGTCCACCTCAGCGGGGTACTACTTGTTATCTTGGGATAAGTGGGAGTAAAGGTTAGACCTTTACACGTGAGTTTGGTTTTCTCATCGATAGATCCACTGCAGGCGTGGCTATCGAGACATGAGATGAGAATGGGACTCTCATCGACCGAGAGTGACATTAGATGTCATTGACATGGGATGTCTACCTATCTAGGACTTCTTAAGTGCGGACTCAGTCGGCTTAAGAATTTGCAAGATGAGGGTCTTGGGATTGTTTTGTTCAAGGGAACAAAGATATTAGATATCGATTGAACAAAATGGAATAAATAAGTAGCTTGTTAGACAATCTTATTTGTTTACCGCTTTGTGAATGTTTACATACTTTATTTATCTTTCTTTTGTAGTTTATCATGTTAATTTCAACTCGATTCAAGTTTGGTTCAATTCTTGATTATGAAAAATTGAACAACATAAATTTTCTTGATTCACAACGTAATTTGAGGATGGTCCTCAAATACGAAGACAATGAAAATGTGTTAAATAACCACATCCTAAGATATCATTGAACAACTCAATAGCATGTTCGGGGAATATGCTAAGATTGAGCGGTTCGGTATGACCAGGGTCATCGCTTCAGCTAGGCTGGAAAAATGGAAATCTATGGAATCACATGTGCAACAAATGATTGGATTATTTGCTTCAAGTGACCGCCTAGATTTTTCCTATGATAATTATTTGGCAACCGATTTCATACTTCAATCTCATGATGGTTATAATGCCTTTAGGCTAAAATTTCCACATGAATGGTTTGAAGAAATCGCTTCGTGAGCTCCACGGGATGCTCAAGGCTGCTGAGCCGGCGATAGATAAGGACCCTAAGAGGGAAATTCTTATGATATGGGATAGGGTATTCAAAAGAGCATGGGCAAGAAGGCTACTAGGGAATCTCAATGCGTCTATTGCAAAAGTGTTGGACACTACTTGCAAGCATATAAAAATTCATATTTTATTCAATTTCAAAACAAATGCCTAATTTGTCTTTCATTTGATGGATTATAAGGTTAGGATTATTTACACCTCGGGGAGTGATTTAATCCAAAACACTTAAGTTCATCAATGACACAAATTAGAGACTTTCGAGCCATTGGATGGCGTGAAACGATTGTCTGGTTGGCTCCCTCATATTTTATGAGAGATAGGGCTTCAATTGCATGATAATATCGCTGGTTAGAAAACTTCGATTTTTCACTTACGATTTATCACGTTTTGACATTGTATTAATTTTGAATGGGAAATTTGAATGAGACTAAATTATTGGGAATAATTGAATTTGCCCAAAGTTCAAAGAAGATGTGAAGAACGGGGTTGCTTCATCTTCAAGTATTAATGATATAGACATTAAACTTCACAAATTCTACTTCTTGGGTATTGGATGCCAAATGTGGTTCTCACTTTTTTATGTGGAGGAACTACATAGAAGTATAAGTTTGTTGAATAGAGATGTCGATCTACGGGCAAGAAATGGAGCGAAGGTCACTGCATTAGCCGTATGATCATATGATGTTGTTTTGCCTTAGGGCCTTGTTTTAGTATTATAACTATGTAATTTCGTACCTTCAATAAACAATGAATATTGGTTCAGTATTAGATACTGATGGATTAGTTTTTTCACTATTAAATAGTTTGGTAACTATTTTAATTGTGAATTATTCTTTGTTTTGGTACGATTATTATATTGTTTATGTATACTTTAAACTTGACAAATCATATATATCATTAAGACCAAAGGCCAAATCGAATAAGTATCGACGAGACATAACTAAAACATTGTTGATTAGATCAAATCAAAATCTAAACATGTAACGAAGCTTCTTTTAGAAGGAATTTTAGAATCATTTGACTTGGAGTCATTTGATACATGTGAATGATGTGTGATTGAAAAGATAACAATGTCATCTTTCTTGGAGAAAGGAGAACATGTGAGTAATTAGGGATGATCCATACTGATGTATGTGGAACCTATTAGTTCACAAGCACATGAAGGTTATGTTTCGGAAAAGAGAAAACAAACTATATTAGATATAGTTCGACCATTCGATGAGAGGTCTAAATGAACTACTGGTCTCTTTTGGGAACACACAATTCTAGACCTCAACTTATACACTGAATAGGACGCTGTCAAAAGCTGTTGATAAGACACCATACTAGGTATGGAAAGGGAGGGTCCCTAAATTGTTTTCATCAAGATTTGAGGTTCTAAAAGCTTCTCTGACGAGATTTATCTCTATAGAGCTTGAACTCAAATGGGATAAAAGTTTCCTTATGGTATGTCCATAAGAAACTCGAGGGTACAACTTCTACGATCTATTTGAGAACAATATTTTGTTGCTCGAGATAGTGATTTTCTTGAAAAGAGTTATCTTTCCTAGAAATTCAGTGGGAGCTCGGTTGTCTTGAACGAGGTTCAAGTGAAACAACCAATGATGAATACTCAAGACTGGGTTGAGAGTATTCTTATGGTTTTGGAAGCCATACCAGCCCTCGTAGGTCCGAAAGGCATAAATCTATCTCTATTATTCAAATACATAGATATTGTGACCAATGAGAGATATGAAATCATGCTTTTGGAAAGCGGCGAACCTTCGACCTAATTCCAAGCTATGACGAGTCCAGCTACTGAAAATTGGCATGGTGCCATGAAATCTGAGATGATATCAATATCTGATAATCAAGTTTGGAACTTGATATATTTGCATCACGGGGTTAAACCCAATGAATGCTAATAGATCTTTAAGATCTAAACAGACAGATGGAAAACCTAGGGTTTTTAAAGCAAGGTTGATGGTAAAAGTTTTATTCACGAGGTGGATTATGGAAAAACTTTCACCTGTTGCTTTGATTAAATCATTCAGATCATCTTAGCCATTGCTACTCATCTTGATAATGAGGTATGGTAATATTGGATGTTAAAACTAACTTCTTGAATTGGATTCTAGAAGAGAATGTGCTTTGACACAGCCAAAGAGTTTTATCGATCCTAATAAGGCTGAGAAATTATGCAATCTTATAATTCCATTTATGGAATAAAGCAAAGCATATCGGAGTAGCAGTCTTCAGTTCAATGAATCCATACTTGGTTTTGGATTTCAGAGGAACTTGTAAGAATCTTGTTTTACAAGAAGAACAGTGGGAGTTACGTTGTATACATTGTGTTGTATGTCGATGACATACTCCTTATTGGAAACAATGTTTCTATGCTTAATTCTATTAAAGAATGGCTTGGAAATTGTTTTCAATAAAGGATCTTGGAGAAGCACAGTACATATTGGGCATCAAGATCTGTCGGAACAGATCGAAAATGATGTTTGGACTTAGTCAAGTGACCTATATTGATAAGGTACTTGATAAGTTCAGAATGAAAGACACCAAAAAGGGTCTCATTCCAATGAGTCATGGCACATCTCTTAGCAAGATGCAAGGCCCTACGGGACTTGATGAGCAAAAGAGGATGGAAAACATTCCTTATGCTTCGGCAATAGGGTCTATAATGTACGCCATGATATGTACACGACCGGACGTATCGTATGCTTTGAGCATGACGAGTCAGTTTCAAGGAAATCCAGGTGAGGCGCGTTAGACTGCGACCAAGAATATTCTTATAAAAGAATATTTTGTTGACTTTGGAAGACAAAAAGAGTTGATATTAACAAGCTGTTTGAATGCTAACTTCAAAACAGACTAAGATAATTTCCGATTTTAATCTGGTTATATCTTT
This sequence comes from Euphrasia confusa, assembly GCA_954870475.1. NCBI lineage: Eukaryota > Viridiplantae > Streptophyta > Magnoliopsida > Lamiales > Orobanchaceae > Euphrasia > Euphrasia confusa. Next base: position 15,413,844 of record OX940967.1, read on the forward strand.
TGTCTGGTTAGAGGTGATATTTGCTGGAATAGTTCCATGCAATGCAATATAGCTGATTAAACTACAGAAGCTGAGCACACTATTGCATTGGATGCAGTAATGTTGGCAGTTAGGATTTGAAAGTTCTTGAATGAACTAGGTGGCGTAACTAGCTCAGCCCATCCGATAGTTCTCTATTTATAGTAGAGTTATCGCGCAAGCCTATGAGCTAGGAAGCACCACAAGTCTAAAACTGGTGCTCAGGAAGTTTCACATTATTTGGGAGATAGTTTTGTGGAGACATCGAGATAATAAAGTTGCAACTTTTGGTAAGGTTGCAAACCCGCTTTCTAAACCTCTCCAGCAGTTTAAGCTTGAGGCTTTCACGACTGCAATAGATATCAGACATCTTAGAGATGGGTTGTGATTTCTATTACTGTATTAGATACTTTTGGAGATTTGGTAAACATTCACTCATATGTATAATACATAATTCTTCATATAAATATGGTTTAATTGATATGAATTGTCCAAATGATTAAGTGATGTCAATTGGGTTATGAGGTCGACTTACCGCATAATGAAGTCCCAATGGTTGAACTGATATACTTGAATCATATGCTTGTTCCTAGTTCGTATAATCGAGTACGGACAAACCGATAATACAAAGAACTAGATTGTAATGTGTACTATAGCGCCGCTTCATGGGCTAGTGATGTGGGACATCAAGTAAAATTACATAGATATTAGCTGGGAGCTAATGATCGAACAAACCCGACTGGAATAGTATTTAAGATTTCGAGTCATAATACTATTTCATTGACTGTCGAGCAATTTCCTCTGACCTGAGTAGTCCAGAGTGATTCCATTGTGAAATGGTGTACTTTGATACAAGTAAACGCCTTTCGTAAAAGGAGGTTATAAAACTTGTTATTGGGTATATCAGGAAGCAAGTGGGAGAGCTTGGATTGACAAGATGGGATTGTCCTCCATTTTATAATGGGATACATGTCTTAACGGCCACTTGGAGAGTCGAGACTGTGGAAAATACGTGGCCACGTCCAGATTCGTATCATAGTGATAAATCTGGTTTTACAGTCTATCTCAAAGTCCAAGAAAGGTTTGAACCGATTGAGGATGACTCAAGTCTTGCCTCAAGTTCAAACTTAGACATAAAGTGACAACAGGAAGTTGGCAGCACACTGGCTCTGAAGGCCAAGTGGGAGATTGTTGGGATATGTCCTTCGATCCTACGTGTGCAATCGATAAAGTCATAAGGTCGTCTATGGATGTTAAATGATTATTCGATAATATTAATTGTTGGGAACAATATAATATTGATCGATAAAATCATACCTACAGGGTCACACACGAGCTCGATATTGATATACATTGCTTGATAAATATATTGATTTAGAATCAATATTTACGTGGATTTAATTCCCATGCATGGGATGCATGGCTTGCATGGATGCATGTCACATAGTGTGACATGGCATGCCACACAAGCCAATGGGACCACATATCATGATTTGGCATGATTATGTGGAGATGACCTTTGAACTTCACCATAACACCCCATTATGTGTGGTTATGACACACATATTATGGTGGGGGTTACATGTGAAGTAAAAGGGGTATAATGAGCATGAAAATCAGATTTTCATGTCTCATTCTAACACCATCATCATTAGCCACGAAATTCACAAGTGAAAGAGAGAAAAGAGGTTGTTCTTAGAGAATCAACTCGATCAAGCAAGCAATTCAACATTCGGGTTCGTGTGCAACACGTAGAGGCCGGGCCATTTGTGCGGCTTCAACATCCGGACGATCCAAAGGAGTGACGAGGTCATTCACAAGGAGAGCATCTAGTGACTGATCCATGAAGGTGGTTCAATCGACTCAACACCACCTTCATCAACATCAACGAGGCACGCTACACCGGTTGTAAGTGTTCTCGTTAATCTCTATATATATATATTGGATGTATATATATAAATATGTGTCTATACATATAATGTGTGCCTAGATCTTCATGTTGTTCATGTTCTATTGTTTTACACGCTTCCGCACACACACGAACAAGGTAATCGAGCGATTGGATCGGCGTCGAAAACATTCATTCAGCCCGTCCATCTCCATGCATGGCCGAGCACGGCGAGGACCAGTCCCATCGAACCCTAGCAGCAGCTCGCGCCGCCGCCGTCCGATCAGGCCCCCGCACGCCTCCAGCGATGCCCCCGCGGATCCGCTGCGGGAAATCCCGCAGCCCGCTGCCTGGGCACACCAGGCGGCCGCTTGACCCCCCAGGCGGCCGCTTGCCTGGGCAGTCAGCACCTCCGCGCGATCCTTCGCCGCCGGGTCGCTCCAGCCGCGGTGGTCCGGTGATCTTCGATCACCACCACCCAGCTCGACCCCGGTGAGGATCCCGAACCTCGGATCTTGTTCTACGGTATTTTTACGATAATATAAACGATTAAAATCATAAAGAGGGTTTTACGATTTTACCTCGTTCTCGTTGTTCGGAAAAACGAAGAACTCAATTGATGACCTTGAGATCTTCCCACGTATTCCTTGCACTAGCTCGAACGTCGGGTGGGCGACGATCTTCCGAACTCCATGGATCTCCTCCACTCTTCAAGAACTTTATGATTGGCGTATCTTAGGTTAATGATTTGTGAAGACCATGTAGTGTTTTTATAGGCTACGTAGGGGATCAAAAGGAGATTAAATATTGGGCTTCTAATATTGAAGATTAAATTGGGTCCAACCCAAATCCATTAATCCTTATCAATATTAATTTTATTTATTTTCCACTATATAAATAAAATTGCACTCCCAATATTAAACCATATTATATCAAATAATATTTCTCCGGTAGTATTATTTATTCCGTGTATTTAAGATTTAAATATCCATGAATAAAATTAATTTATTGCTAATTAATTTATTCATCTCTTATATCCGAGACTAGTACCATTCAACCTTAATTATTATGCGGAACGAATCCACCTGCAGGGTTTACATAATAATTCCTTATGAACTCATCTCGGGGATATTAGCAACCTTTCCGGGATACACTTTCCCGTTAAGTATTCACGGCATGTCATATATAAAATATAGCGACCCAACTTAACCGGTAATTGACCCAGTAATTAAACCGGTCAATTCCTTTGGAAAATCAAAGTCACTTATATTAAATATACACACCCGCAATAGTATCGGGGATTAAGAATAAAATACTCTGAGATTTAAATCGATTATCCAAGGCAATCCTAATCGAAAAATCTCAAGCGATCCGCCCAATACACCAAGTGTACAAGTGTGATAAAAATAATTAAGATAAATTATTTTCTCTCTCACACAACGACTATACCGATGGATTGGTCCGTGTCCATCTAGGTCGTGAGCAACTGTTCGATTAAATACGAGTAACCGATAGTATGATCTTCTGTGCGCCCATGCACACCATACTAACTACAACGTATGAAATCCAGGACTATAATTTGCATATATTTAATTATAAATAATTAAACGCAAATAATTGTTTATTTAATTAAATAGATTAATGACAATGGATCGGGAGTTTCCGTTACTTAAATCTAGACATTAAGTACACAACTCCAACAATCTCCCACTTGTACTAAGGTCTAGTCATTTCCTCCAAACTTCCGACTCCCATACTCATCACGTGCTTAAGTTGTACTTCCAAGAAGTACTATGTGAATGAGCACTCTAGGTTGCCGCTCCGAAGTTATCTTGGTGACTACAGCGTCGTCTCCCTCGACGATGACTCGTATCAGGTGGTACTTGCTCTATGTGTTATCTTACACTTATGGACTTGTGATTTCTTACCATTTGCCATCGCATCGCTATTCACATAGCCTTTGGCAAATTAAGAATCACCTCTAAGTCCCAGAGATTCCCGGAGCTATACCAAAACTTCCGCTGCCTCTGAGGCCGCTATTTGGTTACCCATGGCAGAGTCCGAAAAGCATCGTGCTTATCACTCTTCCATGTTAAAACTCCTTCTCCTTCAATAGTGAAACACATAGCCTGATATCGACTTACACCGGTCCTCATTTGATTAGAAATCTAAGAGAATGTAATCCAAAGGAAATTTGTCTGCTCCGTAATCCAGAACATAGTTTCCAGTACTTCGAAAGTACTTAAAATGTTCATTACAGCAATCGAGTATTCCTTTCCAGGATTACCTTGATATCCTCCCACTATACTAGCCGCATAGCAGATATCAGGTTCTCGTTTTCAACATCGCATTTATCAAGCTTTCCACACTTGAAGTGTAGGAAACCGCTTTCATTGCTTCTATCTCCTTTTGTGTTCCAAAACACATATCATTAGATAGATGCATTCCGTATCTGAAAGGTAACATACCTTTCTCGGAATCTTGCATGTTAAAACGAACCATAATCATTTATATGTAAGATGTCCAGGAGAAGTACAATGTTCTTTTCTAGAGATCCTAGATCTCAAGAACATGTCCAACTTCTTCCTATATCTTTCATATTGATTCATCTAGACAACCACCATTTTATGTTTGACAACATCTTTACATTGTTACCAATGATAAAATGTTATCTACATAAAACCTCCGAGAAACACCACCTTGTTTCCATCACGTTTCCTATACACACGATTCGTCTATGCTTTGATGAATCCATAAAATGGACTATCTCATCAATTTGCAAGTACCACGAACTCAATGCTTTGTTCCAATCCATAAATGGATCAACTAAGCTTGTACTCTAAATGATCTTGCCTCTTAGCAATAATCCTTATTGCTTTCCAAGAAGGCACATTTAGATTTAGTACTGCCTCCATGTAGATCCAGGGATCGATTTCATGTATACAAGGTCCAGAGTCCGAAAACTCTCCTAGTCTTATGAATATCTCTGGTTGATCCACAACCTCCCACTACAACGGCATTCCGGTGTATAAACAGTAATAACAGTAGGTGCAGTTAGTGGTGTACTGCTACTCGGTTCGGCTGGTTCCCAGTCCTTATCTCTTTCTCTCATTCAAAGTATTACGTCACTTTGGGCTTGTGGCTCATCTAATAGTCTTCCTCTAAGAACCGGGCGTTAGAACTTATAACGTCCTTCTGGTTCATAGTACTATTGAACACACATCTTTTGTTCTTCTTGTTGGAGTTGTGTACTTAATGTCTAGATTTAAGTACCGGTAAACTCCCGGTCATGGCATTTAACCTATTTAATTAATAAACAATTATTTGCAATTAATTATTAATTAATTATGCAAAATATAGTCCTGGATTTTATACGTTGTAGTTAGTATGGTGCGCATGGGCGCACAAAAGATCATACTATCGGTTACTCGTATTTAATCAAACAGTTGCTCACGACCTAGATGGACACGGACCAATCCATCGGTATAGTCGTTGTGTGAGAGAGAAAATAATTTATCTTAATTATTTTATCACACTTGTACACTTGGTGTATTGGGCGGATCAGCTTGAGATTTATTGATTAGGATTGCCTTGGATAATCAATTTAAATCTCGGAGTATTTTATTCATAATCCCCGATATTATTGCGGGTGTGTATATTTAATATTAGAGACTTTGATTTTCCAAAGGAATTAACCGATTTAATTATTGGGTTAATTACCGGTAAAATTGGGTCGCTATATTTTATATATGACATGCCGTGAATACTTGACGGGAAAGTGTATCCCGGAAGGGTTGATAATATCCCCGAGATGAGTTCATAAGGAATTATTGTGTAAACCTCATGAGTGGATTCGTTCCGCACAATAATAAAGGTTGAACGGTACTAGTCTCGGATATAAGATATGAATATTATTTATTGAGCAATAAATAAATTTATTCATGGATATTTAAATCTTAAATACACGGAATAAATAATACTAATCGGAGAAATATTATTTGATATAATATGGATTAATATTGGGAGTGCAATTTTATTTATATAGTGGAAAATAAATAAAATTTAATATTGATAAGGATTAATGGATTTGGGTTGGACCCAATTTAATCTTCAATATTTAGAAGCCCAATATTTATTCTCCTTATGATCCTCTACGTAGCCTATATAAGCACTACATGGTCTTCACTTTTCACAACCTAAGTTACGCCAATCATAAAGTTCTGAGAGTGAGGAAGATCCATAGGAATCCGATAGATCGTCGCCCACACGACGTTCGAACGAAGTGCGAGGAATACGTAGGAAGATCGCAAGGTCATCAACAAGATTCGTTTCTCCGTACAACGAATCGAGGTAATAATCGAGAACCCCCTCTATGATTATTTGTGCGTATTAATTGTGATATATACATGAACGCACGATCCGGGAAAACGACAAACCTCGGGGACGGGGATTCGAGATCCCCGACGAGGATAGAACGCGGCGGTCGAACCCTAGGGTTCGGACCGCCGGACGCGCGACGGGAGGGGAGCCCCGGCTGGACGCCGGGGCACACGATCGAACCTAGGGTTCGATCGTCGGGGATCCGCCGTGGGCTGGTGCCACGGCGGGAGGATCCGCCGGCCCCCTCGTCGGAGGCGCGTGGCGCGGGTACGGGAAACCCTCGGCCGAAGCCGAGGGATGCGATCGATCCTCGGATCGATCGCGGGTCAGCTGCGAGGTGACTCGCAGCGACCCCGTGCGTGCTACGAGTTCACCCGTAGCGGCTCGCACGGGGCTGACCCCGTGCGCTAGGGCAGCGAGTCATCGACTCGCTGCGGGGCTGCTGCGAGCAGCCCGGGGATCGCCCGTAGCGATCCCAGCGATCGTCCGAGGACGATCGCGAGCCCCTCGCGGGGGCTCGGCTGGGCGCACGCGGCCTTCAGGCCTCGCTGGGCGTTCGGTCGGGCCCCGGCTCGTGAGGTGGTTCGCGTTCGTGGATCCGACTCGCGGGGGACTTCGGCTGGGGGCGGGCTGCGTGTCTTCGGGCGCGTAGTCTCCAAAGGTCGGACTCCTGCGGATGAGTCGGGGATCCAATCTCCGGCGATCTAGGGTTTTTGATCGGGTTATCGGTTCCGCATAAATTTTTGATAGCCCGGGACATCGAATCCCAGCACTTCTAGGATATTCTACAAGCGCATTTGAATGCGTTGTTGTTTCCAGACATATCCATAGAACATAGGTAGTTCCGTATAACTCATGCCTTTACTATTTCTATAAGAGTTCCATTTCTTAATTTCCGACACACCATTTCTACACAACAATGTATGGTGTGGTCATTTGGGATCAAATCCCAATCTCTGACTAGTATGCCATGCATTCCTCAGATAGGTACTTGCCTCCGCGATTAGATCGCAGGCTTTCAATGGATATACCATGATGGTTCCCCGCAATAGCTTTGTGTCCATTGACTTGTCAAAACACTTTGCTCTTGTGGCACATCAGGTATGCTAATCCATTTTTCGAGCAATCATAAAATGAATTACTCGAACCTTATTGTTTGAGTAAACAAAGGTCTGCATACATCAGAGTGAATCAACTCTAATACTTGTCCGGATCTTATACCTTATATCCATAAAGGATTGCTTAGTTATATTATCTTCCAAATTAGATTCTTGGGTCGGAAGGTCCACTCCTTCAACTTAATTGATCAAAATATTAATTTTCGACCTTTGAACTTCTTATTTGAATATACATGACATAGCATAAGAATCCACAAGTATAATGATTCATTACAGAAATATCTCTTAAAAGTAAAACGAGTTTCATCCTACGGTTCGTTGCATCGTGGTGGACTCAGGATTCATCATTCATATATATTGCTAGCTAATGTACCAAAATAGATAATATCATTATTTCTTCTTATAACCATCAAATGATTAAAAGAAATAAAATATCCATTTATTAGAAATCCAGAACAAAGTTCTTTCTAATTTGAAAGGTACATAAAATCAATAACTCAAAATGAAATCCTATAATAATGTCCTCCACTGCAACAGCTGCCTCCTCCACAGCATTGCCCATGTAGACTACGATTTCTTCTTTTCCAAGTCGTCGGGTTTCCTGGAACCCTTGCATTTAAAATGCACATACCGTCAGTGGTTCCATATCTACACACCAGGTTCCGGTAGATAATACCACTGACTATGTTTTACGAATAAAGAAAATTTCGTACTCTCTTTGAGAGGATAATCAGACTTCCAGTACCCAGACTGTTTGCACCGAGAAATCTTGCCTCATGGCTTTCTCGTCCCATCTCGTGGTCCAGGTAATCTTAGAACCACTGGGTTTGTTTTCTTGCTTTTTCTATCCCCGGTTTTTGCCCTTAGGTTCGAAACCTTTGGCATTGGCTACAAGAGCTTGCGATTTCCGTCTCAACTCGTCCAAAAGGTCCATCATCTTAGAAACGTGTTCAAGCGCTTCCTCGAATGAATGACCTTTATGAGTATCCTCATCGCCTCTTGTTCAGCCACTACGTCATGTCTAAACGTCTCCTTGAGTTTGAACATGATATCAAAATCAGTCCTTTCCTCATCAGTTAAGACATTGGTAGGCTCGGGAGAACAAAGCTCACTTGAGTACAAACTTGTACTCTTTAACAGTCTGGGCAATGTCTAGATCTCTATTCCAATCATTTCATTTAGGGACCAATGAGTTAAAAATTCCTCAAGTATCACATAAAGTGGGTTCAAAGCCATCCATAATTTATGAGCACATATAATAACAAACAATCGATTTAATATCCGATATTATCTCCCTCTAATAATATCATTAAACCACTAATCACATCTAAAATCCCATCGGGTAAGGCAAGCCACGTGGTGTGGACGTTTACCCACCCAAATGATTTAGCAATTAGATTTTCTTTGGTCATACATCACTTATAGCGTAACCTCGTGGGGAGGAATACTATAATGCGTATCTAAGTGTAAACCATTACTCAGTACCAAAGTAAATTGTTTGGAATTGCTACATCACCGCAAGCCACGTGGTGTGGACGTTTACGATAACTTCACAACTCTTCACAATTACTTACAACTGTCTACATCAATTAATCCAAAATCCGTCAGCATAGCAAGCCACGTGGTGTGGACGTTTACTACACCAAGAGACTTTTATAATTGACTCCCAATTACTTGATCCATACAATCTTGTAAATCAAGACGTGGAGAATCATAAGTGAAACTCGAAGTTTCTAACCAGTGATTCACCATGCGAACAACCCTATCTCTCATAAATGAGGGAGCCGAGCAGACAATCGATCCATCTATCAAAGAATGGTACTAAGGTCTCTAATTTGTGTCCTCTACATGACCAAGTGGCTCTGGCTCCATACCACTCCCCGGGCTGAGAATGAGTCGACTTGAAATCAGCTTTGGAAAGACAAATTAGGCATTGTTTGATAAACTTAATCAATGTTTCTCGTAAGAGGAATTACAAGAACTCTCCTCCAATAACTTATCTATATAAACTTCAAAAGTTTATAAAAGTCACCAAGAGAGCAGCAATGGAGACCATGGGTATGTTTCCATACCCTCTCCCACTTAGCTTTTTATAATAAAGGGATACACTATCTAGTGCATAAAATAAACACATATAGCATGCATACATGTAATAAAGCACATAGTATTATCACATAATCAAAATAATACTATAATATTATTTTCCGACTATTATGGCTTTATCACATCTCCGTACGCATCTTCTAGTCTTCAGTCTTCGTTTCTTGAATGCTCCATGTGACGAGAATATTAATCTCCAATATTTAAATCTATTTATTTTCAATTAATCCAAAAGTTACTTAATTCGAAAATTAAGTCAATTGAATATATATCAAAAATAAAATTAAATATTATTAATATTTTTATTTATTTTATTTTCCTTTTCTACTCCATTAAATCTCTAGAATAATCTATCCAAGATAGACTTGGAATATTCTAGATGATATCCATAATGGAATAAGGAAATAAAATAATTTAGGACTCTTATACTTTCCAAATTTATTTTATTCCTAATCCATGAATATTCCCATGAGTAGGAATAATCAAATAGGAAAATAAATTTAATACTAAATTAATTCTTTTTCTATTTCATGAATATTCCATAAAGAAATAATCAAAATAGGAAAAACCGAATTAAAATAGGAAAGTAAATTTCCGGTAGGAGTAGCATGGATTGGGAGACCCCACGCCACCCCCACCTTGATCGACCGCCGCCTAGGGCACGCCGCCGCCGCCCGGCCCACGCGCCACCACCACTGGTGGCCGGCGTGGCCGAGACTCCCACGGACAGCCCCTCTTGGGGCCGAGGGTCGATCGATCCTCATGGGATCGATCATGGGGATTGATCGATCCCCTGTCCTTCGTCTTCTCGCCACTTCGTCTTCTCCGGGGTCTTCGATTCGTCGATCCAATCGCAAAATAAATTACAATAATCTAAATTACAATTCCGGTATCGATTCTATACATGAAATCGACCCTATACATTTTCCGGAAAAACGATGAACATAATAATAAATCCTAAATTCGGTCAACCCCCGAATTTTTACTATTACAAGCATTCACCACACATAAAACGAATCTCGACATGTCCGAGAGTTTAATAATCAAGAACAATATTATGACATTAATTAAAATAATTAAATCTAGGCATAATAGTCGGAAACCCTGCAAGGTAGAACAATTTATCGAAAAATACCGTGAACGAAAACCAACGCTCTGATACCAATTGTTGGAAATCGATATCCCGGAATTAATAAATTAATTAAAATTAATTATCTAATTAATTCCGACCGAAATCCTTTGGAGATCGAATATCCGGATTGTCAAAATTGCGGAACGACAATTCCAATCGACTCCCGGTTGCCGGAACATCTCGCCACGAACCACCATGAATATCCGGACCCAACCAAACCCTAACCGCGGCTAAGCCGTGGCTGTTCGGTCGAGCCCATGCACGGGGCTCGCGGCTGATCACGGCAGCCGCCTAGGGCTGCTCATGGCAGCCCACCGGGCATGCACGAACCCTCCACGGACAGCCCCCTCAAACCCTAGCCGCGGCCAAGCCGCTGCATGTTCGATCGAGGCGTGCGCACATCATCGGATGTGCGCTAGGGTTCAGCCCGTCCAGCTCCATGCATGGCCGAGCACGGCGAGGACCAGTCCCATCGAACCCTAGCAGCAGCTCGCGCCGCCGCCGTCCGATCAGGCCCCCGCACGCCTCCAGCGATGCCCCCGCGGATCCGCTGCGGGAAATCCCGCAGCCCGCTGCCTGGGCACACCAGGCGGCCGCTGCCTGGGATGCATGGCTTGCATGGATGCATGTCACATAGTGTGACATGGCATGCCACACAAGCCAATGGGACCACATATCATGATTTGGCATGATTATGTGGAGATGACCTTTGAACTTCACCATAACACCCCATTATGTGTGGTTATGACACACATATTATGGTGGGGGTTACATGTGAAGTAAAAGGGGTATAATGAGCATGAAAATCAGATTTTCATGTCTCATTCTAACACCATCATCATTAGCCACGAAATTCACAAGTGAAAGAGAGAAAAGAGGTTGTTCTTAGAGAATCAACTCGATCAAGCAAGCAATTCATCATTCGGGTTCGTGTGCAACACGTAGAGGCCGGGCCATATGTGCGGCTTCAACATCCGGACGATCCAAAGGAGTGACGAGGTCATTCACAAGGAGAGCATCTAGTGACTGATCCATGAAGGTGGTTCAATCGACTCAACACCACCTTCATCAACATCAACGAGGCACGCTACACCGGTTGTAAGTGTTCTCGTTAATCTCTATATATATATATTGGATGTATATATATAAATATGTGTCTATACATATAATGTGTGCCTAGATCTTCATGTTGTTCGTGTTTATTGTTTTACACGCTTCCGCACACACACGAACAAGGTAATCGAGCGATTGGATCGGCGTCGAAAACATTCATTCAGCCCGTCCAGCTCCATGCATGGCCGAGCACGGCGAGGACCAGTCCCATCGAACCCTAGCAGCAGCTCGCGCCGCCGCCGTCCGATCAGGCCCCCACACGCCTCCAGCGATGCCCCCGCGGATCCGCTGCGGGAAATCCCGCAGCCCGCTGCCTGGGCACACAAGGCGGCCGCTTGACCCCCCAGGCGGCCGCTTGCCTGGGCAGTCAGCACCTCCGCGCGATCCTTCGCCGCCGGGTCGCTCCAGCCGCGGTGGTCCGGTGATCTTCGATCACCACCACCCAGCTCGACCCCGGTGAGGATCCCGAACCTCGGATCTTGTTCTACGGTATTTTTACGATAATATAAACGATTAAAATCATAAAGAGGGTTTTACGATTTTACCTCGTTCTCGTTGTTCGGAAAAACGAAGAACTCAATTGATGACCTTGAGATCTTCCCACGTATTCCTTGCACTAGCTCGAACGTCGGGTGGGCGACGATCTTCCGAACTCCATGGATCTCCTCCACTCTTCAAGAACTTTATGATTGGCGTATCTTAGGTTAATGAATTGTGAAGACCATGTAGTGCTTTTATAGGCTACGTAGGGGATCAAAAGGAGATTAAATATTGGGCTTCTAATATTGAAGATTAAATTGGGTCCAACCCAAATCCATTAATCCTTATCAATATTAATTTTATTTATTTTCCACTATATAAATAAAATTGCACTCCCAATATTAAACCATATTATATCAAATAATATTTCTCCAGTAGTATTATTTATTCCGTGTATTTAAGATTTAAATATCCATGAATAAAATTAATTTATTGCTAATTAATTTATTCATCTCTTATATCCGAGACTAGTACCATTCAACCTTAATTATTATGCGGAACGAATCCACCTGCAGGGTTTACATAATAATTCCTTATGAACTCATCTCGGGGATATTATCAACCCTTCCGGGATACACTTTCCCGTCAAGTATTCACGGCATGTCATATATAAAATATAGCGACCCAACTTAACCGGTAATTGACCCAGTAATTTAACCGGTCAATTCCTTTGGAAAATCAAAGTCACTTATATTAAATATACACACCCGCAATAGTATCGGGGATTAAGAATAAAATACTCTGAGATTTAAATCGATTATCCAAGGCAATCCTAATCGAAAAATCTCAAGCGATCCGCCCAATACACCAAGTGTACAAGTGTGATAAAATAATTAAGATAAATTATTTTCTCTCTCACACAACGACTATACCGATGGATTGGTCCGTGTCCATCTAGGTCGTGAGCAACTGTTCGATTAAATACGAGTAACCGATAGTATGATCTTCTGTGCGCCCATGCACACCATACTAACTACAACGTATGAAATCCAGGACTATAATTTGCATATATTTAATTATAAATAATTAAACGCAAATAATTGTTTATTTAATTAAATAGATTAATGGCAATGGATCGGGAGTTTCCGTTACTTAAATCTAGACATTAAGTACACAACTCCAACATCCCTTGCATTCCTCGGTGGCGCACTTCTTACACTTGCAGGAGATAGCTCCTATGCAGATAACCCCGAATGGCTGGGTGATGATATACTTTTATTGTATCATGTTTGGGTTCTACGGATTGTACCGGGGACCGACGGGTTTCGAGCTTATCTACCTCCTTTACATGAGCGCCACCAGCGGGGGGGACTACTATTTGAAACAGCGGCACCCGATCATAAAAGAGTTGCCGAGCAAGCAACCAGAATGGTCCGAGAAATGGTTTTTTGTAGCGGGAGAGTGGAACTCGAAAGACTTCCATATCGACGGGGAATACCGACTGACAGAACATCGTTAGTCTCCTCGGCCTTTACCTAGATTTTTCTTTAAACTTTTTAACGGGATTCAGCCTACTTTGTGTTTCCTGACCTTGTCTGTCTGTCCTAGGCTTTAAAGCTCCAGCCAAGGACGGGTTGGGATGGGATTTCTTAACGATCTGGGAGAGGATAAAATCTCTTCCCGGAGACGAGTGTAAATATAAACTCTGGCTGACCGATGCCAGACGAATTCGGGCTCGCTTTTTCACGATTCCTCGTGACGTAGAAAACATTTATCCGCGTGATTTCCCCGATGATTGTGCTCCTTGTTGAGAGTTTATGTTATTTTCTGACCCTTAGTTTTTACTTTGTTTTCAGCTCATCGCTATCCTAGGATCATGCGCCCCCTCAAAAGTTCCGACATGGAGAGTCCCCACGAGAAGGCCAGGAGGGAGAGAGAAAAGATGGCGAGACTTGCCTCGGGCCCCAAAAAGCAGAAGAAAACAAACCGCGGAAAAGAGAGCGACGTGACAGTGGCTTTGGCTCCGCCTTCGCAGGCTTCTCTTGTGGGGTTTGCCTCCCCTTTACCTCTGAACCAAATTCTCCCCGGGATCCTGGAAGAGAGTCTGGTCATTCCCGAAGGCCCGGAGAGGGTGCCGGAGTCGTCGGAGAGAAAAGGCCACGCGACGAGGAGACCCCGGCTTTAGATGATCTGGGAGCGGAGTTTAGCGCTCCCATTACTAATGTTGTTCTGGAGAGCCGGGTCATTCGTCCTCGGAGAACGAAAGGTCCCCGCCCCGCGAAAGGGGAAAGCCCGAGCGAGGTGAGCATGAGCGAGCCCATCTTCGGCGTAGATGCGGGGAAAATTTAAAGGTATCCCTTTTTCACCCGGATTTCTTTATTTGTTGCTCGGCTTCCTTTCTGATCCTTATTCTGTTTCAGCATTCACGAGGCGGATTCGGAGATCCCCATTGTTGCTGCCTATCTGAAAGCTGCTCTGCCACCTTACGAGGACGACGTGGTTCCCCTACATGTTCAGGAAGCCATGGACTGTTGGGATTCGATGTCCCGGGCTATCAAAATTGCGGAACCGATAACCCGATCAAAACCCTCGATCACCGAAGATTGGATCCCCGAATCATCCGCAGGAGTCCGACCTTTGGAGACTACGCGCCCGAAGACACGCAGCCCGCCCCCAGCCGATTTTCTCCCGCGAGTCGGATCCACGAACGCGAACCACCTCACGAGCCGGGGCCCGACCGAATGCCCAGCGAGGTCCGAAGACCGCGTGCACCCAGCCGAGCCCCCGCGAGGGGCTCGCGATCGTTCCCGGACGATCGCTGGGGATGCGCGAGGCATCCCTGGGGCTGCTCGTAGCAGCCCCGCAGCGAGTCGCGATGACTCGCTGCCCGCGATGGGGTCAGCCCCGTGCGCATCCGCTACGGGAATCCCCGTAGCACGCACGAGGCAGCTGCGGGTTCACCCCGCAGCGACCCGCGATCGAGCTCACGGGCTCGATCGCCCCTCGGCTCCAGCCGAGGGCTTCGCGCCACGCGCCTCCGAACTCCAATCTTCGCCCGCCCCCTTCGATCCTCGCCGGGGATCTCGAATCCCCGTCCCCGAGGTTCGTCGTTTTCCCGGATCGCGTGTTCATGTATATATCACAATTTATTCAACGCAAATAATCATAGAAGGGGTTTCTCGATTATTACCTCGATTCGTTGTACGGAGAAACGAATCTTTGATGACCTCGTGATCTTCCCGCGTAATCCTAGCACTCCGTTCGAACGTCGGATGGGCGACGAGCTATCCTAACTCTTATTGATTCTCTCTTGAAAAGTGAAGACCATGTAGTGCTTATATAGGCTACGTAGGGGATCATAAGGAGAATAAATATTGGGCTTCTAAATATTGAAAATTAAATTGGGTCCAACCCAAATCTATTAATTCTTATCAATATTAAATTTTATTTATTTTCCACTATATAAATAAAATTGCACTCCCAATATTATTCCATATTATATCAAATAATATTTCTCCATCTTAGTATTATTTATTCCGTGTATTTAAGATTTAAATATCCATGAATAAATTTATTTATTGCTCAATAAATAATATTCATATCTTATATCCGAGACTAGTACCGTTCAACCTTTATTATTGTGCGGAACGAATCCACTCATGAGGTTTACACAATAATTCCTTATGAACTCATCTCGGGGATATTATCAACCCTTCCGGGATACACTTTCCCGTCAAGTATTCACGGCATGTCATATATAAAATATAGCGACCCAATTTTACCGGTAATTAACCCAATAATTAAATCGGTTAATTCCTTTGGAAAATCAAAGTCTCTAATATTAAATATACACACCCGCAATAATATCAGGGATTAAGAATAAAATACTCCGAGATTTAAATTGATTATCTTAGGCAATCCTAATCAATAAATCTCAAGCTGATCCGCCCAATACACCAAGTGTACAAGTGTGATAAAATAATTAAGACAAATTATTTTCTCTCTCACACAACGACTATACCGATGGATTGGTCCGTGTCCATCTAGGTCGTGAGCAACTGTTTGATTAAATACGAGTAACCGATAGTATGATCTTCTGTGTGGGCCCGACACACCATACTAACTACAACGTATAAAATCCAGGACTATATTTTGCATAATTAATTAATAATAATTAATTGCAAATAATTGTTTATTAATTAAATAGGTTAAATGCTATGACCGGGAGTTTACCGATACTTAAATCTAGACATTAAGTACACAACTCCAACAATCTCCCACTTGTACTAAGGTCTATTCATTTCCTCCAAACTCCCGACTCCCATACTCATCACGTGCTTAATTTATACTTCCCAGAAGTATTATGTGAATGAGCAATCTAGGTTGCCGCTCTGAACTTAACTTGGTGACTACTGCGTCGTCTCTCTGACGATGACTCGTATCAGGTGGTACTGGCTCTATGTGTTATCATCACCCTTTTGAACTTATGACTTCTTCCAGTTCTCCACGCACCGCTATGTACATAGCCTTTGGTGAACCAAGAGTCATATCCAAGTTCAGAGGTCATTCCGGAACCTAACCAAAACTTCCGCTGCCTCTGAGGCTGCTATTCGGTTCATGATAGAGTCCGAGAAGCATTACGCTTATCACTCTTTCATCCTTAGGTTCCACCTCTTATAAAAGTGAACACATAGCCTGATATCGACTTGATGGAGTTGTATTCTAAATGTCTAGTTTAGTGCAAATACGGAACTCCTTATCTATACCTTAATTCGATATATGATTCAAGCATAATTGCACTTTATGCAATAGTCCTAGATATATACGTTGTAGACAGTATGGCGTGAGGAGACACGCGGAAGATCATATTGTCGGTTACTCGTATACTATCAAACAGTAGCTCACGACTTAGATGGACAGGGAAAATCCATCGGTACGTCGTTGTGTGACTGGTAGATAGTCGGTCTTGACTATCATGTCATACTCGTACACTTGGTGTATTGAGCAGGACCACGGGAGGGCGTTCGATTTATACTAATCGAAGTAATCGAACTAGACCTCAGATATTACGGATATACGAATTCCTAATCCCTATATAATTATAGGTGCGTGTGTCCAATTCTCGGTTCTTTAACTTGCCAATGAGTGAGACTAATTGATTAGTCAAGATTCTCGGTACATTAGGAATCGTAATTGTACGCACGGCATGCTATAGATTATAGACAGGAAACCGTGTCCCGTTTATCGGGTTGATTACGTCCCCGAGATGAGCTCATAAAGTTTATCATGTAAACCCTGCAGGTGGATTTGTTCCACATGATAATAAGGATGAGTGGTACTAGTCTCGGATAATAAGAAACGAATTAATTTAATTATTAGTAATTAAATAAATTCGTGGACGTTCGATATCTTAAACACGGGGAAAGTCGTATATGTAATTTCGGCGGAAATATTATTGTTGAAATAATATTAAATTAATTTCGGGAATTCAATTATTATTTTATAGTGGAGTTAATAATAATTAAATTTGAAATCGATTAATTAATATTTCAAATTAGCCCTTAATTAATTTAACCTAAGGTCCCTAACGTAACTCTATATATATCCCCTCCCTTACCCTCTCTTAACCTACAGAACGCCGCAACATTTAATTTTGCTGAGAAAATAATTGCGTTAGCGCAAATATATTTTTCTCTGTAAAATTAATAAGGTTAATGCAATAATTTTTCTCTAAGAGAGAAAAATAAATCTGACGCTGGTTGAGAAGAGAGAGCATAGACGGGAGAACTCCAGCGGATCGTTGCCCACACAACGGTTGGAGACGGGATCAGAGGCATACGTTAGAAGCTCTAAGGTCTCAACAATTCGGCTCCTCCGAATCACGCATCAAAGGTAAAGAATCGAAAACCCTTTTCCGCATCTCTTTCGATTCTTCTCGTACGTAATAATACAACGGACCATCGATTGGTAATCGGGGGTCAAGGTATATTTTCTTCGGCTTCTGGGCGGTTGAGGACCGCCGGATCGGTGGCCGGACGGAGAAAAACGGATCGGAAATAGCCCGGAACAGCAACATCGCGCTGCTGTTCGGACCAGGCAAGCGCCCGCCTGGGTGGCAGGCGCCCGCTCGCGCTGGGTCGCGAGCGACCGCTCGGGCAGCAAGCGCCCGCTTGCGCGGGTGCGCGAGCGCCCGCCTGGGCGGCAGGCGGCCGCCTGGGCGGCAGGCGGCCGCCTGCTCCGGGCAGATCGTGAGCCGCGGCTTCGGCTGCGGCGGACGCGCGATCTCTTGGGCGGGCGACCATGGCTGATCGGAGGTGACCTCCAGAAGTTGATTGGGGACGTCCGGATGTTCGAGGGTTCGAACGGACGTGTCCCGGATAGTCGATTTCCAACAATTGGTATCAGAGCCGGTTTATCGATTTGTTGTATTGTTCGTACGTTTTGTGATGCAGGATGAACCCGATTATTATGGCCAACATTATGGGATGTTGTATGATAATTTTGTTGTGGTTTGTTAAACTCTCGGGCTTGTCGAGATTGTTTTTTTTTTTTTGGAAAAACGTTGGTTGTTTGTAATAGATAAAAACGACGGGTTGAGTCGTTAGGTTTATTTATTTTTCGTTGTATCCGGGACATGTATTGGGTCGATCACCTTGTATAGGATCGATGCCGGATTTAGTAAGTTTATTCTTGTAATTTTTCTTACTAATTTTGGTGGATCGAGACGAGACCAAAACCCGGAGAAACGAGGATCGAGGAGGGCGAACCGGCAACGGGCAGCCATCGAACACACCCCGTGTTCGCGACGGGCAGCAGCGGGGCTGGGGTTCGTTCGACCCCACGGACGACTCAACGAGGCTCGAGACGAGGCTCTAGTGGGAGGAGTTCGTCTCTTGACCCTCGAGCGAGTCGCTGGTGGACCGAGATCGATACGAGCAACGAGATGAAGTTCCAAGAGACGTGCATTGGAGAATACTTAAGGCCATAATAATCGGGGCCACGTTAAATGCCTTTTACGTGTTTTACGTGCTTTTATTATGCTTAATTATTTTATGCATGTTATCCCTCAATCGTAAAATACTAAGTGGGAGAGGGATTGGAAACAATCCCGCGGTCTCCATTCTCTGTTTTGAATGTGATGTGTATTGACTTACGAGTTGGCTTTAGTGTCATCCTCCCTATCGGATAAAGTCGGTACACGGACATCACTTGATCAAAATTCGAATTAAAATTCCACTTATAGAATTGAACAAATATATTTTTCAAAAGCAAGTGCCTAATCTGTCTTTCAAAGACTAAGTTCAACTCGACTCATTCTCACCCCGGGGAGTGGAATGGAGCCAAAGCGCTTGCTTATGTCGATGACACAGATTAGAGACATTCGAGTCATTCGATGACTAGATCGATTGTCTGGTTGGCTCCCTCACCTAGTGAGAGATAGGGCTCAATCGCATGATTGATTGCTGGTTAGAAACTTCGAGTTTCACTTACGAGATATCAAGCTTTGAATAATAAAATTGTGAAATTTAATAAATGTAAGAGTCAATTAACAAAGTTGTTTGTTTTAGTAAACGTCCACACTATCGTGGCTTGCTGAATGGAAACGGTACTTTGGGTTAATTAAGATTCTATGACATTTAAATAAGTGAGATTCAATTAATAAAGTTGTTTGTTTTAGTAAACGTCCACAAGAACGTGGCTTGCTAAATGGGAACGGAACTTTGGGATTAATTGAGGCTCGACAGTTATAGAAAGTCGTGGAGGACCGCATGTCAACGTAAACGTCCACATGAACGTGGCTTGCGGTGGGCATGTAGTTCCTGAGCGGTGGACTTAGTACTGAGAAATGGTATACACTTAGGTACGCTTTATAGTATCCTCCCCATCGGAGTCACTGCTATGATGATGTACGACCGAAGTAAAATCCAATCATAAAATCATTTGGACTGGTAAACGTCCACAAGAACGTGGCTTGCTAAGTCTGATAGGATTTTGGAAATGATTGGTAGTTTAATGATATCACTTGAGGGAAATGATATCGAATTAAACTCATTGTTTGTTTTATATGGTATTATTCCCATTAAAAGTCAACAAACTCACTGAACCTGTTTTGTATGGATTAAAGGAGAAACTTGGACATTGTCCTAACTTCAGAGGGGTACAATTATGTACTCCAAGTCAATTGACCTGCTGAACCAAATGATGCTTCCACTCCTGAGGAAAGGAAGCTCATGGAAATGGATCAAGGCTCTGAGATGACGCGGAGCTGCATTATGGCTTTCATGTCAAAATGTGCTGCGACATCGGGATCAAGCCATGACCATTACCTATGATATGATGCTTAACCTCAAGAAACTTTTTGGTTATCAGGACAGGACAGCCGGGCAAAATGCAATGAGGCAACTCATGATGGCCATCGCATCCGAAGGAACGCCCGTGGGGAATCACGTTCTTAGGATGATGTGCTATCTGAATAAGATAGAGATTCTAAGATCAGTTATCGATGGGGTAACCCAAGTCGATATTGTGCTCCAGTCTCTGCCGAGAAGTTTTGAGCAGTTCCGCCTGAACTATAACATGAATAAGGGGTCTTACTCATTGGCGGAACTCCTGATTGAACTTCAAGCGGCTGAGGGAATCTTTAAGGGCTCTCAAGCACTTGTGGTTGAGAAATTGGCTCTTCCTAGGCCTCCGGGCGGCAAAAGGAAGAAGAAGCAAATACGGAAACCCAGTGGGCCTAATATATCTGGACCACGGAATGGGACAAGCAAGCCCAAGGGGCAAGTGCTTCCGTTGTAAGCAGTCTGGATACTGGGAGTTTTAATTGTCCTCTCAAGCAACAAGAAGTTGACTCTTCCTTAGTCACCAAAACATGTTTAGTGGTAGTATCTGCCAGTACCTGGTGTGTGGATACGGGAACCAATAATCATGTCTGCACTTAATGCAGGGGTTCCAGGAAACCCGGAGACTTAGAAAGGAAGAAGTTATAACCTACATGGGCAATACTGTTAAGGTAATAGCCATTGTAGTGGGAGATGTTAAATGTTTTAACGGTAGGATTTTAGTTCTAATAAATTGTCTTTATGTGCCGGCATTTAGAAAGAATTTTCATTTCAGAATTCTAAATTGGCTTAGAATGGATATTCCGTTTCTTCTGATAGTTTCATACTTATCGAAGTAGGAAACGGGGATATTATCTATTCTGGTACATTGATAGACAATTTAATACTAAATCCGTGTTCTTCCACGATGTAACACACCAGAGCTAATAACACATTGTCGAACCCCAATAAGAGTAAAGATCCTTCTAGGATGAATCAAATGTACTTATGGAATCTTAGGATAGATCATTTTAACTTGAGTACGATTCAAAAGGTGAAAGCTGATGGACTACTCAGCTAGGTTGAAGGAAAGGACCTTCCAACCTTCGAATCATACTTGGAAGTTTAAATGACCAAGCAACCCTTTACGGTTAAAGGGAAAAGATCCATGAAAGTACTAGAGTTGATTCGCTCTGATATATGCAGACCTCTTCGAGGAGTAAGGCATACTTATCAGAAAATGGGATTAACTCCCGACAGACTACACCATTTATGCCTCGGCAAAATAATGTGTTGTAAAGAAGGAATAGGACTCTTATAGATATGGGAAAGTAGACAATGAGTTATTCGGAGTTACCTAATTCGGTTTTGGGATATGCCTTGGAAACAGCGGCGTTTATCCTAAACTTGATTCCTTTCGGAAACTTGTACAGATATTCGGCTGTTTATAGGATACCCTAAGAAAACGAATTGAGATATGTAATATAGTCCAAAGGACCAGATGTTCGTTGATTGCATCAATGTTCGGTTCTTAGACATGGACTATATATATGCAATATCACGAGCCCAAGAGTAGGGTAATACTTAATGTGCTTAGAGGGACTGATCAAAACTTTGAACCAGCCTAACTGAGTAGTTCACTACTGTAATCTTTATCCACTAAAGACACACCGGAGCGTCGTCGTAGTGGGAGGGTTGTTATACAACCCGACAGGTTCATGTCTATAGGAGAGTCTTCGGACTTGTTGCCTGGAGAACATGAAGCCGACCCCTAGATCTATGGCGAGACGCTGAAAGATCAAGATGCTCAGTCTTGGTAAAAGACGATGAAATATGAGATTGAATCTTTGGATTCAAATCATGTCTGGGATCTTGTAGCACCGCCCAAAGGTGTAAAACCTTAAGGCTAGGCTTGTTGCGAGAGTGTGCACTCAGAAAGAAAGGGATCTATTATGAGTAAACTTCTTCGCCGGTAGCTATGCTAAAGTCGATCCAGATTCTTTTGTCTTCACATGGAAGATGGAAGTCAAGACGGATTTCCTAAATCGAAGTCTTGACGGGACCATCTGTGTGGGACAGCCAGAGGGATTCATCGAAAAGAGCCAAGAGCATTCGGTAAGCAAGCTTAATCAATCTTAGGATTGAAGGAAGCTTTAAGATCTTGGACACATGCGGACCTATGAGAAAATCCATTTCATGGATTCATTCAAGGCATGTTTAGGTCCTGTGTGTAATAAAGATGTGACAGAAAAGATGTGGTGTTTTCTCATTATTTATGTAGACGACATCCCTCTAAATTGGCAACAATATGAAGGATGTTATCGGACATAAAGGGATGGTTGTCCGAGTAATTCAATGTAAGAGACTTAGGAGAAGTCGGGAATGTTCTTGGGATCAAAGTTATAAATGATCGCCAGAAAAGGACATAGAACTTATCTCGAGCCTCATACATAAATACAATTCTTACTCGTTGCAGCATACAAAATTCCAAGAAAGGTCTTCACCTTTTAGATGTGGAATTCATCTATCTAAAGTTTTGTGTCCGACACAATAAAGGAGATAGATGAAGAGTAAGCAGTTCCCTGCACCTTAATGGTGGGAAGCTTAATGTATGTAATGTTATGCACGAGACTGATATCTGCTATGCTGTGGGCATGGTGGTGAGATATCATAGTAATCCTGGAAAGGATCACTCGACTGATGTAAAGAACATGTTTAGGCTCCTGTAGAGGACCAGGAATTATGTTCTGAATTACAAAGCAGTCAAGTTGTTTCTTTTGGATTACATAGAATTGGATTACCAAATCAGACAGGGATAGTCGAAAGTCGAAGTCAGGCTATGTGTTCTCACTGTGAAGTGGAGCAGTCACATGGAAGAATGTAAAGCAGCGATGCATTACGGACTCTACCATGGAAACTGAAAGGATAACGGCCTGTGAGGCAGTTAAAAGGTCAGTGTGGCTCCAGAACTTCCTAAGGGACTTAGATGTGGTTTCTAGTTCACCCAAAGCTATTTTGAATAGCGGTATTGGAAAACTTGAAATGCCACGAGTCCACAGTGGGAGATAACATGTAGAGCGCAAGTACCACCTGATTCGAGAGATCGTATAGTAAGACGATGCAGTTGTCACCTAGATAGCATCGAGAGGATTGCCTGGTAAAACCATTCACAGAAGCTCTTCCAGCGGAAGCGTTGGGTAGGCGTGATAAGGTTATGGGAATCTGATGTTTGGTAGAGGGCGACTAGACTTTTAGTATAAGTGGGAGATTGATGGAGTTGTATTCTAAATGTCTAGTTTAGTGCAAATACGGAACTCCTTATCTATACCTTAATTCGATATATGATTCAAGCATAATTGCACTTTATGCAATAGTCCTAGATATATACGTTGTAGACAGTATGGCGTGAGGAGACACGCGGAAGATCATACTGTCGGTTACTCGTATACTATCAAACAGTAGCTCACGACTTAGATGGACAGGGAAAATCCATCGGTACGTCGTTGTGTGACTGGTAGATAGTCGGTCTTGACTATCATGTCATACTCGTACACTTGGTGTATTGAGCAGGACCACGGGAGGGCGTTCGATTTATACTAATCGAAGTAATCGAACTAGACCTCAGATATTACGGATATACGAATTCCTAATCCCTATATAATTATAGGTGCGTGTGTCCAATTCTCGGTTCTTTAACTTGCCAATGAGTGAGACTAATTGATTAGTCAAGATTCTCGGTAAATTAGGAATCGTAATTGTACGCACGGCATGCTATAGATTATAGACAGGAAACCGTGTCCCGTTTATCGGGTTGATTACGTCCCCGAGATGAGCTCATAAAGTTTATCATGTAAACCCTGCAGGTGGATTTGTTCCACATGATAATAAGGATGAGTGGTACTAGTCTCGGATAATAAGAAACGAATTAATTTAATTATTAGTAATTAAATAAATTCGTGGACGTTCGATATCTTAAACACGGGGAAAGTCGTATATGTAATTTCGGCGGAAATATTATTGTTGAAATAATATTAAATTAATTTCGGGAATTCAATTATTATTTTATAGTGGAGTTAATAATAATTAAATTTGAAATCGATTAATTAAGGAATTGCTTTTAAGTATTCTAAGTTAATTAATATTTCAAATTAGCCCTTAATTAATTTAACCTAAGGTCCCTAACGTAACTCTATATATATCCCCTCCCTTACCCTCTCTTAACCTACAGAACGCCGCAACATTTAATTTTGCTGAGAAAATAATTGCGTTAGCGCAAATATATTTTTCTCTGTAAAATTAATAAGGTTAACGCAATAATTTTTCTCTAAGAGAGAAAAATAAATCTAACGCTGGTTGAGAAGAGAGAGCATAGACGGGAGAACTCCAGCGGATCGTTGCCCACACAACGGTTGGAGACGGGATCAGAGGCATACGTTAGAAGCTCTAAGGTCTCAACAATTCGGCTCCTCCGAATCACGCATCAAAGGTAAAGAATCGAAAACCCTTTTCCGCATCTCTTTCGATTCTTCTCGTACGTAATAATACAACGGACCATCGATTGGTAATCGGGGGTCAAGGTATATTTTCTTCGGCTTCTGGGCGGTTGAGGACCGCCGGATCGGTGGCCGGACGGAGAAAAACGGATCGGAAATAGCCCGGAACAGCAACATCGCGCTGCTGTTCGGACCAGGCAAGCGCCCGCCTGGGTGGCAGGCGCCCGCTCGCGCTGGGTCGCGAGCGACCGCTCGGGCAGCAAGCGCCCGCTTGCGCGGGTGCGCGAGCGCCCGCCTGGGCGGCAGGCGGCCGCCTGCTCCGGGCAGATCGTGAGCCGCGGCTTCGGCTGCGGCGGACGCGCGATCTCTTGGGCGGGCGACCATGGCTGATCGGAGGTGACCTCCAGAAGTTGATTGGGGACGTCCGGATGTTCGAGGGTTCGAACGGACGTGTCCCGGATAGTCGATTTCCAACACGACTTACACTGGTCCTTTCTCTGATCTTGGATCTGAGAAATTGTAATCTAAGAAGATTTCGTATTGCCAGTAATCCAGTACTTCCAAGCACTTTACAGCATTCGAATATTTCTTATCCAGATTACTTTGATATCCTCCCACTACGCTAACTGCATAGTTGATATCAGGTCCTTGTTTTTCAACATTGCATCTACAAAGCTCTCTACACTCAAAGTGTAGGAACCTGCTTTGTCTATATCTATCTCCTTTATGCGTTCGAAACACATACCTTTAGATAGATGTATTCTGTTCCCGAAAGGCAATAACCTTTCTCAGAATTGTGCATGTTTAAAACAAACCATAATCGTATAAGATATCTAAAGAAAAGTACAAATGTTCTTATCTAGAGATCGAAAGATTTCTAAGAACATGATCCAACTTCATCTTAATCTTATATCTCGATTTATTTAGACAACCTCTATTTCATGTCTGACAACACTTTTATATTGTTGCCAATGATGAAGTGTTATCTACACAAAATTCCGAGAAACACCACCTTTGTTTCCATTACGTTTCTAACACACTTTTCTCGCAAATCTATGCAGACCTAGGGATCGATTTCATGTATACTGGATCCAGAGTTCAAAAACTCCTCCAGTCTTATGAACATCTCCGGTTGGTTAACAACCTCCCACTGCAATGGCGTTCCGGTGTATAACAGTAATAACATTAGGTGCAGTTAGTGGTGTATTACTACTCGGTCAGGCTGGTTCTCAGTCTCTCCTTTCCTCATTTTAAAGTACTTTGTCAGTTAGGGCATTGTAGTTCATCTAATAGTATTCCTCTAAGAACCGGGCGAGGACACCCATCTGGTTCGCAGTACTATTGAACTTTACAATTACTTGTTCTTCTAGGATATTCTACAATCACATAGAATGTGCCGTTGTATCCAGAAATATCCATAGAACATAGGTAGTTCCGTACAAACTTGTCCTTTTACTATTAGAATCCCATTTCTTATTCCTGACACACCATGTCTACACATCAGTGTATGGTGTAGTCGTTTGAGATTTAATCTCAATCTTTGATTTATGCTATGTGTTATCTAGATGGGTGATAGCCTCCGCGAACAAGTCGCAGGCTTTCAATGGATATACTTTGAGGGTTCCCCATGATGGCTTTGTGTTAAAACACTCCGCTTTTATGGCACAACAAGTAGTCTAATCCATCTTCGAGTATTCTTGGAAGAACGACTCGTATCATCTCTAATTACACATACCGCATTAATCATCAATCATTTTCTATACTTGTCCGAATTCCATCCTTTATCCAGAAAGGTTAACTCAGTTGTATCATCTTTCAAGATCGATTCTTAGGTCGGGAGGTCCATTCCTCCAACTATAATTGATCAAATCAATTTCGACCTTTTGAATCCCTTTTGAATAGATACTACCAAGTTCAAGAATTCACAAGTATAATGATTAATAAGAGAAATACATCTAATAAGTAAAACAAGTTATACATAACAGTTTGTTGCATCGTGGTAGACTAAGGATTCATCATTCACATATTGCTATCTAATGTACCATAATAGATATCACCATTATTTCTTATCCAAACCATCAAATGATTAAAGAAATAAAATATCCATTAATAAGGGGTACATAAGCAATAATTGAAATGAAAACTTAAAACAGATAAATGTCTTCCACTGCAACCGCTGCTACCCCAACAGCTTTGCCCATGTAGACTCGAACTTTTCTTCTCTAAGTCGCCGGGTTTTCTGGAACCCCTGCATTTAAAGAAATGCACATACCGTCAGTGGTTCCATATCTACACACCAGAATTCTGGTAGATAATACCGCTGACTATGTTTTTACGACTAGAGAAAAATTCGTACCTCTGAGAGGACATTCAGACTTCCAGTGTCCAGACTTCTTGCATCGGAAGCACAAGCCCTTTGGCTTACTAGCCCCCACTCGTGGTCCATTCCTCTTGGCACCACTGGGTTTCATGGCTTGCTTCCTTTTCTTGCCCCTACCTCCAATAGCTTTCAAGCTTTTGGGCTTGGTAGTCACAAGCGCTTGAGACTTGCCCTTCTTGTAGATCCCCTCTGCCGCCTTCAGTTCAGTCAGGAGTTGCGCAAGAGTATAAGATAGTTTACCCATGTTATAGCTCATACGAAACTGCTCAAAACTAGGGGTCAGAGACTGGAGTATGATGTCGACTTGTGTTTCACCATCAATCATAGCTCCTAGGACCTCCAATTCATTCAACAGACTCATCATCTTGAGAACGTGCTCCTCGACAGGCGTTCCTTCAGACTGAGTAGTTGACATGAGGACTCTCATGGCTTCTTGCCTCCCCGCACGGTCATGATGCCCAAACATCTCCTTGAGGTTAAATAACATATCCTCGGCAGTGTTCATCGGCTCATGTTGGGTTTGGAGTACATTTGACATGGAAGCCAAAATATAGCACCTAGCCATTTCATCAGCCTTTTTCCACTTCCGATATGCTTCTTTTTCCTCATCAGTTGAGGCGGCCGTGGGTTCAGCAGGGCATTGCTCATAGAGTACAAACTTGTACTCTTCAGCAGTCAGGACAATGTCCAAATTTCTCTTCCAATCAATGTAATTGGGGCCAGTGAGTTTATGTTCCTTGAGTATCACAGAAAGTGGATTCATAGCTATTCTCTAAACCTATAAGCACATGTAAACAAACAATCAATTTAATGTCCGATATTATCTCCCTCAAATAATATCATTAAATTACTAATTGCGTCTAAAATCCCATCAGGTAAGGCAAGCCACGTTCGTGTGGACGTTTACCCACCCAAATGATTTAGCAATTAGGTTTGCTTCGTTCGTACATCATTATAGCGTTACTTCGTTGGGAAGAATACTACAAAGCGTACCTAAGTGTAAACCATCACTCAGTACTAAGGTGAATCGTTTAGAATTGTTATGTCACCGCAAGCCACGTTCGTGTGGACGTTTACGATAACTCGCAATCCCTCACAATCTCCTATAACTGTCTACATCAATTATTCTAAAATCCCTTTCAGTATAGCAAGCCACGTTCGTGTGGACGTTTACTACACCAAATAGATTTATATAATTGAAATCCAATTACTTGATTCATTTGATTTCGTAAATCAAGACTCGGAGAATCATAAGTGAAACTCGAAGTTTCTAACCAGTGATTCACCATGCGAACGACCCTATCTCTCATAAATGAGGGAGCCGAGCAGACAATCGATCCATCTATCAAAGAATGGTACGAAGGTCTCTAATTTGTGTCCTCTACATGACCAAGTGGCTCTGGCTCCATTCCACTCCCCGGGGTGAGAATGAGTCGACTTGAAGTCAGTTTTGGAAAGACAAATTAGGCATTGTTTGATAAACTTAATCAATGTTTCTTGTAAAAGGAATTACAAGAATTCTCCTCCAATGACTTGTCTATATGAACTTCAAAAGTCCATAAAAGTCACCAAGAGAACAGTGATGGAGACCATGGGAATGTTTCCATCCCCTCTCCCACTTAGCTTTTTACGATAAAGGGATACGCTATCTAGTGCATAAAATAAACACATATAGCATGCATGAAAGCAATAAAGCACATAAATCACATAGTCAAAATAATGCTAGAGAATTATTTTCCCGACTATCATGGCTTTATCTTCATATGCATCCTCTAGTCTTCAGTCTTCGTTTCTTGAATGCTCCATGTGACAAGAATATTAATTTCCAATATTTAAATCTATTTATTTTCAATTAATCCAAAAGTTACTTAATTCGAAAATTAAGTCAATTGAATATATCAAAAATAAAATTAAATATTATTAATATTTTTATTTATTTATTTTCCTATCTAGTTCTTATTAAATCTCTAGAATAATCTATCCAAGTAAAACTTGGAATATTCTAGAAGATATCTATAACAGAACAAGGAAATAAAATAAATTAGGACTCACTACTTTCCAAATTTATTTTTATTCCTAATCCATGAATATTCCCATGAGTAGGAATAATCAAATAGGAAAAATAAATTTAGTACTAAATTAATTAAATTTCTAATCTATGAATAATTCCATGAAGGAAATAAATCAATAGAAATAAAATTAATTTAAATTAATTCTTTTCCTAATCCATGAGATTTTCCTAAAAGGAAAGTACTCAAATAGGAAACCCGAATTAATTAGGAAAGTAGATCTTGGTAGGAATAGCATGGGATTGGGAGATCCCACGCCATCCCCACCATGAAGGATCGGCCGGCCACTCGGGGAGGAGCGCCGCCGCCGCCTAGCCACGCCGGCTAGGCCATGGGTCGATCACCATCATGTGATCGATCCCAAGCCCTTCCCTCTTCGTCACTTCTTCGTCTTCCGGTGATCGCCTCATCATCGAACCAACGTAAATAATTTACAAAAAATTAAATTACAATTCCGGTATCGATTCTATACATGAAATCGACCCTATACATTTTCCGGAAAATAAAGTGCGTAATAATAAATCCTAAATTCGGTCAACCCCCGAATTTTTACTATTACAAACATTCAACCACACAAAAACGAATCTCGACATGTCCGAGAGTTTAATAATCATGATAATAAAATTAACAATAATTAAATTAACCATGATAGCCGGAAATCCTGCAAGGTAGAACAACAATCGAATACATACATGAACACGAAACCAAACGCTCTGATACCAGTTGTTGGGATTCGATGTCCCGGGCTATCAAAATTGCGGAACCGATAACCCGATCAAAACCCTCGATCACCGAAGATTGGATCCCCGACTCATCCGCAGGAGTCCGACCTTTGGAGACTACGCGCCCGAAGACACGCAGCCCGCCCCCAGCCGATTTTCTCCCGCGAGTCGGATCCACGAACGCGAACCACCTCACGAGCCGGGGCCCGACCGAATGCCCAGCGAGGTCCGAAGACCGCGTGCACCCAGCCGAGCCCCCGCGAGGGGCTCGCGATCGTTCCCGGACGATCGCTGGGGATGCGCGAGGCATCCCCGGGGCTGCTCGTAGCAGCCCCGCAGCGAGTCGCGATGACTCGCTGCCCGCGATGGGGTCAGCCTCGTGCGCATCCGCTACGGGAATCCCCGTAGCACGCACGAGGCAGCTGCGGGTTCACCCCGCAGCGACCCGCGATCGAGCTCACGGGCTCGATCGCCCCTCGGCTCCAGCCGAGGGCTTCGCGCCACGCGCCTCCGACAAGGGGGCTGGGGTCCGCCACGGCACCAGCCCGTGGCACCCCGGGGATCGACCGAAGTCGATCCCATGCCCCGGCGTCCAGCCGGGGCTCGTCCCTTGTCGCGCGTCCTCGGCGGTCGAACCCTAGGGTTCGTCCGCCCCCTTCGATCCTCGCCGGGGATCTCGAATCCCCGTCCCCGAGGTTCGTCGTTTTCCCGGATCGCGTGTTCATGTATATATCACAATTTATTCAACGCAAATAATCATAGAAGGGGTTTCTCGATTATTACCTCGATTCGTTGTACGGAGAAACGAATCTTTGATGACCTCGTGATCTTACCGCGTAATCCTAGCACTCCGTTCGAACGTCGGGTGGGCGACGAGCTATCGAACTCTTATGGATCTTCCTCACTCTCAAGACTTTATGAATTCCGTAGGTCAATTGATTCTCTCTTGAAAAGTGAAGACCATGTAGTGCTTATATAGGCTACGTAGGGGATCATAAGGAGAATAAATATTGGGCTTCTAAATATTGAAAATTAAATTGGGTCCAACCCAAATCTATTAATTCTTATCAATATTAAATTTTATTTATTTTCCACTATATAAATAAAATTGCACTCCCAATATTATTCCATATTATATCAAATAATATTTCTCCATCTTAGTATTATTTATTCCGTGTATTTAAGATTTAAATATCCATGAATAAATTTATTTATTGCTCAATAAATAATATTCATATCTTATATCCGAGACTAGTACCGTTCAACCTTTATTATTGTGCGGAACGAATCCACTCATGAGGTTTACACAATAATTCCTTATGAACTCATCTCGGGGATATTATCAACCCTTCCGGGATACACTTTCCCGTCAAGTATTCACGGCATGTCATATATAAAATATAGCGACCCAATTTTACCGGTAATTAACCCAATAATTAAATCGGTTAATTCCTTTGGAAAATCAAAGTCTCTAATATTAAATATACACACCCGCAATAATATCAGGGATTAAGAATAAAATACTCCGAGATTTAAATTGATTATCTTAGGCAATCCTAATCAATAAATCTCAAGCTGATCCGCCCAATACACCAAGTGTACAAGTGTGATAAAATAATTAAGACAAATTATTTTCTCTCTCACACAACGACTATACCGATGGATTGGTCCGTGTCCATCTAGGTCGTGAGCAACTGTTTGATTAAATACGAGTAACCGATAGTATGATCTTCTGTGTGGGCCCGACACACCATACTAACTACAACGTATAAAATCCAGGACTATATTTTGCATAATTAATTAATAATAATTAATTGCAAATAATTGTTTATTAATTAAATAGGTTAAATGCTATGACCGGGAGTTTACCGATACTTAAATCTAGACATTAAGTACACAACTCCAACATGGACAACATCCTAGGGGCCTGGTCTCATCGGATGGAGAGCTATACTTCTGAACCTGACCATATGTTGAACATGCTCAAAGTTCAGGCAGCTCGAGTTCCAGTAATGGTCAACCAGCTTGGTCGTCTCCTGGAGGACCGAAAAGGAAAAGGTGTCGTCGCTCCTTCCGCCTCGTCGGCCGAAGACGAGGGTCTCCGAAAGCGACTCTCCGAGCTGCAGGGCAAGTATGAGCTCGAGGTTGGCCTGAAACTGTCCTTGGAGACCGAGGTGGAAGACTTAAAGAAAAAACTTGCTGCTTGGGAGTCGTTGGCGGACGAGCATGAAAAACTGTTGAAAGACGTTGAGGGATATAAAAAGGCGCTGAAAGATTGCGAAAGCTCTATGTTCAGGCACAACTCGGATGTGGCCAAGTTGTCAACTAAGGTGGCCGAGATGGCGAATCGCACCGTCGAGGCCGAGAAACAAGCCCGCGAGGCAGTGGAGGCGGCCGGTCTGCAACTCAAAGAGATGAAAGCTTCAATGGCTAGGCAACGCCTTGACCTGGAACAGGCCACCGGGGACTTGAAAAAGATGCAGGGGGATGAGGCTGCCCGACTTGCCGATCCTTGGGAGAATTTAAAAGAGTTCAGTAATTATTCATATTACTGCGCGTTCTTTGATGGTGTCCGAGGTTTGATAGAAGCTGGCCAACCCGTAGACGTTCTGATGTCGGTCGTCCAGAAATATGCTTCTACGAATGCTCTCCACCCGGAGATGAAACTATCCATTCTGGATTTGGAGACCGTGCATAAGATAGATCTCGACTGGTGGCCAAAAAAGGATCAGCTCTTCGATCCCAATAACCTGGAATCGGACGAGGACGAAACAGATGATGCCGAGGGCAAAACGGACGAGGCCGAGGACGAGGCGGATGAGAAGTTCGCGAATTCTCTGATCGGCGATGGGGAGGTCCCAGTTCAAGATAGTTGAGGGTCTATGACCCTGTTTATAACTCTTTATTCCAGTTGTGGTTTTTTTTTGTCGGTTCGCGGCCCTGAACAATGTTTTGTCTTGTTTTCCTAGGATGCTTTAAACAATGTTTTGGTTGAATATCCTATTTTACCTGCTCGCCCTGTCTCTTATCTTCCTCGTCTTTTGGAGTTTATTCTCTGGCGGGAAATCCTCCCACCAGACGTATTTGATTTTCCTTTTTAGAAGGAGATTTCCGCCAAAAGGAGAGTCCTTTGGGCGGGAAGACCTGGAATTTCAAACTCTTATAAATAGGCTTGATCTGGACATGTATTTAGGGAAGAAAAAATGAGTTCGAGCCAGAAGAAAAATTCCAACAAAGGAAAACAAGTTGCCCAAGAGGTGTCGGAGTATGCGGACGGCCATTATGACGTCGCCGTTCACTCCGACGGCTGGCGCCGTTTGTGTTGGAATTCGCTATCCCGGGTTATCAAAATTGCGGAACCGATAACCCGAACGAACCCTTCGCCGGAGATCGTACGTACACCGACTCATCCGCCGGAGTTCGGGCTTTGGAGACCACGCACCCGAAGGCACGTAATCCGCCCCCACCCGAAAACCCGCGAGCCGAGGTTCGTACAATCGACAACCTCAATCGCCGGAGAAATCACGAGCCCACGCGATCCGGGACCCGACCGAACGCGTCGCGCGCACGAGGCACGCGGACGCCCAGCCGAGTCCCCGCGAGGGGACTCGCGATCGCTCGCAGCGATCGCACGGGGTGCCTCGCGGCATCCCCGGGATGCTCGTAGCATCCCCGCAGCGGATCCGGCGATCCGCTGCTCGCGGCTAGGGCTCGCGTCCAGCGAGCCGCTGCGGGAGAACCCGCAGCTCGCTACGAGCTGCTACGAGTGAAACCCGTAGCCCTAGCGATCGGCCCCGTAGGGCTCGATCGACCCTCGGCGTCCAGCCGAGGGTTCGCGCACTCGATCCCCGCGAGGGATCCACGAGCCGCCGGCGGTCCGGTGGTCCAACCACCACCGCCCGGCTCGACCCTCGTCTCGGGGTTCGATCCTTGGATCCTTGTTCTACGGTATTCTCAATAAATCAAATCGAACAATTAACAAGCGCGTTGAGAATTGTACCTACGATTCGTTGTTCGGAGAAACGAAATCGATGATGACCTCGTGATCTTCCCGCGTATTCCTTGCACTCCGTTCGAACGTCGGGTGGGCGACGAGCTATCTAACTTATGGATCCTCTTCACTCTCAGAACTTTATTGTTGGCGTAACGTAGGTTAGTAAAAATTGAAGACCATGTAGTGCTTTTATAGGCTACGAAGGGGATCATAAGGAGAATAAATATTGGGCTTTAATATTGAAAATTAAATTGGGTCCAACCCAAATCTATTAATTCTTATCAATATTAATTTTATTTATTTTCCACTATATAAATAAAATTGAACTCCCAATATTATTCCATATTATACCAAATAATATTTCTCCAACTTAGTATTATTTATTCCGTGTATTTAAGATTTAAATATCCATGAATAAAATTTATTTATTGCTTAATAAATTTATTCATCTCTTATATCCGAGAATAGTACCACTCAACCTTATTTATTATGCGGAACAAATCCACTCGCGAGCTTTACATAATAAATCCTTATGAGCTCATCTCGGGGATATTATCAACCCTTCCGGGATACACTGCCCCTTCAAGAATTCACGGCATGCCATATATAAAATATGGTAACCCAACTTAACCGGTAATTAACCCAATAGTTAAATCGGTTAATTCCTTTGGAAAATCAAAGTCACCAATATTAAATATACACACCCGCAATTATTTTAGGGATTAAGAATAAAATACTCCGAGTCTCAAATCAATTATCGCCGAGCAATCCTAATTGATGAGTCTCAATCGATCCGCTCAATACACCAAGTGTACAAGTGTGATAAGATAATCAAGACAAATTATCTTCTCTCTCAAACAACGACTATACCGATGGATTGGTCCGTGTCCATCTAGGTCGTGAGCAACTCTTTGATTAAATACGAGTAACCGATAGTATGATCTTCTGTGCGGGCCCGACACACCATACTAACTACAACGTATAAAATCCAGGACTATGATTTGCATGTATTTAATTAACAATAATTAAAAGCAAATGAATGTCTGTAATAGATAGGTAAATGAAAGTGCATACAGAGTTCAGAATACTCAAATCTAGACATTAAGTATACTACTCCATCAATCTCCCACTTATACTAAGGTCTAGTCTTATCCTCCAAACTTCTGACTCCCAAACCCTCCAAGTGCTTGTAATATACTTCCTTAGGAAGTATCTTGGTGAAAGGGTCCGCTAGGTTGTCTTCCGAAGCTATCTTGGTGACTATCGCATCGCCCCTCTTGACGATGTCTCGAATCAGGTGGTACTTGCGCTCTATGTGTTTTGTAGCACTATGGGACCGTGGTTCCTTACTGTTTGCCACTGCACCGCTATTATCACAATAAATTGTCATAGCCTTAGGCAAACTCGGAATCACATCTAAGTCCTGGAGGAAATTAAGGAACCACACTGATTCTTTCGCTGCCTCTGAGGCTGCAACATATTCAGCTTCCATGGTAGAGTCCGAAATGCACTTTTGCTTAACACTCTTCCATGATACGGCTCCACCTCCCAAAGTGTACACATAGCCTGATGTCGACTTACGCCGGTCCTTATCAGCTTGGAAATCCGAATCTGTGTAACCCAAAGGGATCAGACTGTCTGCACCGTATCTCAGAACATAATCCTTAGTATTTCGCAAATACTTGAAAATGCTCTTAACGGCAGTCCAATGAGCCTTTCCAGGGTTACTCTGATATCTTGCTACTATGCCAACGGCATAACAGATATCAGGCCTCGTGCATAACATTGCATACATTAAGCTTCCCACAGCCGAAGCGTAGGGAACCGCTTTCATGTCATCTTTCTCCTTCTGTGTCCGAGGACACATTTCCTTAGAAAGATAAGTTCCTTTACTGAAGGGCAGATCACCCTTCTTGGAATCTTGCATGTTAAAACGAGCTAGAATCGTGTCTATGTAAGATTGCTGGGAAAGGCACAATGTTCTATTCCGGCGATCCCTTATAACTTTGATCCCTAGAACATGTCCGACTTCTCCCAAATCTTTCATATCGAATTGTCTAGACAACCATCCCTTTATGTCTGATAACATCTTTAAACTGTTGCCAATGAGAAGTATGTCGTCTACATAAAGCACGAGGAACACCACCTTCTTTCCATCACGTTTCCAATACACACACGATTCGTCCATGCTTTGAATGAATCCAAAAGATTGGACTACTTCATCAAACCGCAGGTTCCACGATCGCGAGGCTTGTTTCAATCCATAAATGGATCGATTAAGCTTGCACACTAGATGATCTCGCCCCTTAGCAATGAATCCTTCTGGTTGTTTCATATAAATCGTCTCGTCAAGACTTCCATTAAGGAAAGCTGTCTTGACATCCATTTGCCACACCTCATAATCCATATGAGCTGCTATGGATAAGAGAATCCGGATCGACTTTATCTTGGCTACCGGCGAGAAGGTCTCCTCATAATCGATTCCCTCTTTCTGAGTATATCCTTTCGCAACAAGCCGAGCTTTAAAGGTTTCAACCTTTCCGTCAGATCCTCTCTTTCTCTTGTAGACCCATTTACACCCAATTGGCTTTACGCCGCTTGGTGGTTCTACAAGATCCCAGACTTTATTAGAATCCATAGATTCTATTTCGGATTTCATCGCTTTCTTCCAAGAAGGCGCATCTATATCTTGTACCGCCTCATCATAGGTCCAGGGATCGACTTCATGAACTCCGGGTGCCGAGTCCGAAGACTCACCCAGTCCAATCCATCTGTCCGGTTGTTTGACAACCCTCCCACTACGACGGCGTTCCGGTGTATCAACAGTGACAGTATTAGGTGCAGGTTCTAGTGGTGTATCTACACTCGGTTCGGCTGTATCTGAGTCTTCCTTGTCACCCCTTAACTCATCAAGTATTATGTCACTCGTGGGCTTGTGGTCCATGACATAGTCTTCCTCTAAGAACCGAGCGTTAGTACTTATAACGATCTTCTGGTCCGTAGGACTATAGAACATGCCACCTTTAGTTCCCTTCGGGTATCCTACAAACAACCGTAATTCTGATCTAGGTTCTAACTTATCGGCCCCTTGTCGCAACACATGTGCTGGACATCCCCAGATCCGAAGGTGCCTGAGGCTAGGCTTGCCCCCGCTCCACCTTTCCATGGGTGTTGTGGGAACCGTTTTCGTTGGAACCATGTTGAGAATGTACGCCGCTGTTTCCAAGGCATGTCCCCAGAACATAGTAGGTAAATCCGAGTAACTCATCATTGAACGTACCATTTCCATAAGAGTCCTATTCCTTCTTTCTGACACACCATTCTGCTGGGGAGTATATGGTGATGTCATCTGGGAATCAATCCCATTCTCTACTAAGTATGCCTTGAATTCTCCAGACAGGTACTCGCCTCCGCGATCAGATCGCAGGCATTTAATGGATTTACTTTGAAGGTTCTCCACAAAAGCCTTGAACTCCTTGAACTTGTCAAAGGATTCGCTCTTGCGGCGCATCAAGTACACAAATCCATACCTTGAGTAATCATCAGTGAAAGTGATGAAGTACTCGTACCCTCCCCTTGCCTGAGTAGACATAGGTCCGCATACATCAGAGTGAATCAAATCCAATACTTGTTCAGCTCTATGTCCTTTACCAGAAAAAGAACGCTTGGTCATTTTACCCTCCAAACAGGATTCGCAGGTTGGAAGGTCCTCTCCTTCTATGCCGCTAATGAGACCATCAG
Organism: Euphrasia confusa; assembly: GCA_954870475.1. Lineage (NCBI taxonomy): Eukaryota > Viridiplantae > Streptophyta > Magnoliopsida > Lamiales > Orobanchaceae > Euphrasia > Euphrasia confusa. The sequence continues at coordinate 15,451,793 of OX940967.1, forward strand.
CTTTCAACCTTTGAATTCTATTCGAATTAATATGACCTAGCCTTAGATGCCAAAAGTATAATTGATTCATTTTAGAAGGTTCCTTTCTCTTATTGGTGTTCGTAGATGTGTTATTACTCTCGGTTAGTTGCATCGTGTTAGACTCAGGATTTAGAATATACAAATCGTCCACCAATGTACCAGAACAGACAATCTTACTATTTCTTCTTATGACCACAGAGTGATCAAAAGAAACAGAATATCCATTCAGAATTAACTTAGAAACTGAAATCAAGTTCTTTCTAAAATTCGGTACATAAAGACAATTTTGTAAAACCAAAACCCTATCACTACTAAAGCGTAAGTGAACGTCTCCCACTGCAACAGCCGCCACCTTCGCGGCATTGCCCATGTAGACCACGATTTCTCCCTCTCTAAGTCTCCGGGTTTCCTGGAACCCCTGCAATGAATTGCAGACATGGTCAGTGGCACCCGTATCTACACACCAGGTGCTGGTAGATATCACCGCTGACAATGTTTCAGTGACTAAGGAAATTTTCGTACCTTTGATGAGAGGACAATCAGACCTCCAGTGCCCAAACTGCTTGCATCGAAAGCACTTGCCCAAGGGCTTGCCTTTCCCAATCCGTGGCTTTGAGCCACTGGGTTTCTTTGCACGCTTTTCCTCTAGCCTTGCTCTTAACTTACGCACAAACTCCGCTCTCGTTGATTCCTTTTTAAGGGACTCATTGAGAGAGAATTCTGTGAGTATGTTAATCACCTCTTGTCCGGCTTCCACGCTATGTCTCAACATCATCCTGAGGTCATTTCGAATGTCCTCATCAGTTGGGACAACAGTGGATTCGGAAAGCTCAACAGTCTGAACAATGTCCAGATTTCGTTCCCAATCATCACCATATGGAACCGGTGAGTTTTCATCCTTAAGTATATCACAAAGTGGGGTCACAGTCATTCTTAACCTATAAGCACATAAAACAAACAAACAATTTAATATCCGATATTATCTCCCTCAAATAATATCATTAAATCACTAATCACATCTAAAATCCCATCAGGTAAGGCAAGCCACGTTCGTGTGGACGTTTACCCACCCAAATGATTTAGCAATTAGATTTTACTTCGGTCATACATCACTTATAGCGTAACCTCGTTGGGAGGAATACTATAACGCGTATCTAAGTGTAAACCATCACTCAGTACTAAGGTGAATCGTTTAGAACTGTTATGTCACCGCAAGCCACGTTCGTGTGGACGTTTACGACAACTCGCAACTCTTCACAATTCCCTATAACTGTCTACATCAATTATTCTAAAATCCCATTCAGTATAGCAAGCCACGTTCGTGTGGACGTTTACTACACCAAAAAGATTTATATAATTGAAATCCAATTACTAGATCCATTCAATCTCGTAAATCAAGACGTGGAGAATCATAAGTGAAACTCGAAGTTTCTAACCAGTGATTCACCATGCGAACGACCCTATCTCTCATAAATGAGGGAGCCGAGCAGACAATCGATCCATCTATCAAAGAATGGTACGAAGGTCTCTAATTTGTGTCCTCTACATGACCAAGTGGCTCTGGCTCCATTCCACTCCCCGGGGTGAGAATGAGTCGACTTGAAATCAGCTTTGGAAAGACAAACTAGGCATTGTTTGATAAACTCAATCAATGTCTCTTGTAAGAGGAATTACAAGAACTCTCCTCCAATGACTTATCTATATAAACTTCAAAAGTTTATAAAAGTCACCAAGAGAGCAGCAATGGAGACCATGGGCATGTTTCCATACCCTCTCCCACTTAGCTTTTTACAATAAAGGGATACGCTATCTAGTGCATAAAATAAACACACATAGCATGCATACATGTAATAAAGCACATAGTATTATCACATAGTCAAAATAATTACTAGAATATTATTTTCCAACTATTATGGCTTCATCACATCCCCGTACGCATCTTCTAGTCTTCAGTCTTCGTTTCTTGAATGCTCCATGTGACGAATATTAATTTCCAATATTTAAATCTATTTATTTTTAATTAATCCAAAAGTTACTTAATTCGAAAATTAAGTCAATTGAATATATCAAAAATAAAATTAAATATTATTAATATTTTATTTATTTTATTTCCTTTTTCCACTTCATTAAATCTCTAGAATAATCTATCCAAGATATTCTTGGAATATTCTAGATGATATCCATAATGAAATAAAAAAATAAAATAATTAGGACTATTATACTTTTCCAAATTTATTTTACTCCTAATCCATGAATATTCCGATGAGTAGGAATAATCAAATAGGAAAAATAAATTTAGTACTAAATTAATCCTTCTTCTATTTTTCTAGACTATTCCATAAAGAAATAATCAAAATAGGAAATAATGAATTAATTAGGAAAGTATATTTCCGGTAGGAGTAGCCCGGGTTGGGAGTCCCCGAGCCACCCCCCCACCATCGATCGATCGGCCAGCCACGGGGAGTACCGCCGCCGCCCAGCACACCGACAACCACCGAGATGGTGGCAGCCGTGGCTAGGGCAACAGCCCCTAGCCCATGGCCGTTCGATCCAGGCATCGCACGGGATCGATCAAGTCGATCCCAAGCCCTCGTCCCTCTCGTCACCTCGTCTTCTCCGGCGGTCTTCGATACGTCGATCCAATCGCAAAATTAAATTTACAAAAATCTAAATTACAATTCCGGTATCGATTCTATACACGAAATCGACCCTATACATTTTCCGGAAAAACAACGAACATAATAATAAATCCTAAATTCGGTCAACCCCCGAATTTTTACTATTACAAGCATTCACCACCAAAAACGAATCTCGACATGTCCGAGAGTTTAATAAAACCAACAATCATGACAAAATAAATTAAACGAATAATTAATTGAGCCATAATAGTCGGAACCCTGCAAGGTAAAACAACATTTATTGAAAATACCGCGAACGTAAACCACGCTCTGATACCAGTTGTTGGAATTCGCTATCCCGGGTTATCAAAATTGCGGAACCGATAACCCGAACGAACCCTTCGCCGGAGATCGTACGTACACCGACTCATCCGCCGGAGTTCGGGCTTTGGAGACCACGCACCCGAAGGCACGTAATCCGCCCCCACCCGAAAACCCGCGAGCCGAGGTTCGTACAATCGACAACCTCAATCGCCGGAGAAATCACGAGCCCACGCGATCCGGGACCCGACCGAACGCGTCGCGCGCACGAGGCACGCGGACGCCCAGCCGAGTCCCCGCGAGGGGACTCGCGATCGCTCGCAGCGATCGCACGGGGTGCCTCGCGGCATCCCCGGGATGCTCGTAGCATCCCCGCAGCGGATCCGGCGATCCGCTGCTCGCGGCTAGGGCTCGCGTCCAGCGAGCCGCTGCGGGAGAACCCGCAGCTCGCTACGAGCTGCTACGGGTGAAACCCGTAGCCCTAGCGATCGGCCCCGTAGGGCTCGATCGACCCTCGGCGTCCAGCCGAGGGTTCGCGCACTCGATCCCCGCGAGGGATCCACGAGCCGCCGGCGGTCCGGTGGTCCAACCACCACCGCCCGGCTCGACCCTCGTCTCGGGGTTCGATCCTTGGATCCTTGTTCTACGGTATTCTCAACAAATCAAATCGAACAATTAACAAGCGCGTTGAGAATTGTACCTACGATTCGTTGTTCGGAGAAACGAAATCGATGATGACCTCGTGATCTTCCCGCGTATTCCTTGCACTCCGTTCGAACGTCGGGTGGGCGACGAGCTATCGAACTTATGGATCCTCTTCACTCTCAGAACTTTATTGTTGGCGTAACGTAGGTTAGTAAAAAGTGAAGACCATGTAGTGCTTTTATAGGCTACGAAGGGGATCATAAGGAGAATAAATATTAGGCTTTAATATTGAAAATTAAATTGGGTCCAACCCAAATCTATTAATTCTTATCAATATTAATTTTATTTATTTTCCACTATATAAATAAAATTGAACTCCCAATATTATTCCATATTATACCAAATAATATTTCTCCAACTTAGTATTATTTATTCCGTGTATTTAAGATTTAAATATCCATGAATAAAATTTATTTATTGCTTAATAAATTTATTCATCTCTTATATCCGAGAATAGTACCACTCAACCTTATTTATTATGCGGAACAAATCCACTCGCGAGGTTTACATAATAAATCCTTATGAGCTCATCTCGGGGATATTATCAACCCTTCCGGGATACACTGCCCCTTCAAGAATTCACGGCATGCCATATATAAAATATGGTAACCCAACTTAACCGGTAATTAACCCAATAATTAAATCGGTTAATTCCTTTGGAAAATCAAAGTCACCAATATTAAATATACACACCCGCAATTATTTTAGGGATTAAGAATAAAATACTCCGAGTCTCAAATCAATTATCGCCGAGCAATCCTAATTGATGAGTCTCAATCGATCCGCTCAATACACCAAGTGTACAGGTGTGATAAGATAATCAAGACAAATTATCTTCTCTCTCACACAACGACTATACCGATGGATTGGTCCGTGTCCATCTAGGTCGTGAGCAACTGTTTGATTAAATACGAGTAACCGATAGTATGATCTTCTGTGCGGGCCCGACACACCATACTAACTACAACGTATAAAATCCAGGACTATGATTTGCATGTATTTAATTAACAATAATTAAAAGCAAATGAATGTCTGTAATAGATAGGTAAATGAAAGTGCATACAGAGTTCAGAATACTCTAAGTTCTAAGGTCCATCAATCTCCCACTTATACTAAGGTCTAGTCTTATCCTCCAAACTTCTGACTCCCAAACCCTCCAAGTGCTTGTAATATACTTCCTTAGGAAGTATCTTGGTGAAAGGGTCCGCTAGGTTGTCTTTCGAAGCTATCTTGGTGACTATCGCATCGCCCCTCTTGACGATGTCTCGAATCAGGTGGTACTTGCGCTCTATGTGTTTTGTAGCACTATGGGACCGTGGTTCCTTACTGTTTGCCACTGCACCGCTATTATCACAATAAATTGTCTTAGCCTTGGGCAAACTCGGAATCACATCTAAGTCCTGGAGGAAATTAAGGAACCACACTGATTCTTTCGCTGCCTCTGAGGCTGCAACATATTCAGCTTCCATGGTAGAGTCCGAAATGCACTTTTGCTTAACACTCTTCCATGATACGGCTCCACCTCCCAAAGTGTAAACATAGCCTGATGTCGACTTACGCCGGTCCTTATCAGCTTGGAAATCCGAATCTGTGTAACCCAAAGGGATCAGACTGTCTGCACCGTATCTCAGAACATAATCCTTAGTATTTCGCAAATACTTGAAAATGCTCTTAACGGCAGTCCAATGAGCCTTTCCAGGGTTACTCTGATATCTTGCTACTATGCCAACGGCATAACAGATATTAGGCCTCGTGCATAACATTGCATACATTAAGCTTCCCACAGCCGAAGCGTAGGGAACCGCTTCTTGGAATCTTGCATGTTAAAACGAGCTAGAATCGTGTCTATGTAAGATTGCTGGGAAAGGCACAATGTTCTATTCCGGCGATCCCTTATAACTTTGATCCCTAGAACATGTCCGACTTCTCCCAAATCTTTCATATCGAATTGTCTAGACAACCATCCCTTTATGTCTGATAACATCTTTACACTGTTGCCAATGAGAAGTATGTCGTCTACATAAAGCACGAGGAACACCACCTTCTTTCCATCACGTTTCCAATACACACACGATTCGTCCATGCTTTGAATGAATCCAAAAGATTGGACTACTTCATCAAACCGCAGGTTCCACGATCGCGAGGCTTGTTTCAATCCATAAATGGATCGATTAAGCTTGCACACTAGATGATCTCGCCCCTTAGCAATGAATCCTTCTGGTTGTTTCATATAAATCGTCTCGTCAAGACTTCCATTAAGGAAAGCTGTCTTGACATCCATTTGCCACACCTCATAATCCATATGAGCTGCTATGGATAAGAGAATCCGGATCGACTTTATCTTGGCTACCGGCGAGAAGGTCTCCTCATAATCGATTCCCTCTTTCTGAGTATATCCTTTCGCAACAAGCCGAGCTTTAAAGGTTTCAACCTTTCCGTCAGATCCTCTCTTTCTCTTGTAGACCCATTTACACCCAATTGGCTTTACGCCGCTTGGTGGTTCTACAAGATCCCAGACTTTATTAGAATCCATAGATTCTATTTCGGATTTCATCGCTTTCTTCCAAGAAGGCGCATCTATATCTTGTACCGCCTCATCATAGGTCCAGGGATCGACTTCATGAACTCCGGGTGCCGAGTCCGAAGACTCACCCAGTCCAATCCATCTGTCCGGTTGTTTGACAACCCTCCCACTACGACGGCGTTCCGGTGTATCAACAGTGACAGTATTAGGTGCAGGTTCTAGTGGTGTATCTACACTCGGTTCGGCTGTATCTGAGTCTTCCTTGTCACCCCTTAACTCATCAAGTATTATGTCACTCGTGGGCTTGTGGTCCATGACATAGTCTTCCTCTAAGAACCGAGCGTTAGTACTTATAACGATCTTCTGGTCCGTAGGACTATAGAACATGCCACCTTTAGTTCCCTTCGGGTATCCTACAAACAACCGTAATTCTGATCTAGGTTCTAACTTATCGGCCCCTTGTCGCAACACATGTGCTGGACATCCCCAGATCTGAAGGTGCCTGAGGCTAGGCTTGCGCCCGCTCCACCTTTCCATGGGTGTTGTGGGAACCGTTTTCGTTGGAACCATGTTGAGAATGTACGCCGCTGTTTCCAAGGCATGTCCCCAGAACATAGTAGGTAAATCCGAGTAACTCATCATTGAACGTACCATTTCCATAAGAGTCCTATTCCTTCTTTCTGACACACCATTCTGCTGGGGAGTATATGGTGATGTCATCTGGGAATCAATCCCATTCTCTACTAAGTGTGCCTTGAATTCTCCAGATAGGTACTCGACTCCGCGATCAGATCGCAGGCATTTAATGGATTTACTTTGAAGGTTCTCCACAAAAGCCTTGAACTCCTTGAACTTGTCAAAGGATTCGCTCTTGCGGCGCATCAAGTACACAAATCCATAACTTGAGTAATCATCAGTGAAAGTGATGAAGTACTCGTACCCTCCCCTTGCCTGAGTAGACATAGGTCCGCATACATCAGAGTGAATCAAATCCAATACTTGTTCAGCTCTATGTCCTTTACCAGAAAAAGAACGCTTGGTCATTTTACCCTCCAAACAGGATACGCAGGTTGGAAGGTCCTCTCCTTCTATGCCGCTAATGAGACCATCAGCTTTCAACCTTTGAATTCTATTCGAATTAATATGACCTAGCCTTAGATGCCACAAGTATAATTGATTCATTTTAGAAGGTTCCTTTCTCTTATTGGTGTTCGTAGATGTGTTATTACTCTCGGTTAGTTGCATCGTGTTAGACTCAGGATTTAGAATATACAAATCGTCCACCAATGTACCAGAACAGACAATCTTACTATTTCTTCTTATGACCACAGAGTGATCAAAAGAAACAGAATATCCATTCAGAATTAACTTAGAAACTGAAATCAAGTTCTTTCTAAAATTCGGTACATAAAGACAATTTTGTAAAACCAAAACCCTATCACTACTAAAGCGTAAGTGAACGTCTCCCACTGCAACAGCCGCCACCTTCGCGGCATTGCCCATGTAGACCACTATTTCTCCCTCTCTAAGTCTCCGGGTTTCCTGGAACCCCTGCAATGAATTGCAGACATGGTCAGTGGCACCCGTATCTACACACCAGGTGCTGGTAGATATCACCGCTGACAATGTTTCAGTGACTAAGGAAAATTCACATAGACCTTAGAACTTTCACATAGACCTTAGAACTTTGAGTATTTCTGAACTCTGTATGCACTTTCATTTACCTATCTATTACAGACATTCATTTGCTTTTAATTATTGTTA